>JANHGO010000042.1:49282624-49336100 GCA_024606505.1 Aquila spilogaster | reverse complement strand
TGCGTGGGAACTTCTTCACAGTGCAGGTGACAGAGCACTGGAACAGGCTGCCCAGAGAGGTGGTGGAGTCTCCTTGTGTGGAGATATTCAAGACCCGCCTGGATGCCTACCTGTGCAACCTGGTCTAGAGAGCCTGCTTTGGCAGCGGGGTTGGATTAGATGATCTCTGGAGGTCCCTTCCAACCCCTACAGTTCTGTGATTCTGTTTTGAGATGTACTCTTCCTGATGCACTCTTCCTGGTTCTGGCTATGTTAGACAGCAGTATCACTTGTACGCCAGTGCCCTTCATCCCTGCTCTACAGGGCTGTTCTGAAGAGAAAGGAGAGATCTTATTTCCTGCTATATTAAATACATAGTTACTAGGCTGTACTCCATCAATTAACCTACCAGCATTTGCAATACACATATATAGGTACTGCAGCGTAACCAAACCAAGCCACAGAAGCTGCAAAGCAATAGCTAAGGTACCATTTTGCAGTGTGCTCACATGCTCTTCACCAGTAATACAACAGACATGCATAATTTTAAATGCTTTAATTTCTCAGTGCATAACAAGGAGTGACAGAAGCAGTGTATCTCTTTGTAGGGCCATACCTAGAGCATCAGAAAGGATGGGGAGTAGAAATATGGACACCTGTACAGTAGGAGCAGAAGAGAAATGGGGCAACATACAGAACCAGGACACAAGGATGCAAAGTAAAACACAGCAGAGATTGAGATAACAGCTATGGAGATTTAACTGGCAGTGCACACAATGCAGTGTGCAAGGGCAATGTTATAAAACAGTCATGTAGATCTTCATAGCAACCTTAATCTTGATACAAGGACTGGGGAAATAAGGACACCTAACTGGTAAAGTAGGAGGCTGTGCAGACCTCTCCGGTGGGATTTGACTTGCTTCCCAAAGTTCTGAGATCCTGTTAGAATCAGAACTGCTGTCTGCAAATATCCTGCTGAGGTCAGCAGAAGATGAGGATTTACTGTAATCACTACAGCACTGGGCAGTGAGTTAGGCTCATTCCTGAACTGTTTCCTAAGAGATGTTAACCACCTCAGCTGGGTGCTCTTTGTAGTCGTGGTAGAGGTCAGCTCTGTCTCTAAGCACAAATCAGAAAAGTAAATCTAGTCTAAACAACTCCCTGTACTGTTCCAGAAGCAATTAAAGGCACTCTGCTTTGCATCTTTCCCCCAGGTGTGAGCAGACACTTCCCACAGACAGTATGCACAGCAAGAGCTCAAAAACCATCAACTCTGCAGGGGAAAAATAAAAAAAAAACCCACTGCTTTGGGTGTGGAAGACTGAACTGGACAAAACAGGATCAGCTTCTCCAGGCACTGACTACAGCTTGTAGTTAAAGTGGACATAAAACATTTCTGGCTCGATTCATCAGGCTTCATCATGCTCTTTGTTACAAGGGCAATACTAACAGGTAAGATATCCACTTTTAGATTCTCCATTATTTAGCTCGGAATAAAAATGCAACGTGCTCCATCAACATAGCACCTAAATTCATGATAGAGATACTGGTGTGCAGGAGACTAAAAGCATCCCTTCATCCCTGTGCAGTACCTTTATAAACCAGCAATGATATGAAAATGATAGAACAGAATGGTAAAGTGAACGCTCATTCATTTTAAAACAATATCCTAGGTAAAGAGCATTTGGTTGTTTCCTTGTTCAGGACTCTCCAAAAGTGGAATAACAAATACCTAAAATTACAAGCAACTGTATGTACCATATACCAGAAATCTCACTGATTTTGCAGGGAGCCAGCAACAGCAGTCTTGGGCATTTGATACACTATCCATGAAGCTCCAGCGTATTATCACTGGCATGTCACTAGTCTTTCGAACTAGGAATCTACCTTTGCAACCATCACTCATGACCGAGGTAATGAAACATGAGTAGCTTAGGGAGTCAAGATTTTTAACATTCTTATTTTAAAAGCTTTTTTTTTTTTCCTCCTATCAAAATCAACACACTGATGCCTTCTGAGTGTGACTTTGACCAGTATGCAGTGTTCTGTTTTCATTCAAACCCCACAGCTCCCCGCTGTGGGGTCCTACATTTTGGGCTAGTCAATGCATTTTTGCCTTTCAGAAATGGAAACAAATGTACAAGATGGCAGAGGGTAGCAAGTCAGGTCTCTATCTGTGCCTGTTTGATCATCAGATATCCTCCACCTGCATCATCAGGAGGGTTTATTTTTACAATTAGTTAACTTTTATTTAGTGTGGAAAACTGAGTGCACACATTTGGCTATATGCAAATGATCTGAGCAAACTGGAGTGTGGAAGAAAGGTGTCACCCTGAGTGCTATTAAAAGAAATTTTGGCACATGGATCCATGCAGTGATCTGATTCTCTAAAACACAATCCATGCTATGGCTCAGATTCCCCCGCTGTGGATCATAGCAGCAAAGAAGCTGGTCCCAGCACTTTTATGATAGCATAACATCAGCGTCTGGATATTGGTGGAACTGTCACGAGTTCTGTGATAATAGCAATGATTCAAATGTTTTTAATGTTGTAAAAACACGCTTGTTTCTCCACTGTCTCTCACAGTAGGTTGGAAGAGAAGTTAGGGCACAGGGGAGAAGATAGCTACGGATATTTCGTACTGAGCTGCCAGGCTCTTTCTCATAACAGAACTACCCCCAACAAAGAGTTAATTCAGCAGAAGATAAAGGATGTGCAAATTAATTTCAGATTATTCTCTTATACATGTCCTACTACAGGGAGGGATGGGCAGCTGGCTGTTCTCATCCCTAAGCAGGGGGAATTCTCTACTGGATAGCTGTCAGCTCTAAGGTCATTTTGTACTCTCACATGACTTAAACTAGAGAATCAGACGTGCTGGGTTTTATTCAGCTGACAAATACTAGATATTCTGCTTTCATTAACAGTATCCTTTTGAAATTGTGAAGATTCATTTAATGAGTGAGACTCTATTTAGGTATTCATGTCTGTCCAAGAACCAAGCTGAAATTAAAGTCTAAAGGATCACACCAGTCTCCAGCTGCTATCACAAAATCATTACAGAACATTGTGTAATTACACCCTTCATGCAATTTCATTTTAAAACACATCCTGGCCTGGCTGCTCTTGACTAAACTTGAGATATTTGGCAGAGTTGTGTGGGGTGACACACTGAAATTAGACAAATGTGTGCAGGTTAGGCTGGAGGTAGAGGTTGTGAGATTCAGGACCAGATGCTCAGGTGGAAGTTACAACTTTGGTTTGAAATGGCAGGGACAGAGCTGTAAGGAGGAAGTTTCCAGAGTACCTGGGAGTGCTGTGGCTGCCCAGAGCCAGCACTCCCAGCATTTCACTTTCCTGCCTGCCAGACACGTCTAAGTATCTTGAAAAAAACAAGAAGCAAAACAATTGGTGACTGTAGCGTGAATAATAAAAGTCTGGTTTTCCTCTTGGAACTTCACTGTTGCTCATAAACCACTCCAGCTGTGCTCTCAGGGTCCAGGATGTCAGCACAGTTCCTCCAGTGGATTGATGCCTTGTGTCGACTCTGGAGCCATCTATGACACTCCTTTATATGCTGTATTGTAAGTCTGGGGTGGGTTTCTGGGTTGGAAGATCAGCATTACCTCTCTACTCCAGATAGCTGGTTTCTGTATGACACCATTCCAGCAAGAGCAAAAAAGCACAGGTTGAAAATAAAGTTGTGCATGGGATGTAGTGAGCTGCCAGCAGTACAGTCCTTTGTTTGCAGCAGGAACAGGTAGAGCATACATTAGAAACATTGACTGGCAGACCCAGAGTGATCTTGTTCTAGACCAAAGAAGTTTTCTAAACCTGTAATAGATGGTGTGACTGTAAGGGCTGACTCAAATGCAAAGGCTGAATTAGTTCTCGCTGAAACTCCATGGATTTCAGTTCTCTATAATGAATTTGTCCCTACAACACAGTACAGTTATTCTTTCAATACCAGGATCTCTCACATGTCCAGAGCATTCCTACTGATGTCAACCTTCACTTACTGTGTATTTTGGATATTTAGCACTACTGAGAGAAGTAGAAAAAGATACAATATGGCCACCTTACACAGTTCTTTTTGTCACTGCAATCAGTTCTTCAAAGGCTGGTGTGCTGTCCCTCTGCCAAGTACTACAGCACAGTCTTTACCTTCCCTTCTCTTTTTGCCACTGTCAGAAGGGCAGCACATAAACCAGCTTTGCTCCAGACTGTATCTTAGGGGGTACCAGCTATGTGAAAAGGCATGTCCTTCTCCCAAGCCAGTAGAGTTTGCATTCCCATGGTTTTTACTCATTGTGGTTTTGGAATACAAGAATGAAATCACTGGAGCTGTCATTCCAGAGCTTTTCATCAGGATCAAAACTACTTAAAAATAGGCACAAAGGTAAAAGAAAATATATATTCCTTGCTGATTTATCTGTTAATGCTGGAGAGCAGTTATATCTCTGATGTTTTGGAGAAAGATCAGACACCTTCATAGTCAAACAGCACCATCCAACATATGGCAGTAAATGAAGGTTGCCTTTTGCTTCTCACATTCACTCTGAATCCTTCTAAATCATTCCTGCCAACACAATATGGTCCCTGAGGATCATTAACATTCTTCAGAAGAGCAAATCTCTCACTTATATAATAGGTTAGGTTGCATGGGATAACAGGTATAAAAAGCTCCCTCAGGGAAGACACCTGCAGAGTCTATTCCTTGACCTTCATTCAGCTCTGCTGCACCTACGGATGACTGCTCTTTGACTCAGCACTGCATGAGCAGTATATACTCAGAATATGTCAAAACATTAGCTCTTCTGAGAAAGAGCAGCCTTACAGAATTATTTGTCAAGTGATGCTACCTTCCAATTTTGTTTAAATGAAAAGCATTCTTGTTTAAAGTCATAAACAACTGAATACATTCCTCCACTCACTCACTCTGTTTGTGAATATGCGTATCTCAAAGAGGAAAACTTCTGAACAGTGATTGCTGGAGGAAGCATCATTCCATAAGAGTCCCTCCAAACACTAAAAATGCAAAAATACCCTGTTAATGAACTGAGGTCCCATCAGCGCAGCCTGTAGCACACTGGAGCTCACATGTTACTGATACAAATAAAACTATTTCTTTTGACTGCAGTAGGCAACCTAATTTGATGTATTTCAGCTAAATGTAAATGGAATCAACATAAAACTTCCACCAACACTCTTACACCTAAATTTCACTTGGATTTCCTAAGCAAATTTCCCCAGACAACATACTTAGATGGACTTCCCAACAAGTAATAAAGCATCCAGCCATTGTGAGGTTTTCTGCAGCTGCTCACTCTGCCACTTGTGAACTCAATAGGTTTTCTTAATTCTTCAAAGCTCATTCAACTCACTATAAAATATTATTTCCATCTATGGATACGGGATTCAGATGTTCTTTAAAGACAAACAAAAAGGAAGAGGCAGATTAGAAGTGCTAGTTTTTATCAGGTCTAATGTTTACATGCTGGAGAGAGAAAAAGTATGCTATTGATCCCAATATAGTAGCTGTCCTCACATCCTTCAAGGCATACCTGCTCAGTGTATCAGGCACTCTTGTTATCCTGGGAGATTCAGAGGCTGACTTGACAACAAAGTGGAGAAAGGCCACTTGTGATTTTTTTCTTTCTTGGAGCAGTATGGTGGTGCTCTCAGAAAAAAAAACACATCTTCACACTTCACAATGTATCTCCCCAGCATCATCTACTTATTAATAAGCATTTATTTTACACTGGAAAGATGGAAGTTTGTTCTCACTTTGTTCTACCCAGTGCATTTTTCTTCGGTCAATGGCTACCTGGGGCTCTTCCTACGCTGCATGTATTGGGAATTTTTGATTCATTAGCTCTTCTTCCAATTCATAGTTCAACTTCCACCAGTTGATAAAAGTTCTATGCTCAGTTGTGTTCGGAGAAAAGCAGAGAGCCTGGCAACAGCAGAGATCTATGCAATGACTGACTTATATGGAACTCATGGGACTGAAGGTTTAAGCCCAAACACTTAGAAGCTCACAGGAAAGACAAAGAAGTTTGGTGCAAGAAAGTTCGGAAGCTGAGACATAGTGAGAAGGGTGTTTGTCACTGCAGTGGAGAAAGTCATGGAAACTGAAAGCGAAGCGGGAGGTTCTGCTTTGGAATGAAGCAGATGACAGTAGATGAGAATGACAGCTGGACAGATACAGCTGTATTTCATCAAGATTGCATCTTCTTGTGAATGGCAACAAGAAGTTGTTTTCAGACATGACCAAATCAGAGAAAGAAAGTAAACCTGCATGACATTCAATTGGCCTGACAGAAAACAGGACCAGCACATTCGATATGGGACGCAGGAGCACATGGTCCTCACTAGCAATAAGAAGAGAACTCTACCTGAAGTTGTCATTATTTCCTCAGTCACCTTGAATCGGGAATCCCAGTTGTTCTGGTTCTACATTCATTCTTGAACTCCCTACTTTTGAGTTAAGGCCCAGCAGTATTTTGGGAGTGTGAAAAACTATTTAATTTCTCCCAAATGTCCCATCTGAAGTAATGGCCTAATACCTGGCTTATTCTTTCAGCCCCGCCAAACAATGACTGCCAGGAAAACAGCCTACTTCTGTCATTCCTAACAAAATATAGTTAGCTTTTAAACACATAGCTTTCTCTCCACTTTGTCTAACTGCTTCTTTCTGGTGCAGATCTTTGTAGTATCTCTTGGTTTATGTCAGCTGTGGTCCTTCCCCTGAGAGCAACTTGCTTCTTAGAGCATTTTAAAGCTGGAGCATTTTCCAAGTTCTTCCAGATCTGACTTGATCCTTTTTCCTGGCAGCCTGCACTGAGGACAAGGCACCTGCATGCAAGGTAGGGTACTGGTTTTAGCTTTGTCTCTGAAAAAACTGTATTTTCTGTAATTGCTGAGAGTCACCTAAGATACCTTTATAGAATGAATCAATACTCTTCTGGTGAATGATAAACCTGGAAGAGAGAAATACTATCTCATGTGCTAAGACGGTCAAAACCACCATATAAATAAGCTGATAATGGACCTAAAAAACCAGCAACAAAATAGTAAATGAGCGAGTTCTTACCTCCCTGACAGAAGTGCATGTGCCTCTGCTGGAGTACCACTATGCAAGCAGCTGGGTGAGCACTGGGAATATGCAAAGGCTTTGAAGTGGGAGGCTGACAGACAGCAGCCAGTGATGGATAAAGATGAGCAAAGAGGGAGGAAAAGTTCTGGAGAATCCAGAAGAATAAATCTGGTACATACAATAGAAGACTTCTCTAGTGTCAGTCCATTTTGGAGACCTTGCTTGTTCATCTGTGGAGATCTGACCAAGACCAATCTGGATGGCCGTGACAGTGAAGAGGCTGGGGCAAAGAGAGGAAGCAGGAACATCTTAAAGTATCACAAAAAAGTGAATTCACCTTTGGAAAAACAGTAATCATGAATCTGGTTTCCACCAAACTCTGGGGGGAAATTAAAAATATATCATGGTATTTTCTTTTTTTTTTTTTTTTAAAGGGACACATACCACGTTCATAGCCCCTGCCACAGTATTAAAAAGTGAGGCTCTCACTGGCTGATTACTCTCTGCCTAACGGGACAGGAGCGCATCTGTGAACTTGCCTGTGACTGTGTATGTGATGGGAGGTACTATACCAAATGAGAACCAATGGTTAAATGAATAAAGCATTGAACTGGATCATGCGACATATGGAATCAATTTCTGACTCTGGTACAGACTTCTATATACCACAAAGAGAGTTCTTCTGACTCTTGCTATATCACGTCTGAGTGAAAGGACAGTAACACCTCCTCGTCATGTATTAATTCTTTACCACAAAGAGAAAATTCATTTCTCTGTGAAGTACTCGGTCCTGCACTAGTGAAACAAACATGGCAAAGACAAGAGTGACTGCACTTGCATAGCCTAAGCAGCCACAGCAAGTCCCCTGTAGGATTCTGATACACAGTTATGCAGAGTGTGAGCTGAATGGAAGTATTTAGGCCCAAGAGCTCTGATGGAGAATATGGCCTTGCACAGATTCTACAGTGCTGTAAAGCATACTTTCAGTGATTTAAGCTTTCATGGATTTTAAATGATTAAGCAAAAGCATTACAGTGCACCTTCAAGTGGCCCTTAATAAATAGGTTTTACTTTAGAAAAAGGTTTCTTACTGAGTCTACCAGGAAATATTTGCATGTGAAATGAAGACATTTGAATGAAAACAGGTTTGTTTATTTTAGAAGGCAC
The DNA here is from genome assembly GCA_024606505.1 of Aquila spilogaster. NCBI lineage: Eukaryota > Metazoa > Chordata > Aves > Accipitriformes > Accipitridae > Aquila > Aquila spilogaster. The sequence goes on along the minus strand of JANHGO010000042.1, from coordinate 49,327,854 downwards.
TGCAGCCACCCACTGCAGGGCAGGGTTTCCAGCACACCAGAACTGGATGCCAAGGAGCTTCAGGAAGGGAAACAAGAAACAGAACGGGAAATCGAGCAGTTTAGCTTCTTTTCACATTAATCGCCAAAAGTGGGCAGCACTACTAAAATAATATTGTATAAGATCTTCTCTTAACCCAGAAAACTTACTGTTTATTTCCTACCCCAGTGCCTATGCACAGAAATCCTGAAGCACTGGAGGAAGTAACATTAACCCTGTATTTTTCCAGAAAAATAAAAATACTCTTCACGAACAGAGGTAGTAGGTTTAGGACCAAAAAGAGGATGTTATATTCTTATTAGAGGTCTCCTTGTACAAAAACAGCCCTTTTTTTTTTTCTTTTTCCCCCTGAAATGAAAAATACATATTTTGTGCAGAACCAGCATCAATGCAGCAATTAAGGCAACATCACAGAATTGCCTTGTACAAAAACCTACATCACCTTTCTAAATAAAATATAGGCAGGAGTCATATGAAAATGTCCACTGGATCCTTAATGAGTATGAGGAGATGAGACCCTGGTTTAACATCTCATCTAACAGAGGATGAGATGTGTGCTGCTGTGTTAAAATCCTTCCGGGAAAGTATTTAAGTTCCAAATCAAGAAGAAACATCACCATCTCCTGAGTCATCAGCATTACTTCCTGCTTTTCTGTATGCATGTTCGTAGGAAATCTTTCATCTAATATTTTTTCAAAGCCCAATCCCACTTGGCTAGCAAGCTCAGGCAAAATCCAGCCAACAACAGTATAGGCACAACAAGTTTCAACAAAAATATTTGTTGCAAGAACACTCTTTGATTCATTTGCCTTCCTTGGCTGAACCTTGACTACACCCATCCTGATGCACACTCACAGAATGCAGTTGCCATGTCAGGATCCAAGCTGAATTTCTGCACTCCTTAGTTACTCCTTCTGGCTTTGAAAACTATCCAGGTGGCTGCAAAAGGGGCTACAGAAATTACAGGGGGATACGAGTTGGTGAGAGGACTTGCCTGAGAAGCAAAGAAAGGGGAGATACCCACACTCTGCCAGCCCATCCCCATCCGATCTGCCCACAATGTGCTGTTGTAAAGAGCCTGCAGTGAAGCAGGGGATTTGGCACCGACATGGTGTGGAATAGTCATCAGATATTTAAAACAGAGCTGAGAGAACAAAGAAGGGCTTTGTAGTGCAAGGCAGTACTGAAAACCCTGAGCCTCAGCCAGCCAGCTTGCATGGAGTGTTTGCTAATGTACACAGTGGAGTGCATTCCTCTCATTTGATTACATGACAGTTTTATATACCAGGTATGTGCAGAAGGTTTTTCTTAACCCTTTCAGTCCTATACAACTAGTAAATCTAAAAGAGACATGCATTCCTGCCATTGTGCATGTGCATGCAACTTCAGTCACGGAGGGCTGGGTATGTGTAGTGGCCAAATGGGTTTGAAAGTATATGCTAAAAGTACTCTTATCTATGTTGCTGCAACAACAGAAGCAGTTAGACATGAAAGAATTACAAAACTAGTTCGGTCCTTATTGATGCTGTAGTTTTATGTATTTCCCTTGATTTAAGCGGTAATTATAAAAAGGTTTATTTCAAGAACTATCATTCACTCTCCATATGGTAAAATGAAGAGACTGCTCTTACAGCCTCTGCTTGTTAGACCGTGGAGAAGGCAGACAAGAACCCCCTGTTAGCTAATGCCACTTTCTACAATGCACCGTATTATGCAGTTTGTACAGTACAATGAGAATAAGACACCCTTCTTGGTGTATATCTTGCAAGATCCATTGCTAAAAAGTGTTGTCTATAACCAGGCAATGCTTTAAGCAGGAAAAAGGACCTCTCGTTTGTATAACGTGTGGTGTACAGATCTGGTGCAGCACCAAGGCATAAATTTACAGTGTTTTGGATGCTTTTGTGCCAAGTAGCTGATAAGGGCCAAGCAGTCTTACTTTCCTGTTCTGCTAATGCACAAAGTAAATTTCTTAGCCATAATTATAATAACACACAATTACATTTTCAGAAGATCTGCTATGGTGTCTTTCAAAGACTCAAAGCTGTAAAGCTATTCAGTTATACAGTTAAAAGACTAACTTCTGTTAATTAAAAAATGACAGACACTGAAAGAGATGACAGTGGCTAAAATCCTCAACAGCTACAAAGTTGCCTGTATTTTTAATATTGCTAACTCATAGACCAATAACTGAGCCCACAGAACCTCTGCAAAGCATTTAACTAGGAATTATTTTCCTGCTTAGCCATCCAGGGAAACAACCAGGAGATGAAAGCTAAAACATCTTGCCCAATATCATCATGTCAGAGATAGCATTAGAATTCAGGAGTTCTGGGTTCCTGCTCTCATACTCCAAATATGGGCTCCTACTCCTATATTTCTGAAGTGTAGCCTAACCGGCAGGTAGAGAGGAAGTGTTCAGGGTGGGTATCTGGAATAAGGTGGACAGAGTGAAAGGAAGGTGGAGGAGGGTGCAGGTTATTGCAGTGGTGGGTAAATGCACACATGGGCTGGTACGTGATGAATAAGAAGTGGACTAGAATAAAGGCACTGACCTAAGCCTCCATAAGGCTCTCACAAGTTCCTAGCCTAGTGAGCGTGACTTCAGAATTGGTCTCAAAATGGACTGGAGTACATAAAGGACTTCGGGGAACAGTGATAGGAGAATAATGATGGGAGAAGTTAGGTGTTTTTGTGCATACCAGCAGGTAGACTTTTACTAGAATATTTGTACATGCATTTGTAAAGAGTAAGAGAATCATCTCCCAAAACAGAAAACTGATGGTTACATACCACAAGCAGATTAACCAAAAGACACAGATCTCCTGTTCCCAAATTAATACTATTTTCAGTAATTAATGACAGAAAAAATAACATTCTGGCAGAACTAGCTTTCAAAAGGAAAACACTTTATGAGGTTCTCACCTAAATTCTGACAGCTCTTTACAACTGCTACTAGTCGTGAGATCCTTCTTTGGAAAGCAGAAGAGAATGCTGCTTTTCTAGGGGTATAAAGGAACGGGACACAGCATGGAGATTCCTATGGGAAAGTCAGATGTTTCATGAAATGCACTGCAGATGATACATTCAGACAAGTATCAGTGTTCTGTTTCTGGAACGGAGTATAATTCTTAATTACTTTTTCTACTGCTAGATTGTGTAACTTGGAAATAATGTGACAGTTCGGAAAGAGAAATATTTTCTGTTATGGAAACTTGTCTTGAACCATGAGGAAAGGGGCAGGAAGTACTCAGATTATAGGGCTTCTCCGCAGCCTTCAGCTCTAATGATCACAAGATGCGGCTGTCTCAGTTTAACGCTCGTCTGTATGTGAATGTAAAAAAACTAGACTTGTCTCACATTCCTTCTCCTCCCATGATAACTGGAGACACTTCTGCAACCACAGAGGCCCACAGTCTTCCCCATACTATTAGATAAGTACAAATGTGCGAGACACAGCACCCCTGGATGCCAGGAGTGTATTTGTGACACCTATCTATATATTGTCTTCACAAAACGATAGCACTACTTCCCATCCAAGTGAATTCCTAAGCTCAAATAAAAGGTGAAGATAAACCCTGTTGCTTAGTCAAACAGAAAAAAAAGATACAGACAATGCTGGCAGAAGAGGTGAAATTTTAGACATGCTAGCAATTATCACGCTGTATCAAAAGAACACGCTGCTGCCACAGTGACACAGAACGTCAAGGTCTCTCCTCATGCCTCCCTGATGTACGATACACAAACAGCTGCAACAGTAAAAAAAAGGTCATCTACATGGTGACTCTTATGGAACGTGGCCCCATTAGGATGTTCAAGGCCATGCACGTGTAAGTGACCAACTTTGAGGACTGGGACACAGTGCAACTTGCACCTTTTTGGTCACAAACTTTACTTTCTGTAGTCGCTGCATTTGGGAGGACTTAAAGAGGTTAGAATTCCTGTCCCATGCAGCACCTTGTTCGCTAAACAACAAACCCACTTCCCCCAGCACAAATGACCATGCAGATTACTTGGTCGGTTCAAGACATTCGGATCTTTTCAGGGAGATGAATGTAAGAAATATGCACATGAAAGGGACGAATGTTCAGCACTGCCTTAGGAAAGGGTCTAACAGTGGCCATAAATCTCAGTGTCTTCAGGAAAATCCTTTGCACTTCTGTACAGTGTGTTTTAAACAATAATTAACTTGGAAGACATGGATCTGTACACACTACTATGTCAAAAGAGAAAGTGGAAATTTGAATGAGAAATGAAGCTGATTATTAAAACAGTGTGCTTTATATTAAGGTGATGAAGGCCAGAAAGAAAAACTAAGCAGAAAAAAAAAAGATCGTCACTTAAAAAAATGTTACTTTATCAAGTTTTAAGTATTGTGAATGGCTGAAATTAGCAAACACAGCAGTTTTCTTTTAACATCACATGTGGCCTACACAACACCTAATCCTGCCAAAAACATCCCTGGTTGTGCAGCAACTAAGTAATGAATGAACAGTGCTGGGAATGGCGTTGGTTAAACTCTACATGGGAATCAGTAGAGGGAACACATAACATTGTGGCTTTCTGAGTTCTACAAAATAATGGAAGTGGCATCATTTTCCCCCCTTTGTGGAGTAATGGAACAGCAGATAAACTGTGCAAAGCCACAGCTAAATATTTAGAACCCACAAGGAAAAAGTCCTTTGAACAGACATAGTTATTTCGCTTACAGGCTGGGAATGAAGAGCGAGACAGGGTTTGTTATTGTTATTTCTATTTTTAAATACATACGAGATGCTCGGATATTATGTGGATAGGGGCTACAAGAACACCAAAAGGAAGAGGGGTAGGTATTTTTTCCATCAGATTCTCATACCTTTAGAGCGGTCATCAGGGCTTCAGCCTTTAGCTGCGCTTTTTCCAATCAAGACATCTGGAAATGTCTCAAAACTGTTTCAAAAACCAATGGAAATAATGCAATATAAAATATGATCTTCTGGCTATGTGGAGATATGATAAGTATCTGGAATTCCCACAGATTTCCTCTAAAATGACTATGTTCACTACCTGCACCTTGCCCATTGTCACACAGTTATCATTTTTCACTTAAAGAATGAGCAAAGATGGCTTTCTGATCTTAAAATATACCATATGGGCTAACAGGGAAATATATTTTAAAGTTTGTAAATGGTTTTGAATTCTCTAAGTTATTACATTATTTAATGCTCTGTATTTCAGTTTCCCCGTGTGCAATATATTTAATTTTATATCACATTTACTACAAGGACTATTATGAGGCTAAAGAACGTTTTTAAAATATTTAAAGAAGACTTAAAAGTATGGGAAGATTGCAATTTGAAACACAAGTGAAAATAAAAGGGGAAAGGGGAAATATGCAGGAAAGGAAGGTTATCTCCACATACCAGGACAGAGACTGGCAATATATCATATACACAAATCTTGGGTCCCCAAACTTCTAGCCTCTGTTGAGCATATGCTAGGTTTTGCAACTGAAAAATCATACAAATGAGTTAATTAATTGCACCGCACAGTGCAGCAAGAAGATTTATTTGATACACTCTCCACAGCATTTTGCATTGCTGGCCACCAGCTTCAACACCACACAGCTTATGCCTCAGTAACGAGGCAAGGCACCTGGAATTTGAAGTCTTCACTGATTTTGGATCCAACCTACTGTCCAGAACATGTGTAAAGTTTCTGCAGCAGATGAGGACTGGGAATTCAAAAAATGAAGCACATTTTTAAGATATGTGCTGCTGCAACTGAAATCAGCTTTGCTCAGAAATCAAGTCTGAGAAGGTCCCACCACTTGGCATTTCAGTCGCTTTCAGCGAAGAATCTTTTCACTCACATTGGCTAACTGAGGTCTTAAACAACATCTGGGACTGTATTGCTGATCCTGTTTCATGCCCCACTATGAGAGAACATACAGCAAGTTAGGTGATTTTCAGGTTTATATAAACAACTGAGAAACAAAGCTGGGATGGGGATCTGTGAGTCCTACCTCCCACCCTGACACCACTGCCAACCATCATCCAGTGCTGCAGTGCTAGCTTAGCTTGTCTAACCCAGTAATAACGAAAGGAAGAAAGAATTTTTCACTAGGAATTTGGAGTATTTTCTTATTACCAACCAGCATGACCAGGAAAAGAGCCCTGATGCAATCTGCAGGCCTAGTTTCCCACTCCCCCACTGGAATGGCCTGAATATGATGCAGGGGCCACAAGCCCTGCTAAGAAGGGAGGGAGAATTTGCAAAAACAGATCTTGTCTGCTGAGTCTGGTGACCTGCCTTCGGCACTGCCCGGTATTCAGGGTTCAGAGAAAAGCAAATAAACACAAAATGGACCCTGCCTATGGTGCAGGAGCGAGGGGAGTGGCTTCCCCTCATCCACCGCCAGCTTTTCCAGGGAGAACTCTGCCTCCCATCTTGCTCCTGAGGCCAAAACCAGAAAACAGAGCAGGACGGACATCATTTGATATCTTGAGGATGGAGAAGCGTGCTGGGGGAGGAGGACGGCGGCCTTGGGGAGGTCAGCGGGAGGAGGCTTAACGCACTTCTCCTCAGCACTGCACTCGGTGCAGGGTATTGATTACTGCCCTCAACAAAAGCCACTCATCAGAGGGGGATTTTCTGCTTTCCTCTCACCGTCACCCTCGACACTAAAGCCGCAGCCAAGGGGCCTTGTCCTGGAGCAGGCACAGCAGGAATAATCCTGCAAGGTCAGGAGGGAAGGGCAGAGGCCGAAGGGCAGGGAAGGTCAGCGCCAGGCATGCACAACTTGGAGTCGCTGGAGAGGGCACAAGGTCTCCTTCTTCGTCCCTCAAGCCCTCCTGCTGGAAACTTAAGCCGCACTTTGGGAGACCCAGGGAACAGGCTCATGGCAACCTGCAGTAATGGACAGCTGACAGCATCTGTGCTGGGGTCGGCAAGCAGGGGGAGGAAAGAACCCTGTGCTCCATACACACGGATGTGGCCATGCTGTGATCAGTTTGCAACAGTGGTGTCTCAGCACATTTGTGGTTTCTTGTGCAATGAAAATTTGTACTGAGATAGCGAGCAAGGAGATTCCAGCCAAAGCAGTACAAGGGAAGTGAAAACACTGTCAAGGTTTTGCCCGCTGAAGGCTTTTGCACACCTTTTCCAGTACAGATATAAAATGATGTGAAGTCACAATGCACAATTTTGAAAGGCCCCCAGAAGTCCTCAGCAACGTCACTTGCTCTGCCACGGACTTATTCAGCTTAATTCCTCTTTCATGCCTATCACAAGTCAGAGTGGATCTGCTAAGTTAATGGCGTTGCACCCCTCAGCAACAGTCACGGGAGACAGCCAGACCCACTGCGCAACTCTGGCTCTCAGTCCTGTTGTTCCTACAGTGGCAATACAGACAGTCACATATGGTGGGTGCGCTCCTTCCTCTGCTTTCAGCCCTGCTGTGAGCTTGAGAAAGCTCGGTGGGAACGAGGGGGACACAGACCAGGGCCTCAAATGAGAGTCACTGACATATTCTTTCATCTCCAATTTGATGTGATCTAGTCTCTCTTCTCTGCCACCGATTTTCTTGTTCTTTTTCAGTTCAGCACAAATAACAATAGAATTGGATTTTCCCAGCAGAGCTTGCAGAGGTCAAATGCATAGTTAATTCAGCCTCCACTTCCCCTGTCATCCACCGCTTCCACCTGGCCGCTTGTTTGGCCTTGCCGCACACCCTGCTGTGCAGTCCGTTTTCTACAATTGGGTGAGACTTAGGTCATGGTAAGAGCTCGAGGCCTTCCTTACAGTTCCCGTATACCTCAGCCATTGCTTGTAACTGAGCACAAGACAGAGGAGGGATGCAGCGTTTCATCTACCGTTAGTTTGATCTTCCCAGTAAGAGAGGCCAGGCAGAAGGGAACATAGGTTTGTGTTACCAGATCCTGCCAATATTCTGTTCCCAGCAAAACTCATTCAGAAGAAAGCTAAAAAAATGAGTGCACCTAGCTAGTTGTAAAATGGGAGGAGACAGAAAGATTCCTCTTTTTCCTTCCACGACAGGGCAGCCAAAGACACGCTATTACACTAAGAACTTTTCTGCCGTAAATTTGAGCCTCTTTTTTTCCCCATCTGATCTTACTTATCTCACCATGGTTTCTGGCTAGTAGTGGGGAAACAAGAATTTAATTTAGATATGATGTTTGGATCTGTAAGCAAACTTTCTTAGAAAACAGACGTTTGGTTTTGTGTGTGTTTTGATTTAACCCGTTGTTATGCCACGTGTATGCCATCTGAAATCTGAATACTTCTGACTCTCCCAAAAGTTAGAGGTCTGGGTCTGTTGTTTCTTCTTTAGCAAAAGAAGAAACAGAAAGGAAAGGGAGAATAAAAACTGAAGTTTTACAGAACCCCTTCCAGAAAGCTGCTGCTAAATCTCACAAGAATGCGCTGCCTGCAGTTTTGAAATCTCATCTCTCAAGACACTATAGGTCCTCGTTACAAAAGTGCTAATTTCCAGGATGAGAAGTTGGGACACAAACTCATTCCCAAAACAGCCAAGCTCACTCTAACTTTTCTTCATCATTTTTATCATCCAAAGAGACAGAGCTTAAGCTTTTTCCTGAATTAATCTTTTATCTTGGACAAAGCAGTCCAAAGAAGCAAACTGACTACACAGGATCCAGAAGCTGCACAGGCTAAAAGAGGAAAACACCCAGTACTACCTTTTTCTCCAGATGTGCACATGCACTGCTTATTTTGGGCATGAGTGACTTAGGATCTGAAGATATTTGCTGGCATGTTTTTAAACACCATGCTTTTTAATTACCGCATTTTGTTGCAGTGAGGTCACAGTGTTTTACCTTTTCCTCCCATGCTGGGACTATTTGCTATGTCAATTTGTATAGCTTAGAAAAATATATGCACATCCTCTGAGCTGGGGCTGGCACCATAAAGCAAGGTCGATTTTGGCTCCATCCACTTGGCAGTTGGTGAAGGCAGAAGCAATTGGGTGCAGGTTGCGAGGGCCTGCAGTGCACCTTCATTGTGTTGAGAGAATTCCCAGCGGACACCTCTCCCCGGCTAATGGCACACAGGGCAACTTTGACCTCAAAAGTAATGTGTCCCACCAACATCCACCTCTCAGTCCTCTCACAGCCATCCCACTGGGGAGGGTAAGAGGGATCCTGGGCCATTCTCTCCTGTGCAATTTCAGGGAAAGGACAGGGCTCTAGCACTCTGCCCCATGTCAGCACCATGAGCCAAGCCTGCCACCCTTGTCATTTCTGTCATTCCAGCCTCCACTTCAGAGTGGCTCTGCATGTGTGCTCAAAGCTGCACTTCTTGACCTCATCTTTCTTTTCAGTTCTCCTCATCCTCTGCACAAATAACTCCTCTATGTCAACAGTGATTCAAGTGAAAGGAGGAATTTCAAGAGAGGGAGGACACTGCTGATATGCACCCAGCCCAAGACACATCTGCCGAGCTCTAGAGCCTTGAGCCAGCTGGCCTGGACAAGGTGGAGAAGGAAGGAGTCCTATGCCAACACGCTGCCCACATTTCATTTCAGAGGAAAAAAGCCTTTAGTGTGACAACACAGGCTAATACCTCCTGCTTTCACACAACCAGTGCCACTGTCCAGCTTTGATCAGTGCCTTGACTAGAACGTACAAGGTTTGGTGTACGCCTAGCCCTCAGCTACTCGGCCCCTCAAGTCAGTCCTGGAAGAAAAGAGAAAGCCAGACACATCCATTTTTACTGTTCTGCCGCTTTCCACAGAGTTTGAATTTGACAACCATCTGTGGCCTCTCCCAGAATTGGGCAGCTCTCTCGTCCCTGACCTCGGCTGTGAATCCAGTGTTGTTGTTGCCTCCATTTGAGCCTTCTGAGGCTGTACTCTTGCCGTCTGAGCCTGGGACTGGCTACGGACACACCTAACGGTGCTGAGTAAGGGGCTTCCATGCTGGAGACCCAGCAACTCAGGGAGCTGGACTGCTGCAATAACAACATTGTTCGGACCTCTAACCTCTCTGCCTACGTAAAATCAGCATGGTGAAGACATCTGGTAAAAAAGTAGCACTTCGGTAAAATACCTCCCATCCTCACCAAGCACTAATGACACTCAGCCTCTTCGGAAGGTTCACCCATGGGTCCACATGTTCTACAGCTATGTGCCATGCCATGGTCCCTTTCTTTTTTGGGAATTAGAGCCTGAAGAGGTCAGGAGCTCCAGTCACACCAAATGAAGCTGTGGCAGACAGTTCTGAATTATTAATGTCTTTAAATACTAAGCGCACTCAGGAACCAATTCAGCCTGCAGCACACAGGATCCCAAAGAGGTTTCAGAAACAAATCGCACTAAAGCGTCTGAAGCAGTAATTCTGTTTGCAATGACACATTTGTCTCTCCCATTGACAGAGGATACACATGGTCATGAATCCCTGCACTTGTAAGCGCGTCCACTCTTCTCTTGCTCTTTCAGGCACTTCCCTGGGAGAGACACAACTGTCCAAGTCAAAAGCTCCATTTTATACATATCCAAGAAGACAGTTTTTCAGTCTAGGAGAAGACTGGAACCTTTCAGTTATATGGCAAGAGCATCACACCTCCACATCTACAATCTGACTTCTGTAAGAACTCTCATTCTGTCATTGTAAAGACTGCAATTCATTAACATGCACAGTTTGATTTTTATCTTTAACCACATCCCTTTAAAACTAACCTTATTGACAGCTTATTTCTGTAAGCTTCCGTTTTACTTTTCAATTTAGTTTCATCCTCATATGACTGTGGTACCTCCTAGTGCTGGCTCCTCTGGCTACAGACCACTGCCACAACTGGCCCCCAGATAGCACTTGGACTATGTGTTAAAAGGTTCTTGTTTGCATGCAGTTTTGAGTTTGTTTCAAGAGGAACCGATGCTGACTTTTTGCTGCTGTTACAGCATTTGGCAGAAGCATGTAATTTTTGTATGTTGTAGGAAACAGGAAGAAAGTTTGAACTTCAACTGCTTAGGCTGTACATGCAAAAACAACATGGATAAAGCGTGCACTACTCCTGTTTATCTTCTCCACACCTCATTTCTTCTGTTCTCTTTCTCTTAACTCTTCTGGGAATGTATTTCTCTTGCTTCTGCTCATCTCTCTCCCACACTCATAGGCATGCACTGATTTGTTATTGCTGGGTCACTTGTGATTACAGGTCTGGATACACTAGTTTATTGCAGGGTTGTCTCTGGTTTGATAGGCTGTTTGCTGTTTTGTTATTACAGTGCTAAACCTCATTCTCCCATTCTTCCAGGTCGCTATCTTTCACACAAACCACAAACACACAAATCACCACAACATACTTATTTTGAAACGACAAACACAAAAATTGCATTGGAGTTTGCAAACAATTTGGAAGAGTATGAGGGAAAAGGAAGGAGCAATGGGTCCTGGAAACGCCAGCCTCTGCGCCCTGCCTGACTCCTCTGAGTGGCTGACATTTTTTCTGCGGTACTGGAGTGTAAAGCTCCAAGTGCCGCAAAAGCTGCATGTCCATTTGCTTTGCTTGGCTGCAGAAGCCCAGGCGCAGCAGATTGATCTGGGAAGCCTTTAAGTTAGGGTTGGGGAAAGCCACCGGCCCTTTTGGCTGTACAAACACTGGCAATAGCTGTTATGAGTTAGATTTGGTCCCCTAGAGCAACAGGCAACAGACACGAAGAACTGAAAATCTCTCAAAATTATTACTGGTGTATTTACATTTATCAAACATAACAGCAAAAACACTCAAACCAAGAAATGTGTTTTGAGTCCCTTCCAAAAAGGGGGAGATTTCAAAACCAAAACTACACCTATCCTCCCAGCAGACAGTATTTCTGATCTATTTTGAAAAGTCCTATGTATACTCTCACTGCATTCCTCCTCCTCCTCCTCCCACCAAAGAAAGTTAAGGCAAACTTCTGGGCATAGCTTAAAAGCCACAAAACTTCCTCCATGTGTGTATGCTCCAGCTCTACTGCAGATATTTGGAGTTACATAAAACCGGGCAGTTAGTGATTCTGGCAGCTGAAAAATTAGAAAGTTCAGGGGCTGAGGAGGGCGTGGGCCAAGCTGAAGTTTTCCAGAGCGCCAAACCAGATGGAGCTGAGGAAAAATGCTTCTCTCTCGAGGCTTAGAAAGGTGGAGTTAGAAGCTCCGAACTCAAACAAATTGCAAGGAATGTTCGCTGTTCCTTATTCCCTGTGAGCACTGTTTGGCAACGCGGGTTACTGGGGATGGTTTGGATCTTAAAAAGCAACGAATGTATTTTTCTGTATGTGGCAATGCAATGGTTTTACAGTGACACCATAGAGACTGACATGCTCCAGTTTTCCATTATTAGCCAGAGCCATTCAAGCCTTCTCCCTTATGAATCAGCAGCATGTTTCTATTTCCACCAGGACAGTTGATGCATAAGGATGAGATCAAAGCACATCATGTAATAAACTGCAAAAGCTACCAAGCACGCTCCAAGTTCATTTACACTAGAAGATGGTTTTGTGTTAAAACATCTGCTTACTGACGTTTACTGCAAAATATAATGGCTATGTTTAAACTTATGTCTGAGAGCAGCTAAATCCTAGGATTTGAACTAAAAACTATTCAGGTGGGAATGACCATCTCTGCTCAGTGCTTGAAAGTGTGTTAGTTAATACATGGGGTAAGATGTTGGAACTTTTCAGCATAAGAAGACTCAAAAGGGTTTTCAAACACCTTGGCTTGTCAGGCTTTATTTTCTAGCTCTGGACAGCGTTTTAAAATGCGCTTTCAAATGTGACTAGCTGTGATCACATTAAGGACAAAATAGCATTGAACCATGTGTTAGTTAACAAATACTAGAGTACTGTTTGCACTTTCATCCCATATAGTACAAGATAGACGCTGGCCAACACACAAAAGACTTAAACTTCTCCATCTTGGCATAGAATCCATCATCTAACTAAGTAATGTAACTACTTATGTGCTATGTAGTCTTGGTCAAGTCGCTTGAAAGCCTACCACTTGAGATTATGGTTCTGCAGCAGTCTAAATTAAGCTGTTGGCTTATGTGACCTGGCTCTGGCTATGCACTCCCATTCCTTCCTTACTCCCAACACATTGCTCATTAGACCATTTGTCAAACTGTTTACTATTTTAGGTGAGCACAGAACACCTAACAAAAAGTAACACACTCCTTTTCTGCAATCTGGGATCACAATAACAGCTAAAGCTATGAGTAAGAAGTTAATTTCACTTTTCCATTTCACTTTAGATAGCCCCAAATTTCCAAAGGTTTGGGGTTGCTTTGATTTTGTTTGTTTATTTTTGAGAAAGGAAAGGAAAATGTTGGAAAATAAAATCAAGTGCTCATTCTCACATAGAAAACATAATTCCAACATGCTTCTTCTATTACTGCCAGGTCAGTTTCCTTAGGAAAACGCTGAATCAAAAATTAATGAAATTTTGTGAACGCTTGCATGAAAATGTTCGCTTTATAATTAAAAGCCAGGCATGCTGTGGAAGAGAGGAAGTATTTCAGATACTTTTCATATCTTACCAAACATTTATGTGATTTGATTGTTACTAAGAAGTCAGTAAGCTTTAAAAACAAAATAAAACAAACTAACCCAGATCGGATGTACCAAACAAAAACTAAGAAAATGCCCTTTCTTCTCCCCTGTTGTAGGGTCTGTAGGATCCAGGACCTGACCCTGGAAAGACCCTCAGCCTGCCACGTGCAGGACTGGAAGGTGCAGGACACAGCTGCAGCACCGCACTCCGTGCTGGAGCCCCACTGCATACTGCGGTGATCTGCGCAACCCATTTTTTCCCCTCTGTCTGGGATCTGGCGGTGACCTCCTGCAACCTAACTCCTCTCCTCACCAGCGTTTTCTCCAGGCTCTGTGTTGACCTGGCTAATGCTTCTAGCTGTAAGGAGATGAAAAGAAGGTAAGGAAAACACAAAGCCAAAAAAAAAAAAAAAAAAGCTAGCCCTGCAGATGAAAGTTTGAGGCAGTGTTTTCCTTTCCAAAGTGCCGCTACGTTCCCATAAACTTGTGGTTTCCTGCATTCTGCTGGAGGACTTGTTTTTTTTTTTCTAAATCCTTTTGGTGATATCTGAAGAGGGAAAATGTCCAGCACTAACAGGAGGCCTTTTGTTCTATTCGTTTCTAAGTGGACTTTAACCCAGTTACTACAGACTGAGTCACTGTAGAAACAAATAAAATAAAAGCCCTCTGTTTTGTCCCTCTGGACAGGTCAGGGACATGTTAAGTTCTGTTCTCCTTCTTTCTGGAAGCAGCACTGGACCTGGCATTATACCATAACAATAATGAACGCAGTTTATGGCTGTTCTTTTTTATATGTTCTGGCAACATCTACAGAGTTGATATTCCAATAGAGCCAATATTTCATTAACAAATAAATGCACAAGGGGTTTATCTATGGGCAATGAGAAGAAATTAAACCGAAGAAAGACCCTCTAGTAGGAACCAGTAAGATCTGTGGAAGCGTGACATGCATGTAGGTGCGTGTTTGAGCTATTTTGGTACTTTCTCACGTCTCAAGTCTCTTAGTGACTCACAGCAAACAACTGCTTGTCTCTGAATATGACTGCAGGACTCCCTTGCTGTCAGGCTGGATTTTAAGCTGAGTTTAAGGGCTAAATCACAGTCGTTCCCTACAGTTCAGTTTGCTGTGACAAGTTATATCCTGTCATCATACATACCTTCTAGGGTAAATCACAATCTATTTAGACCCCAAACATCTAAACTAAAACAGATCTAAATAAATAGGCATCCCATGCATAGGCCTGTGGTTCCCTGGGGCTTACTGAGGCTCTGGAAAGCTTGTGCACAAGAGAACTCACAACTGCTCCTCCTCTCCCCCTTCTCTCCCCAGCCCGCATTCCCTGGAAGCATGTTTAACTCCTTCGCGTTCCACTATCTCTGCGCTCAGTGCTGGCAGAGCAGCTGCCTGCTGGGGCTGGCAGAGCAAGGCAGGCTGTAGGCCTCCTTTGGTTACCCTTTTGTACTTTGGTGCTTATCTGATGCCATTGTGTTGCTTTCCCACAGCCCCCTTCCTGGTGCAGCAAACACGTTTTTATAACGAGCCACACTGGGAAGCAGTTAGCAGCAGGTGGGCCAGCAGCACCTTTTTCAGCTGGGAAATGGGCATGCATGCAGTGCTAGGACAACAACAGACAGGGACACTTGGCAGAGAAGATGTTGTACTAGAACATGACCATGCTGTCAGGACAGAGAACTGAACCCAAGCAAAGCCAAGACCATGCCAGGCCATAGGTGTGAGTCAGCAGGAGTTTTTCATACGACCTGTATCATGCTGGGCACGGGAATGCAGAGAGCACAGGGCCAGGAATGCACCAACACCAGCACTGCAAAGCAGTCAGCACTGGGCCCAGCACGGCACCAGGCCTCCCGCTGCTCCCTCTTCTCTCCCTATTTCCAGCAAACTTGTCCTACAGCCACAGCACTCGGACTGCGTGCCTAGCACAAATGCTCTCACACCTGCTCCAAGCTGTGCTGAAAGCTGTATCCTGGCTGCAGAGGTTTGCTGGAGAGCAGAAGTACTTTGGCTGTGTCTCCTGATTTGATTTCATGTGCCAGTCTTGGGATCCCTCAACTTTGAAACAATCCAGAAAACAGTCCAGAAACTCTACCCTGCCTGAATAACTAGGGGTAAAGAGTTTGCACAGCAAATGAAAAGTGAGTATGAACTCTTGCCTGTACTGAGAGTTTGGTTTATTCTGTAACAGTCAAAACAGACCAAAATAGAGTCAAGGTTTAGTATCATATGGGCGTGTAGATGGCTGCATTAATCTAGGAGCAGAAAGGAACAACCAGACAGCATCTTCCCTTATCCTGTTCTTTGCTATTGCAGTATCATGGTCCTTGCATCACTTGGGCCAATAGAAGAGATGCAAAAGAAATTCCATCCCAACTAGAGGTCTGGATAGATTTCAGAGCCTGTCAAAAAACAAGTAAAGCAGCAAAACATTTTCAAGTTCAGATGGCAAATTCTTTGGGACGGTTTCCAAGCAAATTTATGTTCATTTCTTGGCTGGATCCAATGTTAAACAGAAATTAGAACAGTAACATGGGGAGAAGTTTGTGACCAGAAGAAGCAAAACATCTGTGCTTTTGCTGGAGACAACTGAACTCCAGATGTTGTCAACATCACATAATTCTAGGAGTGCCAATCTCTATGAAAGCTGCCCTGAGAAAGGTCATGTCACTGAACTCTTGGTGACTGAATGGCTTTTGTATGGGAAACTCCTCTCCCAGATGTGTAGTTCTTGCTGGAGTTTGATGCAATTCGCTTTGTTACTGGATTAGGCAGAGGGAAAAGAGAGATCACAAGGAGATATTCTACTTTATGAGAGCAAGCTGGTCTCATAGATCCTGTATGAGTTGTGTTTGTGCTCACTCCTTCTGATATTTGTTACATGCATTCCCTGATACAGGATGCTGCCCCAAACTGTCAGTATAGTAATGAAATGTCTTTACATCAGCCTGGTCAATTTAAAGGAATGCTACTCGTTAATGTAGATACAGTTTGATGACATTGACTTTATGTTCCTCTGGAGGATATGCTACTGGGAGAAGTACTAACTTAAGTTCCCATTAGAGCACACTTTGCTAGCAAGCAGCACAGACATTTTAATCTCCTTTCAGGACAGAGGTCTTTCTCAGTTCTAGGCACTAACAACTGGACTCCTTAGTTACAGATCACTTTTTTTTTTTCAATCTTTGAATCCCTGACACCAATAAAATGCTGATCATCAATTTTAGAAGCACTATGACCTCATACCACATGTCGTCTATTTCCCTACTCTGTTTCACACTTATACCCTCTGGGCTGTGTTTGTGCATGTGACAGAGGGAGGGGAACTAGAGGACACATGATCTGAGGATTATAGTGAGAGTACGTGCGTTTGCTTTAGAATGCAATGGTATAGCACAAATGAATGCAGTGTTTGCATGACACGGAGGCACATGACTAAGCATACCACCGGACAGCGCTGTGAACATGTCAGTGGAACGGATTGTCTTTTATAAAAGCTTTTATCCCTGCCAGAACTTCTTTTTTTTTGTCATAACTCTTCTATTACTTTGCAGCACTGGAAGATTCTCAGGGAAATCTGTGGGTTTTGTTTTGTTTTTCTTGACACTGCATAGACTAGAAAGGCTTAAGAACTGTCTGTGTACTATCCGATACAGAGTCAAAAAGTGCATCAGTGAGAAGTAGTGCTCTTTATATAATAAATTAATTAGAAAATGGACCTCAGCAGCAGAATAATACAACTTACATCCATTTGCCTTTCAAGAGGGAATGCAAAAAGGAGTACACCACTTAATTCAGTATAGTGTTCAGAGGGTCACCCTGGGAATGTTCGTACTTACAAAAGGGCACGTTATGGCTTTAGAACTTGCTGGAATGAAGCAAGCTTAAGTATGAATGTGTATATGAATTGTTTGATTTTATAAACTGTTAGTTGCTTTTTCTGATACACTCCAATCTGCAGTGGCCTCTTGCTCAGAAATTTACCTAATCTGCACATGAGCTTCCTTTCCTGCTTCACTGCCGTCAGAAATTGATGTTTTCTGCCTACTTGTGCCTCATGCGCAACTTCAGTTACTTTTTTATGTTCATAACTGCTGAAGTAAGTTCAGGGCAAATGTTACCAGTTGCTTACACCAGGTTGCACTGCCTACATTTAGTACGCGGTGTACTCAGATAGGAAGTTTAAAAAGATTTTGCATCAGCAAGCAAGCAATAAAAAATGCAGAAAGCGGTTTGAGCAGAGGAATGAATTTCTGCTAAGACCTTTGACAGTAGATTCATTGGCTTCCAGCTGATCAGAGGCAGACTTTCAGCTACTTGCTGGCTTTATTCTCCGGCGATCTGAAGACATTTGGATAGTGCATTTTAAACCAATTGGTTGTTTTCCCAGAGTCTACACAGAGGTCGGGGGAAGAAGGGGAGTATCCTTCTTGCTAATGTTAGCTAGACAATGGCAGCTTAACTGTAAAGCCCCCTAAAAGAGAATAAGCCTATTGTGTCCCCAGTGTGTTTCCCACATTTCAAAGGCCACTAAGTAGCACCAGCATCTTTGCCTCTGGGTTACTGAGAAGACAGGCTCTTATGCTTATTAAATGACGGCTTTCCCTAATGATTTGAAACAAAAAAAAGCACACACATACAAAGCCAGAGATGTGCACATTTAAGGCTTCTCCTGCCACAAGGTCAAACACATGAAAAGACACAACAAAAAGTTTGGCCCTGAGGTACCGGAGTGGACCCACTCGCCCATCTCTCCCACACCGGCCCTTACTCTCTTTTCTGCTGTGAGAGCCCCCGGTTCTGCACAATTAGGCCCGCCACCAATGGCATTTCTGCTGCCGCTCCTTCCACTTGGCTTCACTGCTGAGAAAGAAGCTTGTTCGGCGGGGAGGCGGGCATCGCTGCCTCAATAGTCTCCGAAGCATTCATTATCTCCCGCCTAATTACATGGCCGACATAGTGTTGTTGTGGGAACGTTGCATCACATTAATCAGCAAGGGGATGTGCCAAGATGAAAGGGTCCCCTTGTGCCTGCTCTCTGCTCTGGAAAATGGGCAGCAAGGCGGGGGAAGGCAGGGTATTTATCAATCCCAAGGAAGGGAAGGCCCAGCGGGGCACCCAAACCCCGCCGCCATCTTCCCAGGCCAGCTCTCTCCTAGCACGTACACTTATAGACACGGACAGTGGAGGACCGATAAGCCTTGGAGCCTGAAAACTGCCCCCACGGGCAATGATTTGGGCCGCTGCTTATCCACAGCCCGTCCTGCCCTGAGCCCTCCCTGACCAGAAATGTCTCAACGAGATGGCATTTGGCTGCAACCTGGCCGCTGGCCTTCACAGAAAGTTCCCCCATCCCTCAAAACACCCTCCAAACACATCTTTCTTCAACAGTGTCTGAGTCAAGTGCTAAACCATAGCTGCAAGAGGCCTCGCAGATCAAAGTCAAGCCAGTACCCAAACGCAAAAGTTTCATTTCTCAAAGCCTTCTGGTGAGAGCCCCAGTTTGCCCACATGGTGCAATTTTTAAATGGACTCTTGAAATCTGAGAAGAGATCTCATTCCCTCCTATCTTTGTCCTATTTGCAAGGCATTTAAAGGGCTTTTACAAAGGCTTTTTTAAAGGGCTTTGCATAGATGCTTCTGTGTGTATTGGGGTTGGGCAGGAGGGCTGAGGCATCTACGCTGTGGCTCTTTGGCACCCTGCAGAATACCCGGTCTGACTGGAATACCAAGTGCCAGGCCTTGGCTGAGCTGTTCAGCTCTGTGAGATGCAATAGCAGTGCTCCAGAGAGAATGAGGAAAGGTAATGGAAAAAATGAAGACATTACAAATGCAGCTATTTCCATCCATTAGATTCTCCTATTCACTTTTGACTGAATCAATTCAGAGCACCTCCTTTAAAATCCTCCAAGGACTGGCACCAGCTCAGGCTCAGACCTCTTCCAGTTTCCCTTCCCATCCATTACAGCATTTCCACACTTGAGATGTGCTGCAAGTTGACTTCAATTGCTTTGAATTAAGTCTTGCCTCCAAACCCCGTTGTTTTTGCAGTGCATCTGGCTAATTAATGCAGACTATTAAAGCCACTTTGGAAGCAGATTTACTGAGATGCAGATAAGTTTCTCTGCCACAAAGTAGCTGCTAACACCAGTTTCCCCTGCAGTGACTGTTGCCAAGTCCTCCCACAGGTATCTTACGATGTTTTGTGGACAGTTGGGGCAGCTTGCTTATCTGCGTGCCACCTGTTGTGCATAAGTCACCATGACCCAGTGCCACCTTTCTATTCAAATACTGCTGCTGCATCAGGTGGTGCTCTTTGGATTTCAGCACACAAGGAGCATCACTTATGTGATACTGGACAGTCCTATGCTATGAAACTTGACTTCATTGCCCTCTGGTGAGAGGAGTACATACAACAGGGTCTTCTCACCCCTTTTTCTTTTTTTTCTTTTTTTTTTTTTTTTGGAGGGAAATTAAATAGTTCCTGCATTCTACATTACAAGAGGCAACAAAGCCAAAGAAGGGTAAACTTCAGGTTAATCTTGTTGTGTATGACATAACCCAAGTGAATAGAGCAGGAAGAGAATTCTCTGTCCTTTGGGCACACACATCCTCCAAATAAGCCAACTTGGCAAGTTGTATATGCAGTTGCTAGCTTTTCTCTGTTGCTCAGTTTTTGGTCGACTGTCCTGCCTTAAACGCAGTCCCCTCGGTACCTTATTACTCTTTCCCTCAACCTACCAAGACTCTGATGCTCTAGCCATCTCCTTCCCAGCAGATGTCCAGGAATTCTACTAGATAGGGAGCATTTTGCCACATCTATGCTCACTAAAGGCAGTTAATGGAAACCCAACCCAAAGACAAATAACAGCTGTATTCCTGGTGGCTTTAAGGTAATTATCTAAACAGTAAGTTTTGCCCAACAAGAGTGAGGTACTGAACTGTGAGCACTGCAGTTTGTAAACTGGTCAGTTTACATTGCAGAAAAAAAGTCTGAGAGATAACAAAGAATTCTCATCTCTAATCTACAAGACAGATAAAAAGACAGAAGCATGAGGAAGATGTCCTACAGCATGATGCAGGGAAAATGATGACAGGGAAATGTGTCAGACTTCATAATTACTGCTAATGAGGTTAATCTAAGGGCAACTAATCCTGTGGGAGAACGTGGTGGCTCTGTGATCAAGGTCTTCTCTGAAATACAGGAATGTTTTGCAGCCCTCGACCTCTAATGCTTTACCCTTTCTGGAACATTCACAGTCCCACAGCTCGGAAATCTCTCCTTTTCTCCCTGAGCCACTCCAGCAGTATGCAATCAGATTTCTACCACAAAGGCAATTGCTTATCTGCCGGCAGCGTGCACCTCAAAGCAAAGAGATTTGTCTCCTGCCTATATTAGCAAGCTTGTGTGTGCACTGTGGTTTATTTTGTAAAGTGCCTTTTGATTTGTTTTACTTCTACTGCCAGTTATTCCAGGTCTGAATCTTCGTTTTGATCCATCAGCCAAGAAGGCACTGGAAGGACTAAACACAGATATACTAAATGAAGATCTCTAGTAAGAGAATAGAAGCCCTCCTGGTTTACATCTCCCCCTCTTTTTCATGTTCCCCTCTCACCGCCACTCTTCTGGTGACTACACAACATGCCTGCAGCAACTTTTCTGGATTAAACAAATCCTAGTTAACTACAAATCCCAGTGCTTCTTCCAGTTTTGGGGTCTTAACTTTGAAACCAGCTTTTTCCACAGGCTTCAGAAAGGTGATAGTACAAAATGATCATAGGAACTTGTTGTTTTGGCACAACATTTCATTGCTTCTGATAAGGAAAACCATCTCAAACATTCTCCCTCCCATCAGAGGGAAGGGGAATGGAGCAAGAGGCTGCACTGCCCAAAGACCTCTAGTCCCAAAATGGGTCTAGAGAGCCAAAGGTCTCTAGGAAGGCGCCACCGAGGCACATCTCCAAAGCCTAGGACAGATCCCAAGCACAGGTAAGTTCTGTTTCATTGTTTTACTTCCACTCTTCCTGTGGCAGCTTTCGGTAAGATCTCTTTCTCGCCTGGAAGCATCATTTTGGCTTGCTTTTGCCCTTTCTTGGTCTCTGGTTTCCAAAGGACACTTTTACTGAGAACTTCTCCCTTGCTTCTGTCTACGCTTCTGTTAACTCCCCTTCACGTATTCTATTACAAAAAATAAAACAAAACCTCAACTGAAAAAAGAACCAAAGTCATTTGACAGTAACTGCAGCATTTGTGCCTGTCTTTCAGTGGTGCCAAAAGTGAGAGGAATTTTAGTAATTCGACAGATAGATTGTTTGCTTTAGTATTTGGCTGTACCATGTTTCTGAAATAAAGTGTAGCTAAAAGAACGCTAAAGGTTACATGGTATGTTTCTTCAGGTAAGTAGGTTCCTTCCAGCTACAAATACAACATTTTTAACATTTTACTGCAAGTCACCCTTTAAAGGAAGCTCCTGTCCCACACTCTGCAGCGATTTTTAAGTGAATAGTTTTCCTCCCTCCTCATACCCACACTAACACCAACAGTGCTTACAAGGAAATCCCAACAGGCAGACTATTATTCAGACCATTTCTGCATTTCTAAGGCTCATCGACCTTTCTTTTGTCAGATAAAAGCTTCCCATCTCTTTAAGCCCTTCATTCTTGCAATAGTCCCACAGAAAAGTTGACATCCTTGGCAAGGAGAGTGAAAAGCAGCTTGTCCGCCCTTCCCAATAGGCCAGGCTAGGGTTGTTTTAGCCTGCTTAAATCTCTCCTCTATTTATATGCTAATGTTCTGGTATCAGCAGAAAGTATAAACAGTGTTGTTTACAGCTCCCTACAGTCTGCGAACACCAAGCCGCTAGGAGAATACTGTGTACTGGGCAAAGAGATGTATTTATTGACAATTAAAATGGCCACTTCTAAGACTATGAGAATAAAACGGTACTGTAAAAATGCAGCGTCAGCCAACAGTATAACCGTGCAAAGCAGGACTGGCAAAAAGCCATTAGCTAGGGGGTCAGTAGTGGGCCCTGAGGAGCAAGACGATTTCATATTTAACAGGGGGAGATGTGGGGAGACCTCAGCACAGAGACCCCTGAGAAGAGAGAGCATCGAGCTCTTTGGCAAGGCAGCTTACATGCTCCATTTGCTATTATGGCAGATTTTTTTTAGAGGATAATGGCTCATAGCTTGGCTCACAACTCTCCGGGACCCTGAAGCGAATTAAATTCTCCTAAGAAAAACAGCATGATCTAAAGAAGCAAGCATAGGAATTCTTGAGTTCAGATCTTGGCTATTTCACTATGTGACTCTTTCCACCAGGAAAGCATTAGTTATTAAAAATAACAACAACAGCAAAACCAGGAAGCAATGAGGATGTACATCAGGGATGTTTGTGCAATGTCAAGTTTTCTGAAGACATAAGGGCACAGAGGTTGACTCTCCTCTACATCAGTCAAAAAAATGCTGCCCACTGTAATGGCACTCCCTGTTCAAAAGAGGGAAAATACCTGCTCCCCTCAGCAATGCCTTATCTCCCAGTAGACTAAGAAGTGTTTAAAAATTCTCATCTACCACAGTGTTTACTGTATGCGAGTCTCTTACGAATGCAATTACTGATGAAACATGCTAAACCGGCTGATCTGGCAATCTTTATAGTGTTTTTTCACTGAAAGACAGAAAAAGGCTACGACAAAGTTTAACTCTCATTCTTCTACAACGTACATGTTTTAGCACTCACCAGATGAGATTCATTGCTCCACTTCCAGGAGAGAAAATCCACGGGAGTTTGATTAAAATGTGCGAGACAAGGGAGTTCACGTCACCTAGAACAGCCAAGCCACACCATGTTCTGCTCTGCTCTCTTTGGAGGGGGACTCCAGGTTGTCTCCTCAGTGGTCCAAAGTCATATCGCACCCATCAATTCCACTGCCTTTCCCACTAGGCAATCTCAGAAAGGTGTCAAAACAGGCCATCATAATGGTCCTGCTAAACTAGTGTGGAAGCAACTGGGTAGGACAAGGTGAACTTGATTGGCTGTTACTGGAGAACACGCATACATTATAAATAAAGGAAAGTCATCTACTCAGCAATTTTCTATCGGCATTAAATTCATGAAGAGGTGAAATGCTAGAGGACCACTTGCAGTGATGTGCCTAGTCAGAGCAGCACAGTCACAAAAAGGACTTCAGGAGGTGAACGATGTGAGTTTACCGTATTGGCAAAGATGTGCTTTCCTTCCAGTGGGAACTGAGTCGCTAAGTGCGTCAAGAGGATTTAGAGCAACCTCTTGCTGTAATAATTAGATATAGGCCTGCATGAAAATCCCACATTTGGCTGTGGCACACTGGCTAAGGCTACTCTGTTTCCTTCTAGTAGTGAGTTTCCAAAGAAGGAAATTGCTTTTTTCTGCTACTACAGTATGTCTGAAATCAAGGAGTAGTCTGGTGGTACCATGCCAAATTTTTCGATGCAGAAACTTTCTGTCTCCTGATTTAAAGTAATCTGCATGTGGTCTTGCACATATTACTTACATCACCTCTTAAAGAAACATAATCCCTCCAGTTTCAAGCTTTGATGTTTTTCTGTCCAGTGTGAAAGGGTTAAGTCTGCCCAGACTGCATCAGGTGCCCTGCACCCATTAAACTGCGCATTTTGTGGGATTACATGCGCTTATCAACAGTGCAAATAAACCAGTCCAATGCATTTATTCCACTCAAGACTGTCTAAAACTAGTTCATTTTTAATAACTGTCAGCTAAACCACTAAGCCAGGTGGGGATGATTCTCGTTGGAGCCATCCTGAGCTCTCACAGCAGTTTCTAAATCTCCTTCCATTACTTATTATTAATTACTGTTTGTTAAGCACCAGCAGCGCAATCAATGCAGGGTAAAAGACAAATAAAGGCAGCCCCCATACCAAGGGGTTAACCTTTAAGCACAAGGCATATCAATTAAGATCCCAGTATGAACAGTGAGAGATGCCTTGAATCTGAAGCCAAGAGCAGGGATTTCAGTGTTTGTGTTTTTGGCATCTGTGTCTGTAAGAGAATAAAAAGGCGCAGGAGTGTTTTGAGGTAGGTGCATGTTTCGGTCAAAGAGAAAGCAGACACACCTAAAACTAGGAGAGAGAACTGCAGATACGCTTCTTAGAGATGTGTCTACAGAAATATTAATAAAGAAAAGGCTAGAATGTAGTCTTACATAATTCATTGCTGCTGGGACACGGGCTGGGAGGGAAGAATGGAAAAAACAGTCCATAAAGATGCCACTAGTTTCTAAGCAGAAACATCTGTTGAAGTCTTAAAAACGGCCAGGCCTGCAGCAAGCTCAGCAACAGGAAAGCCTGTAGTTGATCACCCCTACCCTCATCAGCCCCATGCTCTCCTGCCCCTGGGATCTGCGCGGAGCTTGGAAGATAACTGACACCATGAATCAACCTCCACTCCTTTCTTAAAGGGAAAAGGGGAACAGAGGGCCAAGATGGGTGTCCAGGGAAGATAAATGGTTATTTGGAACGGAGGTATTCATAAAGAGTTACAAAAGAGTAAGGGAACACGCAAAGGGAGACCTAGTGGCTTATCCCCTCCGTCCCAAAGGGACCAGTGCTCGGAATTTCCATTGCCCCATCCCGTCTAATTTTAAATGTCTCAAAGCAAAATGCCTAACTCCCCTTGGGAAGGTATTGCAAAATCTCACAAATCATCTTTGCCTTTTACATGACTGCCTCTTCCTTTGCGATAGTTTATTCAATTTTCTCTATTTTTCTCTTGATATTCAGTACCACCCCTAGGCATAACAGTTGCAAACGACTATTTCTTCTTTTCTTCTACCTGAAAACATTTTTTTTTTTCTGTTTTCTCTCAAGAAAAAAGTGATGTTAAAAATATCCGTGGAAGCTGTATTTTATACACCTCTGCAGAATCTGCATCTGTCTGCAGGAAGACATGGTTCTGTGAACAAAGCTCAGTGAAATGGGGGCCACAGCTGCTGTGTTACAAGGGAAGTATAACTTACAAGCAAGTTCGGGGCCTTCCCTTCCCAATCACCAATCATTTCAGATGCCAATTTTGGCAAATTGTTTACTGGGTCACATTAATGCTTCTTAAAGTATGAAACTTTATCCATCATGAATGCCAAACTTCAGTCAACGACAATGCAGATTTTAACTGCTAGTCCTTGGGTAGGAGATTCCATTTCTGTTTCACATCCAAAACTCCAGCAGCCTGTGTTATCCGTGTGAGCGGGCAGCAACCTAGCAGTGAATTTCTGAGTTTATAAAGGATCCTATTTTAGAGTTAGTGATGACTGAAATACCATAAGAACTGTATTTCACTTCTCAAAAAAAAGGTAATACTCAAGCGCTCGGGATTTCAGAACTATTTACCCTGCACTTCTGAAAAATCTAAGTAAAATCCTGCCCCTCCCTTGAACTGGCATTTTCCTAGCACTAGTTCTTCTATGTAAAGCTAGACTGAAGGGTTGACATATGATTTAGATTGGCACTCTTGCTCTGATATTATCCACACAGCCCATAACCACCATCTCCGTAACAATAACAGAAGTGAGCAGAGTGGGAGTGAGCAACACAGTAGTTAAAGTGATCAGATACTCAAAAACAAACATTGGAGTTTCCACTATTCATCAGTTTTCAGATTCTGACCTCTGTCTGCACTCCAAATTGGCACTTCGTGATTTGCTTCCTGGCTCAAATGCTCCCAGTCTTCAGGGTTGAACATCAAAGAAAGCATGCTGCTCAAGTGGCTCTCTTTCAGCCCGCCTTGCCCTCTGCTTCACCATCTTTTGCTTTTTCCATAAGATAGGCAGCCTTGGATAAGAAACTAGGGCACTACGTGAAGCTCTGAGGATCCATTTATCAACCTTTTTAAGATCTCCACCTTGCCACTTGCTTTCTGGCTATCTCTAGAAACACTATGTCAGGGGAGGACTCCCTGATAGTGACCCTGTTTCTGGTTGTGGAGTCAGTTATCTCTACTTACTGTCAGCAGTGGTACAAATAACATTGCTAGAAGCAGCAGTACTAGACCTAGCTTTATCGTGTCACACAGTTCAAAATGACTGACCAAAAGGCCCTATCAGCATCTTGGCTTTCCTTTCAGGTACGGAGCAAAGTTTTCACACTGCATGTGAAGCAGCGGATGACTTCAAAGAACAAGAAACACAAAAAGGATTAGGAAGCTTCTCGCTTCCCGCTATTCCTCCTGCAGATTTCTAACCAGTCTCAACCAGCTGCCTACCTCCAATCTGGGCTCACGAAGCCCCAGTTCCCTGCAGGTCCTCTGGCTGCACACAGGAAGAGAACAGTCGCCAACAATGCAGGAGTAAAGGAACTTTTAACTCAATGTTAAGCCTCTTAAAATATGAGCTGAGGTTCCTCTGAGATTTTATTAAATCTGCCAGCCTGTGAAATACTGCCCAGTGGATCAAAGACACAATGCGCTCTTTCTTAGTTTGTGTTCAGCTCTTCATGGATCTCCGAAGGGCAGTAGGGCTGCAACATCTCATTAGGTCAGTTATTAAATACAGGGAATCAAAAAATTCACCAGAGACCAAGAGTTGGGATGGGACACTGCCACCCCTTTGGAAGCATGATGTCTAACCCTTTTAATTCATTTTCACTCCCTTCTCCCCCCAGTATGCTGAGAACCACTCACTATTGCTGCTGTATAAAACCCTGCCACGATAACTACTAAAAAGGGCAGCTCCATGCTGGCATTGATCCTGCCTTCATCTCACTGCAGTCATTGTCCATGAGAACAGAGGCAGGATTAGAAGGGGGTTTAGAGTGCAACCAGGCAGTAAGATTAATAACTGCTCTTACGTTCATTCGTGATCAATTGAGTGTGCGTGAATCTGCTGAGGACCTTCTTTAAACAATTGGTAGGGATAGTAGGGGCAGTTGTGGAACTAGAAATCCAGCAAAGCTAATTTCACTTACACAGCATTTATTGTAGGGAGGAATTAAATGTTTTGCTATCTCTAAGTCTGCAAAAGTAGTTCAGCTTGTGTAGATCTACAAGCATTTATCCCCCAAATCCATTATACACCCTATCTTACTCTCCAGAAAGCCCAAGGGGCATGCAGTCAAACCTGATATGAAAGAAAGTTTACTATCAGGAATGCTTCCAGGTACACACTGGGAACACGTCAGCTGCTTTTTAAACACACTGAACACCTTGAAGCCTACAGGATAATACATTTCACCAGATTTATCCCTATTTTATCTCCTGCAAGTACATACAGATAAACCACATGATCTGGTTCCTTTTCCTGGAGGGAAAAGCACTTCCTTCAAGAATTCCTGTATATGTGAATACAAGATACAGCATGCACAGTGGTCACAGAGGTGACTATTAAATGGGTTTCCTATGAACCATCACATTGGTAAAGACTTGACTGCTCAAAATTCAGTAGGTGTATGTGTAACAGTGCAAAAAGTGAAAAACTCAGTCGCATATGAATGAAAACTGTTTGGACATGTTATGTGTTCATCACCCCAAGTCTGTTAACATCAAAAATCAAAGCATTTTTGCAGTACTTTGACTAAAGACTGACCCAGCTGTGCATGACTTCTGGCCACCACTATGGTGGGAGTAAAACTATGGGGAGAAGGCATATGCCGGGTTTTGATTTATGAACATATAACATCACATAAGGCTAGTTTCCAGAAATGCCCCTATTTTGCATGTGTACACCACTTTTTATTCTGGAAGACATCAAAATAAAGAACAAGCTACACAAAGGAATACCCACATCCACTAATGAGATGGTTCTAGGGGTAGTGGTTGGCCTCCCTGAACAGTACTACACAACAACTTCAGAAAAAAAAGTGAAAAATATGTTTCCCTATACAGTGGTCAACAATACTTTGCAGGCACATCAGCACAGTCCTGGCATGCCTGGAGCTGGGCTTCAAAATTGTGGAGCCCTCCAGGCATTGTGCTTGGCCTGACAAAGGACAGGAGGGAGGGCCCACGGCTTCTCTGCCCCTGCTGCACTTCCTTAAATGTCCTGTAACATGTCCTGCAGGATTCATGCTTCAAATAATGGAGCATTACCTGAACAGACATCCCACAGCCTGCACACAGCAGCTGGCTGTATTCCCAAGCATTAAGAAATTGGCCATCCCTATTTAATTGAAACAGCAGGAGAATTTATGGAAGCAAAATTTAATTCCCGTAACTGATAATTGAAAGATTAACTTCTGGAGAGAATGCCTAGAGATTTTTAATGACCACACACGATCAGGACCTTGGTTTAACATCTCATGTAATACTGACTAAAACAGTGCTGAGGGTAGAAAAAAGGGAAAAAAAATATAATAACATATAGATCTGTGTCATTGGAAACACAGTGTAAAGAGGTTGGTGTACTATAGCTCCCAAAAATCTGTCTGCCCAAGGAGTTTCTTATTGATTAGCAATTTATACTGGCATCAGTGAGAAAGAGTCCAGGAAAAACAGAGCTGCTACAGAATGTTTTAAATCAAAACAAAACAAAAAATCCCACAAAACGCCCACACGCTCTTGTTTTCATTAAGCCAAGTGCCAGTGGCTTCTGCAGACCTCAACCAAGATCGTTAATGTTCTGAGTTGGACTACCTTTATGGGACCACCGTATGAGACTCTTCTATTCACTCTCCACAGTAATTCCAAGTTCTGTTTCCAATTCTTGCTAACCTCTCGCTTCCCCAAAAGCACTCATGAAAAATACACGCTGGCACTGAAGGGAGAACGTGGCCCTTCACACTGAACATGATACAGTGGGGCAAGGGATGGACGAAAGCCCAGTGGGCTGTGTGGTGGGGCCACTGGTGCAGGCGCCAAGCTGCATCCCGTGGCCCAAGGTAGTTTAGGAATGTCAGCGCGGCTTTATCATCACAGAGCTGTACGACTTGGTCAGGTTGTTTTGAATGAGATGTTTTGAGACCTTGTTAAATCCTGCTGTAACACAAAACTCCTCGGCAGCTTTAGCCAAGAACAGCCCACGGAAATCTCCTTTTTTTGCTGCTATGAAGCTACTCTGCTTTAGGTTGGAAGCACAGCAGCAGTGAGAAGAACACGGAGTAAAAGCAGAAGGCATCAGCCTGCAGGGCTGTCACACCAACACTAAGCTCACTTGAAAAAACAACTGAGCGAGACAGCTGCTAAGATATCGAAGAATGCCGATGCTCTGAGAAGGGGAGTGAGACGCGGGTCATTTGTAAAAATAGCAGAAGCCCTGTCTGTAACTTCAGCAGTGTTCGACTTTCGTATTTAAAGGGTCCTCAGAGGCTTCAGCTTTCATGCACATAGCCCAACTTCCAGGGAGCATGGGAAAATCAGCCCATTGTGTGAGAAGACCTTGAAAGGGAAAGCAGCTCCGGAGGACGGAGCAGGGCACGGCAGCGCCTGGCTTGGGAGCGTGGAGTGGGAGACAACAAACACGCACCTACCCGGCACGTACACAGCCCTTACACTCTGCCTGAACTCCACGACCCGAGCCCAGGCTGGTCTGCGAGACACTGCTCACTTTGCTTCTTCCCTCCACATCCACCCCTTTTTCTTCTTCTTTTTTTTTTTTTAAGTCACTGTTTTGCCTTCAATTACCTCCTCCTTCGTAAAGAGGAAAAGAAAAATTAGCAAAGCTCTGGGCGCGCGTGTGCGTGTCTCGCAGGCAGCCCCAGCACAGCGAGCTGTCAGGCCCAGCCCAGCCTCTGCCCTTCTGTTCCTGGTGAGCATTTTATAAATATTTGGGAGGCAGCACGGGGCGGGGGGCTGCGGGCGGGAGGCTAGATAACTTTTGGGCCCACACAGCACACAGTTTTGAAAGCCTGCTTTTCATTAGCATCGCCTAGCAACCGGCTCATCTGCTGCAAATCTCATCACGCCCCAGCGAAGCATCCACGGCACGCTAATCTTTTCATTTAATAGAAAAGCTGCTGTAATCTTTCTTCCTTTTCCTTTCTAAAAGAGCAGACAATAATAATAATAACGATAAAAAAAGGGCTGCGGCCCCGCTCCTCCCGCTCCCCTCGCTGTCGCGCTGCGGTTCCCAGGCTGCCCTGATGTGTGTGTCCTGGCTGACATGCACCAGCTGGGGCGGCCAGCCCGGGCCGCTTTCTGCTTTTTGTGTCAGGCGTG
The DNA here is from genome assembly GCA_024606505.1 of Aquila spilogaster. NCBI lineage: Eukaryota > Metazoa > Chordata > Aves > Accipitriformes > Accipitridae > Aquila > Aquila spilogaster. Next base: position 49,297,113 of record JANHGO010000042.1, on the reverse strand, counting down.
TTGGCAAAGGTGGGAGGAGGAGGAGTGTCGTTCTGGCTCTGTGCTGAGAAAGGAAGGAAGAAGGCAGGGATATAGCAATCCGAGTCAGAACGGCTTAAGCGCAATCTCTGGCTTCAGAGCCTGTAACCGAAGCCTCCCCAGCAGGCAGGAGAGAACTGGTTTTTTCTGGTGTGCGCATGCATGCGTCTGCATGTTTCTGTGTGCGTGCACAAGCCCAGGCCCCGGCTATCCACCAGAGGAGCGCGATCCTGCCCTGCAGCCGGCGAGCGCGGCCCGAGCAGCTGTGCGGGGAGCCCTGCTCTGGAATCTCCCCGGGCTCTGCCTGTCCTTTCGCTCTGAAAATATCACGCCCAAGGGTAGGGGAAGTGGTTTGGACAAAATAAGATTCGACCTGAGCATCTGCCCAGAACTGAAATCAGGCATCTGTCTCCCAGAATTTCTAGTTTTCAATAAAGCTCAGATAATTTCTCTTGCCACCTGCCCGTCTTCAAGCGTGTCTGCACTTTACGGGCCCACCCGGCACCACTCAGCTGTCATGGAACAGGCCATGCATACAGCTCCTGAGCTGCTGAGAAGCCCAAATCTGAAAACCTGCAGAAAAGCAGATTTTCAGCTCTTCAGCCCCATTTTTACAGATAAGCACTCCAGCAAGCAAGGTCTGTGCTACCTTGCCACGTGCTCTTTCCCCACACTCTTCCCCTTTTTCTAGTCTCCATATTTCTTCTCTCTTTTTCATACTTTCAAGTACGGCTTCTCCTCTCTGCTCAAGAAAAAGAAAAGTCCTTGTAAGTGGGACAGTGGGGGTCACTCCCACCTTATTCCCTGCTCCTCCAGCCTGTGAACCTTGACCAGGATGCACCTCCCACCGCCCCACACGTGACAGGGACACTGGCTCCTTGACCAAGAAGGACATTTCCTTTTCCCCCCTCCAGCATAATGTTGGAAGCATTCCCAATAGTGAGGTGCTATAAAGATATCTGCAAGATCATAAGGCCCTAAAGCAATGATTAAGTCACTTGGGGCAATAACATCACTATCATACCTAAGGAAATGGCAGTGGGGCCATTGTGTAACAGATCAGATACAGACAGTATGAATTTCCTACGGAATCTGGATTAAAACTGGAACAATGTGAAGCCCAGGAAGCAGTGAATGTTATGTAAAGTTGGAAAATGTACTGATACTGTGGAAGATGTCACATTACTTTAAGTTCTTAAGCAATATCAGGGTGAAAAATTTATGTTCATCCTTACTCTTACCAAGCCCTCCCATATAGCCTCAGTAACAGAGCTTTAGAGAGCCCAGCTGAAAGGACGGCTGTAGGGCCAGAGAAAAACGCCGAGGGAGTTCAACCAATCTCAGCAGCATCCTCTGGCAACCACTTCAAAAGGTTTCATGGAGCAGAGCACCCACAAGCAGATGAAATGAGCCCCTTCATGCACCATTTACTGCACTTGACAGAGAAGAATTACCAGGTTCCGAAAAACACAGCCACCTCCTCTCCCTTTGCTTCTAAACAACCTCAGTGCTACCAGCTTCAGCACTGTGCTACACACTTTCAGAGCCATCAATCAGGTGAAAGCCCTGTTCCCTGTGCACACACTGGGCTTGGAACCACTATGCGCTGGCTCTGCTCCCACAGCCAGCTGGAGGCAGAGGTGCTTCAAATGTGTTCTGCGGGAAGGGAAACACAAACCCCACCTTCACTGGTTTTTAATTAAAAAAAAATCTCAAGCCTCATTGGTTTTCAAGAAAATATGGAGTTGGCTCATGTTTAAAGTGACAGTGGAAATAAAATTAGTATTTTAACAAATTCCCTTTCCTCTGCTACTAAGAGCTCTAACAAAAGGGCTGCTCGCTGTAAAAGTAAGGCTTTCTGGTCACTGGAAGGCAGGTATTTCAGACTCAAAAGAAGAATGAATTCATTTATGAATTACCTCCGCTTGCTAGGACTTGCACCTATCTTTTTACAGTCCTGCATTTCTTTGAAATCAATTCTGGGCCATTTGAGAGACAGTGAGCTCTGCGAGGCTGGATAAGAAGAAACAGATAGCAAAGTAATTGCGCCAGATGGCAGAGAGCAGCAAGTGAGGAACTGAATGCCACTTACCCAAATGGTCCATCATTTGCTGACAACTATCATCACTATAGAGATAGAAGAGGATATATTTTTGGGAATGGAAAATAAACTGGGACAGAGGCAAGGTGCCTCGGTTAGGATGCAAACTGTGAGAATTACAGTTTTTCTGTAGTGTCCCAGAGAACAGAAATTAAATATGTGACAAGTCTCAGTTTAGTTTCTAATACACCAGTCTAGCTGACACTTGTTGTCAGGAGGAGCGGAGAAGCAAGAAATGGAATGAACATCCTTCAGGCCCTCAAAGGGTAGGAAAGGACTTAAAGATTATAAAGCATACTATTTTTTATTTCTGTCACCACAAAGGTAAGGAAACATGACTGCATTCGAGTGTGTGGATATAGCTTCCTCTCAGCCTCTACCAGAGAAAAAATTCTTAACCAAAGAGCAGTAGTGAATTATCTGCAAAGCTTTGTGTCTGGGAAAGGCTCAGGGATAAGCAAACAATAGATCCTTATATGTATCAATCCTTTCAGAAAACAAATACTAACAGCTTAGCTGTCAAATTTATTCTGCTTGGTAGTGGTCATGTTCTCGTGGTATTAGCAAAATGGCAGCTCCCCACGAACAATGCACAGAAGATTTTCACATTGTTGGACAAGGCTGAGAAATACAGGCTTCCACGGTGTTCTGCAGTTCAAAGAGAGGAGAGTTTATCGTACTGGTGGAATATTAGCTGAGGGAAAGAAGAAGTGTGAAGGCAGTTAAATAAGGTTACACAGGTGCTGCTACTTCAGACTGTGGAAAAGAAATAAATTGTAATACATGTGAAAGAAAATAATCTCTCTAATGTTTGAGTCTTCGTACTGTGGGGATAAAACCACAAGCCTGCTGCAGGAGAGCTGCCCTCCTGGAGCCAGCCAGACATCACACTGACATTCTTCAGTGACTTGTGGTTTGGAGAGACGGCCATATGCAAAACTGAGGTCTGCACAGTTCTTAGAACTAGAAACTATTTGTGTATGTTCTGGTAAACTTTGAGATGCAATCAAGCCAGAGAAAATTTTACAGGCTAATAGATCTCTGTCTCATGATAAATTTTATAGTCTCCTAAGACGGTTTTATCATTTCAGGCCACTCCTTACCCCTCGCAAATCAAGAGAGTTTCCAGTTTTAGTGCGAAGATGAGAAGGGCTGACATGCTGCCAGTATCAAAACAGAGCATTTCAGAATAGCCAGAATTTGAAGCAAGAATTCTGTGATCGCTAGAAATAGGTCAAACCCCAGTTACATATTGAGTACCGCAAAAGTTTAAAGAAATGTACGGAAAGAAGTAAATGCAGTTATTGCTGAAATAAAATGCCCTCATCTTGAACCAAGCTGTACTGAAGAAGTAGGTACCATTTTACCAAAGAGATTTTTAAAAATTAAATTGTTATACAGATAAAATTATTGCCTTATAGCTTACCAGAAGTCCTTACCCTGGATTGAACTACTGAATCACTTGTTGTTTTGTTTGTTTTTAGAGAATTCATAAAGGAGATGCCCTTACTGTTTTCACTGAATGGGCCTATCGGTGCAAAGTCATCAGGAGCTGGACTCGTTGCTGTACAAGGCATTTTTGAAAAAACTAGCTTCATTATCTTCCAGTTGCGTTAGGTGGAAAAAACCTAAAGCCCAAATACCAGGTTTTGGTTTATCTTACTAATTTCAAATGGTAAATCGCATTACCCCCCAACATTCACCACAGAAAAATGCTGGTATTTTTAGAGTTCAGGTAGATCTAAGACACGCACTTTGAACTGCTTGCCCAAATATCAGCCATGCTGTTCCTTCTAAAGGCAAGAGCGGAATGAAGCAAGTATCTTGTCAGCCAGTTGCTATATAACAGTGAAAGGTGTGACTTAAAAACCTCAGTGTAAACTTAAAGTCTGGAGACAAGTCCCTTTAAGCTATGTGGTTCTCTTCCTTATCCCACCCCTAATCTTAAACATCCTCACAGCTGTCTCTCTCACATTCTTCTGTTCAACTCTTTCTGGGCCAGTCACTCCTGCAGTTGCACTCCCTGCTGCTTCCCATTCTTGTTCCTTCAAGATGCCCAACGAGTACCATGGATTGAAGGATATAACTTAACTTCCATTTCCCAAATACTGCCTTCCAGTGACACAACAGTTCCTAGAGGTTAGAAGAAGGAATTTCAAAAGATGATAGATTTACCTTGACCTGGAGCATGCTTGGAATATCACTATCTGGATAAATCTTCAGTAAAAATAAAAACCCTTCCCCCTTTTTTTCTTCTTAACATTCCTTTTATCCATCAATAAAATGCAATCTGTACTCCAAAAATGGAGGCAATACAGCTTTCTTAAACAAAATTAAGAGTTGTTTTTAATCATTGGTAAATCAACAACATTTTTCCCAACAGTACTTGAAGCTTCTGAAGAAACTCTCCATCAAAACCATCCATAAGTCCCTTACATAAACATTTCTGGCCCAAATGCTATGATGAATTGGAATTAGTTGAAAACAAGATTTTGTAATGGAATGCATGAGACAACTGCAGTGACCTGAGTAGCAATGCCTGCCTTTCCATCAGCTATGCAGTGACACCAATTCCAAATGTCAGAACAAGCAAACATGTCCAAACCAACCTTAAATTTCTGAACTTAGGGACACTTCAATCAATCCAGATGCTCCCAGTTGCCTGGATGACAGGGGCAATTCTATATCTGTATGTGGACTGGTCTTAATTCATGAGTATCCTCTGGAGGTCACTGCCTGGGCTTTCATGTGATTATGATGCCTTTGTGGTAAATAAATCATTTTTCTGCAGGTGTAGTGATATATACATCCATGCTTACAAACACAGTTTTCTGTTGATGTCTCATCACCCTCCTTTTGCCAGCAATTACTCAATAAATGGCAAAAACATTGCAAGATCAAACTAGGATTGGCTGCTGTAAGCTTTCTCATTCTGTTCTACCTGAAAATTAGTTTAGAGGTGATAAAAAGTAAAAAGCCAAAGAATACTGGGATCAGAAGCTCTCTAACTGCAAAGCACACTTCCTGGATCAGCAGCAGCATAAGTTTCCCTCATCTGTCAGTGTGTGGCAACTGAATCAGATCGAGGAAAGCTACGGACAAGGTCTCTGGCTTCTGACCATTCAGTTGGGGACTACTCTGCTGACACTGCAGCCAGAGTTCCTCTCCTGACCTCTAGTTAACTACAAGGAGACCCCTGATTCTTTTCAAAAAGACAAAAGATGAGTTGTAGGAGCTAAGTTCTAGGTCTGCTCTGCAGTCCTCTGCATCCACATGAAGTGAGAATCCCTTGTGGAGAAGCCACCAAGGTGGCCAGGAACTTTCTGCTGGCAGGGGAGAGAAACAGGCTACAGCAAACAGAGGTCTAACAACCCCTCCAAAAGCCAAACGTCTTCATGCTGTTAGTTTCCTGTTGTGATTTGTTAAAATAGGCCCAACCTTACAGAAAGCATTGCCTAACGTAAGTTGCAGGCTTGTATCATACCCCTGAAATCAAACACTTCCTGATGTTAAACAACCTACACAGCCATTAACTTAGGACACTCTTTAAAAACGTTTTAAGAATATATACAGCTGCTTCTTTGTAGTGGGTCCTAGCTGCTTTGGAGAGTTACATTTGTAAAGCAGCTTTGAAGCAAGCCCACCAAATTCAGAAACTGTGCTGGAAAGCTTAGAGGAACCGATGAACAGTTATCTAAAGATGCAGTTCCACAGCACCTTCCACCAGTTCCAGTTAAACACTCTAAAAAAAATCTTACAAGATTGTTTTTCAGCTGTTTTAAGGCAGTTCCTGCAATTATTCAGGTCAGGAAAGTGCCAGTGCCAGTACAAGAGGAGAGGGGAGTGCACAGCTGGGAGCTGAACAAGGAGCAAAATGATTGGATTAAACTGCTATGGGGCTGAACTCTAGCAAAACACAGGAAGAAACAATTGGATTCACTTTGCAAATCTACTGAATTTAGCCCATGAGCTCCTACATTTTCACTCCTTCATGCTAAAACACTTTTTCAGATATTTATAAGAGATCTTCCCTGGTTACAACACAGGCAACTGGACCCTGCTCCGCTCATTTCCACTGAAGGCAGTGGAAAGAAATCCTGCAGCTTTTGAACAGCTATGGCAACCAGGACAAAAAGCAAATGAGTAGCAAAACTAAATTATAGCCACACAAAGGTATTCCAGAATTACAATTACAGAGAGCAAACTACTGTGAGAGAAACGGCAAACTGAGTCACCTTGGATTCAGCCTGAAACCCTCTCTGCTGAATATTCTGCACTAACTGGAAAATGGAAATGATTTACAGTAGACAAATTTCCTGGCATGTGACAGATTGAACATTGGCACAGTGTTGGATACAAGCTGATGCTCCTTGGCTCATAAATTAAATAAGCTTTCCATTCTTTAGGAATTGGTAAGGCGCGTATAAGCTGGCTGAACACAACCTGGCCTGTATGTCGCTGAGGCTATAGCCTCTCTGCCAACAGTTGCCTAGCCTGAGCTGTGACTGTCCTCCAGCTGCTGGGATTGCCACCCTGCCACTCTGCCAGCACAGAGTGGTTGTCGTGGGCACCCTAACCCACCTCAGGCAGGATCTGTCACATCAGTATAAAGGAGCAGTTGGAGCTCACACACCCTTTCCTGCAGGAAGCATGCTGGGGAGCACGCTCCTTCCGGAGTTGGAGGTGGCTGAGTGGGGACAATGCCAGCGACTGGCTGAGTAATGCTGCTCTGCTGGGTCTGGGGAAGGGGTTTCCCACAGCTTTTGACTGTGATCTTGTTTACATCTGGAAATTGCACTGGTTTAAGTAAATGGACAGTTTGTATCCAATATACTTAAACCATGGTAAACCCTTGTGTAAGCACTTAGTGAAATTTAGCTTAAGCATGGGTGTGGCACAAGTTTCACTAAATCTGTTAAACTGATTTAAATTGAACTGGTGGGATTTCTATGTGTTAACAGATCCTCTGCAACTCCAGGAGGGCAAATTCTGCCACTACATACAGATCCACGCAGGAGCAAACATGCACGCAGCAAGAGTAAATCACATCAGAATTTGGCTCTGCACTAAGCCTAGACCAAGTTTCAAACGATAACAGATCCTAAGTGCCAAATAGCAGCAAACCTTGTGTTTCTTTACTGGGGAAACACACTATCTCAAGTGCAGGGAATATGAAGTTTTCCACCCTCACCATCCTTTTACCTATTTTCCTCAGGCTCAGGGACAAGCTTTGTGAAGAACTGTGCGAGAACCTTGGTCTCCCAGTACTTCAAAGGCTAGAGGTCTTGCAATGTTCAATATCCTGCCGGCTCCAAAGAATGGAGCAGAGCTGGCTTTGGGCATGGGGGGAGGAGAAAGGAAGTATTTGTAAGCCTGAATACAAGCAGCACATACAGTAGAACTGATTCTTGTCCTATCAGCCTTGACGCAATGTGTCCCTTTCCTCCAGCTACTTGAGATAAACAGGAAAGGAAAAAAGAAGTCAGTGCTGGAAAAAATACAAACCAGTTGGGAAAGAAAACGTTATTGTCAAGTGTTCTAATGGCGATTTGAAACAATAGCGAGTACAGTACGTCACATGAAAAACAGGGCTATTGCTACCATAGCCAATCATACAAAATCTATAAAAAAGAGTTTAAAACGCACTACAGTAAAAATAGGAAGTGATTACAAAAAATGCATTAAGTCTCTGCTAAGAGCTTATGAGTAACAAAGCCAGCAGAATAGTAATATTCTTGCACCTATTTTTCTGACTGGGAATGTATTTTACAGATAGTTTGAGCAGTTCACTCAACAACCCTATAGTGGACCTAAGCTGTTGCTTAGCAAAGCCTTGAAATGCACTACCTTCCTCTTACCATTAAACCATACCAAGATGAATTCTTTCACTAATGCCTTCGTACACAAAAACAGGTGAAAGCTGGTTGCAGAGTGGAAGTAATCTGTTTTGGCATTCAGTGCTTCTTCCAGGAGCCAAATCAACTTTCTGGTGTGAATGTGGGAGAGTTAATACTACTGAAAGGGCTCATTCTGCAGCCGAAGACTATAAAATATATCCTCTCACAATGACGTTTGTACCTCTGGTGCAGATATCCCTACTGGAAATATGGATAGGCTATGAGAGCAGACCTTCTCACTTTATAAATTTTGTATTTATAAATTTTGTTTATAAATACACTGGACATAGTAAGCCAAATCAGTAATGAAGGACATAGCTTCATATAGATCAGTGCAACTCAGTGATGTGATGAGGAAATTTGCTTGAATCAATTTCATCTTTTGTTAGTGTGGTTTTACCATTTGTAGCATGGACACGAGGGGATCTGAAGAGACCCACTCATCTCTTTAGTTAATTTAACAGATATCTTTTACATCATGCAGCATGATGCACTGTCAAAAATAATTAACGGAAATATGGAAAATGTTTGGAAAGTGTTTCCAAACACTTTGCAAGTGCAAACTATTTATCCCACAGATTTTCATGCAGGATTTCAGAATTATTAACTACTGATTGAAAGGGCTGACCCATGTTTGTTATCCGTTGTCACTCAACAAGTGCAGAGTTGAGCGAACATTAGAACTAAGGCATTCCTACTGTCCATCAACATCTTCTATCCATGAGACTGTACTGCTTGTTCTCATTCTAAAAGAGTTACTTGTGATTAAGGACGGATGACTATTTTTATCTGATTTACCCATTAAAAAACCCTCTGTTCAGTGAACTGTATGCAGCAGGCTTCCATCACAATTCTTAGATAATGTTTCCAAATAAAGAACCACCCTTATTAAAAGTGCCACTAAATGACCCTCCTGAAGTGTTACGGATAGACTGTACCATACAAAGAGTACTCCCCCAACCAGTCCTCCCACAGAAGGATCTATAACACTTTACTACAGCAAAGCCCAGAAAGCTGCTCCCAGGACAATGCTGGAGGAGCAGACACGGCGCTGCTGACACAGAGCATACACTGTTGTCAGGATGTGGTCCTGGTTCTCCACTCCTGCAGCCTCTCCACTTCCACTGATGCTGTAATTGCCATAGGCATGCTCTGCAACTTCCTGGGGTTGTGTGTTTCTCTGTCCATTCAAAAGTCAGGAGACAAGCAACAATCCTGTCTTCCTTCCACGCTACAGCCAGTTGGGTTTTTGCTGGAGTTCTTGGCTCTCTCCGTACAGCAGGGCATGACAGCCAGATTTCTGTACTTGCTGTCTTTTGCTGAGATTTCTCTCTTGTACCTCTCACCCTGCTTCTGCTTTCTTTCCCTTCTTTCCTTAAACCTAGCTGACGGCACTACTGTTTTGGGCCGTGCCCTTTGGCTGCAGGGCTAGTCAGCCCTGTTCCCAAGGGGAAACCCCATGCCCTGAAATACAGGTCAAGTAAGCTAGCAAGTCCGTGAACTAAGCATTCTCTTTGAAAACTACTTGAAAGAAAGAACGCGTTCACCAGAGAATAAAAGAAAAGAAAGGTTTATAACTCCTAACAGAAACCATTTGATGAACATAAAGCAGGGAATGTATCGGTATTGTCAGGAGAGCCAGGAACAAGAACACCAGCCTGCATGCTGTTACTCAGGCTTCTCTTTCTGTTAATGGAATGGTTTTTTTGCAAGAAAAGTGTTATATCGTCATTAAAAAACAACAACAACAAAAAACAAAAACAAGGAAAAGAAAGCAAACCCAAAATAATTCCACGAACCCCCAGCATTCTCTTTTATGCAGCTGAACACCTTTCTCTCACACTCCTGGTTAAAAGCACAGACTGACTCCACTCTAAATACTGCTTGCCATTATAAATCAGCCAGCAGGAAGAAAAGAGATGATTTCCTGGATGTTCTTTATTAATCACTTCAAACTAAAGTTATACACTAAAATGTCCACCACCGATTTTCTAAAAAAACCCAACCAAACTAACCAACCAAACAAAAAATAAACAGAAGAAAAGAAACCAAAGCCCCAGAGCTGTGAATTTTGACCATTGTGGGAATTTTTGCTTCTTCTCTCTTGAAAATAACACGACCCATAGCCCATTTTTTGGGCCAGATTTCAATCCACTCCAGCCAGCTGTCAGGAAACCACAGAAGGTGCTTGAAAGAGCACAAGAAATGGCTGGTTCTAATCTGAAGGAAAAAAAAGAAGTTGAGGAACAAGGCAGCTACTTGTGGCAGAATGTTATTTTTTCTTCAGTCTCTGCCTGCATATTTTCACAACATGTGTACTCTGTTACCCCGTCACTTCCCTCTTTTCCTTGGGTAAATATCTCTGCTTTGGAATAAAAGAAGGCCCAGGGGTGCTACTTGTAAGGACTGCACTCGCCTTGATATGTTGTTTTTGAACTGAACACATACAATGGCCACATTTCAAACTTGGACCTTTGCCATCATAGATGTTGCTTTTAGTTTAACCTTCTCAGATGATGGGAGGGGGGAGGCTGGAGGTAAGGAAGAGGCTGTGAGTGGGGTCACACACTCCATCCCTTACCAGATGTGTGACCTCATGGGAGCTGAGCATGACGGCCCACACAAACCCCTCCAAGCACACAGCATAATGGAAAGAGAAGGGAATGCAATCTGATTCACTCCAAGTACCAAGAGCTTGCAAAATCAAACACAAAACCCAGAAAGAAATTAATGATTAGGCTGTATTTTTACCATCAAGCTGCTTAGATCAAAATGAAACAAAACAAAAGGTGGGATTAATACTTTGTTTTGTAAAGAAATAATTTGTTTACAGTTTATTGGTGAGGAAGGGAATCAACTCAGATGAGGTCTTTCCCACCTTCTCCCCATAAACTGCATGCCCTGTTACATGCACTGCACAGTAACACTGTCTCCTATATGCAGCGCAGCCTGCCGTTTGCAACCCAACAGATGGAACAGACTAGATTAGACATCTGACCTGTAGAAGAGTTAGATACAGAACCGGGACCCAGGAAATTCTGGATTAAACTGGTTCAAATACCAACTCAGGCTCAAATACTAACCCAGTTTACAACACCAGGTAAGACACACAGTTCAGCATCACTGTCATGCGTTACATGGCAATGGAACAATAGGTAGAGGAAGGACAAAAATTGGCAACAGGCTCACTCTGTGTAGACAGACACATCCCAAACTACTTCCAAGTGGTATGTGGATAAAGCCCAACCTCCTGAAAGTTGCCACGTGTGCTGAGCAACTCAGTGCTGGGGATGGCTGCCAGCTGAGCCAGGGGTAGTATTCAAGCAAATGAATTTGGGAGCAAAACAAATAATTGAGTAGTTCTTGAAAGGTGTTAGGGAAGTTCAGGAGGAGTTGAGAACTCTCTGCACACAGTATTAACTCTAGCTTTGCAAAATATCTGGGAACGTGTACTCTACGTGCACGTGCCTACTTAAATAGATAATATATCCAACAGATCACCCAAAGAGTAGTACTTGAATGCTTGGTCTTTGTTAACTGGCTCTTCCTCCCCGATCTTTCCAATTATCCTGATCTGATCCCTTATTCTTACATAAACAATGCAGCTACCAAGATTTTCTCTTTCCCATCATTACATCATCATTCATTTCCCTGAATGGCCCCTTTTTATTCAATTTTTTCTCCCTGATCTCCTTCACTTCTTTCACTAGCCCTACCCTTCTTTTCCCTCCCTACTTACTGACACACCATGGGGACATCCTGCCTTCAGCTGTACAGCTCTGAGGAGTAATCAACCTCTTGTAGAGATATGGGTAACTACAAAGCACATGGCTGAACGTTTTTGTGATGACACACCAGTGCCATTCCCTTTCTTCTGGCAAATCTCGCCCAAAGGACTGTTCCTCCCTCAGTCCCACCAATTAATCAGCCAGCATGCAATGGAAAAGATAGGGCAGATGATACTACTTTATCTGTTATGAGTGCGCTTTCATAACGTGTAAGCTAGCAGTAAATTTGCTATAACTATTAAAGCTCCTTGAAAACTATTTTGGCACACTGTGTTTCTCATGTCACACACGTTTAACTCCCTTTCCAAACAGCACACCTCATCTGGAGCCCGAGCAGTGATCCATTGCTGAGGAGGGAGTAGGTGCTGTTAGAGAAATGCTATAAATGGGCATATGCTAGGTCAAGCACTAGCACGTGTTATGTGTGCGCAGACTGAACCAGTCCCTTGCGTAGTCCTGAGACAGGGGGAATTAAAATCATATTTATCATCTGCTTTTTGCAGTGTAGAGGGATTTAGCCAGCATGATATTGTAAACCTAGTTTTTGTGCATCAAAACAGAACTAAAAATAGAAAACTCTGTCGCTGTTCAGTTGTTCTAGAAAATGTAAAACAATCAACGTTTTTCTTGTTACCCTCTCAGAAGAGCCATAGTAATAACAATAACCTGTAATTGGGAATCTAGCAAGCTCTAGGGAGTTATACAGTCCAGAATCCTGTAAGTCAAAAATAGTTCCACAATAGAATGTGCGCTACAGAAACTGTGGATTTGTTTATACACATAGAAACACTGTGAAAACTTCCAGAGAGGTTAGGAACACAATAAACTTTAATTTCTGTAGCTTCTTTACTAACCAATGGAACTACCTGAATTATTTTTGTCAGTTTCAGGTTCTTACCCTCTACTAGGATGCAAACAGCTTGAGAGTAAAATACAGCAATACTTCATAAGAGCCAAGCAGCTCTATGCAACAGCAAAAACTATATAAGAATTCTAATAATACTACAGGAGGAGAATTTAGGTTGCATATGTGGTAAATGGAATTCAGATGCATTTTGGTGTGGAAAGGCTAAGACGTTTTTCACCTATAGCATATGTGGTATGCTCCCAGTGCTACAAGAGCCAGAATGTCTAAGACTGGAAAGAAAAAACAAAACAAAGAAAAGTCTGTTGTTATTTTTACACTGCAGTTAGCTCTGGTGATAAAGTGACTAGGACAGGTTGGCTGGGATAGGGCAGCTATCCTTGAGTCATCAAAACTTCTTCTGAGTCGCCCTGCTGCCTTTTGGGGCACATCACACTGCCCTGCTCTGTGACAAACTGCTGCTTGTCTGGGCACTCTCAGGAAAAGAAAAACAGATAAAATGGCACAGGCCCTGCTGCTGCACGTCCCAGGCAGAAATAGGGGACTCTCGTACACAGCTCTTTGGCTGTTTTCCTCTCTTTTAGCAGGTTCTTGTTTTAAACTTGACTAATGTAACCCCATGAAGTCGCAGAACTCCAGTCATCTAAAAAAACCCTGACATCTACTTCTGCTTACCAGGGGTCACAGATTTCAAGACATAAAAACTAAAATACCGTCCAGTAGGTCTCTTACAAACATCTTGATGCATCCATACTGAGCTGTATTTTCACACCATTCCCTTCCTCTCTCCTTTGACTGCATAAGGATATAGGAGGAAAAAAAATGGCTATGAAGACTGATGACCAGGGAATCCTCATAAATTCACTTTCCATTGGTCTGACAAGGAGGCCCCCTGGGAAGCTGGGAGGGGGAGCCTTCTCACAACAGCCTGATTATCAAAGCCACTTCTCTCATGAAATATGCTAACCTCACAGGGCCAACTATCGTAACAATATGAAAGCATCATAACAGCTTCAGCACTGTAAATTACTTTTGTAACTTGGGACATGTGGGTCACACTTTCAGCACGCTGGCTCCTGGTGATGCTGTTTCCATGTTTGCATCACTTGAGAATTACCCTGAGTCTGAAAGATTCGTGTGCTGTACAAATTCAATTTCAGAACAGAAATGTGATTCTCCAAACATCAAATTTCGGACAGTCACTGCATCTATCATAATTTTAGCAAGCAGACTTTATCACTGCCTAAAGTTGCATCCCATTCCTTAGGAATATAATGCGTGTTATCTGGTATAGTCCTATCCAGGATTTCCAAAATCTTCTAGAAGTAAGCTGCACAACGTTTTTTTCTTCAGGGCTTGCTATCTACAGGAATTCAGAACTGATGGCACTTTTGTCAGGTTCCAGCTTTGCCTTTCACAGTTCTATGTCTTGGATCTTTTTCATTTTGCAGTTTTCAGGCGTATATATACACTTTTTCACCTTCCCATGGGAAGGCATACGATTTTATCTGAGGTGGTATCTGTCTCCTGCTCTTGTTTTTTTTCAGTCTCCTCAAGTTTTTCAGGAAGCACTTTTGCATGCAAGTACACAAAGCTATCCTCACAGTTCTCCATCTCCTAACCCTAAAAAAGAAATTGCACTTAAAAACATGTTTTAGTTCAGCTGTATCCTCAAAACCCCAAACTCTCTGAAACTAGAATGAACTAGTGTAAATCAAACAGCACTCCTACCACTTAGACCCGCCCTGCAACCCTTTCCAATCAGGGAATCTAAAATTACCATATTTACAGCATCTGCAGCAGAGCCAAGTACAAAACAA
>JANHGO010000042.1:49265982-49282508 GCA_024606505.1 Aquila spilogaster | reverse complement strand
AAAGGGGAAGGGGGGAGGGAGGAGGAGAGAAATTCCAGGAAGATGAGTGAAAACACAGCAGAAATCCCAGGCTGCTTTGCTAATGGGTAATTGAAATGACTCACAAAAGGTCCAGTAGGGAATTCAATTAATTAGGGACGTGACTGCACCAAGGGGCGGAGGGAAAGAAAAGAATGCTGGCGATACAAGAAAATCACTCCTCTCCATTCACTTAAAAAAGGACCTGGAAGAAAACCTCAAGGGAAGAAAAAAACAAGGTTTTCAAGGTGGGGCCTCTACCCCTTCTTATACACAGAGAAAGGCCACAGTCGAACTGTCTGAGCTTCAGGGGAGCAGAAAAGGACAAATATGTATATTTTCATCCCACTCCTCCTTCTCTTTCTAATGAAAGAAAGGAAAATAATAAAATCTGTTATATTTATTATGTCACCGCTAAGGCAATTGGTAACAAGAAACTATGAGGACAAGAAACAGGAATGATGCAGTATAGTTTAATAAAATGCTAATAATAGCAGCTGTTAAATCATAGCAACACTGTTTACTCCTGCCAATGAGGAGAGGGCAATAGGAAGCAGCGGGAAGAGGAATAAATGAGAAAAAATGCAATGCAGGAAAGCAGAGAGAAATGAGAATGGGGCCAGGCGGAAGAACTGGAATTAACAAAAACAAGAAGAAAAAAAGGGGAAAAATGTGAATGGAGAGGAGGAATGAAGGGAGATGGGGAGGGGAATGGATGAGAGAAATAGGAGAGGGAAAGGCTGTATAGGAGGAGAAGAGCAAATGTGGAAAGGATCAGAGAAAGAAGGAAGAATTTCACAATCAGCCAGCAGTTCGAACTTGCTGTGATGGGTGCATGGGAACAGTAATGTTGATTCAGCAACCATCTATTGACAAATACTGCTTCTAACCAAGCCTCAGAGTCTGGATTTACACTAGTGCTCATTTAGAAATCTCCAAGAATGTGCAACCTAAACTTTCAGGCCCACAACTAATCATTACTGGTAGTGCAACAACTGGGCTAGATCTAATGACCGGGGGCAAGTGTTGACTCATGGGACTGAAAATGTGATCTGCAGCCCTTTAGGACAAAGTTACCATAGCTTGAAACATAGCTCTTGTTAATTCTGACTCCCAGCTATTGCTGGCAGGCTGGCCGTTCAATTGCTTTATACAAAAGAACCTCGCAGTCATTGTTTACCTTCATGAATCATGATGAGATCTAACAAAAAGTACTTCTTAGGCCCTATAGGCTTCAGCACTGAATGCTCTCTGAAGGCTTAGATATGCTCTCACGCTCAAGGATCAAGATACCATCACTGTGAAAGGTTGGCAAAGTTTGCAGCATGCCGCATGTTTGGGCAATTATCTGAGTATTTCTGTTCCCAGGGCTGTCAATCTAACATCTGAGCAAGGAAACATATAAATCAAACGATAATACTCTGCCAGTGACCAATAACGTCAGCTTCACTGTCAAATGTTTTAGAAGAGAAAAGGATTTTTTATAAGCTTTATTTACTGTAGAGCAACGAAGATATGACAAACAACTACCATGTAGTCAAGACGCATCAGATCAGGATGAAAAATGCAGTATTTAGGCGACAAGAACTAGTATGTTACAAATATCTTTTCTACCAGTCTGTAAATACACGTTTGTCCAGAAGGATTCCACTAATGAAACCATATCTAGTCTTTTACAATGCCTGAATTAGATTATTGCAAAAAAGAATGCGCAAAAATTCCCAGCTGATGTTGAATCAACCTTCCAGCAGTGACATGCTGCTGGAGGAATCATCTTCCAGAAGAGGTATAAAATTGAGATCCAAATTCCTACGGATAGTTTAAGAAAACAGCCCTTGGAAGTTTTGCAAAGACATAATTGTAGGTACTCTGGACAAGTGTAAATATAGTCTCATTTCTACCAGCTGGGCCGCTAGTTTCTATGGAAAAGGACTACAAACAGTGTGCATTCAGTGCCTAGGTGCCTATGCAACAATGCAATTGTCATACAAGAATTACAATACAGCTATAAAAAGTCAGTTAAATCAGGCAATCCCAATACCAAATTCAAGCTGGGCAGACAAAGCACCACTTGACACAGTACATTATTCTGCTTTAAAGCTCCATTCTTTTCAAATTCTCTTTAACTCATCTAATGAAACAAGCAGTGCAACGTGCTCAGGTCATCAGTTCCTATGCATAGTGCCCCCAAAATTTAACAGGGCCTTGGTTACATTACCAGTATGATTTTGTTCTTTTTATTGGATCTCGATCAAGTTGTATTCACGAGAACTACAGGCTAGGTCAACATGTTCCTCGAGGCTGTCTGGACTCTGTTAATCCAGGCTTGTGCTTTTTGTCCAGATCCTCTTCTCCCTCTCTTAAAAAACACTCAAAAGAAAAAAAAATCCTATCTTCTACAAAATTAAAATAATTAAAAGAAATTCCTTTTATTTCTCTAATTAAGTGCCATCCTGTATTCAGTCAGTTGACAGCACCCAAGAATGATTTTTCTGTATTCCACAATGTCATCTTCCCTCCCTGATCTATTCAAAGCCTCTTGTACATATTTAATCACTCCTAGCCAGGTCTGGCTACTGAAATGCAGGGCCTTGCCCTGACCTGACCTTGCTATTTCTAGTTTGGCTCAGCACATCCTCTGCTAGCTGGTTAAAAAAAAAAAAAAGAAAAAAGAAAAAGAAGATGTTTCTCTCCTCTCTTGGACTTAAAGGCCCTGTTATTGGCAGGGAGTATGGTCAAGGACACTGCTGAAAACAGAATGAATGACTGTGAGCGCTGATTTGCAAAACTCCTGCAAGAACCACAACAACTTAAGCACAAAGTTTTTTTCCCTTTTTCTCTTTGGCTGGCAAAGACTGGAGATCACTGCTCATCTATGGAGAATGGTTTATGGCTAGAAAATTCAGTAAGAAAGATGGACTCCTCAAATTGTTTGCAGTACTCTTTCATAAAGCACTGGTATTCATTCTATGGTTTTGGGCACTTACTACAACTGAAAATATTGTTCTTGGTTTTCCCCTTCCGCCCTTTTTATTTGCCAATACAGCAATTTAAAATCTATTTACCCTTTCTGAGTGCTCATAAATAAGTGTGATCCCATTTACAATCACTTAGGAAACACTGGATGTTGGGTTAGCCCTTTTGTCACATGACGTTGGTTGTAGGAGTTTATCAACATGCCAGTCAGAAGTCAGAAATGTTTCCAGTGTACAACAGGACAATATTCACATGGTGATTCATATGGTCCCTTTAAGCTGAGTTTGTTTTCACGTGGTTTATGATTTTGTTGGCCATGAGTTTTGGTGTTGTTTGACATACTGGGTTGCTGGAGGAACCATAAATCACATTTGAAGTGGGCCATCTTTTTATTCTTTGCATGTGCATAGTGCCTTATGTTGCAGGGCTCTGAAAATTGAGTAGGGGTCAGAGATGCTACAGAAAAACAACCAATAACCAGGTACTCAGACTGTCAGAAAAATGAGGCTCAGTGCCTCAAATTCACTGTTGTTCCTCTGATTATGTACCAATGGAGTCATGCCTGAGAAAATGTGACAAAGATGCCTTTATCTAGCTTTCAAAAAATAATGCCCTACATCTCATGAGGTACTACTGTCAGCTAGGGACCAGGTATACAGACCACATTTCTAGCAGCCAGAATCATTTTAACAAGTCCTTATTAGCTCTTCTGTATACAGTGAAACCAACATAAAAAAAGTTAGATCCACATTTATAAGTACAGTTTTTTGTCACCTCAACTAAAATAATCAGGTTCAAGTTGAAACATTCTCCTGAACAGTTGGACATTTAGACATTATTTCAAGGAAGAAATGTTAAAATCATGTTTGCAGTCACTAAACTCAATACAGTTGTGTCATCTTCCTCCTAACACTTATTTTCAGTATGGTTTTCTACACAGACAACACTCTGCAATTACATTCCATACCTCAGTCTATAAACTTTTCAACCACTGATTGTTTTCACCTAAGCCTGAAAAGCGTTAGAGGTTTCCAGACATCTGTGAGATCACAGAAATTCAGTGAAAATCAATGCTGAATAGAGAAGGGAGTTCCTGTAGATGTTACTAGATGACATTAAATCCACAGAAGACTCCTAGCTATGCCAGCTGCAAGAGAATCTGTAGATACTGAGCACAAAGTACAGATCTATACCAAGCCACACATTCTTAGCTTACTACACTCAGATGTTTGTCAGAGATTCCAGAAAAGATGGAAATTCTCTGTTTGACAGGAAAAAGTGAAAACACACAGCTGTCATTGGGCTTGTGCTGCCAATCTCTTGCACCACTGTAACACCTGAGCTGAAGCCTTGCTTTCCTGAAAGAGGAAGCTTTACTTCCTGGTTTCAGAAATGAGGCGTGATACTGGCACCAATAACACTAACTGTGAACAGCTGGCAAAAGACACGGGCCTGTGCTGTCCTCCACCTCTCTTTCATCCGGCCTTGATGCTTCCCTTGCACTAACGCTCATCTTACTCCCCAGAAAGTCAGTTCACAAAGCAAAAGCAACAAAAAGCATGTAACTATAAAGAGAGCAGATTTCTGACCTCCTGTGGGCTTAGAGGAGCACCAGAATTAATGCAGGAGCCAGCCTTCAGCTGGCCAACCGCTGGTGACCTTAAGTTGAGAGATCAGAATTAGTAACACCTGAAACCCGCCTATGATGCCTAACCTTCTGCACCCCGTGGTCCTCGCTCAGCATAAGAGCTCCATGGGAACACGCACCGGGCACCCTGTTCAGGCCAACTCTAAGCACGTACCAAAATGTCACGAAACCAAAGGCAAAATGAACATTCAGCCTCTTCCCTCCACTCCGCCACCTTCCCAAGCAGACCTTGGATCCGCTTTGGGACCTACCCCCACCACAGCTGCACAAAATAGAGTCAAGCACACGACGTAGAAAAATACACTCATATTCATTGTCTGTGTCCTATCTGGCTTTTTTGTATTGCGCGGCCTGCTGCAGGCATGTTTGTCATGATTTTATGCTACAGACATCAAGATTATGAAGTGCTGAATCTCCGTTTTCAGGCGGTTCCTGATGTTTGGCAGAGCTGGAGAACGCTACCTCGGGGTGCGCCTTCCTGGGGAGTTCTGATGGGATGTTGCAGTTAGGCCACATCCACACAGCTAAAACCACAGAATTTAAAAACAGCTGCGAAATCCAACCGTGTCCGATCCGCCTCAGCGTTTGGCCTGTCTCCGTGGGGCCAAATTTGCTTGACTCAAAGTAAAAATATGAGTTAGCACAATTCACTAAGACTAGGCAAAAGCGTTTCTGAAAGATTTTTTTCAACCCACTTGTAACAAACAAATTTGGGCCACCACCTATACATGCCAGAAAAAATGTTTATCTTGCTTAGCCAAAATTGAGCAAAATAGACTTTTTGGCAGCACGGATAAAGCGTTAGGCCTGGTTTTTTAAGGTCCCCTCCTAATTCCAGTTTTCCATTCCCCACCCTTCAGTTTCTCAGACAATTCTCTGTCCCTAATGACCTTCCAGTTTGGATACTGTCATTTTAATTTTTTCTCCCTTCTGGTTCTTTTCTTTCCTTTAGCCTGCTTTCGTATTTGCTTTCTTTCTAGCCTGTTTAATAAAAACACGTTAAAGGACCTCCAATCTCTGCCATTCCTACCGTTTGTTTCCCAAAGTACCCTCCCCTAGCCACGGGCATACCTTAATACCCTTGATAAAACTTCCACAGTATTAAATCGTTGGGAAACAAGAATCTTAACAGTGGCCTAAGACCATCGTTTCAAAAAGCATAAGGAATTTTTTATTGACACGTGTCTTGCTAATACCTAATATATGATATACAGATATACATACAGATTGATTCATACATTCTAATATTCTCACCGCTTCCTCAAAAACTAGCATAGGAAAGATACACGTAAGGAAAAACAGAGTAAAGTGAGATTTCTGAGGAAGACAACTTCAGAAGGAGAAGAAAACAGACTAACTCGATAGTTTAACAAGGAAAACTGGATTCTATAAATTCCAGATGCACTGAACTTCCTTTTGACTCTACAGACTTTGTGCGTTTCCCAAATGGTTCTCAAAACTCCAATGTTTTTAGCATTAACAGCATGAACCACTTATAAGATAGCTGAGATCCAAAAAGCGAACAGGGAAACTTTCACCGTGCCGGCTGGAACTTTCACAAATTTTATGCAAATTTTTTAAATACAGAAACTCAAACTCATATCGAGTCTCACAACATTAAGCATCGAGTCTCACACAGTAAGCACTGAATAGTTTCATATACATTCACAAGGCTTATCAGATTAACCTAAATAAAGGCCTTGTTACTATTTATTTTCTGCAGAATATGTTTCCTAATAATTGTCTCACTATCTCCAGAGACTTTAAATCACACTGGTAACCAGTTGTCGTACGGATGACAAGAAACAATTCTGCACAAGCAGTTGTTCAAGACAGATTCCCCAGCGAATTCTTATTCTAAGAGTTTGTATCTGCGTGTTTTAGTAAGCGCCTTCCAACTATTGCCTCAGACTTGCTTTTCGGAATATATGAGCACTTGAAATCAGCTCATGATAAACATGTCATAGACCCATTTTATCATTTTTAATTGAAAGCAGGTCACTAAAAAAAAGTTCACGTTGAGAATGCAAACAACCATTTGGGAGGGATATGACAAGTGTTCAAGCAACACTGAATGTTCAAATGAAGTTTAAAAGCTTTCTACACAACACAGCTCAGGAGAAGAGAATCTCCGCTTAACCAACCTCTATATATACTTCACAGTCACATTAGGACTGATTCCAAATAAAAAAATATATGCAAATACCATGTTAGTATGTGATCAGCAACTCCTGATATTCATCATGGGCTTAGAAAATACCACGGAGAGCTAAATGACATCTAAAACATGTAGACTCTCATTCCAGCTGAGAGTTGTCATATACGTTACTATGAGATCTGAGTCCCAGCAGAGTCAGAAATCATATGGTGTGTTAAGGACTTACGAAGAATTCTGGAGATTTAAACTTCTGTTTTGACCATGAACCATGAATGGAAATGGGCTACAGAAAAAACAAAGTTGATGAATCTGGGCTACAGAGTAATAGAACTTCTCAGTCATGAGAAGTCACTTAATTTAAATGATAAATGTGTTAGAGCGAATTCCTTCCTTTTAGCATCCCACCAAGCAGATTACACTGTTACTATGTTTTCGGAATCTGATGAAAAATGACAATACTAGGTATTTTATTTATTTTATTGTGGGACGAGAAGGAATGGCCTCAGGTTGCACAAGGGGAGGTTCAGGTTGGATATTAGGAAAAATTATTCTCCGAAAGAGTGGTCAGGCACTGAAACAGGCTGCCCAGGGAGGTGATTAAATCACCATTCCTGGAGACGTTCGAAAAACATTTAGATGTTATACTAGGGGACAAGGCTTAGTGGGGAAATATTGATGGTAGGTGGATGGTTGGACTGGATGATTTTGGAGGTCTTTTCTAACTTTGGTGATTCTATGATTTAAGAGAAGAGTCTTTGCAGGGGTCCATGCAACTCCGTTCATATTAGCAATTTCTGTGTAAAAGGTCAGGAATAATCTGCTCCATCAAAGAATGGAATGAAATCATTTCTTTTCATGCTGGTTTATTTTTTTTTTCTGTTACAGCCCAGATTTAAATGTACACTGACTATTAGGTGAGAACTCTGTTGTCCATTACCAATTCCTGAAAACTTCTATGTGTTTCTCTTTCTTTATAGCCAACAGCATTTTATTTTTCTACTGGAAAAAAAAAAGTAGTAAAAGCAAAAGAAATATTCAATCCTTAGCCTTCAGAAGACTCTACAGAACACCCAAATGACATCCAATGCTGGGGTAATATATTTCATCAGACGATAGATGAAGAGAGATTTCAGATGGTATGCAGGGGTGTAATATTAACATCAAATACATTCCAACTCCCTTATCTAATCTAATGCGCCATTTAGCAACTAATTTATCAGGTCAAGTCTTTGAATCAGTTTTGTGTCATGGGAGTAAAAGATGTCTAATATTTAAATAATCAACTTTTCGACAAAGATGAACTTGATCAGTAATAAAGATTGTTTCCAATCAATGATCTTCAAAAGGTCTCTTCTGTTTCTTTCCAGATGACTACACAAAAACATCACAGTACATAAAATATCTCGGCCTAATCTGCTGCCACTTGTTTCCTTCTTAGCCATTATTTCTTGAGCTTTATGAGGTACTTTTCTAACTGCCTGGGGCCTAGAAAAGGCACACTCTTGCTTTCGTATGGAAACTGTAGGCACTTGCATCCTTCCCCTGCCAGAACACACACACAAGCTGGCACATTCTTCTAATTACAAAAGAAAAAGAATCACAGCTGTAATATTAATAGCAAATACATTCTGGTTCATGTCTGGTTACACTCAGGTGAACACTGATAAGTCATGTGTGAGGCTCTGATACACAGCTCTGCCACTGCAACACCACTCCTAACACACCTCAGCCTCTTTTTGACATTGTCATACACCTCAGTCCTGAATGGATTCTTGCTATCCCACTCCAGCATTAATAATATACATGACTTATTACAGTCGGCCATTGTTAGTAGATGTTTTGTACAGAGAAAAAAATAAATATTTGGGCCTTCATCTCCCTCCCAGAATCTCTAACATCAGTACAGAAACACGACTGCACCAAATGCTGTAGCATCACTTCCTCCAAATTACAACTTTCAGATGTCATTCTTGAACATTTGCAAAATACACAATGAAGAAAATCTATCCTAGTTAAGCTGTTTTGCATGTCGTGTTGCACAAGTGGTTTAGCAATAAAAACAGTACATCACATTGAAGTACCGTTATTAAATAAAACTGTCTATACTGTGCAACCAGTCAAAGCGGTGGGCCCTATAAGGACCATCTTGGCCATATTAGGAGGTAAGTACATGCTTTGCTTGATGGACCAGGATGAGCTGTACCAGATGATTTTTGGCAAACGTCATGCATTTACAACATAGCCAATTTGCTGTGGAAGCAATCATAGCACAGTCCAAGCACAGCACTTCTCTGCTGCTAGCTAACACTCAGGCAGTACTTATGAAGACACCGAGTACCCTGATGAACTGAGTGTCCAACTTACCTGTAGGACTCTTCCAAGTGCACAGTATTCCTGGCACAAAACTAAACACCGGAGACTAGCATTCAGTACAATATGTTCAGCACAACAGCCCCAAACCAAAAAACTTAAGCAAGAAACACTGAAGAACTGTGAATGGCATAGAACATTTGGACCATCGCCTAAACTCTGCATCTCTGCAATACAAGCTAATATGCATAAAAACATAAACAGCAGGAAAGAGTTGTCAGACACTAATGAAATATTAACTTTCCTAAACTGAGAAAATTCCTTCATCGCTATCGACTACCATAGCCATTGCTTTCTATCTTGATTGGAGCGCGGAGAAGGACATCTAATGAATTTCTTACAAGCTGTAAAAACTTTATAGTTGTTTTTTCTTTTTTTAATAGAAAGTATTTTTTAGACGGAGCAGGTTCAAATCTAATATGCCTGTGAATATCTAATCAGTTCTGCTTTCTTCTTCTTCTCGCTTTTAAATTGTGGTCTGCCGGACAATCATGAAGCAGTAGAAGAAATTTCCAGTAATTCAGGAAAATTTTTCAATTACTAGAGCTGGTTTAAATCACTTTATAACAACAGGCGTTGTCATACACAATAACCAGCTTCATGGAAAAAGCTCTGGCCTGAAGGATAAATACCTTCCTAATAGGAAAAATGAAGGTTGCTGCTTAAAGGCACCACCACCAGAGAAACTTGCCTTAACTTTCCCCTTGGCCAGGGGCACATGACTTGAGACAAAGAGGTATGCTGCAGCAATCACATTAGTCCTTTGGTGAAATGAGGCTGCATCACTGTCAAAACCTCAGTTTCTGCATTTGTAGCTTACAAGAGAAACGCTCAAAAGCAGCAAGTTATGCTATGTAACTCCTGATCGGTTAGACAAATGGAATTATGCTGCTGGAATTGCAAGCACTTGAAGGCCCCCCTATCCTGGGTTTTGTCCTCGCAGCACCACGTTCAGGTCTCTGCAGAAAGCAACTGCCATTCTACATGCTGCTGTGGGACCAAAGGAGCTGTGCCCAGGGCCGAGCAGGCTGCCCCAGCCCCGGCTCTGTGAGGCAAGCTGAAGGGAAAGTGGGCACCGTGCTTGAAATGCATGTCCTCTCCTCTGGCACAGGCAGCACTACTGTTCTTTCTAAAAATCCCCTGCTCTTAGTAAGGTTTGTTTTTCTAACTGGTTCCCAGAAACCTCTTGGGGGTTCCAAGCCCAGAAAAGTAATTACTGCATTACTTTGGCCACAGACACAATATCAACCTTGTTAGACTTGGCCTGTGGAGACAGCCAAACACCTGCTGCTGCAGCATTTATTTGATAAGCTTCATGGTTCGCTAACATAAACCTGATCCTGCTGACCTGCAGGAGGATGAAAAGAGAGGAGGGGAAAGGGTGGAGCAGGTAGGCGATCTCACGGCCTGCAGCCCAGCAGCCTGCAGCCCGCTCTCCCAGCAAGCTCCCATTTCTCTTTGCTTTCTTGTTTCCTGGTGAGAGCTTCAGAGAATTGGTTTTCCCCCTGCAGTTATGCAAGCAGATGTGGAAGGGGCTAGGATTCCCATGCCTTCTGACAGATTAACTGACAAGCACGGGATCAATACAGGAATTGTTCTAGCTCTGGCCGCATCTGTAGCCTTCTGAAGCAGACAGAATAGCTGCACACACTCGCGTTGGCATGGTGGTGTGCTCTGAAAGGTTGGCTTAGTACCAAAGCCCATTAGTTAACAGCAAGGGGGGAAGGAAGAGCTGCAAATCAGTCAAGTCAACAGATAAAAGCTTGGGGAGAAAAGCAGATGTAGAAATAGAAGCTTGATTTTTATTCCTCAAATGATGCACTTTTCTGGTCTAGGGCAAAAATTTTTTTTTTTAAATGAAAGAGGTGAGGAGGAGAATGAAAGAAGATTTTGTCCAAACAGGACGCCCTTCTCCAATGGATACTGTCAAGGGGAAAAAAAAAATAAAAAAAAATGCCAGGGAACATAGGAGAAAGGAAAAAATAATCTTCCTATGGTGCTCAGTATCATGAAAGAAACTTATTCTACTGACACATTAGCTCGCTCTCCTCTAAGCCTCACGTTTTCTCTAGGTAGAGGGAATCAAAAACACACTACGCAGAAAACCAGGAAAGAACATGCCCATTTATCTGATAGATGCCATCTGCATGGGAAGAGTTTGACTTCAGGACACTGAGTTTTCTAGCGTACCTCTGTCTGTGTATATTGATGGTGCGTCTTGGAGATATACAGCATGATTCATCCACTTGGGAGACAGCGAGAAGCAGATGAATCACTGTGGATGACATCAGGGCCAGCCCAAACTTTTACTCAAACTTGGCAAAAATCTGAACGCTAAACCTCTGAACATGTGTGGAATTGTCTACATGATCATCTTCCACCTTATTTCACCTTCTTCTGCTGGCTCAGAACTTCAGGAACTTTATTTCCTGATGCAGAAAAACTGCAAAATTAAAATAATATGCCACAAGACATTTTCTGAATAGATCCCACCCAAATCAAAGCAAATGTCTCAAAAGAAAACTTCTCTTGTGGACTCTCAAGTCTAGTTTTGCAGGTATGTGAAATTCAGATAACAGACGATAAACACCTGAAGTTTTGGGCTAGTACCAAAATTCTACTTTTGTGTTCACCCTTCACTGTGCACAATCCACACATCAAAGCGAAACGCTAAGCACGCTCAGAATACCAGCATGACTTGACTCTCTGAGCTGCGATGCAGCCAACTGTCCTTTGTTTCTGCCTTTACTGTCTGGCCTGTTTCTCTCTGAACAATATGAGATTTTTTAGAACTCATTGTAATAAGGATGAAAAACAAATAACCTGATAATATCAGGAAACTCTTGTGGAAAATATTGCAAGCAACAAGACATAGAGTGTGAGTGAATTTGAAATGTGCCAAGAAGCGTATATTGTTTGTAAGCCTGTGGGTACAAAAGACTCACAAAATAAGCGCTGCCCAGCGCGAAAATGTTGTGAGCTATAAATGATGTGCCCAGCTCCCGGTAAATGCACAAGAGTGAGCCATCTTATAGATTTACTGGAAATTCCTGATGACTGAAGCCAGTAACTTCATTCTTTATCCACCATTTTGCTGGAGGCAAACAGAAATGACTCAAAATGCACTGTTCATGCAGCAGGCAGTGATAATCAATGACAACTAGAAGAGAGAGCACCAGTAAAACTCCCAGGTTAAGGACAACTTCCCTGCTTGGAGTCCTCTAAATAGTAAAGCCATCTCATTTCAGAAAGGATTAAGAAACATAGACAAAGTATTGCAATAACTATAGATGTACTTCTAATGGTACATCAGTTAAAAAAAAAAATTACAGGATGTTCTATATTACTCTGCCTTTTTTTTATAAACCAATATTGCAAAGTTTCTCCATGTACATGCTTCCTGAAGAACGTACCTTTCATGGTAAGATACTGGTAGACTACTGAAACATAGCCAAATATATTTGTATTTATTTACTCAATTCAGTCATATTACACTAGTAGAAGAAATTTTAAATAAAATCAAAAAAGTTTGGCAGCAGCTAGGGCAAGCATGTCCAACACATGGCCTGTGGGTCACATGTGGCCCAGCCGAGCCCACCCTGCTCAGTGCTATAAAGGCAGGGACTTGGCCTCCCTGAGCAGCCTAGCCCAGCACCAGGCAAACACCCATCGCTCACAACAACCAAGCCATCAGTGTGCTATTAATGCTGGCTGAGCTGAAATCTGGGCACAGGGAGGGGGCAGTACGGCGCCAACTCAAGGTATGGCAAATAATTTTATGCATTTTGATACACTGGCTAAACACAGTTCTGTGAAAATACAAAAAAAATATGCAGCCGTGTTTTCTGTTTTGATAAAAGAAATTTGAGAATAGGTCTCAAGACTGAAAAAAAAACCATCTTTGTTACATTTGCAACTCCATTTTCATTTGATATAAATACATTTTTCAAGTTGAATACTTAGAGTTGCAATCAGATATACAACTCAAAAGTCTGATCACATCTCTTTACTAGACTTTTATAAGAAAAAATTATCTCCCTTCGCAGTTAGGCCTTATTAATCTCATCACTTCTGGCAGTATGTACATCTGTGAACAACTACTTCCAAGGATGAAGGTACAGAAGGAGTAAAATTCCATAAGAAATCTTTGATGTGCACCAGGACAACTCAAATAAGAGTTGCAGCCACTGCCATCCAACCAAACTGATCAGTGAACGTGGGTCACCTCTACTGGTACAGGTTTTGATGAGCACAGCATGCAGGCTTTGCTGGTGAAAATGCATAGCTAATGGCGGTAACTATGTTGAAAAGTACTATTTCATAGCTGAGAATTTGCTCTATCAAGCAGAGTTACTACACTCATTGTATCTGTTGTAGTTTCAATGGAAATAAATAGAAGGCATTACATCTGGAGCAACCTATGTATATGTGACCCAAGACAGTTCCTCTTCACTCAGCGTGGCCCAGACAAGCCAAAACGTTGGACATCCATAAGTTAAGGTGAAGTACTGTTGGTTTCCTTTTAAAGAAAGCCATCCGCAGCCATCCAAAATGGGTTTATTCCCTCAAAATAGTGCTGGGTTACTTCAGCCCTTAAAATAAAACTCTGAACTCTGTTAAGCAGATGATTAGGATTTCAGCTCATCTTCTAACTGCACCTTTTTATTGGCGAAGTCCTAGACAGCTAATCACTTCTAGTTATTTCTGAATAAAGCTTTAACCACCTCTACTGCAGTCATCAGTATCTAACATACACTGGAGAGAGAGGAAGAAGCAATCTGAGTGTTAGACAAATAATAAACTTACAGATAGAATAAAAGCAAAAGAACAAAACAAAGTAGACCAGTGTGTTTATAACAGCATTTGGGGAAGGCCTAGAAGAAACTGGAACACCTAACAGTTTCCAAAGCCTTTGAGTCTTTTAATTTCAACCATATCATGTCTTAACTTGGCAATAAAAACATAGGCCTGAATCGCTAAGATTTATAGTTCACTTTCACATTCAAATAGTTTTTCTCACACCACTGATGCATCAAACCAAACTTGATTTATCCATAAAACTAGTTTAATTTCCCAAAGTTCTGCAGGATCTCTTCCTTGCTTTCAGAGCGCTGTGGTGCACAGGAGGTGGATAGGCTCCTGAGAGGGAGGTTCAGTATATGGTCAGAAGGAGAAAGGATTACAGGAGAAGCCCATGAGAAAATCTAGGTCCTGCTCAACCTAGTCTCCAGATGAGCTGTTATAAATGTAAGAAATTATTTAAGTCAAGGAGAGTGCAAGGAATTACGTATTTATTTAAAAATTTGGTCAAATTGACTCTTAAAGTAGGAATGCCAAGAAAATGCAAAATTCTTTTTGGAAAGAAATGTAAGGCTTTTTGGGTAATTGTATGCTACATGTGCTGCAGAACATCTCTGTAATTAGAAAAGATGATGGAAAACAAAATGTGGAGAAATTCGTTTGTCCACTATTATGCAAAACTGGGCGAGAATTGGCAGCTGAAGCCAGGTATTTTCAGATCTCAACCTTAAAACTGTATTTCCTTTGATATTACTCATTTTTTGGGTACATTTAAAAGAGCAGCAAGCAACTGTGCTGGATGGTCATGGCTCATTAGCCTGTCAGCAGTAAACGTCCTACGTATACTCATTTAGCGTAACAAATATTTGCACATGGGACTGAGGACTGCAAAACCATACACCCACAGATATTGTCTCAGCCAGCCCTCCCTTTCAAAGACCTGGTTCCACTCCCTCCTCCATCTCCATCCCTCCATTAATCTCCCCATTTGTCTTCTAGCTTTGCTTAGATTACAAGTTATCGTCACTATATACACGAAGACTGTAACCAAAAACTGTCTGTGCCTAACAATCACTCAAGTCATTTCCAGCTAATTATTTACCGTTTGCTTCACTTCCCCACCCACTGTCTGGCTTTTTTAGGGCAAAGACAATTTCTTGCATGTTGCTAGAGAACTGCATGCACACCAATGGGGCTAAGAATGCAATTAAAAAGATTTAATAGCAAAGGGGATGAATAGAACATTCTAGTATTTTCCCTTCAGCACCAGTGTTTCCACTACGATGGCATAGTCTCCTATGCCCAGAACAAGCTAAGAACTGCCTTCTGACAATGCAGTGGAAGTGCTTGTGGTGAGACAGACCCATCCCTGGCTGATTCGATTCTTCAATGGGACAATTCACTGTCTGTTTCTGGGGAGGAATGAATGAGAAGTTAGATCAATTATCTGAGAGTCTTCAGGATACAATCTGACAGATGATGAAAGAACTCTAATATGTAACCGAAATACCCTGTACCAAAATATCCACATTAAACCTCTGTTGATTACACACAGGTCTGAGCTATCTCAAACTTTCAGAACAGGAATTGAGTTGTTTATCAGTGAAAGCCAAACTTCTAAAAAGCTGGCTGCCCACTACAGAGCCTTTGTGTTGGGTAAATTAGCTTCAGGAAGAGAATCAAAATGAATTAAAACCACATGGAGATCCTCTCCCTTTACCCCCCTTTTCCCCTTTCCTTTTGCTATATGAATCCCCTCACCAGGACACAGAGGCCAGTTCAGTCTAGGAAACAAAAACACAGGACTAAATTAAAGTCTCAGTCTTGGGCTGAGTCCATTAATGGGCTGCAGCTGATTTTAATCTAGATGAACTAAAGACTTCTCTCTTCTTTGGTTTTAAAAAGATTACAAATTGTGTGTTATATAAATACAGGGAAAAGGAGAAAAAAATGAAGCAGAATGAGTAAAAAATCTGCTCTCCATTAGCTGACCTGCTGAACAAGCCTGTGATTCGAATAAAGATGAGAAATGAGAGCTACAAGGGGAAAAAAGTTCTAGTGATAGTAAGCCCAGATACGCTGGTAAGGGGAGATCCAGTGCTATCTGATAGCTGCCATTACAATCTCGACAACACAGAAGAGATAGTAATGAGACTCCAAAAGTAGCAAATCAGACGCTGCAACGACTGCTCTGATAGTTGCAGCATCCTTTCCCAGTTATACTTACGTTGATCAGCAATTGTGACCTCTTCCTATCTAACTTGACTTTGGTAGCCAAAGTACTTTATTTAAAAACAACTCCTGAGGAGCAAAGTCAAGTGTGAAGGGACTGTGACCAACTGGGGAGTAGACAGCAATTACTCACAGCACATATTGGTAACAGTTCTGCTGCAGAAGAGGATGGAAGCCGCTTGGAATGAGGAGAGTCCTTTACAGAGTTGTCTGTAATAGACTTTTGTTATTCACAGAATCACAGAATACAGAATTGTAGGGGTTGGAAGGGACCTCTAGAGATCATGTAGTCCAACCCCCCTGCCAAAGCAGGCTCCCTAGACC
>JANHGO010000042.1:49220173-49265882 GCA_024606505.1 Aquila spilogaster | reverse complement strand
AGATGAACTCAAGACTTCTCTCTTCTTTGGTTTTAAAAAGATTACAAATTGTGTGTTATATAAATAGAGGGAAAAGGAGAAAAAATGAAACAGAATGAGTAAAAAAATCTGCTCTCCATTAGCTGACCTGCTGAACAAGCCTGTGATTCAAATAAAGATGAGAAATGAGAGCTATGGAGGAAAAAAAGTTCTAGTGATAGTAAGCCCAGATACAATTGTAAGAGGAGATCCAGCGCTATCTGATAGCTGCCATTACAACCTCGACAACAAAGAAGAGATAGTAATGAGACTCCAAAAGTAGCAAATCAGATGCTGCAAAGACAGTTCTGACAGTTGCAGCATCCCTTCCCAGTTAAACTTATGTTGATCAGTAATTGTGACCTCTTCCTATCTGATTTGTCTTCAGTAGCCAAAGTATTCTATTTAAAAACCACCATTGAGGAGCAAAGTCAAGGGTGAAGGGACTGTGACCAACAGGGGAGTAGACTGCAATTACACGTTGGTCACAGTCCTGCTGGAGAAGAGGATGGAAACCACTGGGAAGGAAGAGTCCTATACGCAGTTGTCTATAATAGGCATTCGTTATTGAATGTCAGCTGACAAATAAAGGTAAAAATCTACATTCAGTAAGCAGAAGAAAACGATTTTCAGTGAACTCTACTCACAAGCAAAGAGATTCCAGGAAGCTGGCTCGTTATGTCATTATAACTTTAAAATCTCCAAGAAGCATTTGATCCCTCAGAGAATCTATTTCAGAACTCCAGAAATGTTTTTTTGCATGTGTGCTAATGCTGTCCTTTTGGGAATCAAATGCATCTGTTTTAGACAAACCAAGGGAGTGTATATACCTACATAAAATAAAAATCTCTGTTTTGCCATATGAAGGAAATACATCAGACATAGCAAAAGAGCTGGTAATGAATAATACACAGTAGATACACAGAGGAACGGACGGACAGATATGACTAATAGGAATTGCACAACTCTAATCAGCTTTACCTGAATACAACCTCTTCTAATAAAT
Source organism: Aquila spilogaster (assembly GCA_024606505.1). Taxonomy (NCBI): domain Eukaryota; kingdom Metazoa; phylum Chordata; class Aves; order Accipitriformes; family Accipitridae; genus Aquila; species Aquila spilogaster. The sequence continues at coordinate 49,264,858 of JANHGO010000042.1, read as the reverse complement.
CTCAACTGCAGTGATAAACATGGCTGGATTAAACCCAGCAATTTTTTATTCTTTGCTAATGGGGCAAATGTAACCTGGAAGGGGTCTGCACAAAATCGCCAGAGATTTTATTTGCATAACTTTTCTGCAGTTTGACTACAAGTAGGACTATACTTGATTGCACGTGGGTGGCTGTGGGGCGGGTGGACAGCTGGGTGAAAAACTATGACAAAAGGAATCTTGTCCCATTTCCTGCCTGCGCTTCATTCACTAATGAGTACTGCTCTGGGTCACTCAAGATTTCTTCATCTGTTGTTGTCTCGTCTGTAAAAGGGGCACCCCAGCAGTGGAGCTGTTGTCAGCTTGTCTTGAGAGTTTATTCGTCTGCCTCTCACCCCACAGCTGTGTGGGATTGTAAGTGCCTGGCTGTAAACAACGCCATATTTTTTGCTTCTTTTTGGATAGCTTGAAGGCCAATCTGAGGCCAGATGTGTTTGCTGGTGTAATCTGTTTCCCATTCCTTGTAATAAATGCATATCTCAACAACTATTAATGAAGTGAAATCAGGATTTATCTGTTGTCTTCTTCAGTATGATTTGTGTTGGAAAGAGAATGTTAATAAAACATGGTGAAGTCTTCAGTCTCTCCTTTCTTTCTGGAATACTTAAAATATTCAGCCAACGAGTTCCTACCAGTAAACAACCAGGCTGGTGAATCTGATGCCACTGCACTCCTGCTGTAGGAAACAATATCTGTCTCTTGCTACCTTGTGGAAACGCATCATTTTCCTAGATCAGCAACTAGAAAAACAAAAAAAAATCTGAGCATAATTGCTGTGGCTTGACTGAGATGTGCTAAATGTAATCTTGGATTTCTTCTTCAAAGAACCACCACATATTAAGATACTAGTAACATAAAAAAACAAGTCTGAGCAGAGTCTTCCCCCTCACTACTCCATCTAGGGGGAAGCACAGCATTTTACTGTGCTTTCACATCTACTCTGTAGAGTAAGGATCAATCTGTTTCTACAAGGTTACTTCGGTGGGTGGTCTGAGTTCATTTTATTTCTTAATTTTATTTTCCAGGACATTTAGAGTTTTCTTTCCATTTTCTCTGTTGAACTTCGTGGTTTTACAGAGCCACAGTACCAATAAAATAATATTGAGTATTTTATTTCTTCCTGTATCCAGCATGGTTTTACACACCCGTTGATCACCTCCAGAACCAGATTTGCCATACAAGAAATATATCTGATTTGAACTTGGCCCTAATTCTCATGTATTCATCAGTTTTGAATATGATTGACATACTTTGACCCCTCAGAGAATATTCCTTACACTTCTCATTCGCTTATCACATGCTTCCACTCTACCAAATCAACATGTCCTAAAATGCTTGCATTAAACAAAACAAGATGATTTTTTCTAACTAGCATTCTTGCTCTGTCTACTCTTCATCTGACTACAGTAATGTTGGTAGAGCCTTCACAAGACTTCGGTTCTGCAGAGTTGTTCCATTATAAAAGTTTGCAAACAGCCTTCCAAAACTCCTATCTTAAAGGCTAGAGAAAGCAAAGCTCTTAGCTGAGCTAACCACAGAACAGGGTTATGAGTGTAGTTAGATTGTGGATTTATGGAAACAGACTCAGTCATAAATGTATAAATGTGGAATTCTGTACATCATTTACACTGTAGCAACCTCTGAATTAACAGGTCAATCCATGGGTGCACCTTGAATGCAAAGACAAAAACAAAAGTATTTGTGAGCTTCTTTAATTCTGGTTGCAGAAATTTCATAGCATCATATGCAAGGAAGAAACCTTTCACATTAGAATCAAAACGTATACCCGCTTTTTTCAAGCAGTTTAACAATAGAACACTGCCTCTAGTGGGGTGAAAATCTACTTCTCCAATGCCCTTGATACTTAAAGAGGTGGAACACAGACCAGACAAACCAAAGTAAGAGTACACACAGGCATAGCTGATGACTCAATCGTCATCTGAGTCATCTGAAGTTCTGAAACAATGGCTGTGATCATGGTAAACTTCCTCAATCTGAGAGCATGCCAGCCTCATGACTTGAAGGAGGGGGAGAGAGATGGCAAGGATTCTGTCACTTCAGCAGTCAACTCTGTGGGTGGAGCAGCAGCAGCAAAGTACAGTAAGCCTGTCTCTTTTCATCTCCTACAGATACACTCCTGATGCTTCAGCAGCATGACTGAACTTTGCATTGAGGACACCCAGTGCCTGCCACACTCAATAAGGGAATGGCATCCCTTACTGTTCTGACGCTGAGCAACAACACAGAGGAGGAACAAAACAGAAGAGAAGCGGCAAAGCAGAGGAACCAGGGTTTGAAACCTCTGACTCAACATGATGTAAATAAAGTACTAGCACTGTCATATCTGACTTGGGGCTACCATGCAGGGGAAACTTATTCTTTAAATAAAGAGAGCGTCTGCCCTTAACCTCCCAAACTATCAATTTTTCCCATCCAATACTGCAGAAAGGTTATGCTGCAATGCCCTGTGCTTCCTCACATTTAAAGTTAGGGTAGCCAAGGGCAACAAAGACTCCTTCCTCTCTAGCCTGATAGCAGAGTTCTTCCTTCCTTTTGTTCACATGAAGAACAAACACTGAGCTGAACAATAACAGTGGACACTTAATATGATGCTCTGCTGGGCACACCGCCCTGGTTTGCATTATCTTACCACTTGGTTTTGTTTTGAAGGAAACTCTGAATGGTTCTTTCAATTGCTGGCGTTTCAAGATCAACATTACCTCCACTTCCTGTATTTTAAAGCCTCCTTATTTTACTAACAATATGTGGTACTATAAAAATATGTTACGGAACCAGTGAACTGAGAAAAATACCAATCTAGGGCTCGAGCAGTAACAAAAGACCATTTAAAATAGCTTTTTCTGAACCAGTTAAGCTACTGATTCTGAGCATTAAAAAAAAATAATAATACAAACAAACCAATAATAAAGAAAAGCAAAACAACTTAATCCTTAGCAGCTATTCAAGGAAGTGCACAAGAGAACCACAGTTTAGACTTAGAATATACTTACTTGGAAATATCCAGGCATTTGATCACACTTCCTGAAACCAACATCAGCAGTAGACCTTTTCCTGACACATCCACTACTTTATGAACAAAAAAGCCTTTAGGACATTCAGCAAAACCCATATACTTTTTGATCTGTAACAGACAGCTGTCAAACCCTATTTACCACAGGTTTATCATTTGTGCAGTTCTGCAAATTGTATTCTTCTTGGACAAGTAATTATTTTGGACAAATGACTAAATTATCGCTCACTCTTCATACCACAGGAAGGATCAATGAACAAATTTAATAACAACTTTGCAGCCCTCTCTGGACAATCAGCGCAGGCAAAGCCAAGAAGATTTCAGTTCCTGAAATGCTCAAACTGATTTCTCACTAACCTACTCTGGTCCAGACAAAAGGAAAAGAACGTCTTGGTTCACCATCCCCTTCTTTTGCATAATTTAGGAGGAGGGAAGAGAATTCCAGGCAAGCAGCTGCCCAGCAGTTTCTAACCCTCTGGCCTTCTCCTGCCACAATACTCTGCACTGCTTACAAAAGTTAACCTTGGTTAACTCCTCTGAACGCAGCAACATCTGCAACTGCCACCTAGCTCTCAACAGCTAGATTAATACACATATTTAATTCGTGATAGCCACTTCCCAAGCTGTACCTGAAGTGTACATTTGCTTATATTATAGATGAGTTGCCGTTTCTCTAATAACAGTTGTAGAAACCTGAACAGAAGGTATTACCATTCCTTTACAGACAGGTAAACTGAAGCACACAGTAATTAGGCTATTTACACGGATCACCCAGGAAAACACTCTTTGAGTAAAAAAAAAAAAAAAATAGGTTCCCTCTAGCCTTTGCTCAGGCTGTGAAACTGCTCCAAAGCCCTGCCCCAACCCAAAGCACATACAGGTGTCAGCTGACACATAATAACCACAAAGACAAGGGCAATGATATAAACTGTTTCCCAGACACCTGCCTTCATTCAGACCTAGTTTTTGCTCAGCAAGATGTGCCAGCTTTGGGGGGGCAGACAGCTTCATCCTCAGCTAGGTCTCATCCTGCAAAGATCCGTAGAAGACGCAGTGTGAGGCAAGCTGGCCTCAATTAGTGCCAGGGCATCAGCTGCAGCCCTCAGGTGAGTCAGCTCATTTACCCCCTCTGCAGACTGCATTTGTACACTGAGTTTCCTGTGCCCTTGAGTGCTGCAGTAACGAGCAGTGTCCTTGCTGAGCCCTGGCAGCTGGGCCCAGCTGGAGTGCTGCCTGTCTCCCCTCACACTCAGACTTGACAGCAGAATTCAGTTTGTTTCACAGAGCAGAGATCTGGCCTTGCTCTGGCTTGTGGCCGCTGCTTAGGAAACTCTCCCAGGGCACAGCAAATCTTCAAAGTGAAAATCCAGCATTGCCTCAGGTGGCTGCTAGAGCTCTCTGTGGTTATGATGGGCAGGAGGCTACAGGTCAGCGTGGGAACCAACCACTCCCCAGTGCTGTCTAGTGTCTACTGTGGAGAAAAATGTGGAGCACACTTGTTTCACAGGGAAACGAAAGTATTCTGGATGAACACAAGTTAGCTCTGTTAAATTCAGGCCACACGTTGCAGAAGGAGAGGGCCCAAGAACAGAGAAAGAGCAATTCACCTTTGGGCTCTGGTGTACACAGCACGAGGCCGTACCTCTGTATCACATATGAAGGTGGCAGGGAATCATGTTACAGGACTGAGAGCTATGGTTCAACCACTCCAATTTAGCTGTTTTGGCTTTTGCTGTCACATTAGAATACGCTGGCTTGATTTTCAAAGGTAACAAGCACCTACAGCTCCCACTGACTTTAGTGACAGCTGCACCTCTAAAAATCAATTTGAGATAGTTTGCGTATTAAGAAGAACTCAAGGAAAATAAAAGGCCTATTGTGTGGATACGAATAGTTTAAACATTGCTGATGGGTGGTATATGAGTCCCTTCCCTTTCCAAATGAATTTCACTTCATGTTTTGTTTGGTTTTCCTGTTGATGCATCCTGCACCCTCCAGTGCTAAGTTGGTGGGATCCCACATACTTTTTCCTGGTCTATGGAGTTTAAAATAAGAGATCTCAGCAATCGGACATCCTCAGCACTTCCAGCTATTGAACACAATCATGAGTACTGTGATCCAATTGCAGAGCAGAAAAGAAAAGATATATAGGAATATTCTCCCTGTGCTGGTACAGGGCAGACAAAAGAAAACGAAACAAACAGGATGTGCTGCTCTTGGGTGAACCCCAGCAAATGATCAGGGCAGACAGGATACAGTCTACAAACAAGTAGCTATAACACACGTGGCTGGCTGACCCATGGCTTGCTCTGGGTAATTCACTCTCAGCAAAAATACAGAATCAAGTAGTCCAAGGAATGGTATTTCTCATAGAAAACCGACTTAGTTGCAATATGCAGTTCCAACCCAACATGCATCAGGACTGAAGTCCTTCAACAAATACATGCAGCCTAAGGGAAGAATGTGATGTCTTCTATACACTGCTAAGCAAAAGAACTAAGAACATCTACAGGAGTGTAATGTTTGGACTCAGGACACCAGACTTCTGGGACAGAAGCCTATTCTAAGCTTATTCACTCAGCAGTGCATATCCTGCAGCTGCGGTTTCCAGAAAGGCACATGGCACTCTGAGAAGTCACTCAATCACAGACAGCTTGAGAGTGCTCTTACAGTCATGGCATGTATTTTAGAAATGTCACTCCCCACATCTCTGCTGCTGCTGCTGCTTCTGGGGAGTACACCTTCACAGGGCTTTGGACTAATACAAGACATTGTTTCTGTAATGGAAAAAACTCGGAAGTCAAAATAAAGTCAGATCCAGTGGAAAGTGGAGCAAAATCTTTTCAGCATGTTGATTGCCTCATGTTGATTTGAGATATTCCTTACCAGTCTCAGGCACATCTGTTGATAAACTGTTAATTCTAGCATAAGCCTGCCGCACTGCCTCTTCACTCACACAGCCGTGTGTGCTCTGACTTGCCTCGGCTACACCTGAGACAGACCCTGAGGTCTTATCTCTGTAGCCCTTGGTTAACTCAATCCAGTCCTCAAATTTAATCTCTCAAATTTTTCAAGGGTCCTCACAGAACTGAATGACAAAGGGCCAGATTTTGGTTTCATTACAACACCAACAATGAGAAATGCCATAACAACCATTAACACCATGTAACTAGTATTACACTCAGACCTACCATAAACTGAATTAATCACTCAGATTCTGTACGTAAGTAATATTTTACAGCTTCTCATTGTACTGTCTCTTGCAAGTCTTTGTTACTAATGCCCATCTATTTTAATGGGGTAGGTAGGTAGTGTAGTATTTTTTGGCTTTTTACTAGGTATCCAGAACACTCCATGGCACATGCTTGATTACAATATCAAGATTTGTCTTTTAGAAACAGCAACGCTTACATAGATGGTTACAAAATCACTACGTTTTATCCTTCATGAACACTGGAAGGTAGAGAAAAGGGGGTACAAACACATGGTTGATAAATATTTAAAAGTTCGAGTAAATATAACAAAAAACACTTTACAAAACCACCCAATGTTATTAATTTTAGGGACAGACTATAATGAGAGAAACCTTTTGAAGTAAAAACCTGTTTGCTGGGAGGGTGCTTCACGTGTCTGTCTGCATTAAAGTGCCATTTATTCCTTATTCATCTCATCAAGAGAGATTGAAGCCTACACGATAAAATCATTTAAATTTTGTGGTCAGTCCAGTTTTGAAGGCAGGGCAAGTCCACACATCAGATGCTGTGATACCTGAGGTTGTTCTTGCTGAACTAATCCTAGAAACACAGAGAAAGTTTCAAAGACAAACAGCGCTGGGGCCAAAGCAGCAGGAACCTTGTTTGCAAGCGCTATCCCTGTGCTAATAAGCCTCCCCTCAGGCAAAGCTTTCCCATTTCTGTGAAGTGCTATTCAAGTGTGCCTGTCTACACAGCGCTGAGCTGTGGGGACATACAGGTTTAGACTGGAGCTAACCGCTGGATCTCTGCACCGCTCTCCCCTCCTTAGCGCAAGGAATGACACAGCTTCCAGCAGTTCCCTTTGGCAACTAAACGGTATGCTCAGAACATATAAAATCCCACAGCAAAAGAAGCGTTGTGTATACTACAAAGGCTGAGTCATTCAGACATAGTTCTCTATTATTAACTATCATTTTAAAGGACTGAATGAAGGTAGTGATGGCTTCAACAAGCATGTTAGTGGCAATGCAAAATGCCAGAAGAGACAAACTTCGAGGACAGTAAAAGAAATCTAGTTGTGCATATGTGAGAAAGGGATCAGTCACAGTAACACTTAACTGCCTCTTACCTTCATAAACTGCACACAAAAACATGTGACTTTATTCTGGCTGAAAAACATGTTTTCAGACAGACATTTTCTTGGCCTCCTACTCATGAATGTGTTTGCTTAAGAACATTAAGTCCACTGTAAGTACATTTGTCCTTATTACACAAATCCGTAGCTTGAAAGATGTAACATCATCTATGTCAAAAGCAGACAATCAATAGCAGAGTCTTGGACTTCTATGAGAAAACTCAGTTCCCAGAACAATGTAATGTCACAAAATCACAGATACTACCTCTAATCAACATGCACATTCACTCATTATGTTAAAAGCCTTTTGGAAAAGAGGCCATTTGCTTTAGCACTGTGCTGAAAACACAGGGGAGCAACCCACTTTGATCAGGAATTCATTACTGCGAGACTAGTAAGGAAATGATTTCTCTGAAGTGAGACCATTTTGTCCCAGGAAGCCCACAGTACAGGCCAACCTTGAACAGAGGCTACATCTTTGCAAATGAGACTCATACTCTTTTTTTTTTTTTTAAACACTGGATTAAAATAAATTAGTTTTGATTGACACTTGTGCAAATGAGAACAGATTTGACACACTGCTTTTTTTTCATATTACGATCAGAGAAACAAGAAAAATTAAATGCTGTTCCTTTGGTTGTCATCATTAAGGGGTATGTTTGGCTTTCACTGCAAGAGTGTCGTACTATTATTTCCAGTGTCTTTACATATGTGTTCAGAAATAAGGAGATACTTCAAATACTTCGTGATAAACTGGATTTATTCAGTATAACATCCTCCTGTAAATTACAGACACAGCAAAAAGTTTGGCCAGAAACTTAACTACCTCTTGTCTATCTACTGTGCAGATAGAAAGACCACCTTTGCAGAAGAAAACATTTAAACTTACTAAAATGACAGGGTTTGTTTTGTTTCTATCAGATCTAAACCCAAGATACCTCTCGTCTTCCTTCACAATTAAAAAAAAATCCCTCTACCTCTCTTCATTACCATTTTTCATTGTTTTTAATATCTGTGCTTTGTTCCTCTGGATTCCTTCATGTGACAGACATGGAGCTGCGCTACTCCAGCAAGGCTTTGCTTTTGCAGCTGCAGAGCAGCAGAGCAACTCCTGCAAAGCCACCTAGTGAGGATGCTCTCATCCAAGTGACCGGCATTCTTGGGTCAGGTTTAGTGATCCACCCTCCAGAATGCCAAGAACTAAGTGGACTTTTTTGTTTATGTCACTGCATCAATACGGTGATTACTGGCATAGGAATGATTGGGGGGGTCTTATTCTTTCCACATTCCTTACTGTTAGGACAGACCTAGCCTACAAACCGACCATGCTTTGTTGCTCCCATTATTATAAAACTGTTACAAGTAGCATGAGCCTTTCAGTGTCCTGTGGGGAATTCAGCAAAAACTGTTCCACCCCACAGAGATCCTAACAATGATCAGTTCATCTTTATCCCTCCAATAGGGCCGGAAATTACCAGTGGCACTGCAAATCTGTTACCATCTCAACAGCAAAGCACAACTTCATTCCCATTAATCTGTCTTCTATCCATTCACACATCAAGTACAACCCTGCTTCATTTTACAGATTATATCCATGTTGCTCCAGACAAAGGTCACTTTATAGTTACAGTTCTTCAATTGAATGAAAGCTTTTGATGCAGTAAATCATTGTCTCTCACTGTTCAGACTCGCACAATACAATACAAATAATGCTGCCCTTTCTTTCAGAATTCTCTTTCTACCTCACTACTCATTACCAAAACATTTCTTTACAAAATAAAATGGGGCACTTTTCACTTGCTTCAGCCACATAAATTAGTTATAGCACTTTGGAGACCGTTTGCCACACAGCACTAGAAACCCAGACTGTGCTATTTTGAGACCAAAATGAGCTTCTTTCATTACATTAGTGACAAATGAAACAATGTAATGTAACGAGGTTTCCTGAGACTTAGCTGTTTCTAGAACTCTTGCTCTTTAGTACTGTAAAACTGAAAGCCTAAGAAACTCTCCTCAGAGTGCCATGTTTCAACTTAAGAGAAGTCATTCTCCTTGATAAGACATCACAGGCAATGCAAGTGTGGTTGTGCACACAAATATGCGTGCTGCGGAAGAGAGGACAGGAAGGAGAAAGAGTGAATTAATCAACTAACTAATAATCCAGTCCGGCTGAGACGGAAATAAAACTGTTCACTTTGGCAGTACAAAGTCATCTTCCTTTCTTGAGGTAGTGAGGTGAGCCACTCGGCATGAGACACCAAAGATTTGAGATTAAATTTGCAGATAGTTACAACTTTCTTTCAAATGGAAGAACAAATACACAGGAGGAAAAATCTTGAGGTCACGTACACTTATGAAAAATTGCAACAATTTAAGGGCTCCTTTATTAAGGCCATAACAAGAACAGAAGCCAAGAGCTGAAGGCAGACAAATTCTTATCTAAAGTACGGAACAAGTATTTAGCAACAAGATAGCTAAAACTGGAAAACACTTGCAAGACAAAGCAGGAAATAAAAGTGAATGCAATTCTAGAAGAAATGCTTCACTGTAACATAACTTAGCAGGTTGCTGAAGGAAAGGAAACGTGAATTACGTGGGTCAGTTTGGATGACCTGCTGATTCCAACCATCTTTAAAACCCCTCTGAAGCTGAAAATAAATCATTACTCTGAAGCAAATCGCAGCTCACTAATATTATTTGCCTTATGTTTCCAATGCTTCTGAGTTTGTTCTGTGAAGGGCAACGTTAACCACTTGGTAAAAGCATGCAGTGAAAAGTCCCAGCAAGCTCTCCAGTTAGCAAGCAGCCATCATGCTTCCTGTCATCTTTTGCCGCACCATCCTCTCGGTAACAGAGGGTATTTACAGGGGTGAGATGGAATGAGACTTATTTCAGACAGCTGAGTTGCCAGTTGCTAATAGGTAGGCTCTGTTGCTAGCTTGTATTTATGCCCCAAAATCAGAAGATCATCCACAGAATGCAGCTCAAAATTAACTATTCAGAATTTCTCCTATCTGGACATGCATGCATGTGTGCAAGTCACATCTTGTAGTCCAGCTGACCCAGCCCAGTAGGTGCTATATTCGGCTTCTCTGAAGCTACAGCTGGGCAAGATCAGCTCCAAATCTGCTCAGACTGACACATCAGTAACAGAATTATCAGCTAATCGTTTCCAATCCAAAATAGAATTTGTCACTGTCAATGACAAAAATTCTCCTGTGACTTGCAGCCCTAAGCAAGTAGATCTGAAGCCTTTTCTTTGTCAATTCTTTTTTCTGAACAGAATCACGTCATTCACTTTAACTGAGTTAGGAATGCAACAGCTTAAACAGAATACACATGCAGACAGTAAAATTTCCAGTATTTTGCAGTGTTTAAATTTCAGGCTTCTGCCTCCCTAAGAAAAGGAGCTTTATAAATCTGAGACTGGATTTTCCAATCATAATTCAGGTCCATTACAGAGTCATACTGTGCAGCACATGACATCGCATTGCAATGTAAAGACAACTGAGGGTATTTTTGGGTTTGCACTCCACCTCCTCCACAGCACAGACCGAACTGAAGCCATGAAAGGAAGAGACTGAAAGCTGATTTTCCTTGCTAAGTCTCTCACCAGCCACTCTTGTTTTCCAATCATCAAATTTCATTTATGTAGGCTGAAAGCAGAAATAAAAGGAGTGAATAGTTGGACTCCTTTCATCCCTGAACACATTAAGTTTGTAAAAGCAAAAAAGTTCTCTGTGGCACTTTTGGGCAGCCTGGAGCTTTCCTCTGACAATACAAGGGGAGCAGGTCTTCCTTCACTAGGTCTCCTCTGAACGCTTCTGTGCTTGCACTGGGCCATGAGATGCAAAGACACCAGGGAAACAGAGCAGCGATTTACACTGACAAAGAGGATTTTGATACACTCCTCCAAATGGGGCAGCATTACCATCTTAATAGCCTTTTGCTCTCAGCCCTCTTCCTGAGGAGGCAGGAGATTTTTGCGAATGGAGAACAGTTCCGCTTCCCATTTCAACTGCAACAATAGCAGAAGGGCTCCTTAAACTGCATCAAATAGCAGCCTGTGAAATCCCTAACTAGCCGCTCTGCCTCTCCTGCCGTTTTATTATCCTCTGACCCAAAGAACAAAAGGGGGAGGGGGGGGAGCTCCACCTCGTTTCTAGCCTATTCCACACATCCTAATCCCTCAGAGGTGGTAATGGAAATTGCTTGTGCAACTGTTAAATCACACTTTCACTTTGTCTTTCATTCCCTATTCACCCTCACTAATCAGGGAGCTTCCAGCCGCATTTTCCGATATCAATTTTGTTTATGGCCTATTGGTTAATGATCTTGGGATGGGACCCCCTGGGTAAGAAGAAAGAATTCTGGGCATTTTGGACAGCTGCTGCTTCTCACCAGTTCCCACACCCATCCACTTGTTCTCATCAGACACCCTGAGTATGCTCACCTCCTGACACCAACTGAATTCAACAACAAAAACTGAAAGGGAAGGCTGCTTCTGCAATCAGGTGGCGGGACAGATTTCACTTGTTCACGCTGTACGATATCCTTCAGACTGCAACACTGGAATAACGCCCTTGCCAGCAAACCCACAGCCAGTTGCTTTAGGGACAATCTTACCTTGAATCCAGCTTCTCTTTGGGAAGCAGCAAGAGTTTCATTAGAATCACAGAAAGGTTTGGGTTGAAAGGGACCTTAGAGATCAGCTAGATTCAACCTCTCACTAGACCAGGTTGCTCAAAGCCGCATCCAGCCTGGCCTTGAACACCTCCAGGGTGGGGGCACCCACAACTTCTCCGAGCAACCTGTTCCAGTGTCTCACCACCCTCACGGTGAAGATTTTCATCCAAATATCAAGTCTAAATCTACCCTCTTCCAGTATATAGTCATTATCCCTCGTCCTATCACTACATGCCCTCTAAAAGGGCTATTATAATAATTCTAGCCTCTCTTGCACAAGGCAGTCCTGTGCCACTTTCTGCTAAATAGCAGCTTCCCAAGAGGTAGCAATTCTGTCATCATTTTATCTGAAACAATCATTTTCAGGTGATTTGTTTATTTCTTCTCTCTGTAGAAATAACGTTTTCTGAAATGTGGGAAAAGAACATGCAATGTTTGCTTTGTAGAACTCCGTGAGATGCCTTTATATAACATTACTTGTTCCATGAAACAGTCGTGCACATTATCAGGGGAACCATGACCTTGCTTACTACCCATCTTAGAAAAAAATAACTGAAATGGAAACAATGTAGACAAAAGCTAAGAAAAAGCTTACACAAGAATCACTGTAAGCTGCTTTCCAAATACACAAAGAATGCCTAATGGAGAGACATTTGATCACTTAAAGAAACCGACAATGATTTTAGAAAACAAAGAATGATGTTCAGATGTGCACCTCAGAAACAGAGAGAAAAGCAACTGTCATAATCCTAATGCAGTGCTTTCAAGGGTCCTTCTACCAAAAAACCTTGCTCCATTATCATTACATGTTATCAGGCAGGTTTGTTCCCTAAAGGTAGGAAAAAGTCCTTAGAAAGCTATGTGTTTGGCTCACGGAAGCGAAGTGAAACAAATAAAGATCCTGACTGAACAAACAATTGCCATTTCTGAAATGCGAAATGTTTCTTTCCCAAAGTTTCACAACATTATTGCCTGAAGAAAGAGCAGGAAATTGTATTTTTTCCTAATGACCAGAAACGTCTTTGCAACCCAGAAGACATTTGAGAACAAAAGTAGCATGTCTTATACCCTATCCTGGATCAAAGTATGTCCAGAGCAAGTTCTGCAAGCCATCTTAGTTTAAACCGATAAAAATTGTTTCTGGACCTTGCAGCCTGTTTATAATTTTGGTCAAAGTAAGGCAAATCAAATTCCCAGAACGCCATTTAAGACTACACTGTGTGTAATACCTAAAGACTTAGAAAATACCCAATATACCCTCACATTATTACTTGTAGATACATCAAATGGAAGAAAAAAGTTTTGTTCCTTTTATTTTTTCTTAAATTATCACCAGATATCTAAGCTTATCTAGTCATTAATAAATGTAATTATGTCATTGGTCTGATACAGCCAGTTTCTAAGTAGAAAATGGGCAATTAGAAAGAAGAGAACTGTTCACACAAACTACAAGTTCGTAGTGCTTTACAGGATCAGTGATTCTCAATCACTGGAACCTGAGAAACAGCAATACACTTTTTTTTTCTTAACGCCATAACTGCATATCAGAGTGTATCCTCCAAACAAAAACTGACAGGTACTGAGTAGTTTTATGTGATCTGCTTAACTGATGCAGCAATCAGGAGCCAGACTGCATAACAACAGAGATCAACTCAACAAAGCTGGTCCATGAATGTTTGTCAAAAAGTAGGTACACTAAAGAAATATTTATTGGGATAAACAGAGAAAAAAGTGAAGGATTGCGTTTCCCTCTTTCACTATAGTTTTAAAATACATATTTTAGGAGATAGGAACTGTAGTTCCCTATCATCATGGTATTAGTATCCAGCTTTTCAGTACAATACTCACACGTAGCCACGTCCAACCCACCCCAGCACAGCCTGTCCCACACCATCATGGCAGCAGCTCTGCCCTGCTGAGTGGCTCAGCCCAGCCCTGGGTACACACCCACTGTTCGGAACAACCAAACACTGATGTACAATCAGCACCACCCAGGCTGAAATCAGGACTCAGGAAGTGCAGCGCTAACTCAAGTTATGGCAAATAATTGTGAAGCATTTTGATACACTGGCAAAACACAGTCCTGTGAGGAGTGAAAAATACGCTGCTGTGCTTTCCATTTTGATAAAGAAATTTGAGAACAGGCTTCAAGATTGCTGAAAAAATTATCAATGTTTTTGTATATTTGCAACTCCATTTTCAATCAACATAAAGACATTAGCTACAAATTTTCAAATGGAATATATAGAGTTACAATCAAATATTCAACCAAAAAAATTTTATCATGTCTCTTTACTAGACCTTTATATGACCTCTCTTACCATAGAAAAATATCTGTGGCTTCACAGTCACGCCTTATCAGGTCATCGCTTTTTGGCAGTGCGTACATTTGTAAACAAATATTTTCAAGGATGAAGTACAGGAAGATTAAAATTTCATTAAAAATTTCTGACAAGCACCTTGAGAACTCACTAAGAATTGCAACCACTGCCATTGAATCAGACATTGATGCATTAATTCCTCAAAAACAAGGTCAAATATCCAACTAGTTCCATGTTTCTGTTGCTCACTTTTTAATGTTTTAATAAAAAACATTTTTTTAAGAGTTTTGTTACATACATACATTAACAATATTATATATTTTATATGCAGCCCACAACAATTCCTCTTCACTCAACGCGATCCAGGCAAACCAAGAGGCTGGACACCTATGTCCATTTAGGACCATGTGGCATTCACATTAAATATGCAGCAACTAATTCAATACAACCTAAGACAAGACAGTGAAAGCTGCAGAAGACTGCCCTTCTCAACTAGACTGAGAAAACACACCATTTCAACAACAGTCACTTTTATCTTCCTTCAGCCTACTTAAAATACTAATAGTAAAAGCAAAATAGTCAATGTTCTGGTCTTACCTTGAAGAACCAAGCCTGATTTCTCAATGGTGTAGAAAAATGTAGAAAATGGAGCAACAGGGGATTTTGCAACCAGGATCTGCAAAACAAACAAACAATATGTAAGTACACATCTCTATCACATACTGATCAGAGTTGAAATCTGTAGGACAGTCTCACTACATTTAACTTCCAGAAGAGTAAAGCAGACCACAGAAATGACAAAGTTACTATTGATTTAAGCCTGTCACTTGTAAGCAGTTGAGATCTTCTCGCAAAAACATAGAGATTATGCTGAAATTTTAAAAGGATTCACAGGTAATAAAGAACCATCATCATGTAAACAGAACATTTTGCTCGTCTTACTGTCATTCTGTTAAGCCTAATCACTCCTGCTGGTTCAGACAAGAGACAATTTTGAGCAAAACAGTAACTGCCAGTATGCAATGTAATTTTAATTGCCATTAGCAATTCTACAGTCATGTGTCCTTTGCTACTCCAGGAACTCCACTATGTTTTTGCTGCCCCAGACCGGTGTAATCCACCTGCAGGTCACCATACCAGGGAAGGTGACACAACATTGCAATGATCTGGATGTCCTCTTTTGAAAAAGGGGCAATGACTAAGTAGAGTTTTATTCAAGAATCTCGTACTTGGATTTTCAAAAGATGATCTGAAATTCCCTGAGGCTTTATAGTGCAATTGGATTTAGCTTAGCATTCAGGTATGCTAGACAGGTCAGAAATATGCCAAGTTTTCTCACTCCACTATGAGGAACCATCTGCTACTGAGGATGAACTGCAGCAAAGCTCTGGACACACATTAGCAAGGCTGGGATGTGAAATCCACAGAGCCAGCCAAAATCACCCAAACAAGCTTGGCTTTGTTGTTTCTACGCTTGATTTTTGCTGATAGCCAATGACTGTTCTATCTGAGCTTGTCAGAAAATAACCCCCATTCTATCACCTACATTACAGAGTTAATAACCTCTGGCTAGAGCACTATCAGCACAAACACCAGTCTAGCACTACCCACATCACCCGGGAACTGAAGACCTGCTCTCCCAGCATGTAGGTCATAAAAGCCTGTCCACCCAAGGGCACCGTGCAGCCCAGTTGCTCCCACATGGCACACCTCGATCCCTTCCAGAGTTCTGTGCACAGAGTCCATGCCTTAACTGATCAGGAAATCCAGCAGGTCTGTGTATTTCCTTTGCTTCAGTGTATTGATTTCATTCAACCTCAGCAGCATGTCCTTCCCTATACAGTGTTTTAGAAGCAGCACAGTCTCAGTGTTTACATTTCCAAAGCCTCCTCAGATAGTACCGCTACACCACATCAGCCCAAGATATGCAATCTCTGGCAGACGCATTCAAATCCAGATTTCATAGAACTACAGACAACAACGATCTTGTTTTTAGAGCTGTGGAGCACCAATAGCTCCTGCTGATTTCAAAAGGTGTAAAAAGCCCCCATTATTTCCAAAGGTCATGTCCTAATTCCACCAAACACTCAAGAATGGCTAAAGACTGCTGCATACAGATTTTGGTTGGAGGTATATAATGATCAGCAGGAAACAGCAAACAGTGTTTTATAAAACTTAAAAAGAAATTACAGAAAAATGAGGAAGTTCACACTCAAACTATTCACGTTTCCCTAAAAAGTCAGCCAGTATTGAACCACTTTATAGATATATACATCTGGAATATTTATTGCTAAGTGCAAGATTAACAGTAACAAGCATCAGAAGTTTGGGCCTTGAAGTATACTTAATGTAACAAGAGATTCAGCAGAAAATTCAGCTGCAGAATAAGGGCGTGTGCAATTTTAAATGTTAAGGACATCTGTATAGTAGGCAGGTTTCATTTGTATTTGTAGTCTGCAGAGTTGCAAGAGATCTCAGCATGATTGTGTCTCTCTCATCTGACTGTGACACAGGATGAAGAAACAAAGTCCTTGCACCTGGTCTTTAAACATAAGCATTACAAGCCACGTGTGCCCATAGCAAGGTAATGGTTTTATGGTTTTCAGAATTTAAACCAAATACAGTCTTCCTTTCTTCTTCAGACAGTAAAAAATAAAGGAAGGCACAAGAAGACCATAAACACAGCCAGAGAACACCAGACTAGTCCAAATGTCAATGTTTTCCTTACGAAGCTGGCAAAACCATCCCAGGATGTGATACAGCCTTTGAGAACTACTCCAAGTAGGAAAACCACAGTGCTAGCACTTTTCCCTCTTATATGCGAATTATTATTCTTACTGCAACAAACTTCTGGAGAAAGGAGAAGCGTGTCCCATCACACATCTGTGATGCACCTTGACAGAACCAGAACTCCTTTCCATCACGATTCCCAGACAGCCCTCCTCCCTCACAGGGAAGCACGGACAACCTACCAGAGAGACAGCAGAGTGCCTCTTGGTGCTTAGCACGCCTGTGGGGCTGAAACTGTCGGTCTCTGAGAATGCAAAGGGAGAGGATGGGGTGGAAAAACTGTGCAAACACTCAGCCACAGTCTCCCACAACAGCTGGATGTTTAATCAGATAGGCCCAAAGTGAAACAGTTACAAACCTGATGTCTAAGGTTAGATATTTGGCATTCTGCGCAGCGCTCTGCACATAAGTACTAACCTACTTATGAATGTGCACTAGGCACAGTTGTACGTGCAAATGGATAGACATTCAAATAACCCTACGTACATTCTGTTACTGCATTTTTATGTAGTTACAATATGCGTATAACTAAGTATAGCAATGAAAAAACATAATAAATCATGTCCTTTCAGCAGCACATCACAGAGCCCCTCTGAGAGGCAGCTCCAATTACCTCCGAGGCGCAGCATTAGCTTTCTTTTTAGTGAAACAGAACTAGCTCATGATATTCCAACGGCAATGTTTTATTCTGAATGATTGTTTACTTGGAAAAACAACCATTAAAGTACAATTGTATACTTCACAACCAGATATGCAGATTTTTTTCTAACATCGAAATCTGCATTAACATAAACTGAAAGAAGTAAATACATATTTACATTTGTTTTCTGACTAAAGAAAAAAATACTATACAAGTCACTGTAAACCATTCTCAGGATGGAAAGGCCAACAAAGAATGGGTTCTTAAGCATCTTCAAGGATCTTAGAAAACACAGAAGGAAATACAAATCAAAAAAGAGAATGGTGTTTTGTACACCACGATGTGGATTTACAAAAATCATGGTAATGACAACCTCAGAAAGAATATTAAAAGTATCAAAAAGGAAATTAAAATCTGAGTTATAATCAAATGAGATTGGAATAATGATTAATCATTATCCCAATTTAGAAATTCCCATTCTAGAAATTAGTGAAGAATTACACCATTTTCAACACTCAGGAGGATGCTGAAAAAGAAAAAAGGCGAGAGTGATAGGGGAAACAAACCTACAGATGCAGAAACAGCTGACTGGAAAGAAAATCCCAGGAGCCCAGCACATTCAAGAGGAAACAGATAAACTCTACTGAAAAAAAAAAGTTGTAAGAATCAGTACGTGCATTGAGGTCTGATAGCCGGTATTTGTCACACATCTGTGAAGCTGAAAATGATGCAATGTAACTGAGAAGCAGCTAACATAGACCTCAAATGGAAGAGGGAAAAAAAGTGTAAAGCTGTGAATTGAGGCCTGTGATCTGAATCAGTACCATGTAGGGCGTTAGAAGAAATGCTGAAGGGAAGAATAATTAAAGACTTGGAAAACGGGATAGAATGAAACACGGATGTCATGTCGGACATACTCAACATCCTTCTCTGACACATTGAGTTTTGTTTCTTTGGACTTCTTAAGAAAAATTAAATACATATATATTGGATCTCATCCATCTGGATCTCTGCAAAGCTTCTAACATTTCTAAATGGTAATTAATGACAAAGAAAACAAAAATAAGCACAGAAGCTCTAAGACAAAAGGGAAAACAGTTACTGAAAACGCTTCTTAGCTGTACTGGTACCTTGCAAGATTACTAACCCGCCCCATAATGCAGCCAGGACAACAGCGATCCCAACTGTACAGTGCACTGGCATATTTTACAAGCCACTCATAAGCTTTACTCTGGAATATGAGGCACAGCGCAGGTCACCCAGGAACTCAAACTGCAAGAGGTGAGCCACATGCTGCCAAGGAGAAGGCAGCCAAGGAAAGGCCACTAGAAAACACGAGCTCAGTGAATCCCGCCAAAAAGACGGCTGTCTGCTGTCTGTGCGAGCAAGGAGGATGGGGACATGAGGGAACAGAGCAGGAAAGAAAGAGAAGGGCTGCTCATACTGAAAGACAACACTGGCACAGGAACAAACGTGTAGCCACAAATACATTTTGGCTGGAAATTTGAAAGTTTATAACCATCAGTGAAGTAAGATTCTGGAACAGCCTTCAATTCAAAGAGGCAAAGCTAAAAAAAAATCTTTGTTTTCAGGATTCAGACTAAAATATTTATGAAAGGGATAAGAAGCAGTGCCTGTGATGTGCTCCATAACCTATCAAGTCTGTTCAAGTGCTATGTGCAGTCTGAGAAGTACAAAAGCCCTACCAATTCATCTTCTATGCTGAGAGAACTGACAGAGTTGGAAGCCTACAGGCTAACAATTGAAGGTCCACATGCAACTAATGATCTTAGCAGTCAATTAAAGGAGAAAATCTGCTCGTTTTCAAAAATAGAATTTATTGTTTAAAGTCTTCTTATCCCTATCTTCTGCTGAGCATCTGCTCCTCTCCCTAAGAATCCAAACAACCAGCTGAGGATGGGGAGAACACAGGGAGGCTTCCAGGATATCTCAGAAGCATTTCTACAACTGCCATATATTTAACCATATGTCTTGCTCCAATTCTAAATCAGCTCTGGGCAAAATCTGGAGGGAGTACAGAAAGGTGTATCACCTGAACCCAAGTCTGAAAATAAATTATCTGTAAGGGGGATAGCTGTAGAGTATGCTGTGACAGGAAACTGTTTCCACAGACATCCTTTCCCAAACTTAGACTAAGAAACAAAATTTTTGCTCCAACATAAGGAAGGATTTCCTTTTCACTTCTGCAAGGTAAAGGAATATACAATTCTATACATACTCTTGATGCGTGTGAAGGAATTTATTGCTTTGTCTCCTACCCACACAAGTCAAAGACACATCTCTTCTGATAAGTACTATTTAATCTAGGAATCAAAGACAAAATCCTGGCCTCATCAGAAATTTTTTTCCTACTGAGACCTTTTTCATAATTTTCATTTATTGTTTATCAGTATAATCTTCATTATTTTTTATCACCAAAAAATTGCAATTTTTTTTTTTTGCAAAGTTTCACCAAAAGCTGCACACAATTTGAGCTGAGTAAAGAAGTTACCAGACTGAAATCATTTTTTAAATGGTGAAATGACTAGAAAATGACATAGGAAAATGTTGAAATGGTATTGAGTCTTTCTGATTTGGGCTATCCATGAGCTTCTGGGATGGACTGTAAGTAGCAGATGCTGCTATTCTCGTGCAGCTCTCATACTGAAGTGAGAATGATAGAGATGGATGAGAGGTTTGGGAAATCCAACCTGTTTTAAATTTTTCAAAGTCCTGACTTTACAAAATGGCCAAACCTCCTCGTTTTCCTTCTTTCCCTTCTAGCATTGCCTTTCCCCCATCAGGAGGTTTGAAATAATTATTTATTATTTGAGAACAATGTAGAATAAACATTAAATGACTGAAAAATGATTTCTGTCATGAAGCATGTTAAGAACACAAAGGTATTATTGGAAGAGAAAATACATCGCCTTGATGAAAAGTGAATAGAAACTGGAAAGATGTCATTAGATTAGATAAAGGAAGATAAATGTGAGACAGGCAGAGCAGTTGAGAAACAAAAGGCTTAGAGGGAATTGATGACAGCAGAAAAAATATACATTAGAGTTTGTTTTTTAATTAGGGAAAGCTTTTTTATTAATACAGTTTATGGAAGCTTTATGAAAGAGATGGATCACAGAAACTGATTGCAGAAGTCCCGCAGAAAATACTAATTACTAGAACAACATCCCATGCAGAGAAAGCAATGAATTAGAAAAATATACTGGATGGACTTCCAGAAGTAGTCCAATAACTAGAAATCAAGCCAGTGCCACACCAAAAAAAAAAAAGAAAAAAGAAAAGAAGATGAAGGGGACAGGGTCATATATCAAATTAGTTATCAAAATGCCAGGAAGATAAACTAAGTGGTGAAAAAACATCATGATTTTAACTGGGCTATGAGCTCCCATATGGTAAGAAAAAAACCAACAAGATTTTATCATGGAAAACTAACAATTTTAACAAAAGTAATGGACTTCTGATATTTTAACAAAATGTTTGATGAAGTCAGTTGTATTAACATTAATGCCATTTCTGTTTACACTGGGAAGACACACAGCTTTTTCCCCATATTGACACTATTACAAGGAATAGGTTCTCAGCAATGACTGCAAAATACTAGTGAAACCATGCAAAGCTTCTTTTAAAGTATGTTAGATTCTTCTTTTTTTCTTTTTTTCTTTTCCTTAGATACCCTTCTCTGCTGGATTTACCTTATCTCATCTTCTGTACTCCTAGAGAACATGAAAATACTTATTTCTGCACTAATGATGGCAATGAATTACACCAACAGCCAATACTTTGGAACTCAGGTATAAGACAAATGACCAAATAACGGATTTGTGAGAAATGTCTGTACTCTTTCAGGCTCTATACTATACTTGTCCTTAGTGAAACAACACTGGCTTGCTGGAATTTTTTGCTAATTTATATTTTTGTCCTATTGCATTAAACAATCACTGCTAACAGAGCATTTCAGGAGAACACAAGTTAAATTGCAGAAGAACAGAAAAGCATAGCTGAGAAACGTGAAGGAAACCTACATCACCAACACCATCATTCAACAAGGAAAGACTACCTCTACAGGTTCAGTTAGACTTGCATACTAATAAAATCAGTGCTAAGCTAAACATATCTTTCCTCTAATTGTGCCAAAATGTCTGGGTGGACAATCTTCATGCTAGAATTTCCCTTCTTGTTGTAGATTACAAGGGTTGTTTTTTCAGCTGCAACAGAGCCCAGGAAAAACCGTGTTAGAAAAACAACGAAGTTGATTTTGCATCAGATATCCCAGCAGATCTCAGAACTGTTTTTTCTCTCCTCTCTGCTGGTTCTTCCTGGGCCCTCTGTGCAGGAATTTGATCTATGCTAGAAATGAAAGCAGTGGTCCTTATTCTGTAGATCATCTGCTTTTGAACAGGAATTGTGACCCAGTTCCCAGGGTCCGTTCTCATTTCCAGTTTCACTGGTTTTGTTGCCTCCAGCCTTCCTGAACACTGCCGAGGAGAGAGTCAAGGGCTCCCTCCAGGCACTAGCTCTACAGCAGCATCCAGGCTTCACATAGCAGCTGTTCCCTGCTCCCTCTCCACACAGGAATGTCCTTCACAGCAATGGCCTTTTACAAGGTAGGAGTTCTGTTTTCTGCCAGGCTTCACCAAGCCCTACTAAGGCTTGCAAGGCCCTGGAGCTCCCTGAGACCTCAGTCTTTAACAGGATCTGAGTTCCCTTTGGACAGAATTGTTTCCTGTCACAAAACCAAAAAGTGACTCTAATTTGCAAAGTAGCTTAGGTATCCCACATTTATGTTCTCATCCTGTAGCATATATCCAGAAACAATTTACTGTTTCCCTCGATTACCACAAAATGATTTTGGGGATAACAGGATTTTGATTGTGTACAGTAATTAATGAGAAGATTTTTAAAAGGCTTTTACAGTGGGGAAAAAATATTCCCCCTATGCTTTTGGGTAAATTGAGCTTAAGAAATTAAATACATTCCTAAAGATTGTACAGCGTATATCAGTGCAAAGATCTGAATAAGACCTTACTGAAGCACGCTGTCCTCATAGACAAATCATCATAGTTTGTCTTTATCAGGAACTTGTAGTTTCTTATGGAAACAATTATCCCCTGGTTCATATCTCCCTCTAAATCTCCTTGGCATGGAGAAACTCTCTAAGCACAGACCTTTTCTCCTTGCATGCAGGTGAAGCTCAGATACCCCAGCAGTACCACCCACACACTATGTCCCAGCAGGAGGCTTCTTCTGGAGTGCTTTTCTTGTCTGTAGAAAAGGCCACAGACTGGGAATAAAGAAAGGAAAAGAGGTCTAGGGAAATACATACAGTTATCCTGCAATCCTCCTAACCATCTAGATTCCATGTATGTATTTTGCCTGGTAAAAACAATCTCAGTGAGTTGAAAACAGGGAAAGGTTAAGATGTCCTGAGCATGAGAACAAATGATGAGAGATGGGACTATGAACATGCCTCAGTGCAAGAAATAGCCAAGAAGTCCCTACAACTTTTGTACACACACACAAAAAAAACAAATCACAACTTGGATTCAAATGATTTCTTATGAAAGCATCATTTCATTTGTGCTATGCACAGCACTTTAGAGTTGTGGCTCCCTGAAGTCCAGTTGTTCGGAAAGGTTTTCATCAAGTCCAGTTTAATGGGCCACAACTCAATAAAACTCTTTATGGAGCAACTTAAATGGATTCTATCTCTCCCTCCCCCACAAGAAAATCCTGTCCAGAGGAAACCATTTAGGAATGAGTTTCCTTTCTACTATTTTATAGGAAAGCAGCAACGGCAGCAAGAGACGCTTTGTAAGAGGCATTCCATAAATCCAAACCAATTACTACAGAAAAGTAGTAAGTAGAGTTTGTATGTATATCCTGAAAATGTCTGTTAGCACACATCTGGAAATGACTGCAAAATGAACAAAGGGTAGTGGACCATCCTGCTGTTGTCTTAGCCCCAAAAACGCACCAGTACATCTATGTTTTCCTTCAATGCAATGCACAGAAATTCCACATATTGAAAAACATTGCTAAGACTGCAAAGTCAAGTAGTACTTGACTCTCATCTTAAGAAAAAGAAAGGCAGAAGGGGTAGGAAGGCAGAAATATAGGTGCATTTAAGACAGTTTTGCAAGGAAAATAGCTACAGTGGTCAATGATTTGAGTAAGAAAGCTTGTAAAAGGAAAGCCTTCATGAACCTGATGGAAAATGTGAGAAGGATTCAGCACGGAATGAAGAATTCAGAGGACTCAGAACTGAAAATGCAGCTTATTACACTTATTACATTTACACTTATTTTAACAAAGGTAAAACAGAGATCAAATCTCACCAAAATCTATCAGATAACTTGATTTTATGAGTCAGATGTAACTGCTATTGGGAAATTGAGATTCTGAAATATTTAAAACAAATCTCTAGAAATCTATGCAATGTTAGCCAACTTCAGATAAATTGCTTCTTGTCTGTTTGCTTTGTCTTACTGTTACCTTTCAGGGAAAGGTCCTGTGTTCTTTGGGTAAGTGTAGGCAAATCAGCTCTCATTCCTCACCCTGCTCCACTCTCACCTCAGGAGCAGTTAATTAATAATCACTGATTTTACGCTGTTGTACTTCTTACGTGAGATCAATTGGGCTTCTTCCATCTCTGAGCTCTGATATATTTCTGGCAAGCTTTAGCTTCTAATTTAATTGCCAGTCATTTTATTATTTATGCCACAGGTTAATCTTAAAGAAGTACCTTCAAAGAGATGAACGCCACAGGAGATGGTGGCGTTGCCCATGGTGGCACAGAAATGTGTGATAACTAGAAATAAAGGATGGAGATAGGGCTGCATATTACTTCTCCAGTGTCAGGAGAAGACTGGAAGCACAGGCGAGATAAAAGCATTTTCTAGCACTTTTCACTCGTCCTTTCTGAATCAGCCATTCTATGCCTGGCAGTCCTTGACGGGCATTGTTTCGGCTATAGCCTTTACCATAAGAAGCCATAACTTCAGCGTAGTCAGTGACTGCACTAGGTTTGCACAACCACAAATTCTTCCATAAGCAGAAACCAATGAAGTTCTTCAGTAGCAGAGAGATGGACAGAAGGTTGAAAAGTTGTCTAAAAGAGAGAACTGCAAGAAAGCTGAGAGAAGTTGAAATTCTGTTGTCAACACCAACACTGGACATGACAGGATGATCTGGAGGCAGCATCAAAATCCAGGCTCTAAGCTCCCAGTATCTTAACAATGGCACTAGATGCTCTCAGTAGCTATGTACAAACCAGGAGTTTTTACAAAAAAAAAAAAGAAAAAAAAAGGTTCAGAGCAGTTTGTTAGTGAAGTTCTTCCTACAGTAATGAATAACAGTCACAGGCAATGACTCCAATAAAAATAAACCACCACTGCACGCACATGTGGCTAGGCTTACTCCCAGAGGAGACATTCAATACTTGTAAAGGAAAGAAATGGAAGGAAAACAAACAAAAGGAGGAGATAGAAATGAAAACCAAGAATCTTTTAAGAACAGAGGAGAAACAAGGGAGAGGACAAGTCCAGGAATGAGTACAGTCGCTGCACCTCAAGTACTGCAAATAGTTGGCTGGCTTCTGCTCTTTCTTCTAAAGAGCAATATAAATTTAAAAGACTTTTTTCGTAGTGTACAATGCCAGCACCTGGGAATCAGGATTCATGAGTACTCTTCCCAATTCTCCCACTGATTCATTGAGCAATTATGTGAAAAATCACATCTCATTCCTTTGGTTTAGTTCAAAATCATACACGATAACACACATCTGCAGCAACTCCATATTAGTTTTCTGCCAGGTGGGCACAGCTCTGGAGATAGTCTACTTTTCCCTACACAGGGGAGGCAGCAGAAGGATCAATTAACAACAGCTCTGTTATCCGTTTCCTTGAGTCCAGTGGAGACAATTCCAAATCCTGCCCCCATCCCGCCCCCAATAAAACCAGAACAAAGGCACTTGCTGACTGTGATACTCTCCTCTACCTTCAGATGATTTCACCTTCAAATTCTAGTGCTTATTGCCCATAAGCAGGAAGCATTCACCAGATACTCCTGGTAGGAGACTAATTAACCACATTTTCTAGGTCCTGAATCTATCCTATTCATGTAGTTGCTAGCACCAGATGATTAGTCTGGAAGTTGTTCCAGTCCTCATAGCATGCAAATATTAGCCAAATACTGGATTTCAAGTGAAAGAGCTCAGTATATAATAAGTGCAGCCATTCGGACACTGTTTTAGCTTCAGGCACTGTAGTGAGGAGCTCCCAATATCCTTGGAGTGAGTAAACAGAACTTCTACAGAAGGAAACCACCAAAACCTCAAATAAGTATCAAAGATAATCACAGGCAAGAAAAACACAACTTTCCAAGGTGAGCTGCTCCACTGTGCTCCACAGCAAGAACTATCCTGACTGCAATAGGCCAAATGAACAAAATGCTTCTTTGGCTTTTTGTTCTCTCCCAGACTGTGAACATGGTCCTGCGTTCTTGCAGTCAGGTTGTCTTTTCCCTGTCTGAAGCACTTAAGGATTCACAGTAACTTCAGTGGCAGGGAGCTGCACTGCCCAGGCAAACATTGGGCCATTTCAAGTTTTAACCGAAGAACTAAATGCATTCCCAGATGTTTATCCGAACCGTGTCTGAACTGCAACAGCCTGGCCTGGGAACTGTACAAACCAGGCTGCCTCTAGTATGCTTCCACTTAAGCCAAAGAGACTTCTGGCTTCTGGGACATCTGGTGCAAGCTCCCCAGTGTGAAATGTTTGGTATGCAGGGCCAGTCAGCCCCATTCTGCTCATGTAACACCAGACCCGGTGAAATTCCTCTTCCCAGAATCACTTTCTGTCTCACTGCCACGTGCCTTATTCTCCACTTTGTACGCTGAATTTTGTTGTCTTTTCTGAGTCTCTCTAAATTTCCCAGTGGAGAGCCCTCTAAAAGGTCAGGATACTTCACAAAAACTTGGCCCTGAAGATTTCCTATGCTGTAAAACTGTTGAGGCCCAAAGCCCTGGTAATTGTCCAACATGAAGGGTAACTCAGGAGAAGCCTGCAGCTTTTACTCAGTGGGAAAGCAGCCAGGCAGCTAGCATGTCTGAGTTACCACAAAGAAACTGCACTAAGAAAAGGAACCTGGGGATGGTGCTGTGGAAGGACAAAGTACTTGGGTAGCATAAACACAGTCTCCTAGGGGAATTCTCCTGTGTCACTCAGCCTGTGGGCACTCATCGGACTTACGGTATGCTCACTGGTGCTGAGAAGAACAGAAACAGTGTATGTAGCTTTTCAGAGCCTTCCATGCCGTTTAGCTTGACTTTGGTTCTAAAAATAAGAGGAGGACTGAAAGATGTAATCGTTATTTATGACACATATTGGAATACTATCTTGTATCCTCTGGATCATACATCCCAAATCTGGAAGGACTCACAAGGAAGCAGCAGCGTAATAGCTCCTGAGGATATATGGTTGCTTCCACCACGTCTACCAGACTTGCCTTTAAGAGAAGGGAGCAGCTGAGAGAGAAGTATGGAAGCCCAGTAGCTGCACACTCTCTCCTCCGCAGAGCCACATGATATAGAATGACTTGGGTTTTAAGAGTTTGGGTTGTTAAAGCCCATCCAGTTCTAACCCTCTGCCATGGGCAGGGCTGCTTCCCACCAGACCAGGCTGCCCAGGGCCCATACAACCTGGCCTTGAACTCCTCCAGGGATGGGGTATCCACAGCTTCTCTGGGCAGCTGTGCCAGCACCTCACCAACCCCCGAGTAAAAAATTTCCACGTAGCATCTAATTTACATCTCCCCTCTTTTAGTTTGAAACCTTTCCCCTTGTTCTGTAACTATTAGACCGTGTAAAAAGTCAGTCTCTATAGGGATCCAACCAGCATCCAGCCTCCACTATAACACAGAACAGATCAACTTGATATAAGTCTGAACCACAACATAAGGAACATACATTCTTAAATATTTAATTAGCATATGCATTGCCATAATGATTTATTGCTTTTATTATTCTCCAGATCTCTATGAAGCTTCTTTATGATAGCTTTAACATAGTTCTACATATAAAAAAAATATCTGCAACAAATTCAACCCTTATCCCTGTTTCTGATGCTTCTCAGATCTTTACTCAGTTAATACGCATTCCTCCTTCCATTTTGTTTTAGCTGAATAAGCAATGAAAAAAATTCAACATTCTTCTTTACAAATCGAAAGCAAATTAATAAGTTGTAAAAGGGATGCACACAAGTGTGCTCTTTCCATCCTGTATTCACTGTTTTCAGACATCAAGAAAAACAACATCCTTCATACTTCCTTGATGTAAAGGAGTAATCCCTAAATTCCTAGGCACGGGCCAAAAAGAGATGGAATTCAACCAAGTCCAAGACTAAAGCATTAATACATTTTACCCACACTAGTGGCTGCAAAATGCTTTTGATATGAAACAAACAAGAACTGTTTCCAACTTTGAGTGTGTTCACTTCATTCTGTTCCTAAAAGTAAAGTCTTTGGGGAAAATCAAATACACCACCGCTGCTAGATTCATGTGAGAGACAGTATTATCTTATATAGAGCCTCGGTAGAAAACATTTTAGATTCCAGTGAGCATCATGTAATAAGGACAAGAAAAAATACTAATGGACGTGAGCAAATAAATACAGAAGAAATTAAAGTATGTTTGCAGTACTATCATTCTGTATGGGTGTTGAGAAAAGGCGATAGATTTAATTTTACATTTAGTTTCAATCTTTCTACAAGACGCAGATTTCAGCTAGCAAGATCATCACTGGGTGAGATAAAGAAGTGGAAAATTTCATTAAAAGAAAGTTTCAAAGTTAAAGTTGTGCTGCCTTGGATCACAGGGATCACGTCTGATCCCTACCTTTTCACAACATATGCAATGCATTTTGCCTACCAACGTCAGTGTGTCGAAGTTTGTTTTTAAACTTAATCTGAGGTTTATTTTTACCAGTAACAACTCAAACTTGTTGCTATGTCAAGAAATACATTGTCTTGCACAGATCATATCTGGTAAGAAAATAAAGAGAGGAGAAAGAATAAAGTATAATTAATGATACAAAAAATCCTCAAAGTAGAAAAATCACCCTGGATTTTTACACTAACACATGTACATAAAGAGAGAACAGCCATGAAACTTCACTGTGACTTCTTTTATGGGACCATTATTCTGACTGGAATACCAAAGTAGGAGAGATTTCCTCTATTACTAAACCTAATTCTCTACTGAGGGCAAACGCATTTTATCATACACTATGCATCATGCGTATTAACTCACATAGGTTCTCTCTCAGAGCAAGATCTCCATTCCCATTGTAATTCTATTATTCTGTCATAGCACTTTGTTTTGAACACAGCTACTTCAACAGGTCAAAGCCAAACACAGTACTCCAGAGATGTCTCCAATGTCTCCAGAGCTTTGGTACAATGATACAAATACTTTCTCGTTTCCTTTGACTATGACATGGTTAACTCTGTGACTAGTGTAGGCCAGCAACAGCCAAAGAAGAGCTGAGTGGCCTCTCAGGGAAAAATAACAAGGGATCATACGTATAGGTTCAGTTCCAGGTAGCAAGTGACCACCTGTACCACCAAGTTCAGGAGGAAGACTTGGTAGAACTTAATGAGTTTGCCTTGCTACCTCAGCGATATTCCTGCTTCTTTGTTTGGGATGCTATGAACTACAGATCTGTGTGTTTGAAGTTAAGACAGCTGCTGCTACATTTTTGTCAATCTATCATTAGAATAATCTTCATTAATGAAAACTGCAAAGCTAATTATAAAAAAAAGAACAGAAAAATATAAATTATTTTAAGGTTTCCTTCTGTTCTTTTCAGTTTTATCTAATGTCCTCTCCATTCTATTTAGATTCTTAGATAACAAATTGAATAGTGTTATATAAGCACCTGAGCAAATGAGTGATTGCTCAAGACTGGTGGAAAAGTTTTTCTCTACAAAAGTGTGCTGTTAACAGGAAGGGGCATAAATCTAGCCCTGGACAAGACTACAGTGATGTTTATATTGTATAACCATCTCCCACAAGTCCATTATGCAGGAAGCTTACTGAAAACAACAGCAAAATGAACACACAAGTTGGGAAAGTGATCTACTCAAGTTTGAGCTCTAGCTACTTATTCATTAATCTTCCTTATTTTTATGGCATCTTTTCATTTGGTACTTTTGCTGGATTAAGTCACTATCATACTGTATCGATAACCATTTGTTTATGCTACAGTTGTGCACTGTGTCCAGTTTCATCCTGTTCACATTCAACTCAAGGTCATACTGCTGCTCATGCTCATGTATGACCTATGGATAAGCAAAAGATTTCTGTTGTGAGAGTTCCTAGTCTAGAGACACTTTCATCAGAAAAATTATTTATCAATTTAAAGGATGTGGTTTGTATGCACACATTGAAGTTTGAGCCTATAAAAACCTTCAATTGTGTCTGATTCTAAAGAGTCAAAAGATGATGGGGTGAGGCAGAAGTCTCTGAAGTAAACAGTCCAAGAAAAAGCAGTTTTTTTTTTTTAAATGGGAAGGTTTGCAGAATTCTGATCAGTGTTACTGGAGTCTTTCCACAGCTATTTCTTTAAAAGCAATGTTCTCGGTAATGTAGAACCACAAAAAATTAATCTCACCTGAATAAAACTACTTTTCTGCAAAATTTCCTACCCTTTGCTTGATTCCATATCGTCACTCTTCCTTGTCTTAAGTTGTCTCTGTGCTTTCACAGAGCTGATTTTCCATACGATAAGCATATTATGTAACGAGATGGCTTAGAACAGATAAACTGTTTATAACACCTCAATTTTTTTCAAACAACCCAATAGCCACATCTCTTTTCTACCACTACATCACACCTAAACACTTGAAAAAAGAATTGCATTACGTACATAACTTACATTACTCTACTACATACATGATTCGTGTAACATATATAGTCAGGTTTTCTCAAAGCAGATTGAAAATACTAAACAACACTTCATTTGTTCTAGTACTTCTGTGAGAAATGCACATCTAGAGCTCTCTTCTGTTCCTGTTTAAGGTACAGAAATTTCTTTTTGAGTCTACCCAAATGCTAGCTCAGCAAAAGACAGAACGTAAAGAGCCACATTTCTCATCTCACACACAACTACAAGCAACCTGTGCACATCCTCAGTCACTTTCTTTGTCAAAACACTGATTTCAACGCCATGTTCTCCATGGGGTTTTTCTTGTTCCAACCATGTCAAAGACTGAATCAGTCCTGCTGAAGTAGGTGAAAAGTTTTGTTTGCATTTAACAGTAGCGAACACCTCCATCTCCCCCATCTGACTTCAAATGTATTTTAAGACTACTGAAAATGTTATTTTTCATTGCTTCTTCTCCATCTTCTTTTGGTTTATCTGTAATTGTTACAAAATTAACAGAAGAAAACACACTAACACTATATTTTATTTACATTAGACCTTATTTCTTTCATTTCACAGTGATTTCAGCACATTCTATCAAGTTACATTTCATTGCTTCATTTTTCTTCCCAGTAAACATTACCATCTCAAAGTAATTAGAAGTGTTTATAGTATGAGGCTACAAACTTCCATTGAGCTTTGACATGTTTCATTCTGTTTTCCAAATTTCATTACTGTACTCACACTTGCCTAGATTATTAAGGCAAAAATTAGAAGGCTTTAAATCCAGACAACACTTAACATATGTTTCTTCCTCAGCCTATTTCCTTTGTAATTGTTTTATTTTTTTGTTGTTTATTTGCTTCCCCTTTTTATAGATGAAAACCTCAACTGATGTTACCTTAAAAACTGGACAACTATCCAACAGCTATAGAGCCTAACAACTATCGTCAAGGTTTTACAGGGAGACATAAATCTAGTTTTATTCTGAAGCCTTAAGTCCCATACACACAACAGTTCATCTCTGCTCCCCTTCTCACTCTCTCAGCCCTTTTCCACGCCAGCAAGTACCATGGTTACTTTGCCATCACAATTTTGGAATGCTAATTCAGGGCTTATTCATATGATACTGAACAGACCAAGACAAAACAGCTGGTCTGTAACCAAGGACACAACAAAAGTTATGTCTGGCATTAGTCAGAATAAGAGATGGCTTTCTGTTTTGTTTTAAGACTGAGTCACCATATACTTATCCATTTGAAACACTTCACCTGAAGCAGGAAAACAGCTGTACAACAACTACCTGGCCTGGCTTGAAAGCCCTAGTCCCTATCTTGTATCTCAATCCTGAAAGTTCTTTCTTTAAAATACCACACGATAACATTGATTTGTTATAAAATAACACCTTGTGCTTCCACAGCACTTTCCATCTGAGAATTTCAAAACACATTATAGCCATTAATGTTACAATATGAGTCTCACAAATCCCTTGGAAACTATAAAATAAACCAGGCCCATTTTAGTTACCATACCAGATCTGGTCAGTGTTTCACTTAATCCAGCATCCTGCCTCCAATAGACAAGAATAAAACGTTAAATATAGCATGTCAACTTATTAAATCCTACCATGCTGTCCCCCAAGGACAGCTGAGCACACACGAAAACAGTAAGCTTGGAAGCCTGTTGACTCCAGTTCAAGAAAGCAGGATCATTATAAGCATAGGGGTAACTGAGTAATCTCACAGTTTCTAGCACAGCCCCGTTGGTTTTGGCCCAACCTCAAAGGCCCTGAATGTTTATGCATGGAATTCAGGAAAACACATGTCAAGGTTAATGACTTACAAGATTCCTTAGGGAGAACCAAGTATCAGTGTCCATACACTGGACAGATAGTAGCAAATTAGCAAATTCCCTTTGTGAACACATTTGTGTGAAACCATTAACTTCTCCCACTTTCTCCCAAGCTCTTATGACTCTGTGCTGCTCTGTGCCTTGTGCAGCTTCAGCTCCATCTCAGTAGTCAGCAGACTGACTGCAGCCCATGCTTGTGGATTCTGATGGCACAATTAATCCAAGAAAAGACTGGAAACCTGTGCCTGTCCTCCCACCTGTGGTAATGCATCTGTGCTAGAGGAAACCGAAACAAGAACACAGGCTCCGGGAAGAAAGAAAAAAAGGAAAGCTCATCTGTTTAAGAAACCTGTTCCTATCCAAGCAATAAAGCAAACCTAACTGATTTTAAGGCAGGCAGGATGTTCCAGAAATTTCAATACTTTGCTGAATTGGCTGCTGTCTTATTAATGTTCAATAGACATGTGAAGGGTGGGGTGGAAAAAGGGATAGTTGGCTAAAAAAATGGCTACAAGACAAACAAGATGAAGGACTCTTTTACTCAGCTTTAAAAAAACTCCTATGTAAGAATTCTATGCTTGACTTCCACAGATTTGTTGTGTACTCTTTATATCACCTGCTGCCTTAGCATTCTGTAGAGTTTCAGGCCTGCAGACTACTGCACTGCCCCTGAGCTTTCCCAGAACTCAATACTGCATGACTAAGAACAAGCATCTAACAATTCAGTAGACTGCACTCTCCATGTTTCTTGCAAACTACTTGCTTGAATCCTTCTTAGTGATTGTATCTTCACATTTTGAAGAAGACTACCCTTTGGACTCATGGCCCAGCACATCTCAAGTGCTGATTTCACTCTTGAGGGGCAGGATTTCCCAGCAAGGACAAGCACCCAGGCTCTACTACCATGCAAGTCAGACATAAGGGAAGATCTCCCAGACTGTCACTGTGGCCTCACCTCCTCCACAGAAAAAGAAAGTAGAGCCAGGAAGACCTTCCTCAGGCAGTAAAGTGACCAAGGAAAAAGAATTCTTCCATTGAAAAGAAAATAAAAACGTGTCCAGTATGGAAGTCAGAACAAAACACAGGCTTTGCCCTGAACAGTGCTGCTGATTCTGCAGGGTTATAAAGGTACGAAGAGTGTTTCTGCACCAGTTTTCACCCGGATCTCTTGAACAACTGTGTGCTTCCAGTAAATTCCTAGGTGTGAAATTTCAATTTAAAACCAAGAAAGGATAATTTTGACTATACAGAGATTGTCATTGACTTTTCTGACTTGGAAAATTTTGAATCTCCAAGTTAAGCTTCCTTAAAAAGTGCTGACTTCCAAAGCACTGATATACAATACCTCATGAAAGAACCATCTTATGATGATCGAAATGGTATCTCAAGAACAGAGACACCTTTATTCACAATTCATTTCTGAAAGTGGGTATAAAACAATTATAAAAGAACATGTGTGTTTAAAATCTTAGTAATTTTATCAATACAGTCCTGCCGCAGGTGGAATAACTAGATGCATTCCCCTACTGGAAGCTGCGTGTCTTGCTGAAAAATTCGTGTAACTTTAAGAAAATAAAAAGTATCTAAAAAAAAGGGGACAAACAACACCAGCAAAAAAAATATTTACTGTATATAATTCACATAACCTATTTTATTCATAGAACTCACAGATATAAAACTATTTATGTTACACTTCTGTTTCAAATCACTTTGCCTTTAATAATTTATACAGAATTTACTTTAAAGCTGTTTTTTTCTCACTGTAGATTTGGTTCTGCTTAACTGAAATAGTATTAGTCTACAGCATTACCTGCAAGCAAGGGGATATATCCGATAAGCTGAGTTAGGAACAGGGACTTAAACTGCAATTTTGTCAAGCACATCATAGTATTTTTAGTAATTGAATTTTAAAGGCTTTAAAACAACACACTTGTGATCTATTACTTCACATAGAACCAAATAAAAACTACACTTAATATTTGAATATTCTTTATGGAAACTGCTCCCTCTTTCCATCATCAGAAGAAAGTTCTTAAACCTTTTTAGCTGACTCTGTGTATCATGAAGTAGCACCCAGCCCAATCTCTGCCCTTTTTTTCCTTTTGCCAGTTGTACCTCTCATGTAAGTCCAAAATAGTCCACAGAATTTGTGAAGAGAATTGTATTTTGTGCCCAAATGTAGTAAGGGAAAACTCATTACAGACCAGGATAAGATGTAAAAGAGAAATTATAAAAGCAGCAGAGTACAAGCATGTTTCTAATCAATTGACAGTCTTTAGATGCAAATCCAGAACACCCGTTTCCTAACTGCACTTGACATACATAACTTGCTACCCAAATCCACTTCTGCTTCAGTGTACACTGCTCACAGTAACAGAAGTGCCATCATTATAATTTTAATCACAATGAGCATAATGAACCAGAATGGCTTTAACTCCCCTGGCTCCAAAGATGGTAAACTAAAAATAAAGGTAAAGAAACCTTGTGTTGTAGTAGCAAAACCCAGAATCTCCAATTTGAACACATGTGGGTAGCAACACCATAGGGATAAGATGGCACAAATTTTGCATAATACCTTTTTTGACATCACTCTTAATGGACAAAACATTAATAACATTCAGACCAAGGGTCACAGCCTTTGAAAAGAGTTACACCGATGAAAAATAGAATAGATGAAACCAAAAGAGATTAACCATGGATATCCCAAGGGAGAGACGAAATCATGTGTTATGTTTTAAAAATAAAAGAGTCATACCCTCAATCAAACCCTATGCCTTATCTCCTAGCCTTTCACAGTTTGGTTTTCTTTTTTTTAATTAAGAGGTGAAGATAGCAGGCAAAAAAGGTACTATATTTCACTCAAAAGCATGAAGTCTCTCAGTGAAAGTGTCAGCTATCTCCTTTTTGCAGACATACTTCTGGAAAGTTGCTACCATACTTACTGCACAAAATAAGTTTGCTGGTACAGGCAGCAAGCCTCCACTTGCGAACAGCAGAAGATAGAGCACTCCCTATTCTAACAGTCATAGAAGAAATCTGGCACAGAAGAGTGGGAAAGATGTGACAGCAAAACAATCATGCTACCAAAAGGACTAGCTTCCCACTTCTGTCCCAAATTCCCTGTGCAGGAAAGCACTTTAAGGATTACCTTCATCTCCACAATATGCAATGCCCTGAAAACTCGAGGAAATTGCATGCCTGTGCCAACACACACCAGATCCTGTGACACAGATAAGCCCATCCTAACACAGGGAGGCACTGGAGGACTGGCCATCCCCAAAAAGCAAAGAACACTGACCGCCCTGCATCTCAGGTAAGCACTTGTCCCATTCTCACTGCACAGTACTTAAACACGCTGGCTGATATACAGTTGCCCACCTGGTGAACAACTGCTTGTGCGACTTAAGTTTGAGTTCTCACCTGCCTTGTCAGCAAGTCGTGATATTGCAGGATGAGCCTGGTGTTGACACTGTGACTCCACGTGTTGCCAAGGGCTGCTGTCACACAAGCAGATCTCCTCTTCCCACTTCCAGAAGCTCCTGAAACTAATTACAAAAGAAATTGCATCAGGACTGCACCACAGAAAAGAATTCAGCATGGAAATTCAAATCTGTCATCTCAGGTCATTCCCTAAGATAGGCAGTCACAATTTTGTCTTTAACAGATGACAGTACTGCACGAAACTACTAAATATCTGGGGGTGCACTGGGGCACACTTGTCTTGTTCTTTTTAGACACAAGATCCCCCAGCAAAGCAGCTTTATATGGGCACAGTGAAGCAAGCATGACAGTGTATAACTCAGTAACAAAAAGGGAAGTTAAAGGGGCAGAATGCGGTGTCACAATACTCTGATCTAAAAATTAAAATACTGCTTCACACAAGCAGGCATCCCTCATGTTTTCTAACTTTTACAAAGAAGCTACAAATACCATTCTGATGCCTTGGAAATCAACTGAACTTTTTATAACCCTAAAGGAAAATGCAGTCTGCTGTGATCAGCAATGATAATGTAAAGTGCTTCCACTAATGCAGCATGACCCAGCTTGCTGAACTGCCTTTTCACCTGAGTCCTCTAGCACTGAAACCAGAGAACCCATTCATGTACACAAATCCATACACAAGCAGGAAGGTGTCCAAGATCTTCATCTTTGTTTACCACAAATTCTGGGTAAGATGAACAGATAGATGGTTGTGTTGCTTATACTTCAAATGACACTTTAAGAACAGAGTGCAAACCAGGTAAATCAAAGAAATTTAGAAACAAAATCCAAATTGTTTGGATTTACTTGCAGATATACAAGATATATACGTATATGACTGCAACTTGTAGATATACATGGTAATCTGAAAATTGAAAATAGTTTGTGACAGTCAGTGCATAAAGTTTAAAAGTCATGAGTGTTGACCTGACGTTGAACGAGAGAAAGCTAGACTTAAAGTCCGGAAACTTTCTGTCATCTGCCACAAAATGAAGGCAACAAAAATTGCAACATCTATCAGACAAAAACCAAAACTGCCTCTCCAGGACAGTGATGAAATCCTTGCCAAGTGATTCAATTAAAATTACATCAGACAAGACCTAGAGAAAAAACAGTAGAAGAAAGCAGATATTATATAATATGATCAGACTAACTTTACACTCTCATAGAGCCAGTCACAGAGCTAAACAAAACTTTTCACCTTGCTTACAAGGTAGCTGATGTTTCACATGGAGAAAGCAGACTATGAAAGGGGTATGGCAATGACTGCATTACAAATTGCAGAAAAGCCTTATGTTTCTGTCAAAGCTATCAGCAGCGCAACAGAGTAAATGTTGAAACTTAAATTATAGGTACTAGGTTCTGGAAGCAATACTGTACTGAGCTGACAGTACCCATGATGACAAGGGGAAATGGTCAGAAACTGATGCATAGGAAGTTCCACACAAATGTGCATGGGAACTTCTTCACAGTAAGGGTGACGGAGCACTGGAACAGGCTGCCCAGAGAGGTTGTGGAGTCTCCTTCTCCAGAGACGTTAAAAACCTGCCTGGACACCTACTTGTGCAACCTGTTCTAGGGAGCCTGCTTTGGCAGGAGAGTTGGACTAGATGATCTCTAGAGGTCCTTTCCAGCCCCCAGAATTCAGTGATTCTGTGAATTATTGGTTTACTTGTATTTAAAGTGACCAGTATTCTGAGCACAACACTGGAGGCCTATTGCCTGTGATGATGGATACATGAAAAAATGGTCTGATTTCTCTCTTTCGGATCATAGAATTATAGAATCACCAAGGTTGGAAAAGACCTACAGGATCATCCAGTCCAAACATCCACCTATCACCAATATTTCCCACTAAACCATGTCCCTCAGTACAACATCTGAACATTTCTTGAACACTTCCAAGATCAGTGACTCCACCACCTCCCTGGGCAGCCTATTCCAGTGCCTGACCACTCTTTTGGAGAAGTTTTTCCTAACATCCAACCTGAATCTCCCCTGGTGCAACCTGTGGCCATTCCCTCTAGTCCTGTTACTAGTTACATGGGAGAAAAGGCTGACCTCCACCTCACCACAACCTTCTTTCAGGTAGTTGTAGAGAGTGATACGGTCTCCCCTGAGTCTCCTCTGCGCTAAAAAATTTGAGTTCCCTCAGCCACTCCTTGTAAGACTTGTGCTCCAGTCCCCTCACCAACTTCATTGTCCTTCTCTGAGCACGCTCCAGGGCCTCAATGTCTTTGCTGTAGTGAGGGGCCCAAAACTGAACACAACTCTCAAGGTGCAGCCTCACTATGGCTGAGTACAGAGGGATGATCACTTCCCTGCTCCTGCTGGCAACACTATTTCTGATACAAGCCAGGATGCCACTGAACTTCTTGGCCACCTGGGCACCCTGGGCACACTGCTGGCTCATATTCAGCCAAGTGCTGACCAACCCCCCCCCAATCTGTTTTCTCTGCACAGTCTTCCAGCCACTCTGCCCCAAGTCTTCAGCGTTGCCTGTGGTTGCTGTGGCCAAAGTGCATGACTCAGCACTTGGTCATGTTGTCCAATAACTGCTCCTGGAACTTTGAATTACTTCTGCCTTTGTCTAACTGGCAGACATGTAGTAAGTTTTTCCTCCAAAATGAAATGTCTACATTCTTGTCTTTCATATGTTTATGAGAAAGGAAAGGTTGAACACCAGCTCGTATTTCAACGTAGCCACATTTCCAACTAGCCACAAATATGAGAAAAATAATTTGGAATGACAATGAAATTAACATTTTCTTGTTTACTGCTTCTTATTTAGAGTTAAAATCTAAGTTCAAATGAAGTAAGTCCTCAAAGTCAATGATCCTTCTCAGGGATAAATTTCACTACAGTTACTTGTTGACCAGGCAATTGTGCTTGAAAAATCATAGAATGAATTTCAACCACTAGCTCAGTAGTAAGTCCTGAAGCGACACTACAGCCTCTGTGCTATCACAAGCTAAATCTATAACCCAAGGAGCTGCTATAGTCTCTTCCATAGCACTTAAGGAGCTTTCCTTTTTCTTGCCCTTCCTGTGAAGACACAAAATTAGCAGTTCCCTCTCTTTCTCCTTGTAAGCCAAACACAAGCTTTGAAGTAGCATGATAAAATGGGTACTAAAACTGGTGTTCAAATGCAAATTGTCTGAATAAACACAGCATAGTGGAGATAATGTTCCAATAAAACAGATTCTGAAATGTTCTAGATAGTATTTGTTAAATTAAACTGGAAAGAGAGTTGGTTTTTGAGGTAGGACTGTTCTCCTTTTTCTAATAAAGCTCTGCCATACTGGGTAGCATTTTAAGCATTTTAAGCTGACTTATTTTCTGTGGCCACTTCTCTTGATTGTCTATAATGGAACCCAAAATCCATCAAAACTAAATAGAATGCAGCCTGAAACAATCACTCTTCTGAACTTTTGGCAATAGCACATTAGACATAAACAACAACTAATCTGAATATAAGCCAAAGCTACTACTTTCCTGATTTTTGCAAAAACCAGCAACAAATGGATGTCTGTAAGTTTAAAAACATTAAAGGGTATTGTGTGCTGGAAACTGCTAAAATATATGCTTTTGCTGCATTATTGTATCAATAACTTCACAGGACACAGCTTTTTTAATCTGTCATACAAGTCATCTAGAATAACTTGCCCTAACTAAGTTATCAAAGAGTAATAATTATTTTCTCACTAGTGCCATATGTTACACTTCTAACTATCCACAATGCAGCAGGCTGAAAATAGACAGTTATAAATATCCTGCAGAGTATCTCATTCCACCGTTGTCTCTCTAAATGAAGGACAGAGCTCTTATAATTGGGGAAAGTAACCTTTAGAAAAAGAAGTAAAACACATCTCCTCAGGTAACTCTGACCCCTTTATTCAATCACTGAAATGAGGCAATATAACTTTCTAAGCACCTTTGCACCTGGCAACCACAGCATAGCTTCTATCTGGAAAAAAAGTAAGCTTTAAAATGTAGTGTTGTTTACATGGACAAATTAACATGAAATGAAGCCTGTGAAAGAAATGATACTAGCTTGAAAGGCATAGTCATTTTTTAATATCAACTTATCACACTAGCTCTATTGCACCAGATCATTTGAAATGATGTCATTTGTCCATACAGATCATAACAGAAAAATACAAACTGATTCCTTTGGCAGAGAAAAAAACTTTACGTCTGAACTGGAAAAGGATCTATATTGTACCACTGAAGTAAGGAGAAATCAAGGACAGAAATATTTTGTTATAAACAAAACAAAAAGGAGTATATCTCAAACAATGTAATAGCTATCTATATCTATGCCTTGATATGGTCAGTGAAAGTCAGCTTTC
The DNA here is from genome assembly GCA_024606505.1 of Aquila spilogaster. NCBI lineage: Eukaryota > Metazoa > Chordata > Aves > Accipitriformes > Accipitridae > Aquila > Aquila spilogaster. The sequence goes on along the minus strand of JANHGO010000042.1, from coordinate 49,224,398 downwards.
TTCAGGTTTATCTCAGTGCTCTGAGGTTAAAACTGGCTCTACCTTGTGCCTGTTAGGATTTTACATGGAGATAACAATCTCAGTGTAGTTTTCTTGTGGTAAAAATGTCCTCATGTGTTCAGTAAACACTCTGAAGTAACATTTTTCATCTATAAGAGGTGTCCTTAAATTTTTAATAGCCATACAGAAAAGTGGTACCTCTAATTGTTGGTTTTGTCCAATGGCTATAGATTAGATTGCATTAGTCACATTAAATCACTCAGCATTTCCTATTTGAATGTGATATGAAGACCAAACCTCAAATTGAGAATCATGCTTAGTGTCAGATGACTGAAGAATGCAAACATATAGGGAACAATAGGGACATATTGTTTCCCTTATCATATATCCTTTTCTAGACAAGCACTACTAGCCATTGGTCAAGACTTAGGGTATAAACTACTGTAGCCATTCTTACTCTCTTCATAAAAGAAGAAAATACACAGTTAGGCATGGACTTCATCTAATCTAAATTTAGGCATTTGAAAGTTAGAGATTTGGCTTATAGCTGGTTATCTATGTAGGTAGTTCCAAAAGTAATGCCTCCTATTTATTGCCATGGAAACTACAACATACAAAGAGTACGATAACATTGTTTGATAGAGCAAATTCTCAGCTACAGAATACTATTTTTTTGCATATTCATCACCATTAGCTGGGCTCTTTCACCAGCAATGAACAAAGGCCTGCATGCTGCACTCAAAAAAATCTTCATGGCCATCTTGAATATGGCTTGTCTTTCACATCACTGTTGCCACTGCTGAAACACCACACATCACCTCACTGTGTTATCATTCACTGTTTGGTCTCCATAAACGTTCAGTAAGTGTTGATGAATGTCAATGGGTGCAGTTTCTCCTGCATGGAGGAATTCAGTTCCATACTTCTGCTTCATGCGCACTCCCATGTCAAACAGCATTTTGTCAGACCATCCCTCTGCCACCATCTGTTGCATGGCAACAAAACATAATGGGATATTGGCAGGAAGGTTCAACCTCTACTGCCATACCTTCAACATCCACCTCTGATGCTGTGGGCCAATATAATAAAATAGCAGACATTACTTTTTGAGACACCTTCATAGATTTCCTCTATAGCTAGTAAGAAGAGAATCAACTGCAGAAGTGCCCGATTATGGATATTTAGGATACATAGGCCCAGACATGTGAATGAGCGTCCTTTTTTCTTTCTCTCTTCCCACTAGATACAGAAGATTATTTGTAATCTGAATTTTAATCATTGGTTTCAACTGAAGCTTCACTGGACCCAATTCACCAAAAAGTTTATGTATGTGTGTATAGCATCTATGAACTTCATCTCTATTTCAGGAAGTACTTTTTCAATGCAAATGTCACTACGTAGAGGTTTACATTGTGTGTGTCAGCCCTTCCATATTAGTGGTGTTTGGTTTGGTGGAAGATTTGTACTGTTTTTGGTAAAATAAAGTAAAAGTAATAGTTACCTGGATACTGAGTACTTTATTCATTGGAAAAGTGATGTACAATGATTGTAGTGTAACATTTTTTTGTTCAGAACTTCAGACTCAGTAGGTTCATTAACTCTAGTATACTTACAATTCCAAGGACTTCATTGCTATTTACTGAGATCATCAAATTGAAATTATTTCTTTTGACATCTAAATTGAGAACATATAATTGATGACTTTATTTTGTTACACCTTCCTCTGTTTGGGGGATACTGTTGAGAATCTGTCTCTGCAAACTTGTCACAGAAAGCCCATAAGACATCAAAAATGTTTGTAGATCAGGTAAAACAAGTCAGTCTTCCACTGGAATTCAAAAGAGCTCATAAAAGACTTTAAAGGTATTCCCTGATTGCTGTCAACTAAACATTTCAATATGAGGTTTACCATACAAAGGGTATTTCTAAACAATTGGCATCTATTAAACAGATACATGTGTGCTAATGAAATGGTAATTAGACAAGAGCTGAATTAAGATGGGGATGAGTCCAGGTCTAGAGAGTATATACTTAGAATGATCTTGCAAGACTTCAGGGTTAACAAGCGCCCAGTGGACCTATGTTATTTAATAGGTTTAAATAATCCAAACTGAATAATGTATGCTCCCCAGTAAGGAAGTCCCTAAGTGTGAAGTATTTCTCAGATTTGACTCTATGTTTCCACAGTGCTTGTCTGAGCTGGATTATTTTATGCTGCATCCAAGCTATTCGCAGACATCACATACCATCTTTACGGCTTCTTAGAAAGGATTTCCAGCTGTCTTACAGTGGACAGTTGATACATGACAGCACTGAGAAAGAAAATGGGATATGCAGAGTAAAACACAAAACTGGGACACCTTTACTGTATCTGAAACCACTCAGCTGTGCTTTAATTTCACCTTCACAGAGAATGCAAAGGTTTGGGTTATTCCAGTGCAGGACTTAGCAACTTCCCACCAAGTAAGCAGCCACTACCCACCCCATGCAGGCAGACAATAAAAATCACACAAATTCAGACAACATTTTGGTGGTGAAACAGGTTCAAGGAGTTTTATCAACAGTTACAAAATTGTTATGCTTGAAAAATGTAGTACAGCTCTTCACAAACAGATATTTTTCCAGCCATAATTCTACCTGCTTCTTTAGTTCTTTTTTGTATGGAGTAAGGAAGTGTCCCTGTGAAAAATGTGATGCTAGCTGGTAAATTAAATATCTCACCACATGCACGTTTGCAGAAAACCTGAGAAGCTATGAGACCAAAAACTTTCCAGCTGAAGTGAATGGTTTTTAAAATATATTTTGTTATATTTTAAACAAGTGCAACACTTACATTTAAGATTCTGTAAACAATTTCCATTTTGATGTTCTCATGCTATCAAGAACATTGTTTTAACCAGCTTAAATAAGGTCCTAAGAACCTTCTCTCTCTCTCTCTCTCTGTAAAAGATATAAATAAATCAGAATTATAACTGTAACATTAGTCTACCATCAGGATTTAAAACTTGAACACTTAACAATATTTAGACATAGGACTGAATATGTTAGCTAAGACAAAGTGAAGACTTGGCCAAGAGAGAAACCTCAGATGTGGTATGTGCCTCACAGGAACAATGAAGAAAGCTAATCTGCATCTTTTACACCTTCAGAAGGTAGAAAAGGTCATCAGTGAGTCAAAAGCTCTGGAGGAGGCTGGAGAAGCAAGACTGGGAAGAGGAGGACATGTGAAGGACCGGAGTGGAGGAGGATTTCCATTGTCAGGTGCCCTAGGAGCAATCCTACTACAGCAGGAATAGCCATGGTAGCCTTGGTCCAGATCTTTGGCTGGGACACAGCCAACACTTGCATGATGCATAGCAGTGACATGAGAGAAATGAGCATCCCTCAGAGTTTATATCTCTGAGGAAAAACCTAACCTATACTTTGTGGGACAGAGAAAGGGCACTAGTACAATAAGTGGCTCACTACTTTTAGTCATTCTACTTCCTTGCGAAAAAAAAAAAAAAAGAAAAAAGAAAAAAAAAAAGGTTCTTTATTCTGTATTTTTCCCATTTCCTCCATTTGTTTTCTATTTTTTGATCTCATTAAGCCATTTTCTAAAGTGCCCTCTCTTTCGCATTCTCTTCCCCTCAGCTTGCAACTGCACTTTTAAGTGAACTGAATTAGCAATTCATTTACATAAGTAGAGAAAACTTCATTCTCTCAGATTGAATCTTTTTTCTCTTAAATATACACATACTAAAAACAAACAACAAGAGTGCTTCTGTCAAATTAATATGATTCTTCCAATTTTAAGGAAAAACTTCAGAGTTTTATCATACTCCAATTTGACTGAAAGAGTTCTGTGTTAGTTCACATCAATTTTAGTCTTCTTTAATAAAATCACAATAAAACCATATTTCTCAAGTATTCACATTTCATGATTCTGATACAACATTTTTTTTCCTCAGGAAAAACATATATGGCAATCATTTTTTGCTTTAGTTACATCCAAGCACCAGTCTTTGAAGATGAGAGAGAGCTAAGAGGAAGACAGGATAGGATAAGATAGGATAGGATATGATAGGATAGGATAGGATAGGATAGGATGGGATGGGATGGGATGGGATGGGATGGGATGGGATGGGATGGGATGGGATAGGGTGGGACCAGATATTTTTATGTGAGGACAGGAAAGCAACTAAAGGACAAACTTGTTTAAAAGTGATAGTTATCTTCAAGACAA
>JANHGO010000042.1:49189315-49220073 GCA_024606505.1 Aquila spilogaster | reverse complement strand
TAAAAGATGTGTAGATGTGGCGCTTAGGGACATGGTTTAGTGGTGGACTTGGCAGTGCTAGGTTAATGGTTGGACTCAATGATCTTAAAGGTCCTTTCCAACCTAAATGATTCTATCATTCTAAATGCTCTTTCTTGAAAATACCACAGGAAAACACTGATTTGTTATAAAATAACACTTCTATGTGCACTTTCCATGTGAGAATTTCAAAACACCTTATAGACATTAACACAATACTATGAGTCTCACAAATCCCTTGAAAACTATAAAATAAACCAGGCCCATAGAAGCTGCCATACCAGATCTGGCCAGTGTCTCACTTAATCCAGCACCCTGTCTCCAACAGACAAGAATAAAATGTTAAATATAGCATGTCAACAAATTAAACCCTACCATGCTGTCCACCAAAGACAGCTGAGCACACATGAAAACAGTAACCTTCAAGCCTGCTGACTCCAGTTCAGGAAAGGATAATTATACATATAGGGGTAACTGAGGAGTCTGACAGTTTCTAGTGCAGCCCCGTTGGTTTTGGCCCAAACTCAAAGGGTCTGCACATTTATGTATGGATTTCAGGAAAACAAATGTCATGGTTAACTACTTACAAGAGTGCTTAGGGAGAACCAAGTATCAGTATCCATAAAGATAATAGCAAATTATCTTCATGAACCCATTTGTGCGAAACAATTAACTTCTCCTGCATTCTCCCAAGCTCTTATGCCACCATGCCGCTGTGGAAGTCATGCAGCTCAGTCCCACTTCAGCAGTTAAAAGACTACTACTGTTATTCATGTTTGTGGGTCTTGGTGGCATAATGAATTAAAATGAAGACTGGAAACTTCCTTCTGCCCTGCCCCAGTGGCATTGCTTCTGTCCTGGAGGAAACAAAAAACAGAACGCTGGCTTCTAGAAGGGGCAAAAGAGGAAAGTTCATCTGTTTGTTCAGAAATCTGTTCCTACCCAAGCAATAAAGCAAACCTGATTGATTTTAAGGCAGGCAGGGTATCCCAGAAATTACATTATTTGCTGAATTGGCTGCTGTCTTATTCATGTTCACCAGACATACAGAGGGTGGGGTAGAAAAAGGGATAGTTGGCTGAAAAATTGTCTGCTGGACAAACAAAATGAAGGAATCTTTTACTTAATATATAAAATAAATCCTGTGTAGGAATTCTATGCTTAATTTCCCTACGTTTGTTGCATACTTGTTCTGCCACCTGCCTACCCTGGCGTTCCCCAAAATTTCAGGAACAGAGACTACGTCCCCGAGCTTTCCCAGAAATGAATACTGCATGACTAAGAACAAGCATCTAGCAGCCCAGTGGCCTGTCCTGTCCAGAAGATACTATGGTTCTGGAAAATTGCTTGCTTGAATGATCCTTAAGGATTACATTATCACTTCACATTTTGAAGAATACCACCCATGGGCCTCATGGCCCAGTGCATCTCAAGAGGTGCTTTCTGTCTTGATGGGTAGGATTTCCCAGCGAGGATTAGCACGGTGGCTCTACTACCATGGAAGTTAGATGTAAGGGAAGATCCCTCAGACTGTCACTACTGCCCCAGCTCCTCCAGGGAAAGAAGAGAAAGTAGAGCAAGGAGGAACATCTTCAGGAGGTCAAATGAAGAAAGAATGAATTCTAGCTTTTGAAAGAAAAAATTGTGTCTGCTGTGCAACTCAGAACAAAACACAGGTTATTCCTTGAACAGTAATGATTCTGCAGGGTTACAGATTGTGAAAAGCAGGGAAAACTTGTTTTTGCACTACTTTTCACCCAAATCTCCAGAACAACTGTGTGCTTTCATTAATTTCCTGGGGCAGAATTTCACTTTAAAACCAAGACTACACAGATAATCACAGGCTTTTTTTTTTTTTTCTTTTTTTTTTTTTTCTCAACACAGTAATATGAGAATTTGTAAAAGTGATTACTGACTTGGGAATTTTTGGACCTCCAAGTTAAGCTTCCTTAAAAAGTGCTGATTTTCAAAGCATTGATATCCAACACCTCCTGGCAGAACCGCCTTACGATGACTGAAATGGCATCTCAAGAACTGAGGCACCTTTATTCACAATTCATTTCTGAAAGTGGGTATAAAGCAATTATAAAAGAACATAATGTGTGTAAAACGATAGTAATTTAATCAATACAATGCTGCTACAGGTAGGGCAATTCTAGATGCCTTCCTCTAACTGGAAAGTGCATGTCTAGCTGAAAGATTTCTATGTCTTTAAGAAAAGAGAATTTATAAAAAAAAAAAAGGACACAGATACCAGCAACAGGAAAATACTTACAGGACATCATGGACATATCCCATTTCATTCATGGACTTCACAGACATATTACTATTTATATCACACTTCTGTTTCAAATTACTTTGCTTTTAATACTATATACTAACATTTACTTTAAGGTTGTTTTTCCTCACTGTAGTTACAGTTCTTCTGCTTAACTAAAACAGAATGAGCCCACGGCTTCACATGCAAGCAAGGTGGTGCATCTGATAAACCCAGTTAGGAACAGAGTAAAATTCTGCTTTTTTTAAAGCAGATCATAATATATTTTTTGTAATGGAATTTTAAAGGGTTAAAACCAATATTTCATACACTTGTGAACTATTACTTCTCAAACAAAATCAGGAAAAAACTACATTTCATATCCAAATCTTCTTTAGGAAAACTGCTCCCTCTTTCCACCACCAGAGGAATGTTCTTAATCGTTTTTAGCCAACTTTGTGCATCATGAAGTAGCACAGAGCCCAGTTTCTGCCCTTTTCCCTTTGCCAACTCCACCTCTCATGTACCTCCAAAGCGATCCAGGAAATTTGTGAACAGCTTTGTATTTTGCACACACATGTAGAAAAGGAGAACTCGTTACAGACCAGAATAAGAAGCAGAACATAGAGAACTTCTAAGAGCAGCAGCAGTAAGAGCATGTTTCTATACAACTGTGCATGGTCTTTAGAAGAGGGTCCAGAAGATGCCTTTTCTACCCGCATTTGACACACTTAACCTGCTACCTGAGAGTCCAGAGGACTACTGCTGCTTCACTGTGCCCACTACTCGCAGGAACAGAAGTACAATCATTATAGTTTTACTTGTAATGAGCAGATTAAAACAGGATGGCTTCCTCTGCTTTGGCTCTAAAGACTGCAACCTAAAAGCGAGAAACCTTGTGTTGGGGCAGTAAAACCAGGAGCACCAATTTGAACACACATGGGTAATAATGCTATAGGAGGAAGATGGTACAAATTTTGGATAGCAATTTTTCTGACAGCCCTCTAATGGGCAGAAAATCAATAACATTAGGACTGAGGGTCACAGCCTTTGGAAGGAGTTACATCAATGCAAAAACAGAATAGACAAAGCCAAATGAGATTATAACCACAGATATCTCAAGGGACAGATGAAATCATGGGTTATGATGTTCTTAAAAACAAAAAAAAAGTTATTCCCTCAATCAAACTCCAAATGTCTTGCCTCCTAGTTTTTCACAGTTTTTTTTAAATTAAGAGGTGAAGATTGCAGTCAAAATTGCTACTATATTTCACTCAAAAGCATGAAGTCTCTTAGTGAAAAGGGTAAGCATTTTCCTTTTTGCAGGCATACTTCTGGAAAATTGGTACCATACTTACTGCTCAAAGTTAAGCTTGCTGGTGCAGGCAGCAAGCTTCCACTTGAAAACAGTAGCTGCAGAAGATAGAGTGCTCCCTGTCCTAACAGTCACAGCTGAAATTTGGCACAAAGAGTGGGAAGGACGACAGCAAAACAATCATGGCAGTGAAAGGACTAGCTTCCTACTCCTGCCCCAAAATCCCTGCGCAGGGCAGCACTTTAAGGATTACCCTTCATCTCCACAACATGAAATGCACTAAAAGCTCAAGGAACATGTATGTCTGTGCCAACAGGCCAATGCTAGGTCCTGTGACTCAGATAAGCCCATCCTAACATAGGGAGGCACTGGAGGACTGGCCATCCCTGAAAAGCAAAGCACACCCACCGCCCCCCACCCAAATTAAGTAATTGGCTATAGAGTCCCAGGTTCTCAACACATGTGGCATAACCACAGAGGCTGAAGGACACAGTTAGCCCATCTGACCGAGCACTGCTGGTGTGGCTTTATTTAAAGTCTCTTCACTGTTAAGTTCTCACCTGTCTTGTTGGCAAGTCATGATATTGTAGTATGAGCCTGGTGTTGACGCTGTGACTCCATGTGTTGCCAAGGGCTGCTGTCACACAACCAGATTCCTTCTTCCCACTTCCAGAAGCTCCTGAAGATAAATATGAAAGAAACTGCATCAGGACTGTGCCACAGAGAAGGGTTCGTCATGGAAACTCTAATCAGTCATCTCAGATCATTCCCTAAGGTAGGTAATCACAATTGGAACTTAATAGATGGCACTATCACATGAATTTCCCACCTTTCTGATTTATTTATACAACTGCAGTGTGAGTTCTTCATCTCACCCTCTGATACCTAGACAAAGTGCCAAGAATTAAGGATATGTTGAAAGCAGTACCTACCTTCTTGGAGAGACCGGTACATTTTCTAAATATCTGGAGGTGCACCATACATGGGGGACACTTGCCTTTTCCTCTTTAGATATTCTATCCCCAAGCAAACCAGCTTTCTATGGGCACAGAGGAGAGGAAAGCAGGCCAGCAGAGTGACAGCATGTAATGACATAACAAAAAGGGAAGCTAAAGGAGCAGAATCAAAATACTGCTTCATGCCATCAGGCATCCTACACATTTTCTAAGATGTGCAAAAGAAGGGAGCCCCTTAGCTGTAAATACCATTCTGGTGTCTCTGAAATCACATGAACTTTATATAACCCTGAAGGAAAATGCACTTTGCTGCAATCAGCAATGACAACATAAGGAAGTGTTTCCAATAATGCCGCATGATCCAGCTTGCTGAACTGCCATTGCACCTGAGCTTTCTCATATTGAAACCAGAGACCCATACATACACACATATACATACGCAGGCAGGTAGGTGCCCCAGACCTTCACCTTTGCTTACCACAAGTTCTGTGTAAGATGAACAGATAGACGAGTGACTTGTTTGTACTTCAAAAGACACTTCAAGAACAGAGCAAGCTGGACAAACCAAGGAAATTCAGAAACAAAATCCCAATTGTTATGTCAGTAGAAATGATCATGTGCAAGTTGAAAATTGAACTGTTTGAGGCAGACAGTCCATATGGTTAAAAGCTATGACTGAATGAGAGAAAGTTAGATTTAAAGTCAGGGAACTTCCTGTCATCTATCAGGCAACAAAACTGCTTCCCCAGAACAGTCATGAAAATCTTGTCAACTAAGTCAATTAAAGTTAGACCAGACACTCTGCAATACAAAGTTCAGGGCAGCCTTATGTTTTTGTCAAAATGATCAGTAATGCAACAGTTAATGTTAAAACTTAACTTATAAGTACTACGTTTTGGAAGTAATATTGTACTGAGATGACAAAGTCATCTCATGGCCCAGCGGAGCTTCTGGAAGATTCAGGTTTAAAACCCTTCATTGCTTTTACATTTGCAAGGTTGTGGGTTTTTTTACTTTCCCCCCACAACTATTCAGAGCAGAAACATAATTTCTTCATTCACTAAAGCTTTTATTTTGGAAAAATACCCAGTAAAGGGAAAGACCAAAAGTGTTGGCATGCAGTAATAATCATTATTTGTATCACTGCTGGTAGCCTGCAAGCAATGAGAAGGACACTGTATTAGACTGCATTAGGCAGGGGAGAGCAGCGGGCTGGAGAGAAGGGCCTGGAATGATCGCAGTGTGCTACAGGACTCAGCCGAAGACCTCAAACCTCCCCCGCTAAGTAATACAAGGTTCAATTAACATCAACTGGATTTGGATTAGGTCTTTAAATGTTTAAGGTCTACAAAAGAAATGAGTGAAGCACCTGGTTCAAGCCAATAGTTTGACAAGAGTCTGGACTCTGTACTTGTCTGAATCACCTCCCACATCACGGGAACTCACTGCAACATGCACAATACTTGCTTCTCCAGAGCAACATCTGTTCTAGTCTGCAAACAGGCTATAGTTGTGCAATCCAGCAAGAATGGCTGCTTTTCTTTTCTCAAAACAAAGGTATTAATATCTTGATAAGCATCAAACTTCCACCTGAATAACTCACCACAGGAGCACCTAACTGGAAGTTTCCATACTCGGAATGCTATTCTGCTAATTAGTCTAACCCATCTCTATTGGGAAGGTGGATGTGCTGACAATAATAATTTCTCTTCATCTACGTTTTGGATTTAATTTGCCAGCTGGAGGAGAGAACAGGTTCAAGTGTTAAAGTAGGGTGCTGGGAGGTGTGTATTCCATTCCCTTAAAATTACTTAAACCAAGTTACTTAATTAAGTTCATTAAGTTCTACAAACTTTTGGTTTTGTGCTAACACCACAAAAGTAAAATGCCATTACTGTATGAACAGGCTAAGGGAGAATGAAAGACAGTGAAGCAGTTTTAAAATTTTGCAATTCTCTCTTTGTCATGTGGAATAAGCTGCAAGTTCCTCCTGTATTCAACATTGTCCTTCTTTCCCACCTGCTAGAAATGGGTAGGAATCACAAAATTGAAGTGGAGCAGTTAAGTGTAAGTTCTGGTGGGTGTGGAGGTGTTCCCCTCACAGCTGGTGTAACTGCACCCCTGTATGCAGCTGGAAGCCACTGCTCCACGCCATCAAGAAACAATTCACCCACCGCTGCTTGGGGGCCTTGGACTACAGACAAAAAGCCCGGACATTCCAGAATTAGCTACTGTTGTCATAAACCAGCTGCAAAATCGACATCCAAAGTTCCCTCAAATTATGTGCCTCTGCTATTAGCTAACAGAAGGAGTAACACCTTGCTGTTGCAATCCTGAGCCAGGCATTTAAGCAGTTAAATGTCTGCAGCCTGCTGATATTACAGAGATATCACGCCATAGCAATTCCTAATTCTGCATTCCTTCCAGGCCTAAAACCTCTCCCAAAGTGAACAGAAGTGATAGAGGTGTACGGCTTATGGCAGAACAAGCAAGCTAATTGCTGCCATTTATTTTACTTTATTATACAGGAGAAAGCCCACTGTACCATACTGTGTCAGCCCCTGTCTGAAGAGGGCTGTCTGTGTGACCCGCTTCCAGGCAAATCCTCTCCTGTGAAGTTATTCAAATTTATGACTCTGGTACAAAGTGGTTAGTAAGCCTGGAGCAAATTTACAGCAAAGACTTTTTACAGGGTGGAAAGGAATGCCTCACAGGAAAGGCTTCCATTTTATAGGGGATCCTCCTGTAAGCTGATGCATTAGGCAGACAGAGAGGCAAACCGACAAGAAGTGAAATAAACCGAGGAGGAAGCAGCACCAGATTTGCAAAGAAGTTCAAGGGCAGTGACAGCACATGCTTCATTCCTTGTCTTTGCTTTAAACACAAAAAGATAGTAAATGTCTCAGAGGAAAGAAAGAGGATATGTTAAGAAAACAGATTTATATTCAAACATGGTCTTAAAAAAACCTTGGACTTATCTTTTCTGTTATTTCAACCACTACTTAGTCATTAATGAACTGGACAAAGGAAGTGCATAAATAGTATTGTTCAAAGAAAGAGTGATATTTTTCAGCACACATTGCCTTGTTCTTCCAAACCCTGATAGTTTCATACTTAGAGATGGGAGTATCAGACCAACCTTGGCCCAAGAAGAAAACAGGCTCATAAGGGACTTTGGTTTCTGCTCAGAGGTCCCCAAACTGTCCAACCTGAATCACTTCAGAGTGGTATGGGGCAAAAGCTCCCAGTTGTGACACAAAGGTGCTTATCCATGCTGTGGCGTGGATGTTTCCAGAGAGCCAGCGACGTGCCATCAGCTGACAGGCAGCAGTTCCCATCTCTCCAGCCTGCTTAGAGCACAGCTCTTACTCCAGTCACTGCCAGCGTGATGGTTTCTGCTCAGGACAAGGGTGATACAAGGAGCACAGGGACTAAGGAGAGTTAGAAAACAGGGCTGACAGACAGATGAGAGAAAGGTGGCAGATCTCAGTTTATGGATGCTGTATGTGGGAAAAGGGAGTGGGTGTCCAGAAGCACAGAGATGGGATCCTAGCATGGGGAGGTGAAGATGCATGCTAGAAGGGTGGGAGAAGACCTCTGAACAACCCCTGCTTTATATATTCAGATCCAGCTTAAGTAAAATGAAGTAGTGATTTCAACTCCTGTAAACACTCCTTCCTTCCTCACACAAAAAGAACTAGCATTAAACTGATCTTCAAAGGGCACATCAGCAGACAGGCCAAGGACCGCACGAGGTACCTATTCTACCGTCTCCTGTGAAATTAAGCTCTTCAGGGCACTGGCAGAGACACCAGCAGAAACCATATCTGTTCTGGATCACAAGCATAAAGGAGGAACTGGCTGCTTCACTCTCGCTGAACAGCTGTCACAAGTGAAAATAAAGGTTCTTGTGGTCTGAGTCAAATGCAAAGTAAATGCCTCTCCACAACCAGGGGAAAAACAAACCAAAGAAGAAAGGGTGATTCTTCAACTGAGGCCTGCAGTGCTGCTTCCAAGCAGAAGAAGAGGCTCACACTGGGCTCCACTGCCCTAGACGGAGTTGCTGGTAGAATTGGGCAACAACACTTAGCCCTACTTACACACAAGGGCTAGATTAACTTTGTTTGTTTCCCCCCATGCAATTAAAACAAACCTTCCATAAGTACCTTCCTTATCACTGAGATGAATGCCACATATAGGCAGGATAGGGAAAATGGGTTTATTCCACCTTCCATTTTTCACTGGAGGAAACAGTAGGATTAAAGCTATTCTGCTCAATACTGATTCTGGGATTACTCTGTTACGTCCAAGCAGAGAATTACAAGTACAGACATGATCTCAAAGACCTTCTCGTCTTCTACTTATAAGAAGGTACCATTTTAAAGACTAAACCTTCATGTAACCCAAGTCCCAATTGTTGCAAATATGGCTGAAGGGGATTTAATCATAAAGGAACTTCAGTTTCATTAGTGTCTCATCCTAGGAAAATTAGGCTAACTAGACCAGCATCTTGAATCAAATGAAACAGACTTCTTAAAAGAACATTATTAAATGCAAGGAGTCCTTGCAGAATGTGATTATACTCTTGATTAAAAAAAATAACTTGTTCCTTATTGATATAACTGCACAGAGCAATGAATTACACCCTTTCCACATTCTCATACAGATTTTTGTCCCTTCAGATGAAAAAGTCATTGCCTGGCAGGTTCATCCCCACCACTGGGCCCCTTTGCAAACTCTATCAATGTGGTAATTCAAAAATCTTTTCTCATCAAATGCAAAAAAAGGGATCAATGCACAATATGACAGTGAAATAACAAAATAGAGAAGCAACCAGTCCCCAAATCTTAACATCAAATCATCTTGATTAAAGCCTGATTTATCAAAAAGGAGGAAAAAACTCTCCAAAAGTACAGAGAAAATATTTATAAAGAATTAAACTACTGAGCTCAACAAAAACAGCACACCATGCAATAAGAATGAAACTACCTTCCCTCTTGCCTAGGCTGTGCAGCTTTCTGGTTCACTGGCAGACCTCATAAAGATCACTGCTTTTCACCTGCATTGCATTTAGTCTGTATTTTTGGTGCAGATCTCTAACAATGACACCAGAAGGGAGAGAAAAAAGAAAAAGAAAAAGAGGAAAAAACCCTCAACCCCCAATCTATTTTTCCATCTTCACCTACTCAGAAAGTACAAGTATAAAAATATCCAATGGTGGAAAAACCCATCACACAGTAAAAAACAACCCACAGGACAAACTCATCTGTGAAGTAACTATGCATAGCACCCTTCAAACTCCCACGTGCTGACTTCTGCCATTCTCAGCCCTTCTCCACAGCTTTTTCATTAGGCAAAAGGTGACTCTGATTCTCTTACCCTACAGTGGTGACCATCTCACTCTCTGCACTGGTCAGCCAAGGTACGTCCCAAATTCTTTCTGTCATATACTCTACCTTCACAAAACTAACAGAAAATGAGTGAGGATGAAAAACCCGGTCCTTTACATTAAAGCCATGGCCCTAGCAGTAGACAGCTACTTAGATCACCATTTGATATCACCCGTTTGGGACAAAGCACAGACCAAAATGCACATATACCTACACCTAGGTAACTACCAAACACAAATTACTGATTCGTACAAACAGACACTAAAGCAAATGTTGGTCTCTGTTCTAACTGTACAGATGTGTTTCAGTTAATGGGTTATGCAGGCATATCAACAGCATAATCCGGTTCATCTTAGGAGAAAAATCAAAACTTACTTCCTAGAGTACAGTGTTGCCTTCATACAGTCTTTAGGAACCATACTATTATTTAGGACATATGGCAGGAAAACCAGTTGCTGCTGTAAGAAATCAAGCTTGGCCACAAAACTAACCATGTAAAAATTCTAACTTTTAAAATGCTTATTCTCCTCCTTTTATTAAGAGAGGGAATCTGGGGCAATTTTACTCCCCCAGAACACCTAGTTCTAAATCTGTGCAAATCCCCCTGCCCTGATTACTCCAGCTTACTTCAAATTTTAATTAAAAATAAGTAAAAATATTTTAGCTGGAAACTGGAATTGTTTAGTAATCAATGGTGTGTAATTTAGTTCTTTTTTTTTTTAATAGTACAGTCATCAAAATATAGTTAGCAAACGAAGCAATTAAATGCAAACCCCTACTAATCCCCAGTTTAAAAAAGCAGTTTCAATGGAAAATTTTTTGACCACCCCTGGTTCTTAGCTATGCTACTGCTACAGCACTGAAGTGCCTACTAGAGATTACACTGAAAAGACTGTTACAATTCAGTCATCATCAAGAGACTGAAAATTGCCACTTATAGACTCCAGCTGCAAAGTTCTGATGGAGACAGCAGTGAATGTGACAGAAAGGGAATGAGCTCACTTCTCATTTTGGACAACACAGTTTATTTATCTCATATTCTCCAAACAGGTGAGTTTTCAGACTTTTTTGTCATTATATTTATGTGTATCTGTTTACACATTCTGGGTGATTTTTACAGTGTTAATCTGATACTAGATCAAGAATAATGTCCTTTCTGCTGTCTTTTTTCCAGCCATTCTTTATTTCTACTGTGACAACTCCTAGAGCTCTCATCTGCAATATGCAAACCACTATACAGAGAACAAAAAGATAGTTCCTGACCTGAAGACCTTCTTTTCATGAGAACTGCAGTTTAAGAGTCTCTTACCTGCTGCTGATTATTCCCCACTTACAAGGAATCTTCCCTACAAGATGAGGGAAAATAAACCAAAATATGTGACAGCCCAGCAAAAGTGCATGGAAATAAGGACTTTCAGGATTCTCCGTGAAACATTAGAAGCTTTTTCAAATAAGTAATATTAACCATTATTCTACCCCCCAAAAATCAGCTGGGACCTCTATCCAGGTCAAGACATCGGAAGGGTCTTCCAGAGAACTAGGCAGATGCTGGCTGATTTTTAATCCCACACCAGCATGCCCACTGTTACCAGCGTGTTTTGCACCAGAAGATCACATTCCCTGACATTGGTGAGTTCATGTCAATTCTGTTTTGAGTTGAGAAAGAGAGAGACAGACAGAGAGAGAAGCACACACATGCTAGTACTGAGACTCCTGTCTGCTGGCCTAAAAAAGGAATTGACATTAAGAAATGAGAAAATCCAGCTGGTCTGATTTCTTGCGAATCTACCAGCCATGACCAAAATGGTCAGGTCTCGGGAGATCTGTGGAGGTGGGAAGACAGCTGGTGGTTTACAGCACCTGAAACAGGGCCCAAATCAGGGAATTGTGGAGTTGAGATCCTTGGGAACAGATAGTTTCTTTTTGTCAGTGTAAATATTCTGCCTCTGTGGCCTGGCAACACACCACAAAGTGATGAGTTTCCGGCACTCTATCATTGCTGCATTGCTAGTGCAAATTATTGAATGAGTAGTGCTTTGGTGGGAAGGATGGTGAAGACCAAGTAGAAGGCAGTGGTTAAATCAATTCCTTTCTGTAACCAAGGATAAATTCTTTACCCCTCAGCTCACCCTCCTTCCCTTTCTAATGGCACTTCTTGAGGAATTCCCTCTTTTTCTAAAATCTAGACTTGTACTAATTTACACCACTCTCTTAGTATCCAGAGTTCTTTTCCCCACATTGCTCACCACTAAAACTTAAAGCAGCTTCTTCCATCTAACCTCTCCTATGCAGTCACTTCTTCCTGTCTCTCCAAGACTAGAAAATAAAATCCCAAACCATTGACCTAAGGGGAGAAAAAACCTCCCAAACAACCCAGATCTGGAATTTTGCCTGACTGCACATATAAAGGATGCATAGGTTGAAAAACAAAGCTTGCCCAATCATGGCATCTGGCAATGCTAGGGCCCTGTGAACCAGAAAATGCTTTTAATTATCACCTCACCAATCATGCTACAAGTTATTGCTGTATTTTTTTGGTTACGTTCCCTCAGGGAATTAAACAGATCATGATATTAATCAGAAGGCATGTAGGAGGGAGGGGGCAGAATGCTAGAATTACATGTGTGTAGGTCCCTTAAGGCTTGAATAAAGAACCGAGATTTAGAATCCCGCTGTCAGAGGAACTGAAGCCTTGCATGCCGCAAGCCTCGGCCCTCTGACCTACACAGCCATGGCATTATCGTATCTGATTTTCCCAGGATGGTTAATCTCAGCTGCTAAACTTCATCAGTCTCTGCTAGTGTTTACCCATCATCTGGAGTTGCCACTTCCGAACTTTCCAGGCTAGAACCAAAAAAGCCATCTGTCACACTCGTCCTTGACAGGGACAAAAATACCAACCCCAACATAACAGTCTGAAGTCTGGAAGCCTAAACGGCTGAATCCCAGAAAGGCAGAACAAAAACTAATAAATTTGGGGGGAGGAGAGGGAAATATAGCTCTGAAGCTGCAGTGAGTTTCAGAATGCAGCTCACAGCACTATACTTATGTTAGGTTGCTGTGGTCCGAGACACAGACTGTATTCCCATAGTCTACATTTTTTTTCCCATAAAATATGTTCTGGTAAAGAAGCAGTATCTTGGCAGCTTAGCTCTCATACCCAGAAAACTGACACAGTACAGGCAAAAGCAGCAGTACTCCAGGCAAGGTAGGAGCCAGTCTGCAAATGAACCTTAAATTACATTTGAGAGTCAGGGCACGGAAGGGTGACGGGAGTAGGAGGGAGAGAGTCGAGTTTCTGTCGCACATTGAGTTCTCCATCGAAGAAGCCAATAAAAGCACCAATTAGTGCTAACATACCCAGGGTGTTTCTGACATGGCTGTCCATTTCCCAGGGAGTTGGCTATTGGTATGCCTACATGGCAGACGGAAAAGGACAGTAGGTGTATGCAAGCTAGTTTCAAATAAGCACTAAGGTCTGCCTTGGTAAATATATTTTGCAAAGAAGCCACAGAGAGCTTTGTGCTGCTACAGCCAGATCATGGCCAGCACCTGGGTTTGCTCAATTAACACTAGCACTGACATTCAGCCTACACCGCAGCGGACCTTTCTCGATATATTGAGCATAAAAAGCCTTACCAAATAACAATTTCTGATCACAGCCTAGTTCCATGGATTTGAACTACTAAATTAAGTTATCTGTCCTTTTCACTCCTGAGCACAGTATTTCAGTAGTGGTCCTCTTTTCAAATAACTTTCAAATTTAGTGAGTGACGATTTCTTGATACAGAGGGTTGAAACATGCAATAATTAAGAGTCCAGGGTGGGGCTGTTAACCACAAGGACTATGTTCAATAATCAATGTTAAATTGTACTTCAAATTGAGATTTTTTTTGTATGCAAACTGAGCAAACTGCTTTACTTTGCATGATGACCGTAGTAATTTCTTTGAAAATTTAGCCTTCAGTGTTCTTAACACCAGTCCCATAGATTATGGTTACGACAGTTCTCTCTAGGTGTAAATAAAACCAACAATCTTAGAGCTGTAAAGCTTGGATCACGAGCCAGAGTTATCAAAACTGAAATTCCAGGATGAAACAATTCTCTTTCAGCCTACAACATGGAAACAGAGGTCAGCCAAACATTTGGGGGCTAGAGATGACTGTTTGCAAATTACAGCTGTTCACATCTGGAGTTCAGATTTGGCCAAACTCTTAATACTATCCATCACAAAAACTAAACTGAAAGAATGTTTTGGTTGTATGATTAGGAACATAAAAGTTAGGAAACATTAAATGTAAAAAATGCTATGTGCGACTTTAATTCTGCCTATCAAACGCAGAACAAGGGACTCAATTGTTTCTCGCAACGACTATCATCAGGGTTGACTGTGGCATTTCTTAACTGGTATTTAACCACAAGTCTGCATTTGCCAATACAGATCTCACTGGCTGTGTCTATTTCTCAGCACAGAGGGGCCCGTGACACAAGCTGAAGGATGCAACCTCTTCTCTGAAGAAGTGCCTTTTGGGCTGGCCTGGCAAACTCTACACATACACCTAGCAGATGCATCTGAGTGCTTGGAGTACCTTCACAACATATGTTTATTGGGCACTCTCACATTTTTTTTTAATTGCGCAGCCAATATACCCATGTATATAAAATGTCTTCCCTCTCATTATAAGATGAATGACAAAACATTTTAGCACGTGCTGACACGACAGTGGCTCACTGTTCAGAACTGACTCATTTACAAAGCTGGAAATACATATATGTTTATGTACTTAGGCACACACACACACATAGAGGCAGTATATAACATGGAGGATGTTAAAATGACTGAGGATTACAGGGCTCTGGCTTCACTCCCTGACTGACACAGACTTTCCAGGAGGTTCTCAGCAAGTCAGTCCCCCTCTTCACGGGGCAGTCACCCATCCTGGAGTGGAGGAGGTATATGCTTTTTTCTTCATCTCATTCTCAAAAAGGAATGACTTACTTTATCTGAAACTAAGCAAATAAATTCAATTTTGGACAACAACCAAGACTGGAAAATTTCATCCTGATAAGCTTTTCTGACTGAAGACAGAGGGTTGGAAGGGAAACAGTTATACAGCCTTAACTATAGGAGGTTCCTTCCGTTCCTGCTATAATGCAAAATATTCCAAGATGTGCCAAGTTTTCACTGTAGTCTGCATCAGACAGCGACAGGACACCGAAGTGCTCTGTGGAGAGTAATGCATAAATCCAAAATGATCTTTTGACTGCAGTGACTCTTCTCTCCTGAGATGTATTAAATTTTTTTAAGTCAGTGAAAAATAAAAAATTGCAAAATATCACTTTTAATCCTTGGACTACAAAATGGTTGAATCCTCTAGAGGCCAGTCGGGGCCAGAAACAACTTTTTTTCCCTTTTTCCCAGATTGGGGGGGGGGCAAGGGGAAAGGGAGAGAGCAAAGAGTGGTTGGTTTCAAATAGCAACATTGTCCAAAAGGGTGAAAGGGAACAGATGGCCATGGAGAATGCAGCCTCAAAGCCCTAAAGAAAAGGGCTATTTTGACAGATCTTGCTGTTTCCTATTCAAGCATGAACACTCTGGCATGGAGAGTTAAGACGATACAAGGAACAACCTCTGTTCCCAGCAACTGACTATGGGCAACTGGCCTCTGAAGCTCTCTGAGAAAAACAACATGAGACAGACAGACAAACAGATATGGCAGCAAGCCCAGATCTCAGCCACCAGGAAAGGGGAAAAAAAAAAACCCAAAGAAAAAAAAAAAAAAACAGAAAAGCTAGAAACAGCTGCCTTTTTCTGGCTCCAGCGCAGAGCATTAGAAAGAGCCCGTCCAGCCTTTCTCATCTTCCTTTTCAATGAAACTTCTTGAAGGGGTCACCCTCAAGCTGTTGGTCTTTGCCCTGAGGGGAGGTGAAAAAGAGGACAGAGCAGAGCTCGTCTGGCTCAATGAAACCTGTTTCCTTTAATCACAAAGACCTCCCTCCAGCTAACGAAGAGGAACTCTAAATGTAAAAAAGCATAATTAATGCTGGATTTTTGCATGCAAAAAGGTTGAGAAATTTAAAGTTGTGGCTCCCACAGTATGTCTAATTTGTTTGCATAGTATACAGCAGTGAGCCATTATATCCGAGGGCAGGGAGAATTGCACTCGCTGTGGGAAACACTGCTAATGTGTGTCCTGACTTTTTCTATCATTCCTAATCAAGAGAGTGCATCAACAGCTGTTTCATTCACTGACTCTGGGCATGTACTATCAGATAGAGATTTCAGTTTTGAAGTGGAGTTTCACGTCCATACCCCAAATTTAGAAAGAGACCTAAGCCATTAAGTGTAACCAGACATCACTGTTTCCAAAGTCCATAGAGCGAGGGATGAATCTGAGTTTCTGAATTTCTTTCTGATTTATGTACCATTTGCATTTTTTAGGGCAGAGCCTCATGTACTGTTTCCCAGCCAACGCTTGCCTATGGGCAGAAGCACTGCATGATACCTTCCCTTTGCGCCGTAACCTCAACTCCAGCAATGGTAGTTTCACACAACAGTTACAGGGAGGAAAAGAGGGGGAAAGTGGTATAAACATTAACTATCTTCACAATCCTTCCCTGAGGCAGGGAAGTTGCTATCATCTCAATTTTAATATCCTCCTTTTTAAAAATCATTGAAGGAAAAAGATAATAAAGAATTGTGGGCACTCACATGCCAGAACTCCAAATGAAGAAATGCAAATGCTACATACTGATCCTATCTGCGCCTTTGTTCCCTCATCTGTGAAACAACGTTTGTTAGCTTTAGTCAATAAATAGTAACTGTGCAGAAAAACAGACACCAGCAACAAATCACCTCGACATCCTCAGTCTCTAAAGGAATCCAAATTATTATCAAAACCTTGGTTTTCTATGATACGTAAATGGTTTGGGGTTTTTTTGTTGTTTTCACAAAGGATAGCCAATGTAGTCATTACTAGCTGTAACTGTTAATTTGTAACTAAATAGATAGGATCTGACTAGTAGAAGTAGTCAAACAATAAATAAAATACCTTATTTTAGGCTAAATCAGATAAAATAGGTTTTTTTTCTTCTTAACCATGAGCTTCCTGCGCTTCCTGAGACTAACTGCTCCAGGCTATACTTATTAAGGGAATCTCAGATGTGGATTATTGGCTAAGTATTAATGAGCATTGAACTTGTTGATTTGCCTTTCTTCCCTATGTTTCCTTGAGTAAAGTCAACCTACTATACTTACCCTGTAGTTTTCATTCTGTTCTACTTTTAGCGTGCAACTCCTGTTCACTGCCAGTGTAATGAACAGCATTCACAAACCAATTCTGTCTTTCATGTTGCAGGACAGGTGGTCCCACAGCATATTCCCACATATTCCAAATATTTTAAGTGTTCCACATCTGTTGTCTAAAACATTTTTAGTTCACTGCAAGAACTGTAGGAGATGAAAACAAGAAGTTATATATAATGTAGTAACTGACCTTTTATGCCACACAAGCTCTCTGTCATTTCAACAAGATGATAAATTTCAAAAAAGAGCTCAACCTTCATTCGTTATACTACATAGCTATTAAAAATTCCAGCAGAGAAGATAACTTGAGAATTAACTTATGACAGCTGTAATAGCCCAGATGATAAACCTGAGTGTGGATGTGCCTTTTTTTTTTTTTTTACAGTATCTGCTGATCTACAGGAAATTTTTTAAAATTAAAGAATTAAGGTGATTTACACATTTTCTGACCATACAAACCACTCTATCTGCTTAAAAAAAAATCAAAACATCTCCTATGTACATATGAACAATCTGGGTGGGATTTTTATAAGTGCTCAGTGTTGGCCTACAGCAGATAGGGAAACACTTAAATGTCTTCCCCCGCCCCCAACCCAAGAATGAACCTGATCAGATGTACTTTAAAAACATATGACTGCAAGTAATTCTTCTCACTGATCAAACAGAGCCACTGGTCAAGATTTGAGGCCAGGAAATTAAAAGCGCTAATTGCATCTCAATTACTAAGCTACTCTTAGGAGGCAGAAAATGACTGCCTGGGCTGTAATTGAGATAGGTGGTGAGGGTTAGCATTTCTGCTCTCTCCGAAAGTGGTGTGAGATGGCAGCAGCTACCAGCAGCTGGGAATCTGGTTTGCATCTCAGTGCAGAAGCTGGCATGTCTCGCTTTACCAGCACTGCGGCTCCACTGGGTACTGGCTTGTTATGGACTGTAACAGGAGACTGTCCCCTGCTGCATGACCAATGTCATTTCCAACAACACAATGGCATTCCTTCAAGTACTTTGCCAGCATGACAACACACTTCAGCTACGAGAGCTGATGCCTCATCAGATGAGATATTAGCAGTACATGATCTCCATAGCTGTATAGCTATGCAATATAAACAAATGCACAGTCCTTTGCTGTTGTTGTTTTGTTTATTTTTTAAATGAAAAAGAAACGTTCTGTTCTGAGCTACAGAGAAATGTTACGTGGGATCTCTGTGTGACAGACCCAAGACTATGCCTCAGGGAAAATGATGCCACTGTGTGACTGTGTTCAAACAAAGCACTGCTAAAACTTGCAGCAAATGTCTTGGTACTTCCCGTGGGGCCAAAACTGAAACTTAGGCATCTAAGCAAACTTGCCTCAATTAATTTTGGGAGACAACTACCTTTGTCCAGCCCTAAAACAATGCTGACCGCAAGGCACAGTATCTCATCAGTGTGTAATGGCAACATGATGCTGGATATGAATGAGAATGTAGACATCTTCACCGAAAACACAACTGCGTATGTGGTGGAACAGACCCATGAAGAGGAGGATTTTAACTTTCTTTTTAATAGCGCAAAACTCATTCCTCTTACCATAAACTCCAAGAGGCCTCCGACACCCTTGTACTACAGCAAGAAGTAGACAGACAAGAGGGAGGAAAGAGGGACAGCCACGCTGAAGTACATCAGTGGTTGCCACAGTGGGAGCCTGACACATGAGAATTGCGGGAGTTTCACTTGACCTGCAAATCCTACCTTTCTAAAAACAATTCGGAAGCATAGATGTTAGCATGCTTAACTCTGCAAAGCAAGAGGCTGCCAAAGGCTGAAAGATCACTGAAAAGTTAGAATAAAAATTACTTGCAATTATGTACAAAGATTAATTTTTCATTTTTCTTGTGGGAAGAATTTCACCAACCAAGAGGATAATTTCAGAAGAAAATTCTGTATGTCCAAAGGAACTCATACAGTGGATTTCAGTGAAATGCCTGCTAAACAAGGCCTTGTACTTGTGAATAAACTTTCTAAACTTTTAAACTATACCGAATTCTTCTAAAGAAAAAAAAATAATTAACTAAAGGTTAATATATTTTCACTGGTATTACAGGAGAGAAAATATTCTCTTGGACCTTGTTTTCTCCAGCATCCAGAAAGGCCTGGACTATATTCCAGTATGCACACAAAGCATTCATGTGCCAGGGGGATGACCTTACACAAACAGAAAAGATTCAGAGGCACATGCTAGCCCTTCAAACTGCACTATTCTCTCTCCAGTCCATAAAAAAAATTAATTTGGGGGACCTCTCTAGACTGTAACTGCTTCAGGCAGTCTAACGAACACTTGGGCAGAAAGCACTCATGTGCAATTACATGAATACTGTAAATGCAGGGTATTCTCTAATGAACAGCACAGTGCTTCACAGGTAAGCTCAAGCTGGCTTCAGAGCAAAGGAAATTTGCCTGGCACCGATAAGTCATTTCTGATACCTGAGAGATCAGCTGGGTTCCCTCGCAAACTTTTGGATTGTATCACCTGCTGGCTAGGGTCATTAGCTCTTCATTGTTCAACCAGTTATGTTTTCACTCCCATGGCAAACTCTGCTGAAAAGCCCAGTGGTGCAGAGAGCAGCAGCGGTTACTACGCAAGGGACAGTCTTTCCTCAGAAAACTGGGGTTGATCCTGTTTCTTTGCATGATGCTGCGACAGTGATGTTATCTCATAAGAGATAAAAGAAAATATTTTTAAGTCACTGATGATCCCATAGCAACATCAAGAGTGTTAAACTGGAATCTGAACCGCAGGGGGAGGTGGAGAAGGAATTGGGCAGGGTTTGCCTCTCAGATTTGCTCTGCAGTCCTGGCAATCTCCAAAACTTGCCAAAGAAACTATATGAGAAAATATCCAAGCTGTACAAATATACTTCAAAACATCACATGCTGTCATTAGTCAACCACACCTTGCAATATTTGGTCTTTTTAAAACTTCAGTTTCTGGAGTCAAGTGATTATGGAAAAACCCTATGGTTTCCTAAGCAGCCTTCTCCTCTCTCCTGCACCCAGCATATACCCATTTCTCTGTCATGACAAGTTTGAGAGTGGCTTGAAAATAGTCATGATTGCATCCCCAAAGTTTAGGAGTCAAGAGGCAAATAGAAAGGTCTCCCAAACAGATTCTTTTAAAACTCAATTTTCTGAGCCTAATGGGGAAGGCCAATCCTAATATTCAAGTCTGGCAATATTGATGCAGTTACAGCAACTTCGGGTACTAGATTTGTCAAACTTATTTTGCTATTTCAATTTAAAATATATGACACGAATGTTGCACGAATTATCATTTGACTATAAGTAGTCATCTGAGGCTGCTAAGTATTTTGAATCTGTCTAGCTGCAGCACAACAGATACACAAATTCTCTTTATCTGCAATGAATTCCTGTAAATCTTGTGTTTTCTGTATGTTTCAGCTGAGACCAGGTAAGGCTGCAGGTAACTCCAGGCAGAGCACTCTGTGCTCGTGTCTTATTCTCCATGATAGAAACTTACAGGACTTTTAAAATGTATTCTTGTATTGTAGAAGTAAAATGATAAAAAACTGTAAAAATAGCCAAGACATCAATTCTCCAGCCTCTGCAACTCTAGAATGAGCTGCCAACGCTCTTACAATTTTCATTTCCATACGGTTTCTCAAAATTGAAGGCAGACATCATCTCGTATAGTAACTTTACTAAGTTCTTTCCTGACACTATCTCTGGAAGGACAAATGGCATCTACAAATATTAAGGATAATTTCTCCCATTTTTTTAGCATACAAGCAGATTATTATTCATATAAGATGGTTTGGTCTGGGGTCTACAGCACCTTCAACCAACTTAGTCTGACACTCTGTCCCTTCACCCAGGTCTTTAAGGAAAACGTTAAACAGCATTGGCCCCAGGAGTGACCACCGAGGAAGGCCACCAGCTGCCAGGTGGAGTTTGAATGACTGACAGCTACTCTCTGAAGTCAGAGGTCCTGCTAATTTTCCACTACCTTGTAGTTCATCCGTCCAGTCTACTTCTCTCTAATTTCACTACAAGGACACTACAGCACAACATGTCAAAAAGACTTGCTAAATGGAAGATTAAACCACATCAGCTGCTCTGCCCAGCTGCACATCCACCAGGCCAGTCCTCTCATCATCCAAGACAGACTGGTGAGGCACAATTTGCCTTTGGTAAATCCAGGCTGGCTGTTTACAATCACCTTCATACCTCCACGTGCCTGGAAACCTTAGATGTGGTTACCTGTTCTAGTATTAATTCCAAAGGAATTCTGTGGGTTTGGTGTCTTATCACAGAACGAAAGAAAAAAAACCCCACCTACACTCCAGCTAAACTTAAACATCTGTTTAAAATGCTGATAGGTTTGATAGATGCTTAACTAAATAATGTCAATCCCCTACCTTTCAAGCACAAATTGGCAACATTTGCAAGTAAAATAGCAAGCTGTAGACACAGGACTTTTTTTTAAAAAGAAACAAAAAGAAAAATCAACAGCTTGTTATGAATAAGTTTACTCTAAAACTGAGAATATCATGAGGGTGTTTAGGATGACTGAGTAGATAAAGATTAGTGGATTCAACTGACTGTCCATACAGTCACAGGAGAAAACCACATGCTTGTTCTTCAGCATTTCTCTTGATGTATTCATGGATTTGCCACAGGAACTAACTATAACCTTATTCATCCCTTTTTCTGTGAATCATATACTTTAGAAAAAAAATAAAATTGGGAAGCATAGCAAGATTGAGAGTGATGATCAGGTGTGTGAATTTCTGCATTCTCGTGTGCTAGAAAATTGGCTCTGCATTGAGACACTAAGTACTTTTTACACACAGGTCCAGATGTTAAGCAGACAGCTCTGATGCAGGTTTCCTTCTGCTCATCCTGCCAAGGATTTTTTAGCCTCCAAAGACATTCAGGAGCTGTGATGGGATTGAGTTTCCATGCTTAGGTCAGTTCCTGGCACCAGCAGACGCGATAAATGATGTGACAAACTGCATATGATGTTTTGGTGAAGATTTAGACTTTCAGCTTATACCTAGTAATATGGTCTGCAATGTCAGAATCTCCTACATTTCACTAGAGGCCTCTCCTTTTAAAAAAGAGTATGGAGAGAAGAGTCACAGAAGCCCAAAGCTATAGCAATTATTTTGAATTTTCCAACCCCACATAAAAATTGGACAATGTAGGCAGAGAGCAAAAAGGATTAAGTCTTCACACCATCACTCAGAATAACACAGAGGAGAATGGCTTTTCCTAGTAAAAGGATAGTGCTCTCAGTCTAAAATGTTATTTTAAGGACTTACATAATGTCCTCTGGAGTTTCAATGGCATTCTCATCACCCACTTCTAGTGATAGCATCTACACGGCAGCAGCAGGGACCTTTGAGAGATACACTTGACTCCAGAGAGGAAGGGACAGAAGTCAAGTCCTGCCACTAACAGAGCATGTTCCTCAATACGGATGTTCTTGCCAAAGCTCCATTAAAGTGAATCCTGGACTCGAAATCCCACCTCCTCAAACATGGTGGCTTGCCCCTCCAGTTCTTTGCAGACTGAGAAAGACTTTGCTAAATTAATTATACGACAGAAGCTCAAATGATCACACAGTTCTGAGTTGGAGGCATTGACAGCACATTTGTCTACAGCGTTTCTGTCCTAACTCGACCAAGCAGAATTTGTGCTTTCCTTTGTGCTATCCACTGGTTAGGAATGCATTTAGATTTCACTGATGCTCAGCCTCAAAGAGCAGGCTCCACATGTATTACTTTCATAATTTCTGCTGAGCTCAGATCCCCAAGAGATTGCAATACTTGTCTTTGCCACTTTCTGCCCAGCTGGCAGCAATTCAGTACAGCGGGGTGTCGAGTCACTGGATGCACACAGTCCTGCAGTACTTCTCCCCAGCAGTGGAGCCTACTGACAGCTTCCCCACTCACTGCACTGGCTTTCCAGTGAACCGTTACATTCCTTGCCCTTATTTTCAAGTAGGCCTATATCCATAATCCAGAGTGTCTGAAACACCTTCTGGGGTCCAGAATGAAGACACTGGTTAACAGCCCCGCTCCAGAGGTAAACTATAGCCTCCTATACTAAAGGTCACCTGTGCAACTTCATCCTTCTTGACTTTGAGCCTGCAAAATTAACCCCTGGACTTTACAGTTTCACCACCTTCTAGGCCAAATGCAAAGAATATTGCTTAGGACAGAAATACTTATTAATGTAGACAGCCAGCAGTGTGTACACTTACATCAAAACCTAACCATAGACTCCACATTGCACAGACAGTTGTTCTTTTGTGGAAAAAGGGAAGAAACAGTAAGTTGCAAAAGATAAATGCTATCTAACACACAACCGGAAGTTGGTCTGGTGCTACAATGATAAGTGTCACACAAAATCTTGAAAAGCTGCAACTTGGGTTGAAAAGTAGCTGCGTTCATGTAAATGAAAGACGGTGAAAAAATTTGCAGAAAGTACTACGTCACGCTGTCCTAACTTGGTAATAAATAGTACTATATGACACATTAATATAGTACTATGTGACACATGAAAAGACAAAAAATACTGTTTTACTCTCTTACTTTCACCAGGGGAATGGCTACTTGGCTGATGACTATGTCAGTAGCATCCTGCAAGGACTGTTCCCTAGGTCACAACATATCGCTATCCTTTCTATACCATTGCTGCACTGGAACTTCTGAAGATTCAACAACAGAAGTAGAGGTGACTGGCTAAGCTGCGCATCCAGTGGTCTGAAGCACATGGCAGTTTTCCAGCATAACGTAATCACCAGAAAGTAAAGCAAGTTTAGTCACTGACCAATGATGTAATTCCAGGCATTACTACTTTATATATACATTTAATTCATCCTCTCCAAAAAGCAGTGCTGTAACTTCACTATCTATCTCGGCATCAATGAAGCCAACTGACTTCTGCTTCTGGAAAGCAACACCATGGGCAAGTTCATTCTGCCTGATGTGACAAAAGAGAAAAACAATGGGAAGACCATCTATCCCACATAGCAAAACCAGGTAACTGCTGCTTTTCCACCTCTTCTGGCGCTACCTATCCTACCTTAGGTGTAAACTTTAAGATTTGACTACATTACACTTTGAAACAATTCAAATTTCTTCACACTCACGTTAAGAGTATGTAAAACAAATAGCTTGAGCGCTACGATGCAGTACAGTCCCTGGGGAATTCCACATATGCTTCTCAAGCAGAGCTTGCACCATGGTTCTGAGCCTTTGGCTTTGAAAAGCAAATGAACAAGAACACTGATTAAAAAGTAGAACAATTATGATATTAACTTTGTTACCAAATAACAGTATGATTAAAGATAGTATCAACTTGACATACATAAGAAAGGACTAAATCACGTCTTAGTGAACATGGCTAAACAACTTGATTTTCTTCCTTGCAAAACCAACTTCGAATTTTGCCCTTACATAAGCTCGCAGAAAAGTTCTACACTGGTAGAAAGTTTCTGTAACTTAAAGGCTGACAGGTGGCCTAGGTGAACTGAATGTGAGATTCAGATCTAACCTACAATAGGACAGAGCCATCTCACAGAAGCTTACATCCAATCTCACGCATGAAGTAAAGTATCAACAAAAAGTTGAAGGCCTGAATAATGTGGAAAGATTAATTTCCCCTGTAAAACAGGGTCTGGGGAAGTGGAAGGATATATTTATTATCTGCACGCTTTCAACCCAGGAGAAAAATACAAAAGCATACATAGAATTGCTCTTTGAAGATGCTGCATGAAGAGACGACTAACCTGCCACCAAGCCACAGGACACCTGAAAAGCACAGAGTCTAGTAGTAGTGACACTGTGTGGAGTTTCTGAAATAACAACACTGAGGAAAACAAGCATTTTTCCTAAAGACAATGCCTGTGAACATTTTATAGATGCTGGATCTCGGGTTAGTGATAGTTTAAGGAGGCTGGTTTGATTCATTCAGATATGAAGTGAATGTGCTCTACACATACACATAAATAAATATGCTCTAGACACATACATCTATTATAATTCTACTTTAAACAACATTCTTCATTTAATTATCATGCTATAAACATGATAAAAAGAAAACTGTTTACAAAGTAGTAGTAGTTCGGAAGGTACCTCCTGGATATTGATCATTACAACATTCTATAATTTCCATTCCTGTCAATGGAGGTGCAAACGATGAGAATCTTTTTGCATGCTAGTATCTATTTAGACAATCAAAGGCTTCAGCCAGAAAAGAGTAATGTCCAGATATCTGGTACCTACTGCAGGCCAACGATTCTTCAAAGTCTTTTATGTTGGTTCTAACAGATGAGCTTCAATTCTCCCAGCCAAAGAAATTACTAGAAGAGATTTATAATTGCTCGAACCAGATAACCAGAATGGACTGTTCTAACAATTTTTTTGAGGAAGACTAACCCTCAAAACAATTTGTAAAACATATTAAACAAAAATGAATCATATGAAATTAAATAACTGGTTCTGCAAATGAGTAATAGGATTTCCATAATTTACTTTGGAACAATAAATACACAGGTTTAAATTTTGACCTTGCTAGTATCATCAACATAGGTAAAATAAAGCTCATAATATGTGGTCAGCTCAAAAATGAGGCCATGTAACTATTTCACTATGCACTTCCCAAGTCACACAGTCAAAAATATCAAGCTATTATGGAAACACACAGCAGAATTTGTTAAGAGCTCAAGAATTCACCTTTCAAACTTAATTAAACGCTATTTCTTGTTAAAGCAACAGCTCATACACCAAAAGCCAGAAGACGAAAGCACTCACTTGTACTTGCTTACTTTACAAAAGCAGGGTATTTGGCTTCAAAGCTTTGCTGCTAACTGCAGACTTGTATTACAGCTTTTGAATTTCCATCTGCAGACAGGTACGTGCACCCAGCTGTTCCAGCAGGCAGTAGGATTTGTAGGGACAACTTTGGTGGCAGATTTGGGCCTAGTCGCTTAAACAGTTTTACATCTGTAGTTCCCAGCCGTTTCTGGTGAACAGAAGCATATCAACAGCTTGCAGCCATGGCTAACGTACATTTACACCCGCTGAACCAAATGAATAACCTGTATACTTTGCACTTCAACACTGGCTATGCTGATAATATTTCCCAACCAAAGCTAGTAAAAACCACCAAACCTGATTTTTAATAAATAAATAAATCTTCTAAAGACCTAGTGTTTTGTGAAAACACGTACATGCCAGTAAATCTTCTGACAGACACAGGCCAGCTGATACCTGCCAAGCAGATTTCCTGCAGAACCCTGCTGCTTTCCAGGCCACCCTCTGGCAGCCTGCCCCAAGGACAGCTTTGGACCGAGGACCCAGGACTTCCAAGGGAGCAGCTTAGGAGATGTAAGAATGGGGGAGGGCATCGATGTTCACATTTTTTCAAACAGTATGTTGCTACTTTGAGCAGACACTTAAATTTTTGCCTTTCCATTCCAGTTAGAAAGATTTTCTGAAAACTCAGGAATTATTGCACAACAGAAGTATAATTTACCAGCCAGTCCTATTACAAAGAACCACAGGCTTAATCCTTTACTGGAAAGATGATCAACTGCCTCTCAGCTGAACTTCCCTTTTCCCTCCCTTCTCTCCATTATGAAATTTTCATTTCTACCTGCAGTCATGCCGTAACTTTTAGTTTGGGAAACTATCACATAACTTTCTTCCAGGTCATCGCATCAGTCTCCCTACTCTAACATCCGATCATTGTTGGCTGGGACAGGGCACAAAGGCTTCTAATACTATGACCAAATGACTTTCAAGAAGGAAGGGGCAATTTGCAATAATAATTTACATTATCAAAGGTCTGACAGAAGTGGGACAACAGCGGTATTGCATCTCTGACAAATTTATCAACCCTTGCCTTTGCTTACACAGACATAACGTACCTCTAGAGTACCTTAGAAACAACTGGTACTTACTAATATTCCCTAAATGTGGACATGTTCTGCACATGCAATATAGGGACAGCTACAGCTCAAACGTATTTGTTGCCATTCAAAGGTTACGGTGGCAAAGACAACATAATGCCTAGGAAGAGCTACCCAAATTCTGTAGGGATACTAACAAACTTTACGACATCTAGAACTTTTCCCGGGATCTCACCAGGCAAGGTTAATATAATCCTTATTTGAAAGGCAAGCACTGCGAAAGAAAAATAGATCACTTGACCCATGCTAAAATAACGGCTGGGCTTGTGTGATCAACTTTTTCAATTTAGCCGAGACATTTTATATCCTCTCTCTTGTGAGAAGTGCCACAGGAATTTCAATGAGTTCAAATGGTGAAAATAACAGACGTGCTTCAAGTGAAAGACAGCATTTCAATAAAAACAGTGCCTCTTTATGTCAATCCCAGTGACTGCCTCGATGCTAACCTAGCAGGAAATAAGATGCTTACTGAACAACCAATGCTATTCTGTGCCCAACAAAAGTTTATCATGCTGGTTTCAGCCCAATCCTACTTTATTTACAAGATACATCAAGATTAGAGCCAGAGGCACCTTGGTCGTTTGTCAGTTAACACTCACACCTAACTACAGCAAGAACACACTCATGAAAAATTGAAATTAGTCATTCTCCATTGGTTTCTCTAGATTTCCTCTTCAGATGTAGTGACTTATTTAAGCAATCACCATTGCAACTTTGATGAAATTACAGAAGTTACAGTTTTCAAATGACAGAAATAGATTTAATTGTATGAGTATGGTCTCCAAAGGCATTACTGTGGGGTTAAGCCTACAATAATACATGACATTTTGCTTTGAGTTTGTAAGTGCACAGTTGCTGTTAGACTTGTTTACAGAATGGAGACTGGTATGAAAGCCATGGTCAGTGCTTGTCTGCATCTCCTACATCCTAGTGAAAGGGCAGGTAGCTGATGCAGCCTTGTATCAGGACACTGCCATTAGTGGAACATACACCAACTTTAGTCTTCCCCTTGGCAACATACAGCAATAGTGCTGAGTTTGGTTAACATAGCTGTGTGGTATCTTCTCAGTTCAAACGGAGAGGGAAGAGTAAACAAGGCACTGCAAAGGACTTTACCAGACCATAAGTGTGTTGTCATATCCAAAATAAAATACACGTAGTGCATGAACCAATTCGGAATATAATGTTAAAGACTAAGGTATGTATTGGCTGCAAAAGAGCCAAATTGTTCTTGTTCTAGCCATTACACTGTCTGATTTTTTCTTCCTCAGAGAAAGAAATCCATGGAAAAAAGAAAGCAAACAAATAGCCAGAGTGTTTCTAGCAGAACCTTAATGCGCTCAGGCCATTGTTTCATTGTCTACAACTGTGAGCTCACCACCTTCAGGAACAAGCAAGGAGAAATATGAGTTCATTTACTGCACTGAATCCTGCAGTGAGATATATACAGAAACTTACTCATTCTCTTGTAAAAATGAGTGCTTTCTGGGCCAAACACAGCAACATATAAAACTCAAACCACATCAAACAGTTAGTATTAATATTTATATCAATGTGGATAATGACTTCAGAATGGAAGAATCCAGTTCCTTTCCATCCTAAATTTGGTGTCAGCTTCAACACCATATACATAAATGAGATACATCGATGGAAAATATCAAATCTTGTTTGCTCCTGCAACATAGCACTGGAATTCACATCAGTGTTCTTGAATCTTAGTAATTATTTTCTAAAAACAATCAGCTAATAACTGTTATTCTCTGTGTTAATGCTTTACTGCTTTAAATTTTATGATTTTAAATCATAAATTTTAAATCAATTTCTTTCACAGCTCCATCTTTAATCTCATCTGTAAGCAGATAAATATTTCAGATTTTATGCATTCTCACTCAAAGTTTATTTGAAAACAAGAATGATGAACATAAAGCAAACCTGACCATACCTGCTGTAACAGCTCATGCATAAAGTTCCTTTACACACTCTGTAGCACACAATTCGTTTCCTGCGATTGCTGTACTTGAGGCTGGAATGCAATACCTACTCAGCAGCAATACAGCTGTGCTGTTTAGCAGCTTGGGGTACGAAGTGAATCAAACTGTATTCAACAACTCATATCTACCCAGCAGAAAAAACAGAATATATGTATGCAGAACAACCCCGAGAACTCTGTCCCAAGGGTGACTTGTTACATCGAGTACCTATCCGAAAAATCAGCAAAAACTTGGTTATAGCAAGACATTTGCAACAACATAGTGTGATTATTAGCCGTCCGTTGAAACAGGCAGAAGCTTGGAGGGTTTGGGGGATGGGTTAAGTTTGGTTTGGGGTTTTTTGGTGTTTGGGATTTTTTTTTTTTTTTCTTTTTTCTTCTAAGTGTGTAACTACAAGGGAGGCACTTGCGCTACATTGCTGCTGTTTGTGGATTTATCTTTCAAAGTTACAGATGCAAAAACATCCTGGAAAACCTAAACCAAAGTTCTTTTGAAAAATACAGAGTTTCATCCAAATAGAATCACAACAAAGTAAAGCCATAAAATCAGAGACTGCTCTAAGTACACTGTAATGAGCCCTCAGATTAACTGAGTTTGCAATGAATTCTAACACAGAAATAATTCTGTCTACCTTTTGGGTTTTCTGGCAAACACGTTGCAGCCTTGGTTATTACCCATATGGGAGTTTTGCCACATTAATGGAATTAACATGCTGCTTTTCTTTTGCTAGCATGAGTTCTTAAATGATTTTATAGGTTCTTGAATCTCAGTTCTGCTTTCCCCGTTAAAGCTGGCATATCTAGCAGCAGTGGCTCACTGTGGAGGACAGCCACCATTTCAGCATAGGCTTGGAAGAATGCGTTGCTTGGGATGCACATGTTCTCCATTTGAGCAAACCACTGAAATGAATATCACTGAAATAAATATTTATCAACAGAGCTACAACTATTTCCCTTTCATACTGGACAGTGCTGGATAACAGACAGGAATGTTAATGACTTGACTATTCATTTTTTTTATATGCCTCATTTAATTGATTAACATCACATCCAATATACATGTGTGGAACTTGTAAGTCCCTCATGCTCCAGTACAGTAGGGAAATCTGTTGCATGTGTTAACTTTCCCAGCAGAAAACTACATCCCACTCTCTCTGCAAGGTAAAGAGCTACGTTTCTTTCAAAAATGACAATTTAGATTCTTCTTATGTAGCTGGTTCCCAGAGGTAAAGAAACTGCAGTCTCAAGGGATCCAAAGTGTGACTCTGAATTTTCAGACGCTTGTAGTAGTATCTTTGCTTTTCTTCTGCAGCTCTCCCACCCAGGACAAGACTACTTTTTATTAGCTTCAGCGAGATTCCACACCAAAGTAACGCTTCCCAGTCTCTACTGCTGCCTTGTCCAAACTAGCTTCTAATAAGTTGACGTCACCATTACCCAACAGCAAATATTCTCTATTACTTTCCGTGCCATAATGTGGTGGATGTTCCCCTTAAAAGATTTTATCAGTGATGTAATTTCCTAGCACAAAACTGCTTCATGCATTTGGG
>JANHGO010000042.1:49174964-49189215 GCA_024606505.1 Aquila spilogaster | reverse complement strand
GATGAAACAATTCTCTTTCAGCCTGCAACAAGGAAGCAGAGGTCAGCCAAACATTTGGGGCCTAGAGATGACGGTTTGCAAACTACAACTGTTCACATCTGGAGTTCAGATTTGGCCAAACTCTCAGTATCATCCATCACACACACAAAAAGAAAATGAAAAAAAAAAAATGAAACACCACAAGACAACAAATTAAAAGAGTATTTTTGTTATTTGATAAGGAGAATAAAAGTTAGGAAACATAAAAAAAATGTTATGTGCAACTTTAACTCTGCCTATCAAACACAGAATAAAGCTTCTTATTTTTCACAACAAATAGCATCAGGGCTGGCTGTGGAATTTCTTAACTTGCATTTAACCACAAGTCTGTATTTGCCAGTATCCCTCACTGGCTGCATCCATCTCCCAGCATAGCGGGGCCTATCCCACAGGCTGATGCCCAGCTGCTCTGCTTCCTTTGCTGGCCTGGCAAACCTCACACGCTTAGCATTCAGAATGGGCTCCTTTACAAGGACGAAAAAATCATATATGTATATATATGTAACAAAATATATCATTGTAAAAATGTATTGTAAAGGCTAAAGTATACATATATACTTCCCTGCATAACATGGAGAATGTTAAAAAGAAAGACAACAGGGTCCTAGCTGCCCGCCCCCACTGACCCAGGCCTTGCTGGAGACCCATAGGCCACCCAGCTCTCTCCTCACATTGCAGTTCCCATCCAGGCCCTGAGGAGGTAGATTCTTTCTTCTTCTCATTCTCAAAAAGCAATGACTCACTTTATCTCCTAATAACCAAATAAATTCAATTTTGGACAAGAACCAAAACTGGAAAATTTCATCCTGATAAGCTTTTTCTGACTGAACACAGAGGGTAAAAAGGGAAACAGCTATATGGCCTTAACTATAGGAGGTTCCTTCCATTACTGCTGTAACGTGAAGTATTCCAAGACGTGCCAAGTTTTCGCTGTAGGCTGCACCAGGCACCAACAGGACACCGAAGCGCTCTGTGAACGCATAAATCCAAAACAGTCTCTCACTGCAGTGACTCTTCTCTCCTGAGATGTATTACATTTTTTAAAGTCAGTGAAAAACAAAAAACTGCAAAATATCACTTTTAATCCTTGGACTACAAAATGGTTGAACCCTCCAGGGGCCAGGCAAGGCCAGAAACAACTCTTTTTCCTCCCTTTTTCCCAGATTTGGGGGTGGAGGGGAGGGCAAGGGGAAAGGGAGAGAGCAAAGAGTGCTTGGTTTCAAATAGCAACATTGTCCAAAAGGGTGAAAGGGAACAGATGGCCGTGGAGAATGCAGCCTCAAAGCTCCAAAGAAAAGGGCTATTTTGACAGATCTTGCTGTTTCCTATTCAAGCATGAACACTCTGGCATGGGGAGTTAAGACGATACAAGGAACAACCTCTGTTCCCAGCAACTGACTATAGGCAACTGGGCTCTGAAGCTCTCTGAGAAAAACAACATGAGACAGACAGACAAACAGATATGGCAGCAAGCCCAGATCTCGGCCATCAGGAAAAGGGAGGGGGGGGAAAGGGAGTGGGGGAGGAAAGGAGAAAAGCTAGAAACAGCTGCCTTTTCCTGGCTCCAGTGCAGAGCATTAGAAAGAGCCTATCCAGCCTTTCTCATCTTCCTTTTCAGTGAAACTTCTTGAAGGGGTCACCCTCAAGCTGTTGGTCTTTGCCCTGAGGGGAGGTGAAAGAGAGGACAGATCACAACTCGTCTAACTCAATGAAACCTGCTTCCTTTAATCACAAAGACCTCCCTCCAGCTAGCTAAGAGGAACTTTAAATGTAAGAAAGCATAATTAGTTCTAGATTTTTGCATGCAAAAAGGTTGAGAAATTTAAAGTTGTGGCTCCCACAGTACACGTAATTTGTTTGCACAGTATACAGCAGTGAACCATTATAGAGGAGGGCAGGGAGAATTGTATGCGCCGTGAGAAACAGCTCGTGTATGTCCTGACTTCCATTGGTCCTCATCAAGAGAATGCGGCAACAGCTGTTCATTCACTGATTCTGTGCATCTAGTATCAGGCAGATTGCAGTTTTGAAGGTCAGCTTCACATCCATTCCCAGCATTTACAGCTAGACCCATGCCACTCAGTGCAACCACACTTCACTATCAGTGTTGAGTGGCAGGAATGAATCTGTGAATTTCTAATTTGTACACAATTCTCGTTTCTTTAGAGCAGTTTGCTACATGGCTTTTCCCATCCTATCCTTGTTGTCCATGAGCAGAACCCCTGCGCAGTGCCTTCCCTTTGCTCTGTAACTGGGACAGAAGCAGTGGCAGCCTCACGCAGGAAATGGAGGGAGGAAAAGAGGGGACCCTGGGTATAAATATTAACTATCTCCCCAACTCTTCCCTGGGGCAGGGAAGTAGCTCGCCTCCCAACTTTAATATCCGCTTTTTAAAAAATCACTGAAGGAAGAAGATAATAAAGAACTGAGGGTGTTCACATGCCAGAACTCAGAATGAAGAAATGCAAATACTACATGCTGATGCTATCTGGGCCTTTGTTCCCTCATCTGTGAAACAGCATTTGTTAACTTTAGTCAATAAATACTAAACATGCAGAAAAACAGACACCAGCAACAAATCAACTTTAAAATCCTCAGGCTCCAAAGTAATCCAAATTCTTATCAAAGTCTTGGCTTTCTACACTATGTAAATGTTTTTCTGTTTGTTTGTTTTCATAAAAGATATCCAATACAGCTCTTATTAGCTGTAATTGTTAACTTAAAACTAAATAGATAGGATCTGACTGTTAAAAGTAGTAAAATAAATAAATAAATGAAATACCTTATTTAGGTTAAATCAGATAAAATCTGTTTATTTTCTTCTTAATTGCTAGCTTCCTGAACAGAAAAAAATGCTTCAGGTAGTCCTTACTAAGGGAACCCCAAATATTGATTACTGAGTATTAATGAAGTTGAACTTGTTAATTTGCCTTTCTTCTCATACTTCCTCGAGTACAGCCGACCTTGAACAATTACACCGTAGTTCTCATTCTGCTTTACTTTTGTTGTACGTCTCCTCCTGTTCTCTGTCACTGTCAATGTAATGAACAGCGCTCACAAACTGATTCTGTCATACTGCAGGACAGGTGGTCCCTCAGTATATTCCCACACATTCCAAATATTTTAAGTGTTTCACATCTGTTGTCTAACGCATTTTCAGTTCCCCACTAGAACAGTAGGGGATGAAAACAAAAAGCTATATATAACATAGTAACTGACCTTTTATGCCACATGAGTTCTGTCTTTTTGACAAGATGATAAATTTCAAAAAAGAGCTCAGACGTCACTTGTACACTATTAAAGAAAGTCTGAGGGAAAAGATAACTTCAGATTAACTTATGATTGTGGCAATAGCACAGATGATAAACTTTGTTTCTTTCAGCACAGTGTATGCTCAACTTAAGGAAAACTTAAAAATTAATGATTAAGGTGATTTACACATTTCACAACCATACAAACCATTCTGCTAAAAAAAAAAGCAAAACCTGAGACATCTCCATACTCACTGATACACAACGTGGGTAAGATTTATATAAATGCTTGGATATGGCCTACAGAGCAGCATCTAGGGAAACACTGGATGATTTTTTCCCCTTACAAGAATGAACCTGATCAGATGTACTTTACAAATACATGGCTGCAAGTAATTCTCCTCACTGATGAACAGGGCCACTGATCAAGAAGTGAGACCAGGAAATGAAAGGTACTCAGTGTGTCTCAACTACTAAGCTACCGTTTAGGAGGCAGAAAATGACTGCCAGGCTACAGCTGGGACAGGCAGTGACGGTTAACGCTTTCAGTGAGAGCAAAAATGTTATGAGATGGCAGTAACTACAAGCAGTTGTGAATCTGGTTTACATCTCAGTGCAGAGGCTGGCATGTCCCGCTCTACCAGTATTGCGGCTCCACTGGGTACTGCCTTGTTACAGACTGTGACAGGAGACTGTCCCCTGCTGCATGACCAATGTCACGTCCAACAACATAATGGCATTCCTTCAAGCTCTTTGCCACTGTGATGTTTCAACTAGGAGAGCTGATAACTGAATCATGAGAGATTAGCAGTATAATTGAGATATCCACAGTTGGGTAATACAAATAAATGAATGGTTCTTTTTTTTTTCTTCATTAAAAAAAAAAAAAGAAAAAGAAACCTATTCCAAGCCAGAGATACATATTTATTGGGGTCTCAGCACGACAGACCCACAACTGTGTCTCAAGAGAATCAACATCACTGTGTGACTGCATTCAAACACTACCAGGACATGCAGCAAATGCCTTGGCACTTCCCATAGTGCCAGGACTGGAAGTTAAGCATTTAAGCAAACTTACCTCCGTTCACACTGGAAGACAACTACCTTCATCCAGGCCTAGAGCAGTGCTGACTGCAAGGCACAATATCTTATCAATGCACAGCAGCAACATGGTGCTGGATAAGAGTGCACATGGAGATGCCTTTGCCGAGAACACGGTGGGCATACAGAACGTAAAACAGATCCAGGAAGAGGGGAATTTCAGCTTTCTTTTTAATAGTGCCAAACTTGTTCCTCTTACTATAAATTCCAAGAGGTTTCTGGCAAGCTGGTGCCACAGTGAGAAGTGAAAAGACAAGAGAGGAAATGGAGAAATGGACATCAGGGAGTACACCAGGCTGAGTCCAAGAGATGAGAAATGTGGGAGTTTGTGGGAGTTTCATTCGACTTAAAAACCCAACATTTCTAAAAAATAATTTGGAAGCATAGATGCTTAACTCAGTGAAACAAAGGACTGCCAAAGGCTGAAAGATAACTGAAAAGTTAGAATAAAAGCTACAATTATGTACAAAGAGCGCATTTTCCATTTTTGCTCTGCAATGAATTTCAACAGCCAAGATGATAATTTCGTAAGAACATGCACCATGGCCAAAGGAGTCCCTACAAAATTCCTGCTGACAATACCTTGTACTGGTGAACAGACTTCCTAAACCTTCAAACTGAATTCTTCTAAAGAAAACAAATAAGATTCAATGCATTTTCACCAGTATTACAGGAAATAAAATATTTTCTATCTTTCCAGAAACAGAAAGCCTGTACTATATTCCAGGATGTACATAATGTATAGATGTGTCAGTAGATGACTTTACACAAACAACCACTTCAGAGGCTAACAGCTAGCCCCTTCAAAGTGCTCTGCAGTCCACACAAAAGCTTACTTTTGGGGATCTCTTTAGACAGTGCATCAGACAGTCCACCTAATGAACACTTGGGCAGAAAGCGCTTGTATTAAATTACAAATTACTGTCCTGTAATGCACAGTGCAGAGCTTCAGAGGTAAGCTCAAGCTGGCTTTAGAGCATGAGGAATTTGTCCAGTAGAACACCATACTAACACTGATAAATTGTTTCTGATACCTGAGAGACCAGATGGGTTCCTTCATCAAGTTTTATATGGTATTATCTTGGTTATTGCCGTGGTATTACCTAGGGCTTCATTAGCTCTTTCACAATCAGTTGCTTATGCTTTTACTTCCACAGCAGACTGCTGAAAAGCCCAGCAGCTCAGAGAGAAGCAGTGGTTAGTGAGGAAGTGACAGTCTTTCCTCAGAAAACTACGTTTGATCTTGTTTCTTTGCATGATGCTGTCACAGTGCTCTTATTTCATAAGAGATAAAAGAAAATATTTTAAAGTAACTGATGATCCCATGGCAACATCAAGAATGTTAAAATGGAATCAGAACAGTAAGGGGAGATGGAATCTCAAATAGATACATTTTAAATTCCAATTTTCTGAGTCTATTAAGGCTTAGCAATATTGATGTAGTGATAGCAACTTAAGGTACTAGATTTATCAAACTTACCTTCCTATTTCAATTTGAAATGCATGATATGAACACTGGATCAATTGTTATGTGACCTCCAAGCAGTCACCTGATTTTGCTATGTATTTTTAATCTGTCTAGCTGTAATAGTTACACAAATTCTCATTATCTGCAATGAATTCCTGTAAATCATGCGTTTTTTCTGTCTGTTTCAGCTGAGACCAGATAAGACAGCAGATAACTCCAGACATAGCGTTCCACACTTGTCTTATTCTCCAAGCTAGAAAGCTACAGGATTTTAAAAATATATTCTTGTATTATAGAAGCAAAATAATAAACAGCTGTAAAAATAGCCAAGTCATCAATCTTTCAACCTTCAGCTCTAGTATGAGCTGCCAACACCCTTAGAGTTTTCATTTCTCATTTCTATGTGGTAGCCTGCCTCCAGTTCTGAGAAACATCTCATGAAGTGACTTTACTAAGTTGTTTTTCTGATATCCCTGGAAAGACAAATGGCACCTACAAACGTTAAGGATCATTTCTACATTTTTTTCCAACATGCACACAGATTGTTATTCACATGAGATGATACAACATCGTCAATCAGCTGAGTCTGGATCTTTTTTCCTGCGTGAAAAATAATGTATAACACACCCAAATGACTTTAAGCCTTCACATCACTGTTCAAATTAACAGATAATAATGTCTTTTCCTAGTGAAAGGTAGCACTCTGTATGGTTTAAGTTGTATTTTAAGGACTTCATTCCTCTCAAGTTTGAGATGGCTAAATTAACACTTTATATATAATCACAAAAATCATAACCATAATCACATAAAATCTGCAAAAGCTGAAGCTTGGGTTGAAAAGTGAAAAAGGTGAAAGAGATTTGGAGAAAATGCTATGCCACAGCATCCTAACTTCATAATAAACAAGACTATATGACACATGAAAAACTAGTACACTGTTTTACTAATACATTGTTGCTTCCACCAGGAGAATGGCTAAGGGTTGATGATTATGCCAGCAGCACCTTACAAGCAAGGACCGTTCCAAATCTGTCCTTCCAATACTAACATTGCACTGGAGCTTCTGAATATTCAAATACAGAAGCAGAGCTAGCACATGTGCACATCCAGTGCATGTGGAATTTTTCCAGCATAACCTAACTGCCAGAAAATAACGCTAGTCATTAACCAATAATGTAATTCAGGGTATTTCTGCTTCATATACATATTTAACCCATCCCTCTCCAATAAACAGCACTATGACTTCACTATCTGTCTTGGTGCCAGTGAAACCAACTGATTTCTGCTTCAGGAAAGGAACATCATGGGCAAATTCACTCTGCCCGATGTGACAGAAGACACAGTTCATCTATACCACATAGTAGAAACAGCTAAGTGCAGCTTTTTTGCCTCTTCTTGAGCTATCTGCCCTACCTTACTTAGGCATAAACTCTAAAATTTGATTACAGTACACTTCCAAATCATACAAACTTCTTCACGCTTGGGTTAGGAGCATATAAAACAAATGATTTGAGCAGTATGGCAGAGTACAATCCCTGGGGAATTCTAAGCATGCTTCTCAAGTAGAACTTGTAATGTGGTTGTGAGCCCTTGACTTTGAAAAGAACACTGATTAAAAAGTAGAACAAGTACTTTATTAACTTTGTTGCCAAATAAGAGTATGATTAGAGATACTATCAACTTGACATACATAATAAAGCATTGAATGTGGACTAAGTAGCGTCTCAGGGAATGTGCCGAACAACTTCATTTTCTTTCTCGTGAAACCAACTTCAAATTTTGTCCTTACGTAAGCTCTCAGAAAAACTCTACACTGGCAGAAAGTTTCTGTAATTTAAAGACTGACAACTGTGAAATTCAGAGCTGCAATATGAAATTCAGTCTGCAATAGCACACCGACACATCTTAAGAGCTTACATCCAGTCTCACCTGTGAACTAAAGCATCACCAAAAACTGAAGGCCCAAATAATGTAGAAAAACAAACCTCCCCTTTAAAACAAGGTCTGAGGAGGTGGAAAGATACTTTCATTGTCTTTCAACCTAGGAGAAAGACATGGAATCATACTTAGGACTGATCCTTGAGGATGCTGTATTAAAGAAAGAAGGTTCACCTCCCACAAAGCCACAGAAGACCTGGAAAGGACAAAGTCTAGTGAGCAGTGACACCATATAGGATTTCTGAAATAGCAGCAGAGAAGAAAAACATTCCTCCTAAAGGCAATGACTGTGAACATTTTATAGATACTGGATCTCAGGTTAGTCGTAGTTTTAATAGACTGGTTTGATATGATACGAATGTGCTTTATTCATATACTTAAATATGCTCTACGCACATATATAAAATCTACTATTAATTCTAAATTCAAGGACATTCTTCATTTCACTATTGTGCTATGAACATGATGAAAACTGTTTAGAAAGTAGTTGTTAAAAAGGTGTCCCCTGGATATTACTGATTACCACAACACTGTAATTTCCATTCCTGTCAGATGGGCTGCACATAATAAGAAGCATTTTGCATGGCAGTATCTATTTAGACAATCAAGGCTTTCAGCCTGAAATAAAGAATGTCCAGATATCTAGTACATACTGGAGGCCAGAGATTTTTCAAAACCTTATATATTGGTTTTCAAGGATGTACTTCAGCTCTTCTAGCCAAAGAAATTGCTAGAAGAGACTTACGATCATCCGAACTAGATGATTAGAATGGACAGTTCTTTACCTAGCATACACTTCTTTTTTTCCCAGTAAGGATAAGTAATTCTCAAGATGATTTGTGAAAATTATTAAATGAAAATGAGTCATATGAAATTAAATAACAGGTTCTGTAAATGAGTAACAGGATTTCCACAGTTTACTTTGGACCTATAAATACACAGGTTTAAGTTTCCACCTTGCTAGTATCCTGAAAGGAAAGATCAGAAATCAACAGTAAGCTGTGCAAATATTTCAGTGTGCAATTTGGAAGTCAAAGTCAGTAACATGAATTTACTATGGAAACAAAGAGCAAAATTTGTTAACAGTATAAGAAATTTACCCTTCCAACTTTCTTAAACACAATTTGTTATTAACGTGACAGCTTCATGTACCACAAGACAGAATATGAAAATGCCCTCTTGTACTTTTACTTGCTCGCATTACTGATTGCCACCTGCAAACATGGCCAGCTGTTAAAGCAGGCAGTGGGACTGGGAGGGATGTAGTTGGTGGCAGATCTGGGCCTAGTCACCTGAACTGTTTCCTATCTGTAGCTTCCAGCCACTTCTGATGAACAGAAACACATTGGCAACTTGCATCCAGGGCTATGACCATACTCACTGAACTGTATAACATATACATTCTTTGCTCCAATATACTGACTATGCTGAAATATTTCCCAACCAAAGTTGGTAAAAATAAATAAAATTAAAAATCAGTCCGCTAAAAGATTAGTACTTTGTGAAAACATGTAGATGCCAGTAAGACTTCTGACAGACACAGTCTATATTCATACCTGCCAGGTAGATTGTCAGTAGAGCCCTGCTACTCTCCTGCCTGCCTGCTGGCAATCTGCCCATGAGGCAGCCGGGACAGAGAAGC
The DNA here is from genome assembly GCA_024606505.1 of Aquila spilogaster. Classification (NCBI taxonomy): domain Eukaryota; kingdom Metazoa; phylum Chordata; class Aves; order Accipitriformes; family Accipitridae; genus Aquila; species Aquila spilogaster. The sequence continues at coordinate 49,179,776 of JANHGO010000042.1, read as the reverse complement.
CCGGCACTTGCAAACCTGGCAGCTCAGAGGACTGAAGAATGGAGGAAGACATCCACGTTTACGTTTTTTTTTTATTCAAACACTGTGCTGCAATTTTGAGCAGACAAATTTTTGTCTTTCCATTCCAATTAGAGAGATTTTCTGAAAGGTCAGGAATTATTGCACAATAGAATTTAGCAGCCACACCTATTACAAAGAGCCACAGGCTTAATCCTTTCCCAGAAAGCTCACCAATTGCCTCTCAATTGCATTTCCCTTCTTCTTCCCCTCTATAAAATTCCCCCTCTCACTTGGAGTTGTGCTGTAAATATTAGTTTGGGAAACTACCACCCAACTATCTTCCAGGTCAACCAACCAGACGCCCTACTCCAACATCCAACCATTGTGGTTGGCAACAGTGCACGAACTCCTCTAACACTACAACCAAATGACATTCAAGAAGGAAGAGGCAATTCCAGCCACCACACTGTCTGATTTCTGATGTCTCCCCCCAGTGGAGAAAAAAAACAATCCAGGGAAAAAGGATAAAGACAGCCAAAGCCTTCTTAGCAGAACCCTGGTGAGCTGTGGATCGTTATTTCTGTCTACAATTGAGAGCACATCACCTTCAGGAACAGTTAGAACAGTTACAGAGCAATACAAGTATCTTCTGAGCCAGGCAAACACAGCAACATAACAATAACTATTTGATCTGTTTTGAGTTTGATAATATTTATACCAATGCAGACAACTGCTACAAAATGAAATAATCTAGTTCCCTTTCATCCTAAATTTGATGTCAGCTTTAACACCATACACATAAACAAGAACATCAGTGGAATGTATTTAGTCTTGCTTTCTTCCAATACATAGCTCTGTTGTTCAAGTCAGCATTCTTAGCAGTTACTTTCTAAAACGAATCAGCTAATAACTATGATTCCTTATAACTGTGTTGGTGCTTTACTGCTTTAAATTTTATGGATTTTTTTTCAGATCTATAACTTTTATTGTTTTATCCTTAATCTCAACTCTAATCAGACAAAAATATTTCAGGTTTTATGTATTCTGACTTGAAGTTTACTTGTAAAGCAAGAATGATGAACACAAGTCTGAACACATTGACGTTGAAGCATAAAGAATGTTTACGCAGACTATTGTATACAATTCTCTTCCCTCGATGCCATTCCTTTAAGCTGGGATGTAAATACCTGCCGAGCAGCTCTACAGCTGCATTGTTTAAGAGCTTGGGTTAAGAAGAATCACACTGTATTCACATGGGCTGCTCTAAAAGTAATGTCTCAATTTTTATCATATTGGCCCATGATGTCAGAAGTGGATGTTGGTAGTATGGCAGTAGAGGTTGAACCTTCCCACTGGCAACAGTGGATGACCTCTGCTGGTGCATATTTTTAAGAACATGGCATGCAGGTTCTTGCTCACCACTGGAAAAAGGGTATAGGCTAATGGTGGTGACTATGTTGAAAAAGAGTGTTTTGTAGCTGAGAATCTGCTCTGCCAAACAGTGCTATTGTGCTCTTTGTAGCTGTTGGAGTTTCCACGGAAATAAGTAGGAAACGTTACTTTTGGAGCAATCTACATAGCAGAGAAGAAACAGTGCATATGTATGCAGAACGGCCCAGTGAACTCTGTCTCCTGTCCCTTGTTACACTGAATATCCATTCTACAAATCAGCAAAGTCTTGATTATGACAAGACATTTATAAAAATATAGTATATTTATTAACCATCTGTTATAAAAGTCAAAACCTTGGGTAGTTTTGTTTGGTTGGTTTATTTTAGTTTCAAGTGGATAACTACAAGGCAGACACTTGCACTACCTTGCTGCTGTTTCTGGATTTATCTTTCGAGGCAGCAGATACAAAAACTCTCTGGAAAACCTACACCAAAGTTCACTTGAAAAACAGAGTTTAATCCAAATAGAATCACAACCAAATAAAGCTTTAGAACCAGAAACAGTTCTAAGTATGCTGTATGGAGTCCTTATATTAACTGAGTTTGCAATGAATTCTAAAACACAAATTCTAAGCGTATCTTCTGAGTTTTCTGGCAAACACATTGAACAGCTTAGGTTATTACCCATACGGGAGCTTTGCCATATTAATGAAATTAACATGCTGCTTTGGTTTTGATAGCATGAGTTTCTAAACAACTTTAAAGATTTTGTGTCTCAGTTTTGCTTCTTGTATTAAACCTAGTATAGCTAGCAGCAGTGGTTCATTGCAGAGGACATGCACAATTTCAGCATTGCTTTAGAATAATGTGTTGCTCAGGATGCACGTGTTCTCCATTTGAGCAAACCACTGAAATAAATATCACCAAAATAAATATTTATCAACTCAGCTATAAACCATTTCCCTTTCACACTGGACAGCGCTGGACAACAAACAGACTATAAGGAATGTTAATGACTTGGCTATTCATTCTTCTTGTATGCCTCATTTAATTGACTAATGTCAAATCAAGTATACACATGTGGGACTTTTAAGTCCCACCAACTCCAGTACAGTAAGGAAATCTGTTGCTTGTAACTATTTTCCTGGTAGAAATCTACATCCCACGTTCTCTGAAAGGTAAAGAGCTAAGTTTCCTTCAAAAAATGATTATTTAAATTCTTGTTACATAGCTAGTTCCCAGAGGCAAAGGAACTATAGCCTCAAGGGATCTGAGGCACAACTGAATTTTCAGACACTATAATACTCATCTCTTCTATTGGTTTCCCAAACGCTGTGGCTCTGTGTTATAGATTTAGTGAGGTTTCATACTAAAGTCACCCTTCCCATCACCTACTGTGCCTGCTGTCTTGCAAAAAATAGTTTTCAATAAATTAACCTTTCCACTACTCAACAGTGAAAATCCTCTATAATTTTCTGTGCTATAACATGGCAGATGTTCCCCTTGAAAGATTTTATCAGTGTTATAATTTCGTAGTACAAAACTGCTTCATGCATCAGGTTGAGGGGGAGGTGGGGGGAAGAAAAATTGTCTGAGATCAGCACCAAACCTTGCCTTATCTCCCAAGGGGGATGAATCACATACTCTGCTTAGAATAAACACGTCCTGAGTAAAGAGGACTGTTGGGTGGATTAGATGGAAAACACCCTAACAGGAGGATTTTGTTTGTCTGAAGATGCTGGCCCAACGTACAAAGAAATTAAGTTGCTGTTCTGTGATTAAACTGCTGTTCCATGTACATATCAACGGCTCTCAAAAACAGGTTCACTTTTTCCTCTTTGTAATCCAGTTTGTAAAGTATTCAGATTATAATTTATCTTTACTTGGTGAACATCTCACTGCTCTCCGTGGTGTATCTAATAGGTAGTTAGTACCTAGAAATGCAAATTCTGCATGAATATCCACTTACATTATCTTTATGGATGGATGCACATAGCATGATGGAAAGCACAGCAATGACAGCAGAGCAACAAGGTCCTAAGCTGCAGTAAGCAAGAATTTGCTCAAACACAACAGCTGTGGGCAGAGAAATAAAGGAAAGAAGCTGCCTACCTTCAAAAGGCCTCAGGTATGCAGGGATCTCCAGCAAGATACCCTCACCTCCACTGCCAACCCTTAAATGAGGCCTGGGAAGGAGTGGATCCAGGCTCCACCCCTTCCAGTCACTCAGGTACATTGCTTGCACCTGAGCTCCCCTGGGTTGGCCCTGCCTTCCTGCCAGGTGCTCAATCACTGCTTCAGGCTGTGACTTAGCATTTCTGCTACAATGCACCAATGGCAAGGGAGGCAGAGAAAGAAAACGTTTGGAAAATGCTATGAGGGGAGAGGCAAGAGTGAAATGGGGTTGGCAGCAGGAAGGGGAACTAGGTGGAGGGTCTATACTGAGCTGAACTGCCTGGTAGGAGGGAATGACAAACAGGTCGGAGCTAGCAAAGCATCACGAGAAGTTGACAGGACAGTAGAAAGCAATGAGCATGCTGCATGAATGCAAGAAAACCACAGGATAGACTTTATAGCACAATCTAAACAGTGTATGTTGTACATTTTAAAATTGGAAGGATACTACAGTAACACTGCGGAAATGAACTGAGCACTGATCCACAAGTCATCTTGTCTGTTTTTTCTATTACTGCTACAAGAGAAGTTTAAATCTCTCGCAGGTGAGACTGCAGAATATACAGACAGCTCTAAGCAACTTCTGTGGTTTTCTTCTGGGGAAAAAGATGCTAGCATCCCAGCTGAAAGCCACAACAGCTAAAGACCACTTGAAACTTCATACAACAAACTTGTTACTTCCTTATGTCATGCTTCTATACTCCCAACAACTACGTTAGTTTTTAAGTTTCCGATTTTTTTTTTTTTTTAATTAAATTGTGTTTATCATGTTTCCTGAAATTCTTTGTAGAGGTTTTTGTAGTCCTTGATCAATTCAGTCCTTGAGTCTGGTCTTTTTGTGCTTTAACAGGGCAGTGGAGATCAATTGGAAGCTTTAGTATGGGGTTCTTAAATATCTCTCCATAAAGACAGATGTTCTCACAGGAGATCCTCCATATTACTTCCTCACTTCACCTAAAAAGCAAATAATGACTTGTCCTGTCAAAAGGAATGCTTATTCTAATTAAAAACCTTCCCATAAGCTTAGTTTCACTAGCACACAACAAAGCAGTAACGAGAATTTGAAGGGATGAAGGGGTGAGTAGATACACCTATGATGAAGTCAGAGGGTGTTAGAAAGGCGCTAGAGCTATCAGTACCTTTGTGTTTGTCATGGTTTTATGATTTTGATTATCGGTATTCCACATCATAACATCATGTAATGCATTGGGAGTTAAAGAGTTAATGCTCCAGTTCCGTGGACTGC
>JANHGO010000042.1:49079650-49174864 GCA_024606505.1 Aquila spilogaster | reverse complement strand
GGCTCAAGGGGGGGGGCAAGGGGGAGAGAAATTGTCTGAGATCAGCACCAAACCTTGCCTCATCTCCCAAAGGTGATGAATCATGCACCCTGCTCAGAATAAACACATCCTTAGTGAAGGGGACTGTTGGATGGATTAGATGGAAAACATCCTAACTGAAGGATTTTGTTTGTCTGTAGACGCCAGCCCAATGCATAAAGGGAAAAAAAGAAATTAAGTGGCCGCTCTATGATGAAATTGCTGTCCGAAGTATATCTCAAGCCCTCTCATTAAAAATGGGTTTGTTTTTTCCCCTTTGTAATCCAGTTTTTAAAGTATTCAGATTACTGCTTATCTTTGCACTGTGAACATCTCATTGCTCTCCATGGTATAGCTAAAAGCCAGTTACTACCTAGGGATGCATATTTTGCACAAACATCCACTTTTTTTTTTGTATGGCTTAAGGAAGAAGATATGCCAATGGCAAGGGAGGGGAGGAGAGGAGAGAGAAAAAAAAAATGGAGAGGGGAGCCAAAACTGAAATGGGGTGAGCAGCAGGAAGCGGAGTGGGGTGGGGAGAGCTGAGCTCTGCGACAGGAGGGAACGGCAAACTGGCTGGAGCTGGCAAAGCATCATGAGAAGGAGATGGGACAGCATAAACCAATGAGCGCGTTGCACTCTGGGTCGTGTGAGGAAGCCACAGGATAGACTTTATAGTGCCATTAAAACAGTGTATTTTAAACATTTGAAAATTGGACTGGGCTAGAATAATAATACTGCAAAAACGAACTGAGTACTGATCCACAAGGCATCGCATCTCTTAACCTCTCATGTGCTCAAAGAAAAGTCCAAAGGTCTCTCAGATGAGACTGCATGATTTATAGACAGCTCTAAGCAACTCTTATGGTTTCCTTCTGGGGAAAAGATGCTAGCAGGCCAGCTGAAAAGCACAACAGGTAAAGACCCCTTGAAACTCCACAGAGTAAAGAGCAGTTACCTGTTTATGTACTGCACTTGTATGCCATAAACTAAGCTAGTTTTTTTAATAAGTTTCTGATAATTTTTTATTGCACTGTGTTGATCGTGTTCTGTAAAATCCACTGTGGAGGTTTTTGTAGTCCTCCTTTATCAGCTCTGAATCCTGGAGAAGGACCTTTTTGTGCTTTAACAGGGCTGTGGAGATCAGGTGGAAGCCCTAGTACATCGTCACTAAATACCTCTCCATAAAGACAAATGTTCTCACAGGAGATCCTCCAGTTTCAAGACTACTTCCTCACTTCACCTTAAAAGCAAACAATAACCTATCTTCTCAGATGAAGTGCTTGTTTTTCTGGTAAAATAATGAAAAACTTTTCCACAGGTCTAGTTCATCTATCACATAATAAAGCAGTAAAGAGAATTTGAAAACAAAATAGAAGTAATCTTTCCCCACTTCTGGCCTGCCAGTTCACAGAAGCACCTCAGACCTTCACTATATGGACTTCACCCATACACCCAAGGACTCAGCCTGGACACCAGAGAAGGCCAACGAATCCAGCGCAAAGCTCTCCGTACATGCCACAAAGCCCTCCAGCACTCTGAAGAAACCTGGATTTTTGTCCCAATGCTCCTGTGAGTAAAATGTTACAGTTGGAGGCTGCCTGAGGACCACTTACACCCTGATTTTATTAATCCTCTTCTTACATACTTTTAATAAGCCACCAAACAGTTAAAATGGTGATTTAATTACCCAGCCCTGAGGACTGCCCTTTTACACAAGTTCATGCCCATAAAATGCTGTTCTATCAATGACTCTGTATCACTCAAACAAGGCCATGGAAGAGGTCAGTATCTGCCAAAACCAAGAGGAGACTGTGGTGGTGCATTTCTTTCCCCTCTCTGGGCTGATCTTTAAGTGGCCCAAGCCATTCCTACTTAACAGAGGCAACATTAGAAACTTCAGAAAGTCCAGGCAGGGTCTGAAGCAACAAATTAGTTACTTTTTACCAATTTATTGAATCATTATTACTGGGATTTTTAAATTATTATTTCACATAAGAGAGTACCAGTTAAGTACTTTCTATGTTCTGCAAACATATGGACAGGTCGGCTGACATGCTGGTGAATGCTGGAGAAGTAGTCCATGCTCAGCCTGCACAAGACTTGCTGGGTCTTTACATTGAAAGAAAGATGGTACAGCCATAGCAATTTAAAATCCCTATTAGCTGAGCTCTGCAACTGCAGCTATCAATGGATTTAAAAGAATCGGAGTTTATTGTCCTTTTTTTTCCCCTTCTCTTTACTTCTGTTCTGTTTACTTCATGTTCACAAGCAGTTTAATCATGTGAAATAACTAGATGCTTGCCATGGCAGCATCCCTTAATGAAGCTACTGTATCTCCATCATCTGAAAAAAAGCACATTTGGTGTTCTGCTGCTCAGGCAAGCAAAAAGGTCAAGTGATATATTCCACGAGACAATACTTGCTGCAAGAAGTTATGCAACAGCATTTGAGCAGAAGAAAGGGAGATATTTACAGATATCACAGTGAAACTAGACAAGTTACAATCCAATTACTGTGGCATCTTACTTGCAAGTCCAGGGAAGCTGAAAATATAAATGTTTGGAGAACTCAGAAGAATGTTGTTTGTCTTAGAGATACCACCCCTCCTCCAGCTCAAACACATTCAGCTGTTGTACATCATCTCTCATCCCACACCTACCAAAACTGAAGACATACAAACATATTTATACTTGTGTATGCTACCTTCATCTATCCATCAATCAGTCTGAAATTAACCCATCTGAAATGAACTAATGATGGACACTCATTTTTATGAGATCGCAGGAAGACACCCTTTCCCCAAAGACTGTCCATTTCTTCCTTTTCAGTGAAGTTTAAGCTGTATTTTTCCCTAAAATTCTCAGTCTCTCACAGACCAAAATGCTATACCACTGTGGAGTGTCTGCCAGTTGCCAAAGCAATGCATGGGCCAATAAAATCACCTAAACATTGTTCTGAGGGCAATTTAACACTTGCTTGGTCTATCTCATATATTTGAAAGCTCCAAAAACATGGTTCATTCTCATCTGGATAGTGCTAGAAAATGGGTTTGTATACTGGCCCCTCAGCTGGCCAGCTTATAAATGACAAGAAATCTCTAACTGTCCAGTTGCATTGCCTGGAATCATCTGATTGATTGCTCAATTTCTTTGTCTCACATTATTGAGAAAATGGTCTCCTACCTTTGCTCAAAATTGCTCAGTCAGAGTCAGAGTCAGTGAAATGCCCACTGTAATATAACATTTCCAACAGGTAGAAGAATACTAATTCTGTGCTGAAAAACATACAGTAGAGTATAGCTGAAATCTGAGTCTGTCAATTTTGCATAACCATTTCTTAATGTACTTTGATGTCTTTTACAGGCTGTGGTATGTTAAACAGATAGCCTGTGCAAGCTAAGGAAAGTGAGGCCACGTCTCAAGGTTAAGCAAAAGGTTCATGCTAGGACCATTACAACATCCAGAGATGCTAGAGTGAAACATGAGGCTGCACGATGCTAAGTAGCCGGGAATAGCAACAGCCTCCCAGACAAGTGAAAAGATGGATATTCTTTCCCTTGCTGAAGTAATACTGCATACAAAATGAACTGGATACAGTAGCAAGGGAGAAAGACACAAAGCCTTAGTGGACCTGGACTACAAAAGCCATTTCCTAAGATAAGTCTGCACTGAGCTTGAAGGGGGCCTCACAGTGAGCCATTTGAATCAACTGTAGCAAGAGGCAGTCCAGGCTAAACACGGGCTTTGAAAGTGGGCAGAAAGTAGGAAACACTTCATGATCAGCATCGACCCACATTCTTACTCTGAGCCTACCAAGACAGGGCAGAACCAGTTTCCTACCTTGGAGCACAAACCCACTGCTGCACAGAAGGCAGCTAAAAATTTCCTATTTCACATAGGAAGGAAAGTTCTCCAGACTTAGAGGGTGGCTCAAGGAGTGGGATTTCAAAGGATCAGGCAGAAGACACTGGTAGAAATGGTCTCCCAGACTAGAAGGATCACTGCTTCGAACTCCTGCACCTTAAAATTTCATCATACTGTTTATTCCCTTTCCTGCTCATTGTAGCAGGGTAATGAAGAAGAAAAAGTTTTCAAATTGCACCTCTGGTTGCAAATCCTATGGCAGGACAGTCGGTCGCTTTGCCAGGGTGGTTGCTTTCACAGAGCTCCCCTGACATGCTCAGTCAGCAACCATGCCCAAGCACAGCAACAGGCAGAGCCTGTGGTCGGCAGAGGGGAGCTAAAGACAGTTGCTCCCCTCCTGTCCTTGCTTTTTGAGTTTGGTCTTTCTGCCGACCGATGTTGACCAGACGGGCCCTAGATTTTAATAGCTTATGTGAAAAGGAGAAGGGATGTCTCCTGATGTCCTTGTGCTGAACAGAAAACCCACCTCAGGCTGGAACATGCCAAGAGTTGCCCATTTGAAAAACAAAACAAAAAACCTGGATGCTTTACATCAATGGAAGCTGCAGAGTGGTTCACACTGGAACTGTGCACACACACACACACCAGGCTTCACAGTGCAAGTGAAGGGGCTTATTAGAGATGAAAGAAGGCCTCACATCGCCCCTTGTAAGGGACCATTGTCTCCCTTTCTGCTACAGTGGTCTGTGAAGCTGTGGGAAACAAATGACCTCCAAGCCACAGCGCTGTGTGCAACTGCAAAAGAAAAGGAAGGGGGAGGGGGAAGCAGTTTTGTGGGAGGGCCAGCGTCCTTGCTGTCCCGTCTTCCAACAACATCCCCACCATGCCATCCCTGTGCACAGCACAGAGGTGTTTCTCATGCCTCCAGCTCCTGCTGCAGCCCAGTCAGTCACAAAACTGGAATCTCAGCAGAGAGAGCAAGACACCCTTCTCCACCAGCACAAGGGGTTTTCCCACCTGGCTGGTTACTCAAACTTAATGGTTGAAGGTATGCTCCAGACCTCCTGCTTTTGCTTTGTACTCTTTCATACCATTAATAAGGAACAAAAAATCCTGCTTCACTTGGAAGAAGGGTAGACAGAGATCAAACAGAGAAACCAGTAAGAAGTAAATGAAGCATTGAGGAAAAGGGAGAGAAAGGCTGGGTGTAGCACACAAAGGAAGAAACATCTACAGCTGATGCTTATCCCATGTCCATTACTGAGTTTCTGTTTTTGAGAGATGCTGGGAGGAGCAAAGATGAGTTAAACAGTACCCAAGCACATGTACTCCCCAAAGCGTGCTGAGCTACTTTGAATACAAAACACCCTCATTTATTCTTTCTGGTCTTCTCTTTTTTTTTTGCTTGCTCCTCATAACCTTCCTTCCAGTCATTTGGTCAACCTTTAGTCTTTTTCACCTAAATAAAAGACCTTCCTCTATTACATTCAACACTGCTCTGGAAAGCAAGACTGGTATTTGTGACCTCCAGGCTAAATTACTGATTCTACCAAAAAGTGAAGTCTAGCATTTTTGTGAAGTCCATTGGTTCAGGAATATATATTTCTCTTAACTCATCAACACAAAAGTGTGTTTTCCACTCAGCATCTGGTTCAAGATTTCTGCCTTGATATTTGGAGATCAGTCAACACCATGTGAGTAATTATCTCTCTGAAGTGTCTACAGTCAGACCAGGCTGCCAGAGCTAAAGAGGATGCTCCTGGCTGTACAGGAAGAGAACTCTCTCCTGGACCAAAAGAGCATAGCGTCGGTATAACTATGTTCAAAACTACATGAGACATTGAACTTAGCTTTCCCTGAATTTCTTAAAAACCTCTAACCATGACACCAGAAAGTTCATGCAGTAAACAACCTTTGAACTAACTATCTTCTTTACAGGCTGAAAATGAAGAGAGTACTATCACTGTCATTATTTCTGTATTTAAATATTTAGGAGATGCTTAGACACTTTGGTAGTGCATGGAGATTATTGCATATGCAGAGTAAGGGTATTTTTTCCTTAGATAACTCTAAAATACATGATTTTTTAATTAAAAATATATAGCTGTGTTACTAACAGCAACACTAATTGTAACATGAAATTTTTCAAAAGTTAATATACCTTTTCATGGTAAATTCTCTTTGGTTATTTTGTTTAATACATCTCAAGCTGGAGCCAGGCTTTTAAGCCCAGCACTACACTGCCTGACTTGCAAACACATTCAGGAAATACCCAGAGCTAAACAAAAACTGTTCTCAATTATTTTAAGTTCATAAAAACAGCTCAGTATAACATTCTGAATCCCTTTTTAGTTAACAGAAATACCCTACAGCTGGAACCCAGACTACAGCTCTAGCCACCTCTCTTTCCAATGTCAACAAAATTTTCCGCTTCTGTCACAAGATTTTGACAGTTCTTACAACATCAATGAATCAAGTCTTGTGGTCTCTCTAGAAAAGCTGCATTATCCCCAGTGCACATAAAAGGGGAATCAGCAGAAAGACGGCTTTGGGGTAGTTATAACCCACAGGTTACACTGCAAAGTGAAAAATGGAGATGGGGAGAAAAGCACTGCCCTTACAGCTGATCAAGGGCTAAACACATTCAAGTCAACAAAACTTGGATTAAAAGTAGTAAAATGCTTCCCAGGACACAGAGTCAAGTAGCAAGGAAGGTGAAAAGCTGGAAGAGCCCTCAACAGCCCTAACTCTCACAACCTATCAGGGGAGAGCAGAATCCACAATGCAGCACAGATTTGTACTGACATTTGTTATTCCCCAGAACAGGATTATGTACTGTCCAATGTAATTGTGTAAAAAAATCTTTCCAACTTTGCTTAAGTCCTTCAGGAAGTTAATAGTAAAGCCATGTACAGAAGCCAGGTCTCCAGATGCCTAGTCCTGTAATTTCAGAATACTTCTGAAAAGACTTGTGTGCATATGTAAGCAATATCTCTATATAATAAATGTGTAAGTGTCACTACATACACGGACTGTATCTGAAAGCTTGGGAACCCAACCATGGTAAAGAGGTCTGAGTTAGCATTCGAGAAATGGGAAGTTAAACTTCTATAATAAAACTTGGCTTTACATACTGCTTTTCATGTTCCCTGTTCTTGGCAAACAATAATTACACAACTAGTTTTCACTGTCCATTCAGAGTGAAATGAAAAAGAAACCACATGAACAGAAAGTGGTAAACTAGTAAACAGGATTGTTCACAGGCTTTTGGTTTTAGTAGTCTCATGTAGGGAATTCTCTAATGCTTTCTATTTATCTTGCTGATGGTTCCTTTCAATAAGCACCTACACATAATAAAGTTAAATAAAATGATTGCACAACCTATGAAACAATATTTACTAAGGACAGTAGCTACACAGTGACATGGGAAAGGCAGTCCATAACCTTCAGAATACCTAGTTGCAAAGAACAATAAAATAGATTAAATATAAACATTGAAACCCAGAAGACCACATCCCTGAGCACACTTACACACTGCTCGTGTACTCTGCAAGTAGAAAAGCGTGATCATAAAAATCAACAAAACCAGTCTAAGGAGAGTCACTTCAGTGCAGTAAGGCCAGCATAGGGTCCCCAACACCACACCTTCTCTCTTTCCCCAAACAAATGCAAACAAGGTCACTACGAAACGAAGATAGGCAGCATTGACTGATCCTCTAAGGTTCTTCTTTTTGGTTGTATTTTCAAGTCCCTGTAAATATTACTACATGAAGCAAGCTAAGTTGCTTTTGTTTTGCTCTAAGACTGGAGGATCAGCCTGCATCAAAAATAATCAGGACAGAGTGAAGGTGAGGTAAATACATGCACATTTTATTCTGCATTTATTAATATCCATCTCAATTATTCTCCCAAAGAAAATGTTCCCAGATAGCTAGTGAGTTGTTTAAAACTCCGTCCTGCAGCAGAAGTACCAATCTGGCACTCATTTTTGTGTGGTTTCAGAAAGCAGCTGTTTGTGTTTACAGTCACCAGCAAACAATTCAGCTTTTTAATCAAACAAGAGCTGCTTGGGTGCCTTTGCCCATGGCTATGGGAATCAAATCACTCTGGAAAACAGACCTTTTACAACAATACTAAGAGGCCTCAGCGGATGCAGGGGATTAGAGAGGCATGCTTTTTGAGAAACCAGGTTTATAGTCTGTAGCGCTCTCCATCCCGGGTCAGTATACTGGGCTCAACAGCAAACATCAAACTCTCAAAATGGCCTGGGTCAGCTTGCTTTCTTCTTCTCTCTCCAAATCCTGTTCTTTCTGCCTCATGTGCCTATGTCCTCTTTCTTTTTTCCCTACTGCATATGCAGAAACACCATAAAATGTTAGTTCAGATCTACTATAAAACAAAGTTAGGCAATCCGAGACAGGATGACGATTTTTTCCTACCAATAGACTATGCTACTTATGAATAGAGGAACAATTTTCCAGTATGAACACTTGTGTGATAGCACTTGCTTAGAGGTCAAACAGATTGCATGAGCTCCTCTCCATATTTCACTTTGTAGAGACCTTTCCCTACTGCTGGCCTGCTTGGAGCTGTTGCTGACAATTACAAGGTGTGTAAGGTATAATAATACATGCAAATGTTAGTTTGTCCCAAGAACAAGACCAGTTTCTCATTTCTCTAAAAGTGAATTAAACACTGAAATATCAGTGGTGTGCCTCATAAGGTATCAAACTGAATCGTATACTGTCCAAGATTTCTGTGTTCTTGCACTGGTATGTGGATCAGCTAGCAAAGGAGGAGCAGGTGAGCTTGAACGCTGCAGCGATAGATTTGAAAAAGCAAAAAGAGTGTATCTCAATGAGAAGCAACTGCCTAGTTCCTCTTCCTCCTGATCTTAGCCTACTAATGACTGTATACTTCCCTGCTGTATTTTGAAACATGGACCTCTGAGCCATTCCTTTGGCTTCTCTCCTTTTTGGAAAGAAACTTTTACAACACACTTTGCAATCTTTGCCATTCCTGTCCACAAAGCTTCCATAAGAAATGGCTACATAAGTTATGAAAACAGGATTCTACCAGGATGTTTTTTCTCTTCTAGAAAAGGAACACAGAGCTTAAAAGAGCTAACACATGAGAAAAATCCACTAGAAGTAACCCAGCAGCAGGCATGGGAGTCTTTAACTTGACTTGAAAGGAGCACAGTCTCTTTTCTTGCAGCCAGGTAACATGTTTAGTTAATTGCGTCTTCCTCATTCCACCAGGAATTCCAGGGCAAATCTGAAGACTTACGTCTTCAGAAAAATTTTAGATGTTCTTACAGATGCTTCACTCAAGTAACAAAAAGCTGATGAAGGCCACAAAGAGAATGTAAACGCTTCCTTGAGCTGGTCTACAGACTGATGGAGGACAACAATCCAGCAAATAAAAAAAATATAATTGTATCACCATCAGCAGCTGGGTGCCAGACTCAAAGACTCACTACAATTGTCCCACTAAAAGGAACACAGATTCTCCATGTTCTGTCATTGTGAGTGGTGCTGCACACATTAAGAGCCACTGAAATTTTTTTTCCCCACAAGATTACTTCAAGTAGATCACTGCTAAAAGACTCAGTGACTGGCAACGTGGAGACACTGTGTTTTGATTTTATGTGGTATCTGCTTCCTTTGGGATTCCCTAGCCAAGGTAGCACATAATCCTTTTCAATAAAGCAACACTGTTCAGGCAATTCCCAAGCCAGCAGCTAAAGGAAAAAATAATAACCCTTAGCAAAGAATACACAAACAACTATCTATGATCTAAAAGAAAATCCACTTAGATACAAACTAAACAGGAAACTGAAGTGTCTTGAGTTTAAATGAGGGGAAGCCGCAGATGAGTTCTGGCTCTCTAGAGAATGAAAGCATTTCAGCCTTATGGCCACTGGCAGTGAAGATCTTTTATATTCTCTCTCCTCAAAACCTGAAGTCTGTGATCTCTATCCAGTGAGCACGAGGGAAGATTAATTCCCTCCTCATTAACTTCTTGAGTCTTTTACCTTCAACATAAGTTCAAAATTGTACCCATCATCCTTACACAAAAAGCAGTCCTTGGGTTTCATAGTCTAGGTTATCCTTCCTCGGCAAATGCAGTTTATTACACAGAGGAACACCAGAAGTTAAGTGTGTAAGTTTATACAGACATACCAAACTATTTGTATTGGATTGATTAAAAAAACAGCAAACGAAAACAATGACTCTAAAGAAAAGAATCAAGAACAGAGCGTTCTTTATACATTTGTAATTTTCGTTCCTAAAAAGACACACTTTCATGAGTTGAATATGTAATTATTTTCAAAACTTACAAATGACCAGTAATGAGTAAGGCAATTGGACTAAATATTCCTTTCCAGCTGAACTTTACGTACAATTTCTATTTAATTTTAAATCCCTGCCTTCCACTAGTTTTTCAAATATCTTTTTACAGGAAAACATTACAGTTGATACTGATTTCTATATTTCATGTAATCAGACTCAAAAAGGTTTAATATATAATTTCCAAACAATTAAAAGAACCCCATTCCTGTTGAAGTGAATGTTGCAATTGTTATTAATGCAGTATGAGAAATGCATGACAATTCCTCCCGACCGGGCCCCAGTAAATTCAATACTGAACTTTACTGTAAAAATTGCCTTTACCTTCAAAAAAGGAAGAAATTCAATCAATACGAGGTAAATTTAATCACTCTGTGCTTATAAAAGAAATTAACCCAAAGAAAATTTTTGATTAATAAAACAGCACAGAAGCAAGTAGTTTCCCATTTGATTGTTAGTTATCCTTTCAAAATTACTAAGATGCAAATTCTTCAAGAATTTTGCTCAAAGTCTTGTTAAACTAGCATCTACAAACAAGAAACACAAACATAGCATAGCTGAGATAATCAACAAGTCAGCCCTCCTTTTAATGTTATTGAACGGACACGCTCAAAATTAGAAGGATTAAAGCACAGAATAAATATGAAGTACAGGACGTCGGAGAATTTACAGGCATTTTAACGAACACCAGCCACCTCATGACATGAAGACCTAGATAATATCTGCACAGTGCATAGTGGTTTTTCCCATTGAGCTGAGGAACCTGAGACTCATGGTCACAGTTCCCAGCTAGTCTCCTCCTTGTTCTGGTGGAGACGTACGTGACTTCACTCACTTCTTTATCTCATCAAATGCTTGTGGCTGACAGCTAGAGAACTACCCGAATTTATGCTTCCTCATCCTCTTCATACACTTGCTTGCTGTGAAACCCTGCAGCTGCCCCACTGGAACCACGCTGACTTTCTGAATAGCTCCCTATTTCTCTTGCAGACGTTCAGGTGAAGGTTAGGACAGAGTTGTCTGAGGTGAAAAAGCACCCCACAGCAGACAACATAGCCACAAGGTAGCATTTAGTGAAGAATCAATGGCCGTACCTGGCAGACAAAAATCAGTTCTCCATTATCAGTGGTAATCACTAGCTTAGCACTGATTGGAAATCAGTAGATTTCTTTTTCCCCATCACTCTGACAAAAAAACTTGTTATGCACATGAAACTACTACTCCCTTCTTCCTCCCTACTATATTTCCCATACAGGATACTTCTGGATTCAGAAAAACAAAGACCAAATGTTACATGCTTTACTCACAGGTAATCTCTGTGAATGAGTCAAGCAACTTCTGACCTCTATTTGGTAAGCTAACACCAGAGCACTTTAAAAACAATGCAAGCTTCTAAAACTTCCATAATTAATAACTGCTGTGAAGGCCATTTAATTTCTTCGAGTCCCGGTTATTCATAATAAGCTCAAACTTCCAAGGCCTGTTAAGACAGTCAGAAATCCAGTGATGCAAAACCATTGCTTTAAGAAAATTAGGGTATGAGTGTGACAGGGAAATTTTAAGCAATACAGATTTTATACTGCCTGTGAATTATAACTTTGTTCTGTTCTTTTTCACCTTTATGCATCTCCACCATTGGAGTCATCTGGGACATACCAAAGGAGTGATTTGTTTTTCCATCTCTAGTCAAAAAAAGCAAAAAGAAACACTGAAGACTTTCTCCAGAAAGCAAGTTCTTACGATGTTTGCAAGTTAATATTTTAGATACAAGACTAAGACAAGCTTCCACTTATAAAAGCATTCATCTGCAACAAATCTATAAATCTTCTGAATGTATCCTGTAATTATAAATGGCAGATAATTGGTATCTAAACTTATCAGTCTCGATAAGAATAATGGTACATCTGGCTAGGATTACACACTCACAGACAGGAAGGAGTGTCTTTCAAGTAAGCTACCACCAGCCACTGTGTCTTGGGTCCCAGCATAAGCATGGCCAATCAAGCTTACCACTACAATAGAAGTTGTTGGTCAGAGAGTGAATGAGGAGCAGGTAAAGATGCATGGGTTGATTCCTACCTCCCAGCCACACAATTCATTAAGCTATTGTCTGAAGCAATGAAGGAATAGTAATTCATAGCTAAAATAAGCCAATGTTACACTGTTACATGATCATTCTCTCACCAAAGCACAGAAGAAGAAGAAAGAAAAACTTCAGCTTAGCCACGTGCTTCCAACTTTCAGTGCTATCTGTGGCTACTCCTTAAGCACAGCTTACAACTTGTCCCCTGCTTAGGGCTGTTCTTTAACTAATAATTATGCAAAATAAGATGATGCTAGGTCTAGAATTACAAAAAACACAATCCACATTTTCTGAAAGGCTGTCCAGCAAGAGCTCCTAACCTAGAAACCTAAAATTACATTGCCTATCATCAGACTTAACCTTTAAAAACTCAGCCTTCCTAAAGTGAAGTCAGATGCACATCTGTGATTATCAGCACAATCCTGACATCGGCTACACTATAAAATGATCCCAGTGATGGCTACAACATAAACTGCCCATAGTTCCTTATTCTGGTAATATCAGCATGCAATTTGTTGGACAGATTCTATAATCCACAGATGAAGTTAGTTGTAGGTTTTGAGTTTATCCAGCATTAACAGCCCCTAATAGCCTAGTTCAGCGCAGACATAACAAATGGAAATGGCTTTAAATTATCCTTCCCCTGAGACATAATTTCATAAAAGAACAAACTCTATATGCACAAAGAGATATTTCCAATGTAAACATGTGGTGGAAGCTAAAAGCTGCAGTCAGATTTAGGGCAAAGCAAGGGATACAATTTCAAAGGCACCGATTCCTTTCGAGTTCACAATATATATATTCTTTTCCGCTGACTTTTCTGCCCTTTGTGCTCAGAAGACCATGTATATTAAAGAAGTCACTTTTTAACTTTTTGAGACCTTAACAGGCTTTGTCTCATTTTTCCCTTCACACAACAACTCTGGCTGGGATGCAGAATCTACAATCGTTACGATGGGTTAATCGTAAGCAGCACCAGACTCATTACCAGCATCTGACTGTCAGCATTTTAAATTATCCTTTATGTTTTCAGAAGATGGACTCTAGAATTTTAACCAACTTATTAGCTAACTTGAAATTCTTAAAGTGCAAGAAAAAAAAGAAAAAATAATGTGTAATAACTCCAGTATGGAGGATTCTTTGGGTTTTTTCTTTCTCAGGTTTAATGTAATATCAGGCCTGATTTTGTATTTGTGAGATGTCAAGCAGAGTCAGAGAGCAAAGTGTTTTACAGAGAGAAATCCAGTGCCAGTGCTAGCAAAACTCGTATTTATGAAGTCTAATATTTCTACCCTCTGACTTCTTAGTACTCTGACAAATATACCTATAAAGACATTATAACACAACCATTATTACTTGGAGGTTTGACCTCATCACCTCTGATAAAAACACAATACGAGATCTAAGTTCAACAGAAAACTTCCAGCCATTTTGCATAACACAATACCGACTTATTTAAAAACTGAAGTTTAGATCCCTAAAGCTTAGTTGCTTTTGTTGGTTTGTCTTTTCAGCAGAGACACTGTTTTTAAACATTGCTAACATTTGATGCTGAATCGGTGCCCTAAAAGAATAGATGAATTATCTATTTGAAGATGACACAGTGTTTTTTGTGACTGGACACATTGAGTCTGTTATACTGTTGTTATATTGTTGTTATATTGTTGTCTGTTACACAAAAATGTCCTCCATAATCTGAGGTCTATGGTTTCAGACCATCATGTTTAAATAGAAACAATCTGTATTTAAATACTCTCTGTAATGAACAAATTTAAGGATACAAAATTAAACAAAAAGCAGGCAGAAAAAAAAAGATGAAAATGGCAATCCAGGGAGAAAAGAGGGATGCTTATACAAGCTAACATTTGTATGCAAATATTACGCACCATAAAGTGGCAGAAGGGCTATCATTACCAACATTTACAATCCAACAAAGCAAAACAATAGCCTGCATGTACAAAGGATTAATTCTGTTACAGTGATGTTTGTATGGGATGCAGCTTTATATCCCGTACTCTAAAAGTTGTGTGCTGATGTTATACTAGCTTTGTTACTAGTCCTGATACTCCTTTAGGAGGGTTATTTTGATTGGTCTATCCTATAATATTACTTCTCTTTTAAAAGTTCCTCCCCAGGCCTCATAAAATAAGGGAAATTATCCATTGCTCTCATATTCTTTAGGATATACAAGTCAGTTCTTCAGCGACATCTACCACATAATTTATCACCAACCCCAACCCTGATCTGTTACTGTGTTGTGTTTTCGAAGGATGCTGTTTCTGACATTTAATCCATAAAAAAGAAATTTCAAAGTCATCACGCTTTTTGAGAGACCATGACACAGGACTCATTGGCCTAGGAAGTTTTTTTTACTATCTCATTAAAAAGCTTTATGTTCTAATGCTAGGACTGCAAATATCACAAGAGGCAAGATGTGAACTGGCTGATGTGTTCAGCTGAAGAACAACTGATAATGCCTGAAATATACACAAAATTTTGTACCCATATTCTCTGAGAACTACAACTAATGACTCCATCTTCAAATTCTACCCTGGGCAAATGCACCTAAAGGTACTGGTACCCAGCTTTTGACTTTAAAGACCAGTTCGTATGAGGCTTTTGGGGTTTTTTTTAATCAATTCTTTAATGAATGGTTGACCAAGGACTAGTCTGCAGTTTCCTGAACTAAAGTATTTCACTATTAGATGAATAAAGATCTGATAATTATAACAGCTCCAAAGAAAAACATAAAGGGAATGACCATTTATCCAAGTTGCCCAATAGATCAATTGTGAACGACTTCTGAGCGCGCAGTTATCAATAAATCCATCTACGTATATACACATATGCACAGGCACATAGATATCTATCTCCTCTATTATATACTGAATCATCGTTGTGTTTATTTAGGAGAGATAAGTGGAATATGAAAGTTACAGCTGTTTCAGACATTCATCTCCTGCAGAATATGTATTCTGAAAGGAAACTGCGCAGTTGAATATGATACTCCTGTCTTTTGAAGAAACCTAACTTAAGGAAGTATGGAAATGGGATTTTAAATGTTTTTAGATCAGCCTCAGCAGCTGAGTAAAAGGGCTTTACAAATGTAAGCTGAGAGTTTTCTTTAATTTTACTAAATAACTTCCTTGATTTTTTTTTCATTCTTCAACAGCCCAGGACACAAAAAAAATCATATTTGGAGAAACTACCTATACTAAGCATGTTCTCTGACAGTATATACATACAGCGTTCTGCATGGTGCATGGCTTTGTCCTCTGCAACTTCACCTGCTTGACCTCCTGATAAGATCCCTCAGGACAAGGATGATGATGTGTTTCTATATGGAATTGTTTACAGCACGATCAGTTATAAACAATGATGAAATAATAATAGAACTGGACAGTACTTGCATTGAATGCAGTCTGTAACATGGTCAAGCTAGCAACTGAACATTTGAAACTATCATCCCAGACATGGAGGACACCATTGCATGCACTGGGAAATAAATCCACTTTCTGCAATTTCAGTAATAAAAGATTATGAAGATGAGCAGGGAGAGCAGCAACCAAAGACAACAGAAAGATCCACTATCCTCTAAGTTGGAACTCAGTCAAAAGGAAGTTGAAACCTCCACTTCACCATGAGATACTCAGGACAGACAGTTATTTCTGGAGGAACTGAAGTTACACAAGAGAGTTTTGACAGGTAACAGGAAACTGAATCCAAAAATGATATGCTAATTCACAGTAAGACACAAGTGACAGCCACTGTTTGCTGACTCTCCCGCCTTCTTGCCAGATGTAGCAAGAACATGCCATTTGCAAGACAGAAAACTTCTTCCTTCTGAAGGCATAAAAATCACAGAGGAAGGTCACTCGTAATCTGAATCCCATTTACAAACATAGCAGGGTTTGGCATGTTGGGAAAGAAGTGTTGAGAAAGAAGTACCCAGTTCCTCTTGAGTGGACAGAGGAGGATCTCTTCGTCTCTTCTCATTTGTGATCCTTCACTTCCTCCTGCTGCGTAAGCTTGATCTGTCTTTTATTATGAGGTACTTATTGGAAAAAAAACCCCACAACACAATAATGCTTGATGAATAAGAAACTTGCCTCCCCAAAACAGACATCTTCACTCACAGAACATTTTAAAGGTTAACAACACTGTAGCTGGTATTTAATTTTGATTCAGAAAGCAAAAAAATACTCAAGCAGAAAGCTGTTCTTGCATAAGTCAGAATGTATAAACACTTGTGCAGAGACCATAAGGACTGCGCTGTGCTTTCTCAAAGTGAACTGGTGAAGCAACTTCAAAAATTTCCTCTCTTTTTTAGTAACTTCCCTTAGGCTTCATCTCATTAATCCAAAACCACATGAAATTTGGTCACCCAAAGGAAAGATAAATCCAGAGGGTCTCTCCTGTGGTTTATGCTTGCCATCTTTTGATTTAATGACTTCAGTGCTTCATTTGAAAAGGTTCCACTTCTGTAAATAGTCTTACCAAAAGTCTATATATGAGCCATGGATCACCAAGTGAGATCCTGAGTACTTCTTCAGCTGGCAAGCAGGATTCAAGGCTTATTTCTGTTGCCTTCAATGGTAGTTCCACGGTAAAAACATTCCTTGTCCTAACATGACATGGCATATAATACGGGAGAATACACAGATTTCTATTATACACCTCCAAATTCTGTCAAATGTCTTCATCCAGAAACCAACCTAACATTCTACTTCCCAATAACCAGAGCCAACTCCTAAATGGAGATTTCAAGGATATGCCAATTTGTGAATTGTATCACAACATGTTCATCTGTAGGTGTAAACTAGAGTTTACCTGTTCTGAAAGATGTTTGTGCATTTGGGCCGTGTTCTTTGACTAGAAGGTCTTCACCTAGTCCTAAAACTCTTAACCTTAACAAGCTGGGAACCTACTGTCTTTTGAGTACATTGCTACAGAGCTTGGCCTACACAGGCATTTCCATGAACCACTGTTTCTGTCTCATCAACATGTCTTCATTCTATCCTCTGTCCATTAGAAGCTCGATGGCACTTTACTATGTTAAAGACGAATCCCTCTTTTTCCCTGAAGATCACCTTCCAGGCTGCCAGCCCAGTCCTGCTGGTTCTAGGCTGTCAGTCAACCGTACTAGGGCATCGGGGACTCACGCACTGGTAAATATTTCAAGAGCCATGGTTACAGCAGCAGTTTTCATCATCACTGCTCTTATTGTCAAGGTATTTACAGCAGCCACCATTTCTGCAAAACAGAAAAATCCAAAGCCTTCTATAGGGAAACCCAGACCACCCATTCTTTGTCCTCCTCCTCCTGTAACTGATCAGGCTCTTGAGACTGATGAGAGATGCTGGGCCATGCTCATTATTCACATAATATTTACTGACTTATTATAACATATGTAACAGCTTCCTGCTTGTGATGCTGACAAATATGTCCTGCAGGATCTCTTTGGACAGTCAGTAGTATAAACTTTCTGGTTTCACTCTTCTGCCTGATTAGGTCCCTCGGTTCACTGAACGCGCTATTCTATTGTCATGTCCTTCAAAAACCCTGAACTTATGACGGGAATGCAGCAGTCTGAAACACCACCTCTGTGTGCCATTCAGAGACCTTCACATACCTACATTCTCAAAATCCAAAGTTTGAGAAAAAAACCATAAATGCATGAGGCTTAAGAGGCTTTGCTCATGTATCTCAGCACTTCCCAAGGATCAAGTAATTTAAATCTACTATAATATTATAGCTTCTTCTCTTCCCCACCTTCCCTCCTCACCAGGATATAGCAAGGCAGTCACATATAGTTAATTTACAGTGTCAGCATTTAAAGATTTTGGAGACAGTGCTGTCCTACTTTCACTGTTTCAAAGGTTTATTCCATCTTAACTATGCCTCTGCTTAAAAGATAACTGAACTTGACCCTAAAAAAAAGTGACTTTTTATAACCCATTGATAGTCACATAACCAGAAAGGAATTAAATCCCACTTTATGTAAATGGCTAATCTCTTCAGGACCTTGTTCTGTACTGGATCAGTGCTTTTCACACCAATGATCTAAGTCCGCCAAACTATACAGAACCAGAGAGCAATGGTTAACACATTTACTGATTGCTGTGGAAGTCATTGATGGCCTCAGTACAATTCAGAAATCCCATGCGGTTGGAGACAGGTATTATTTTGGACATATTTTTGATGCCTATAAATCACAAGTAAACAACTTGCATAATGACACTGACAGCAATCAACAATTTGAATATGCCCCATAAGAACAGGGCAGCAGTCACACCTTACCCCACTTCTTTCAAATCTGACCTATAGTCTTCATCTGAGCCCTCTGCATCCAGCAGACTAGCAAATATGCAGAGCTTCCTGAGCCATCCAGCATCTCAGTGAATGATTGCTTTTTTCTGTAAATATTACTGGCCACAGCTCAAAGGAGCTTTTCTAAGCCTTTGATCTCCACTACAAACGCAAAGGACTGAGCAGCATGTGGCCAGGAAAAGCTGCATTCAGTGAGAGGCTATGAGAACTTCTGCCTGTAGAGTCAGTAAAAAAGGAAGGTAAGCTCTTCCACAACACAGTACAAAATTATTTCTACGAGAATTCTGCTTTAAATATTTGGAAACTGTAATTTGCATCCATCCATCCATCCCTGTTCTTAAAATCCCAGAAGTTCCATGAGGGCATATTTCAAAAGAAAGCATAGATACACGAGGCTGGTTTGTGCACCTCACCAAGCTTACATGTCACTCCATGCAAAAACTAACCATATACACACATGCTATGAGTGAGCATGAATAAGTTATTCCTTAGGCATAATGCCTAGAAAAATGAAAGAAGAGTTTTCCGAGAAAAATTCTAGAAAAACTCATATAAATATTGTTAGTGAAGCGTACAGTTATAAGTATGCACTTTCTCTCATGCCTTAGGATGACTTCAGATCTTAATTTCTTCCACAGATGCACTTCTTTGCCAGGATGTGACAAGGCTGTTCAGAAACCCAATGATTACAGTGCAAAAAAAGTTTTGGGCCTTCACCTATAAAACATAGCAAATGGACTGCGTTTAGCTGGCCTTTCATTTTCCAGTCTCATTTTCCCTTACAGTACAATCAGGGCAGTACACACAGCCAGAAGAGTTTCCTGCGAGCATTTACCCTGGTCTGCACCCCAAGAAGCTGGGTTAAAGATTGCTTCTATACAGAAACTCCATGTAGTCTTAAATTTATCTGTAACTAGCATACCAGCTTCACAGATGACCTGCACCAAAGTTGTCACCCATACTCCTAGTAAGCTACATCTAAGGCTGAAGTTTACCACTTCTTCTTCCAGTCACTGCACACTCTTACACGTTTGCCCACACAACTGAGATGAGTGAACTGCCAAATAGAAATTCCAAGCATAAGTACCTCTGCAATCTCACATTTTCCACCAAACTCCTGAAGCCTTACATGGAAAAGCCTTTCTACAACATGGGCTGGTTTTTGTGGTCCTCTTCTGAACTCTCCCCCAGTATTTCCATATCCCCCCCAAACTCTGAGAATTAGAATTGGACACAAATTCCAGCAGAAGTTTACCAGTCCTGGGTACAGTAATAAACAACATTCCTCCTTTCTACTTGGCAATCCTGCTAAAGCATATCACGATCCCATCAAGAGTCTCTTTGCCAGAGCTGATTAGCAAGTCAGCTTCTGCTGAGGAAGTTTCAACTACTTTCCCACCCCAGGATAATCTCTGCATCACGGTTTAAGTCTGTTTCTTATGCTGTATGCACAAACTTGCATTCTTTCCTCTCATTTACATTGCCTTTATTTGGCTGTAGTAGAAGTACACAGAAGTATGGCTAATCTTTAAAAAGGAACTAAAAACCAGACAAGGAGATAAATGGAATAACCCATTAAGCCATGAAGATGTCCCATAAAAGTTGTGTGCAAGTATCCTATTGAGTCAAAAACGGGAAAGCCTTCAGTCCCTTCGTCCATCTTGGGAATTCCCTGGGAAAACATCACATTGATGGAATGATCTGGCACCATTCCACAGCATTAAACTCACAAGTGAAAATTAATCTTCTAAAAAGTTACTAGTTGCTGCGGGTATTTAGAAGGTAAGTGTCCCTTCATCCTAGCATCCCAGCATTCATATATGCACTAATAGTTTAACTAATTCAGACATTTGGGGGAATATACACACCCATTTTATTAATTGGTTTTAGTCGCAAGCATTTACAGTCTTCAGTACAGATTGGAACTTTCATTTTAGGGGAACAGATTGTATCTTGGAAATGAAAACACAGCCAGAAAGAGTGTAATGCATGGACTCACCCTGTCCACCTATGGTCCATCAGATATTTATCTGTAGAGGCCAAAGGACAAATATACTTTAAAAACTATGTTACATTATCTTTTATTTGTTTCCTTTTGCAACATCGGTTGCACAAGCATGAAAGTGTAAACAGCATGATTCTCCCTTATCAGTGACCTGTCTCCTCCAAGATTTATTCAGAGGCCAGAAACAGGTTCCCCAGCATCATCACTGACTAACTTCACAGACAGTGGATTACCCTATCAGTAAGACTGCTAGGAGAACAGTCTGGACAGAGAGCAAAAGCCTTTGTTTACATACACATTCCTTCTTCGCTAACAAGGAAATAACTTAAACTAATATAAGGAACAAAATAGTTTGGTATAAACACATCCACGCACATATATATACATGTGTCATACACAGGGCCTTAAGTCTAGAACCACAGGGAACCTGCAGGTAGGAACTGTTAGTAAGAGACGGTCAGAAAATCGGGCCTATCTGCCAGTTTTTAGCTGCAGCTTCTTCAAGCATTTTCTGCTCAAACGCATTAAAGCTCAAAAAACTGAGGTCCATTGACTGTACTTACTTGGAGTCTCTGACTCAGTCTTTGACCATGCAGTAAGATACAGTTTTCATGGCTGGGTCACTAGTTTGGCCCAAGTCAAGAAACTGACCGGCTCTAGGAGAAATGGTGTTTCACCTTTAGGTCACTGCTTTGGATCCAGTACAGGTCAGTAGCAGCTGAATGTCATCACCATCAGACAGTTGTTTACAGTCTGATGCAAAACGTATTTGCCAGCTTACCAGTTTCACTACATACTGCAGTATCTACATCATCGATGACCTTCACAACAGCTTTAGAAATTCAGCAAAGGACTAAATGGGAGCCTGAGCTTCCATGCTGATTGATTGGATGTGGAGTCTCCAGATCAAAGCTGAAATACAATGATAAGCCAGTAGAACAGCTTGTGCCACTACCACTTGTGCTCAACGGTCCAAGGACAAGTGGAAAGAGACTATGGTTTGCAGAGCTCTCAGCTTGGTGCCTTAGAGTAACACTAAAATCTATTAAAAAGTACAGTCTGTTTTTAGCAAATATTTTCCTATCTACAGATGCAAGTAGAAGGCACATTTGTTTGTGTCAATACCCTGAAAGCACCAAAATTCTTTTCATCTAGCCTATATTAGGTGTTAGGAAAATATTAATGTTGACCATGAGGTGGGATTTAATACACTCTCTTTAAACACACCTTGGTTACCTCTGGTTAGTTACAGTAAGTTCATCACTGACGTTACACCCAGTTACTTTTTCAAGGTATGTCAACATTTGAGGGCTATGACTTACTGGTAGTTTAATGTTATCCTGGGATTAATATGAGAGGAGAGAAGTGTGCTGTGAGTTACGAGGGGATGTGTACTGCAAGACATTTGGCAGGCCACGGTTCTCATTAGGCCAAAATTTGGGATGTCCTAGGTCTGCATGTATGCTATTAATCACTAGCTGAGGCATACCAACAAAAGTAGGTTTTCCATTAAAAAACCCATTGCTCATTTCAAGAGGAACATGATTATCCTATCTGCAGAGTTCAGATTTTGGGAAAACGCAGAGTTTCTTCAAGTTCTGTTCAAAACAATCTAAAATCAGACAGAGGGCTCCAGAAGGGAAAATATTTTTCTCCTCCTGCCTTCAGGCAGGACTATGCCATCTCAAAATTTATTAAGTATTTACTAACCTGAGCTGGCAGAAAAGATAATCTTCAAACCACCACCACATTTAACAGCAACAAAATAAGTAGATTTATAATTAAGGAATTAGCTATTAAGAGAGTAAGATCCCTGTCTTTTGAAAGAGCCCCCAGTTAATAGATTAAGTACGTATTAGAGATTCATCAAAATGTGTAACCTTGTGTATAGATTAATAAATAGATAGAACAAACGTGGCATAACAAAGACGACTATATATAGAAAATGACAGTAAGAAAGAAAAACTACAAAACAGACCAAAAAGTAGCATCATAGGCTCACAGGATATTTCAAGCTGGAAGGGACCTCGGGAGGTCTCTAGTCCTACCTCCTGCCCAAAGCTGGGACAGCTATAATGTCAGACCAGGTTACTCAGGTCTTTATCCAGCCAGGTTTTGAAAACCACTGCTCATATAAACGGCACAACTGCTCTGGGCAACCTGTAGTGTTCAGAGTGTAGATGAAAAGAAAGAAACAGGCAGACAGAAAAATGCAGAAGGAAACATAAAAGAAACTGAAAGTGGCATTAATGACTGTCATAGAAAGAAAAAGAAAGGATAAGGGAAGAAAATAAAGTTCTTTTAAAAAGAAGGAAAAAACCCTATTTTTTAGTACTTCAATTTATCCAGGAGCCTAATGTGGAGGGTCTGATTTTTAAAGGCGTGATTTTCTAAAATGAAAAAAACAAAACAAAACAGAAAACCTTTATGGCCTTTAAGCCATCTCAAGACAGACCGCAGAACCTGAGGTAACCAAAATCACCAGCTACTTTCAAACAGGTTGGCTGCAGCTAAGCCTGTTGAGCAGTGTTTAACACATTTCTGCTAAAATTTTGAGGATAAACAATGAATGACACTATTTTGTATGCTGAACTCTGTAGTTGCATTAGATAAGAAGCTGACTGAGAGCCCTCTAAACTAAACATCTACCATATGGCTACTTTAATGCTTTTCTTTACAAGGATTTGGGAAATGGCAGGAAAGCATGGCAGGGGCATTTTTAGTGGCTGGTGGATTAAGAGATTTGGATGAACATTTTGTTTCCTGGCCTATTTGTTCTGTTACAACCATTCTGACTGCAGAACCTGCGAGCACAGGACATCTCTAACATCATAGGAGACAGGGCAGAGGAAGGATATCGTATTAATATCCACTCTGTTGCCACTACCTGGTCAAGCGAGACAAAAGAAGACAAAAATGGATGAACAAAATGATCATCATTTGGTTTATTAGCTAACAGCAACAGGACACTCAGGGCTATAAAAGCTTAGACAGCGAAGGAACAAGTCCCTGGCCTGAAGAGTTTATACTGACCACCACCAGTCAGGGCACTGCCTGATTCTACAAGACTAAGAGGTAAAAAAGATTTTTCCTTTTGGGCCCTCCTGCCTTCTTTTACTGACATGGGTTGGTATCGCTAGGCCTTGATTTAATGTTTGAAAGGCCTGTGTGTCAACAAGAGCATGATTGCCTCAATAATTCAATCAGTATGGAACTGTGGCCCTAGAGATGGAGAGAAGACTGGAAAGGCAGCAGAAGCAGCCAAGGAGACAAATAAGAAGCTTTCTTCTGCGGTTAACTATGAGGGAGTATACCATGTAATATTTTGATCATCAATGTGCTCACTTCACAACAGGCAGAACACAGAGGTAACATTAAAATCTATGCCTGTCTTCCTCTTAAGACAACAATAACTAAGTTAGCAAGATCATTTTAGCATTCAAAGTAAGTAATCAGGTGATGACAGGAAGCCACATCTGAGCATCTGAACTAAGAAAACCCCACAGAGCTTCAAGTGCCCATGACGCAGTCTTTTCCAATCAAGTGTAAATACATCATGTCACCTCACCCAACACCCCAGACCACAATGTTTTGAAGGTACCAGAGGAGGAAACCACACTGCAAAGAGGAAGCGACAAATTCAGTTTTAAAAAGCTCGCAGGTTTAAACCAACTTTATCATAACCAGAAACAGCTATTAAATTCTGAAGCAATAACACATCATTAGCAATTAAAATGCTGAACCTGGGCAGCAAGCTCTCAAACATTTTCAATGGCACCATTGAGTGTAGGGATTGCTCACCACTACATGCAAGGCGACCAATGGCAGGCAATTGTTTATCAGAGCGATTAGAGCATGGCACACCACTACCACAGGTACCTGTGCAAAATGTAAGACAAACACCACATAATTTCATATGGAGCTATGAAGTAGGGTCAAGTGGTAAACAGTTGTATTTTTGTTTTATTCCTCACTGGTTTAGCAAAAGCAAGACCTTGCAAAACAACATTTTTGGGGTGGGAGAGTGTACGAATGGTGAGAGAAAGAAAAAAAAGAAACACACAGACAATAAGCCAGATGTTATTTTGTGTAGCATGTCTCTAGTTCTGAACAAGAACCTCAGCCTCATCTCTTCTCTTGTCCTCAAGAGTTTTATTTTATCACCACAAACACATCTCCACAGAACACATCACTTCTGATAAAACACTTTTTTTCATTGAAGCCACAGTTGTCACAAAAATTTTCAGCACAATCAAAATAAGAAATACTGCATTGTGTTGAAGTCTGCTGAAAATCCACTGTTTTACAGACACAGCAGGTTGTGTTCATTTATTTATTTATTCGAAATGCATATGATTCAAAACTGCACTAAACCAAACTGCAGGTGAATTTCAACCACCTTAAATATTGATGCAACAGAACAGCAACCAAATCCTGGGCTGAAGCTATAATAAACTCAAAATAGCCCTAAATTGCATGGGCTGAGCTGCCCTATTACGTGCCATTTGACTTGCTCACAATTACTATTCAGCCTGCTGGACACAAATACCTTGTTATAACAAGTAAGGAAAGCAAGGTACCCTTACCCAAGGGAAACCCACAGCTCATTAAAGTAAGTTTTCCAAGTCCATTGCACAGTCAGAATGCCATGCAGGTGATACAGCCTCCTTTCACCCATAGGATCTTCCCATCCAGACAAAAGACATTTCATTTTAACAGAAGGCAGGTTCATCTCAGGATATATCTACACCATGCATGATAAATACTACAAAGATTAGCCTGTGCTGACCTCTTCGCCTCTGTGACTCATCTGCTGCTGGAACCCTCTGGATCCCAACAGCTCATTTCGTGCTAGCTCACATGACTATCACAGCGGTGACTAAGAAGCAGATGCACCCTCAGGAAAAGGAGAACTGGGCAGCTGTTGACCATAAGCCAGGACAATGAACTCTAGGGACATAAAGCACTTGACAGGTTGATCCCATGCTGTTCGGAATTACCTCATGCTAACCTGGAGGAAAATAATGTGACCAGTCTTTGCTAGTTTGCGTTATTGTGGTTGAACAGTCAACAGAACAAACTAGAGGCTCCAAGGATCATGAGGTTTTTGGCATTTAACCTGAATCCACCATGAGCTTTTCCTCTTGACATTCAGATGCAGTCACTGACAGGCACTATATTAGCTTGAAGGGACTGAAGTTTATCCTAAACTTCATTCCTACTGAACACTAACTGGAAAAGGTTTACAGACTTCTAAAGCTTCAAAAAAATTGCAGGCCCATCTTCTTAATCACTTGTCTTTCAGCGGGTAGCAGTTTTCAGTGGGTAGCAATTTAACAACATTAACTAACTCTCAAACATGACAGCCACTGTTTCAACTCTTAGAACACCAACATTATCAGTTTAAAGTTAAAAACAGAGGGAACAGCAAGGAAAAACGGAGTTGGACGGGACTTACGAAAGATCATTCAGCAGCAGATGCTGAGGATGACTGCACCCAGGAATTTGGTACTCAGGGCATATGCTCACGGCAGCTGAGACATGTCTATAGGCTAAGAGCAGGCAGAATGTCATATTTCATAGCATAAACAACAGTAAGTAAAAGACATTGCAGCTCAGACTTCAGCACAATGAGCTTGCCAAATCCTACCAGCTAGGATTTGAGCTGGTGTTGTGCTGAAATGCATCCTGTCATTTCTTGTGATCAAGCATTACCTGAGCTCAGTAACTGCAAGTTACGGCAGTCAGGCAACAGGCATTACAGCTTATTGCTAACCCTTCCTGCTGATCTTTGGAAGTGGTCTGTATTGCCTGACTTACATAAAAACATGCAAGAGAAAACATTTCATATGTTTGTTTAAGAAGCAAGTCTACATTAGCGAATAATTTGGCATAACAGTGTCAGCTGGCCAAAAGAGTTGGTGGTGATGCCTCTACAGCTACCCTGTACGTGCATCATTGTTCTGGTGCAAACTCACCTGATCTGGTTCCCTGGTGAGAACATCCCTGCTCTGGCTGTGGCCTGAGGACAAGCCATTGGCTTAGATCCTTCTGCCTCCATGATGGTTTTGAGCACACCTGGCTAGCACAGAGGGGAACTTCTGGTTTAATTTCCTACAAAAGTTCTCTAGTTGGTGCCCATCAAAACCACTCCACATAATGAACAAACATGCAGCAAGCAAAAATCATGAAGGACTTGCTTCAAAACCATGCTACTGATCTCAATGAAAACACCACTACATATGCAGGCTAAGAGATATTTGAGGCACAGAACGAATCTTACTGGAGGGATCTGGTAGAATATGGGAACTTATGTATCTTTACTCTCAATGTATTTGAAAAAACAGCAGTCAACTCCTATACAGTATATATTCCCATAATGTCCTAGAGCAAAAAGCTTCAACCACTTCAAATACAATTCTGGATTCAGATTGGTTATCAGAAATTTTAGTTAAGAACTATCTCACGTAATTTACAGTTCTTCCTTAGACCCAGATGACAAAATCCAGCCCACTGGTTTGCTAAACAAAACCAACAAACAATGAAATTTGATAAGAAGTTGATAATCTACCATATTAAAAAAGGAATTAAAATTAAAAGATAAGCAAGGGAAGCAAAAAACTGGGTGAAATCAGATATTTTAAGAACTCAAGAAATTATTTACATCAAGATTTTTTTTCCCCTTCCTTCAAAGCTACAGGGGCATAGCTGTTGAAGCCTGAAATTGTAGTTCCATACCCTTTTGTTTTTAAATTAAACAAATGATCTCAGGTTTTGGAGTGTTTTTTGACTCCAGGGAAACTATGCTATTAAGAGAGTGCCAGAAACATATTTAATCGATGCGTGTCCCAAGAACAGCTCAAAAGAGTGCAGACATACCACATATAGATTTCAAGGAAATTACTGAAAAGCGACAGAGCTTCAACAGAACGCGATATGTGAAACACGGCGTATGAAAGACTCAGTATCAAAAGGGTAAATTCAGTTCAGGAGATATTAATCTGATTACCTAAGAGGTACTATGAATTGGATATGCTCCTTTGTGCACCATATCCAACCTGGGCAGATGGAGGAGACTTTATGCTCCATTTTCTGACACGTAATTAGTTTTTAAGGGATGATCAAGTTACATATACAAAGTTTAGAACAATTTTTTCATTTGGGAGTGGCATGTACAGTAACCAGCCTATAACATAAGAATTTTCTGACTTTATTTCCTTGCGTGGCTTACACACTCCACAACTTGACTTTGCTGTTCAGCCTTTCACCTGAATGTTTTCTACACACCTGCCTGACAGAAAACCAGTCCAGCAACATCTCTAAACAAAGCACTCCATACAGAGCTCTGAAACAAGACATGCACAGACTGAATGCAGGCTAATTTTATGCAATACAGTTTTTTACCCAAACGATAAGCAATTGTCACGTTTTTCTGTACCATCTCCTCCTCTCTCCTTCCTGCCGTCATTGGCAATTTCCAGGATCTACTGACAAAAAAATAAGTAAAAATAAAATACCTGTTGCAGGCTCCTCCCCTTGTCGGATTCATGCAGTGATGCCACAGTCAAACTTCCATGACTGTAAATTACAAAGTCAATGGCCTTGGACTATCAAGTCAGTTAGCTATTAAAATGTTACTATTTTACATTATGGTAATGAATGCTTTCAAAAAACAAATTTGAAATCTATTTTTGTTGTTGTTTATAAACTCCATTTAAGATTGCAGCAGAACAAAGCTTAAAAATCAGATCTCTAATTAGGACATCTGTAACTTGGCATTTTATATTAAAAAGGCTGTCCGCGTGGCTTATCAAAGACCGTAGGCTTTGCACACCACAGCAGCAACCACATGAGGCTACTTTCTGTTTATTTCTCCATCAGCATCCCACATCTGTAAGATTGTGCTCATATCTACGGGTATATGAATAACAGAATTAGTTTTGCAAAATATAGGGGAAGACAGCACACCTCCACTAGCACTGCCCTATACATAGCTTTTAATTACTTTGAATATAACTTTTAATTATTTCAGCAGAGAGAGGCAGTCATCAATCCCTGCATTAAGGCAAGGAGTATTCAGGGAGAACCGTTTTGGAAAGGGTGGCTTGGGAGAAGCAGCAAGACGGAGAGGTGGTGGGGCAGAAGTTGCAGCTGGTACACATCCAGCAGTCGTGGCTGCATCAGCCGCACTGCGAGGGAGCCAGGGCTCGCTGCCAGCCAACTGGCGGGGAAGTAAGACGAAGAGGCGAGTCTATGAAGAAAGGCTGCAGCAGCGTGGGAGGACTATGACCTTTTGATCTCCGAGATGTTCCTGATGTACCAAAGTGACATGTCAGCTCTAATAGGCTGCACTCTCCAACTGGTGGCAGGGGCCTACAAATTACTGTGAGATCTGAAGGCATTTGTTGTGATGATCCTGGCCTGGACGGGGCATATCAGCGCTTCCCCAGCAGGACTATCTGACAGTCTATCCCAACGATTCCCAAACCAGGGGTCGTAACCTCCAGCAGGGTCACAGCCGCACAGAGTGGGGTCGCGAGCCTGACAGAGATGTGATTGTTTATGTTAGTATTTAGGGTCGCAAGCTCGGCTGGGGTGAGTTCACCACCAGAAACAGAGGCACAAACAGAAACTATTTGGGAACAGCTGGTCTAACAGATTTCACGCTCAGAAACAACTTCTTGATACTCAGCTAAAATGTGCCCGAACTACTCCCTTACATACCCATGTGCCAGCCTGAAACAACAGCTCCCCTGCCAGGTATCAGACTGGCTCAAATTACTCCTGAAGAATCATGGCTGCTTACCCAGTAGCAGCGTCTGCTTTGGGGTTTGCTTTTTCCTGACAAATTTTCCATTGTTGACAGTGGAGCTATTAATACTTGAGCCACTGTCTTTTCTACCCTTCCTCAGAAGAGGGATGTATCTAGTTAGGCACCAGCTCAGGCAGGAATCTTCTGTAGACTGCAGCTTGCCTGGGAGACTGGAGCAACAGCAGGACATTTTAGGAGAGTAGAAATTAGTATAAACAAAGCCTTCCTTTAGTTAAGCTCCAGGCATTTCCTCTTTCTACCATTTCTTCACCCATATTTCTGTACAGCACTGTGACCACTTGGGTTGCTCTTCTCTGAACGCTCCTTTATTTTATTTTTCAGTATTACTGATATTATGAGAAGACAAGCAGAATCCAGATTAGATGCATTTTGCCCATGTGGAGCACGCAAAATCTGCTCACACTCGAGTTGCCTATTTTCATTAAATTAAGAGATAACACACCAACCATATACCGTCTTTTTATTATCATGTTATGTTTGGGTTTGAATGTAATGTTTTAGGAGCAGACCATCACTGGGAAGAAGTTCAGACACATATATATCATGCTCACATGCCAGCGCACCCAGATTCAACCTCCAAAAAAGGCTAATAGGTTATAAAATTTCCATCATTTAAGACAATAAATCATTATTACAATAATAAAGCAGGAAATACACACAAATTAAGCAGAAACACCAATGTGCTCTTTTTACAATTAAGGGGAATCATCAATCATAGAGGCTGCCTGAGATTAAGGAGCCACTTTTTCAAACATCCTGCAGTAAACCCAGAGGAAACCCAGCTGGAACTGCAACTAGAACATAGGCATCAGACTCTGAAATCATCCTCTGTCCCCTCGTCCTCGCCTTCCCTTTTGGCATAACACCTGCACCTAGGCTTACTCCTAACTGGTTCAAGTTCTGCAGGTGAGCCATATGCTTCATGTAACGCCACAAGCCAAATATAATTCCCACAGTGATGTTTTCCCATGTATAGAAATCCTTCTGATCCCTCCCAGTTCCACCAGAAGAGAGATCCACTGCTGTAGGGCTGCAGAAGGAATTTAGAGCCAAACCATGTCTTGTGTTTCTGATTAAACCACTGATTTGCGGGACCACAGTAACAATGCAGGTCGATCTTTTCTATTCTGCACAGGATGGGAAGAAAGAGCGGAGGAGGAGGAGAAGGAATTACTACCATTAAATAACCAGGTCTCTTAATGCTACTTTTATGGTATAAACAAAAGTCTAAATTCCAATGTATAAAAGAACATAATTTCTATATTCACCCACACTGAAATATGAGTTAGTCTTATTTTTAAACATTTTTAGGGCATAAGGAGATGACCAACTGCAATCTTGTTATGATGCTTTATAGCTATATGCCATCAACTGAAACTCAGTTGACTGACCTGTGCATGCTCTCAGTTTACTGCAGTTAAAGGAAAACAGGAATAAACTAGTGTGGGTAGCAGGATTCATGCAAATCCATTTCACTTTGCATTGGAAGGTGCAACACGTACTCAGTTGCACTTTTTCTCAGTTGAGGTAAGTTACTTAGCAGCTGAGAGGTGCTAACTCCTAACCGCTCAACTATGACTGTAAGCACTTCTGTTATCACGCCTCTGATTATATAGATGAGTGATTCCCAGCAAATGTACCTGAAGGGTTTTTGGATTACAAATTGTCGATTAATGATTGTAAGTCATATCACGTCTTCATAAAGAAACCACAACAAAGCAGTAAAACTTTGTATTCTATCATCGCGGCAATTAGGAAATGAGGAATGGAGATTCGCTTAAACTGATATATAGAGGCCTCTGAATGCTGCTGCTGACAGTTTTCAACCCTTTCGTAGTCTAGATCAAGTGATTATGCATATGTCATTCAGCTTGAAATTTCCATAGACACGTACAGTCTCTGTAACACTGTTTTACTGAGAGATTTATCTTTTGATTAAAAAGCCGTTAAAATTTGGCTGGATGTTATTATGTCACTACTTCCCACTTGTTGAAATATAGCCTCAAAATTAGTACAGGCTGACATGACCACTGTTATCATGAAATCTAACTACTCCATACACCACCGCAACCCTGCATCATGCAGAAACAATCACAGTATCATTTCCCCTAATGGTTAATATCATTTGTTCCAGGCCCTGTAATGATGGTGCACTTCCTTCAGGCGCTCTCAACAGCCAGAAGGGCTTTTTTCCTTCCACCAAAGCACTGGGGTGCAGACTTCACTACTGCTAAGAGCAGAGAGTTACCAGAAACACAAACACAGTGGAAGTCCAAGAATCAAATCCTATTTTGAGGAGGCTCATTTTTCCCTCCAACATGGATTAATGAGTTTTATCAAGTTCCCTCTTTTTTTTGGTGCCCACTGCTTACCCATCCTGAAGTGGATGTGTTATATACTATGCTGACTTCTAGCAGGTTAAGGAAGATGAGCTCCTTTTTCACCTTTCAGTGTATGTGGGCCTAACAATCTTTTTCGTGAAGGGTCTGAAGCTGGAAAAGTAACTCAAAGACAGAACAGACTGAAGGAACAAAAGGCTTCCCACAGTTAGCTGGTGAAGGGGATTACAGGGTCGATGCTGGGGTAGTTTCTTAAAAGACAGCTAAGACATGAAGTCCAGCAGTAAAATAAAGAATTAGAAACAACTCCAGCTGTTCCCTTACAGCTCACGTGAATGGGAACCAGTGAGCTGAGTAACTCTTATCAACTCCTATGCTAAAGTCAGAGATACCCAGGGCTCAGACCTGGAAGCACAATCCTGTGGCTCACTGATCTCTCCTGTCCCATCATGGGAGGGTAGTTGGTCTTGGGCCTGAGTGGGAACCAAATCATGAGGTGAGAAGTAGCAACTCATATCAAAGTAAAAAGAGAGGCAAACTTCACTACACTTCCCTGTTATCATCATCACTGTAGAGGGCAAAAGATATATTGTAGCACTTCACTATCTTGATAAGCCATAAAACAAGAAAAGAACTCCATTACCTTTTCAGGGATACGTTTTAGTCTTCAGGGTTCACACCTGCACACCAGTCTCAGTTGGGAAATTTACTCTTCAGTATGCATAGACGTGGATTAATTGTTGGAATTCACCTTTCAAATAATCTGGCAATACCACTAGTGTTATGTGTACTCATTGCCTTTCTGCACATCTAAAATTCACTAACCTTCCCAGGGTCTACATAAGGGGTGACAATCAAAAGATCTTTCTTACACCATGCCACATGGTTCTTGAGTTTCATAAACAGGCCCAGTAATCTCCATACAGATTATTCCATAATGGTAACAAAAAAAAAAAGAGTTTTAGTAACTATTCCCAAATATTTGGGTCTCAGAATGTCAGAGTAGATTCATATTAAAAAGATAGGATATTAATTTATGAATTGCCCTTATTTAAAAACCTATTATAATTAACACCACAGTTTCAATGATCCAAGACAGACTATCTCTTCTTTCAAGCAAAATTGTGTAAAACGGCCTGTAATAGGTTTACAGAGCATTCAGCTAAAATACTAAAGGTCTAAAACATGCCAAAGTGTTATGATACTTCCTAATCTATTTAAATTCATATCATGCTGGAACACTTCACTAGGACATGCATTATTCTGCATTAGCTTTAAAACTACAAGGAGGAATTCTTTTAGAAACTTGTTTAACAGCTGCTTCATTCAGAAGTTCACACTTCCTGCAAAACAGGTATGTTTGGGTTCTCACAAAATATTCTTTTTTATTTTTTATTAAGTCACCTGCACATCCAACCTTAAGCATAAGTGTATACATAAATCAATAAATAAACAAACCAAAACCAACCAACAGCCTCTGATCTCTGGGGGCCCCTCAGTTCTCTTGGTAATTCCTTCAGTGTTTTCTCTCCATTCAGCACCAGGACTGAAAAAAGGGATTTGAAGGGAGAGAAGTAATAAACTGCAGAACTGGTCTTACTCTGGGGTGAAAAGCAGGTCAACTCATTATTTTCCCCATAGGAATATCTTGAAATATTAAGAAAGAAAAAAAAGTTGCAAAATAAAAATATATCCCCATATTAAAAAAATGGTAAACTGAGGCTTGAAGAGTAAAATGATTTAACCACAATCTGACAGGAGATCAAGGGCAAAGCAAAGCAAAGAAGCCAAAGATTCCAGCTTCAAATCTTCTGCCCCTAAACTAAAGTCGGAAAATCCTGTGGGTAGGAGATATTATAGTAGCTTAGTTTTCTCCAGTCTCTACAACACAAAAGCCTACTTCTGCTCAGCAGCTTAAAAGAATTCAAGATCACAGCAACAAAGATGAAAAGGTCAGACTAAACTCATTGCTCACACCGTGCACTAAAAATACACAATGCTATGACAAACTGCTCGATGAACACAAATGGCAGAAGATTGAATGCTGGCCTCCCCAGAGCTAGCGCAAGTTTACAGATAATTTTAAACATAAAATAATTCTGACTTTTCCAAACAAATATTTGAAAGTGCTGGCTGAGACTGAAGAAGCCCAAGGCAGCATTCCTTTTTTTTGCCTGACGCTTTGTGCACGCTGGGAGGGGGATGCTGTTCTTGTTCATACCGACATGCCCCTGAGCTTTTTCCAAGGAAGATGGAGTTTGGCTTTGATGTTTGCAAGAGGAAGTTAGAACTTGCAGCTGGCAGATATATTAATAGGATAGGCACTGGTGGACTAGAAGGGACCTCGAGTAGGTCATACTGTCCTATCTCTTTGCAGCATAGTACAATTTGCGTAAGTTTGCTTAACCTGAGTTTTCCAAGACTAACACTTGTGAAACACACAAATTTCACCTTCCAGCTAGCACTCAAACACACAGGCTTAGAATTCATTTCTAACATTCCTCTATATTAGGTAAAATCCTATCATGTGAACTTTGCAAAAATAAAAACAGTACAGTCACAGCCACAGATAGCTTGTTTAAAGATATCAAAAGTCACACAAAGTATTTTGTTGTGTTGTTGTGGATGTTTGAACTCCATTTCTACTGTTTACTTAACCCAATGCAGCTTAAATACCTTTTTTTTCCTTTATTAAGGAGATTATTTTAATTGGGGTAAGGAGTAATTTTTACACATTTAAATAATAAAGCATTAATTCTTCAGGCCACATTTTGAAGCTTAGTGATAGTCCCAGGCTCATCTGACCATTTCTGCAATCTAAAGTAACCTTAAGGCTTCTCAAAGTTGTCTTTGACTGGAACAGCTAAACAAGTCTATTCCATAAAGCAAGGATGAAAGTGAAATAGCAGTATTCACAACATGTTCCAGTCTATTCCCTACAATGACAGGAGTTGCGAGAAGGCTACATAAGAATGGTATGGCTACAAATAAAAACTGAGTTTGCTTCCTAGGGAAGAAGTGACAGCCTTATGTGCCTGAGAATTTTAGAGCTGCAGAAAAACATTATTAGTCTTACTGAACTCCTTCAGATGATAATCTGGGAAGTATGTAAAGGCCAAATGAATGCAAGAACTCAGCCCACAGGTACAGAAACTTTTTTATTTTATTCAGCACTTTAATTTGTAGCAAACTAAGCATTTTGTTTTCTGTCTTGAAGCAGAAGCATGCACAGATCTGGGAATTTAGCTGAACATAACCATTTCCTACAAGAAGTACCAACATAGAGTTCAAGAGTTCTTACATTGCTACGTAAGTGGTGGGATTTTACAGTCAGTGCTGCTTTTATAAAGCCTTTAAAGTTCTCATAAAAATCTAACATTTTTAGGGGACAAGTTTTCATGCACTGGATTACAATTTTACAGAAGACAAGCTTTGAGCCTGAAACAGCTTGACAATGTCCTTTCAGCTTGTGCATCAGATTAACTTTGTCACACATCAGATGAACAGCTTCCTTGGTTTCTTGCCTAATCTAACACATAACCCAAGCAGTTCCCTTCTAAAGCACAATCAGAAGTAAAAACAAAAGCCACTGTAACATTCTACTTCTTTCTAATAACACATTCAGTTTGAAATTTTCATTTCTGCCTCTATGGAAAGATTATCCTTTTAGAAAACCACTTACAGTGACGGGACTCTGATTTCAGATACGATTAAAGCAACATATTAGACATATACAAACCAAGGGGTCTGAGTTGCTTACAGGACTAATAATGTGTTATGGGTCCTTTCACATCTAGGTCACTGGTTCAAACTCAGCTTTAGTTGGTGATGAATGAAAAGGAAGAATGAGGTAAAAAACCCAGTCAAGAATCTGGCCTCCATTCCTGCCTCTGCAACATCCACTTTGTGCACTTGGGCTACTCACCTAACTACTCCTTCCTACAAATTCCACAGTTGTAAAATAGGAATAAATATTATTAATATCACACTAATCCTGGAAGACTAATTTATTAAGGATTCTTAAGTGTCCAAGATTGTCAGAAGATTAAAGTATTGGTACCTTCACGCTGTTCAATAGCTAACATGAAATGGGGTGACTTTCTCAGGACAGGTCAACACCTCAATGTTAAAAAAGAAAAACACTGGCCGTGCCTGTATCTTCTGATAGCAACATAAAAATGGAAATCAAATTCTGAATGGGCCTGAAATTCCACTTTTTCTCACAGGTAGACAGCACAGGTTAAAACTGAAGCAAACTGGAAATCCAGAAGCAGACATACTATGGATGAGAAAGACAAGAGACAACCACATAGTATGGAGATGCACTGTGCTCTCCCATTACACAACACAGCATGTAAATACCACATCTGCCAACGTTAGGCGACAGAAGAAGGAAGGAAGGGAGAGAAGGAAAGTTTATCACCCCTGCATCCTTTGATAAAACTTGAAGTAATGAAGGTGCTTGCACTGCTGCTGTCTGTGCTGTTCTTGTTCTGAGGCTAAACAAAGGTTTCCATTTTCAACAAGTGTCATGCTGGCATATTTTGCCACTTCAGACCCTTAATGAAAAACAAGGAATGAGAGAAACAAAGGAAAACAACACACACACAGAGCACCAAGACATTTTAACTCATTCTTGGGTTAAAAGGTGAAAAATAATGGTGGTAGAGAGTTTGGACACAACACGACAGCCTCATTAATAAGCTGTAACTGCTACAAAAATTGTTACACCATCTCTTACATAGTCCTGATTTCAGAATGCTATTGAACTATGGCTCATAAACAGCACTGAGAGTCTTTCATATTTGCAGGAAAATTTAGAAAGATTACAACTATTCCATGCTTTTTCCAGAGCCTCTTCAAATATTTTAACCATAAGAACAAAATATGTTTTACTGAGAACATACTTTGTTATTACTTCCACTTCAGATTCAGCTATGCCTTTCTTTTCAGAGGAAGCTCATACAGAGCAATTCTAAAGGACAAAGAAAAGCACAAGTACTGCAATCAAGAGCATTTAATGAGACAACGTGGAACAACTTCGTGCCAAGAAGGAAATCATAAAGATGAAAAATGATGCCGCCTTCTTCCAAATCTAGTTACCAAATTTCAACTCTTTCTAACAGAGGTAGGGAGCGATATTCAAGCAATGAACTTCAGAGATACTTTGGCAATGGATGGAGCCAACAAAAGCCACAAGCACAATTCCAAAATGATTTAATGGGTCGTGCTTTGCCCAAGCTCCTATTGACAAAATTATGAAGTAAACACATCAATCAGTGTTAAGGCATTACACTGAAGTTATTTGCTACTCTTTGACATTCTGTTTAATATTTCTTCAGCCTCTTCCTCTTGTCCATTGAAATGAGTTGCAGAAATAATGTCAGTTTTAACCACTGCTTCGCTGGTTTTGCCACCAAGCTGTTCTTGTGTTAAGTCAGACAAGCTTGAGAGGGCTGCTTGTCATCAACCAGAACAACGATAAACTGATCAGAACCACCAGAAAGTGCAACAAGGAGAGAAAGAGGGGTAATACCCATATCATACAAAGTGGGAAGTCTACATGTAATTATCATGCCTTTGCAGGGAAGATGAGCATTGCTTAACATCATACATTTAGGTCTATGCATGAACTGAACTCTGAATAGCAAACTTCTCTGCATCTGTCCCTGACTGAGGGTACTCTATTCTTTGCAAGTGGGAAAAGCTGAGATTATTATATTACTTTGCAAACCTTGATTCAGAACTATCTTTTTTTTCTTAGCACAGTTAAGTCCTTGCTATTACCCCAAAAATGTGTGCTTGTCTCTAATTCTGTGCAGAAAAAAGAAACATGAAGATGTAAAATAGTATATTACATCACACAAAACCTCATATTACATTCACACAGAATTGAAAGCTGCAGTTTGAGGCACTGTACTTGGAAACCAGACAAGCATAATGCAACGGACAGGACAGAGTATTTGCTCTCCTTCATTTTCCACAGTTGTTTCTCTTTGGAATTACTGATAATCATTAGATAAGATCAAATGTGTAGCCTAGCCTGTGTATTAACTCTAGCAGCAGCTTCAGAAGACTGAGAAAATAATGCTCTAATGCATGTGAATGGAAGTACAATGCTGAGGAACATGTCATAGAACTGAACATGGCTTCGAAATTCATTCGCAGCCATTAGAACATGTCAGATCCTTTTAGCTAATACATTTACTTTCTTTTTTTATACATGGATTTTCAAAGAAACCGAAAAATAATTTTGGCCCCTGACTGTTTTATGTTAGGCTTGATAACCCGACTCTCAAAGACCCCAGTATATCAAGAGAAGACTGCAAATTACAATATGGATTTGTGTCAGTGTAGAGTTTCTGTTC
This sequence comes from Aquila spilogaster, assembly GCA_024606505.1. Lineage (NCBI taxonomy): Eukaryota > Metazoa > Chordata > Aves > Accipitriformes > Accipitridae > Aquila > Aquila spilogaster. The sequence goes on along the minus strand of JANHGO010000042.1, from coordinate 49,136,669 downwards.
TGATAGAAGGGATCTCTTACCTTCAGACAGGGACAAATCATCAGCTGGAGACACCAGGTCTGCCTGGATCGCGGGGCCATTGCTCAACGATGTGGTAATCTGATTCGTCAAGATAACCTGCAAACAGACAGGGAGAGGGGGAAGGGAAATGAATTTTTATAGCTACTGGAAGGAAGAGAGCAGACCAGGCAAGGACTGGAATCCTTCAGGCACAGCGTCCAGGCAACCCTCTACTCTGACCTTCAGCAGATTCAACACTCAGAAAATTTTGAACTACCTGCAGAAACTGAAAGAGATAATCACAAGAAGTGCAGGAAAACCGATATTGTTAAAAAGACAAACTACTAAACAACAGTATGTTGATACATACAGCCACCTAAAACGAAACTACTCTTCTGAAGAGCTTCATTCTTCCATGAACAATTTGATGCTCCCTACAAAAAGCATCTTTTTCTTCATAGGCAAATAGGAAATCTGTTTTCCTAGTAATTTCCACACAACTTACACACCTTCTTCCTTTGGCTGAAACACAGTGCCATGGAGAAAGGTGCCCATCGATCTGAAGCACAAGAGTACTACATTTTACAGGGCTATCTCTACACAAGAGGATTTTTCAGTGTTTTTCAGGATCACAAGATTCTGATAAACAACAGACTGTAGTACCCACACAGTCCTCTCCTCTGACAGCATGAGCAATGGTCTTGCTTGCAAGAGATGAACAGTTTCTTGCACCTTTGAAATGTACTTTTTTCTAATAACAGAAAGCATTAAGGCAAACACTGCCAACACCACAGTGAGAAAAGCATAGGTATAAACACAATTATCTCCTAATGCTTTGGATCTTTAAGCAGTTGCAGTTTCCGCAATTACAATTGGTCTCTACAACGCAGACTAACAAAAACTTCAGAAATTACTTTTTTTTTTTAAAGAAGCAAAATGATCCTTCTACTTGCACTGAGAACAGAGTCCACTCCCAACAAACTCTCTTTGAAATTAATGGCCTGTCTTCAGCTGTATTTGACACAGGAAGAAGGGAGAAAGGAATGCCACACGGTACTCTGTGGATGCGGTTTCATGATGCTACTGGAATAAATTAATAGCTTGCCATTGCTAAAAGGAAGAGGAATTTCTCTGCTCTTCCCTTCACTGCTCCTCCCTCCCTCTGATCATGGCTTCCTCCTGCTTTCTAACACTTTTCAGTAGTATGATGTGACACTCCATTTTCTATTTCAAGATCCCACATAAGCTGTATCAGATCACGGAGCCGTAATCGCAGTGGTGGTGCTGCAGGGCAGCGTCTTCTTCAGGCAGCATGACGTGAGCTACCTACAATGTGATGGAATCTGAGACCTTCACCAAGACCACAGCTCTTCCTCCTGCTCACGTCAGCCCACCCATCTCTGTGATTGTAAACAGGCACGGTGGTGCGTGAGAGCTTTACAGACTGTATCAACAGGAGTAAATTGAAAAGTTTTTGAGTCAAATCTTCATCTACTCAACAGGAGTTCAAGACCTTCAGAGCCCCATAGTGATGTCCCTAATGCTCTTCTGCTACTGACTACAAGCTCTGGACAAACTTCAGCTGGCTACCACCACCCTGCCCAGCTTAACCATCAGTTGCACCTTTTGGGACTAGGCATTTATGACCACGGCAGTGAACACAGACATGGTAGTTAACAGCCTTGTTTGGTCTTACAGCTAGGCTAAGGTTCTTAAGGTACAACTTGCAATACTGCCAACAGCAAACATACAAGAAATGCATCACTCCCCTCTGCTGTTTCCCCCAGAGCTGCTGCGTGCACCTATAAGTGCCCAAAAGCAGACAGGAATGGGCCTGGCACACACAACCCCTTGCAGCCACTGCTAGCTGTCCTGTTCATCAGATTACAAGGTAAGATTCAATTTAATAACAAAGAAGAAAAAAAGTCACTGTTTCCTTTCTTCTTGCCAGGGTACTTATCTTCCATTTTAGTGAGCGAGTTCATCTTTGTGATAGGATGAACATCAAAACTGGTTCAAGCCAAATGAAAGGAGTGGGCAGCCAAGAGTCAGGAGGGATAAGGAACAGGATGCAAGATCTTTCCTTCTTAACACTGTTTTCACTTTGTTTTCACTGTGTCACAAAACCCACAGCCTCACTTGTCCATTGAGGCTCTTCTGGTGATCAGGCATAAGATACACCAACAATATGACACAACACTGAAGCTTTTCCTCGATCCAGTACTAGAAAATGTGCTGAAACAGAACACACTAACAAACTTAGAAACCCACATGTACTGGTGGGGTATGAAGTTTTCATTGGCACGCTTTTGCAATGATCACATTATTCAGAAGCGTCAAATGCTCTGTAAGCAATGCAGTTGTCCCAGACCTGTGCCAAGATAATCTTTGTACTGTGCCATCACGTGTTTTATTATTTATACACCACATTTTAAAGAAAAGCTACCGTGCTTAAGGATCTTTTTTAATGAAAAAAAGACCTAAGCACACCATATTTCATATTGCTCTCCTTCAAACGAAACTAACTTTAAAGGCTTCAAAAATCAAAAAAATGAACATCAAGAATAATGCAACTGCATTTTTTTAATCTTTCAGCTTTTTTGGCCTCCTCTTTAACCAGGAACTCCACAGCACTGTTTGCTATAGGACTGTAAATCTTCTTCGCCCCTTTATGTTTAACTCAAGCTACGTCTCTGTACTTAGATTCCAATTTCTGATGTGTCCTTCAATAACTCTTCAATACTAACAATATCCTAGACACACTGTTACACTGTTTAAAAAGCCAGTTTAAAAACGCAGAGTCCTACCCAAATAAATGTTCCTCTCTGGCTTGCTCTGAGGATGGGAATTAGGTGTATTCTTAGTTCCATGACTTCACTGATAGTTAAACATTTGCTTAAATACACATTTAAATACTATCTTGAATAAGCACACTTCCTCTGAGATGAAGCCATATGCATGTACAGAATGCTTATTTTGGAATTAACTGAAAATTATTCTTCATTTCTGCAAGCCTGCAGAGCCAACACAGATTTGGTTCTCCCATAAGTACAAGCCAAGAGGCTGTTAGCTAAGCACTAAATTTGACATCAAATTCCCTGTCACACTTCTGCAGCTTCGCTTACTGCAAAATTCTTCCATTGGGTATACGTACTTCTATTATCAAACAACCAACATTCATCTTTGTGCACCTACCACAATACAGTTTGAACCTCACTCTGCAGGTGTGCAGAGTGCTCCAGACTGTCACTGGCTCAAACAAGCAACGGGTTGCTAACAAAGGAAAAAAGCTGGCCCTTACTCGGCTCCAGTTCCGAACAAAAAAGTTAAGGCACTCAGATTTAGAGAACTCCTCTGAATACATACACCTATCTTTGAAACTTCAATCACATGCCCTTACTGGAAAGTGCTAAGATTTCTTTTACTTCTTCTAGATAAAACTTTGGTCACAAATACTTTGGCAGTGAATAGTGCCATTCAAACAAGACCCTATGTTTTCAGCAGTCCCCAATCCTACAGACATTCAACTTGAAGCCCTGAATGTTGATACCACTTGATTCCAGTGTCACATCTAAAGAAAATACTAATTTCTCCCTAAAGTCTCCTTCACCAACCTGAAAGACATGATTACACTCCATTCTGCTATCATTTGAAATGGTTCAATATATTCAGAGGGTTGCAAATAGGTGTCTGAGGGAACAGTTAAGCCTGACTGTGATTTGGAGAGAATATACAGGTAGACAAAGGAGGTGTGGAGTGAAACAGCTGTGTTACTTTCTGATGAGTAACCACATTTGTGCATGGACAGAATCAGCTGAGTCTCACACATTGATTCATATGTGCATGCACAGAATATAATGCTAGTTCTGATCTTAATGATTCCATATGTTACAAATCACCAACATTATGAAGAAGGTTAGAGTATCTCCTTTTGGTCTGCTAGGTGCCACACTTGAAAGAAAACACCTCTCACTGCTAAACAGCACCTGGAAACAGGCTGGTGTCACAAGTCCAAGCAGACTTACTAGAAAGAGTGCCTTGCACTGAATTAGCAATAACACTTCCTCAACTTTTCACTGGAGATTTGCCATTAAAGTACAGATTAGATTTACCCTGTTTAGTACAGGAGACCTGCCAAGTCCTCAGTCTAAGTAGGTAAGGAAAAATGCCTCTGTTGTGGTTCCTTTTGTCAGATACTGGACATCATTACCAGCCAAGCATAGCTTCCACTTAAGAGTTTCAATGCCAATCATGAGTTCATTAATAATCTCCTAGCAGAACGCTCAACAGTGAGAATGTTGCTACATGATATTTTAATGTTATCATATTAAAATACATAGTATTTTAAAATACATCATATTTTATAAAATACCCAGTATTTTAAGAGGAGGTCCTATTTCCACCATCAACTAATGGAACAAAATATTTTCGTTACCAGAGGTACTTTCATTACCACTAAGGCACTGAGAGTCACAAAAAACATTACACATCTCCACACACAACTGTGTCCTGACATGCACGATAAGTAAGGAGGTTGCGTTATTGCTTTCTGCTTCTATCTTGCGATGACTGAAGAGTGTAGTGCTTCTTCGGCCAGTGACTATGCATGAATGGAAAACACCCTCCACTGCTAAGAGGAAAAAAAAGATGAAAAGGTCAGCTAGACAGCTCAGCAACACTGGTAACTTGCCCCACGCAATCTCCTATGGAGTTCAGTGAACCATTGCCTTTAACCTTTAAGCCTATTCACCTGCAACTGGTTAAGCTAGCTATTTAACAAGTGAAAATTTACAGTCCTCAGCCTTCCAATTCCAACAGAATTACAAACAGTGTAGCAATTCACTCAGATTCAAATTTCAAAATCATTTCTGGGAAAAAGTCTACTACTTAAAACACTACACAATTGACTGACCACACAATTTCCCAATCTTAGGAAGATTTTTACTTCACCATAGCCACCTTAGATTGTAAAATAACCCCTCCTAACCATGAGAAGTGTTATATCCAGCAAGAAGAATCCTTTTCCTTACAGTTAGAAAACCTGGAGATAAACACAAGGAGACAGTGGGAACACATTTTGAAGCTCCTAATTTTAGACACCTTAAAAAAAAAATGCCTACTCTTCTGATCCCTTCCCCAATTTTTATAGGTGCTGATACCTGGAAAACAATAGAAACAAGAAATTCTTGAGGAAAATAGTGTTCATGTGCTAGACATGTTCTAGGTCATTGCTAAATCTAATCTTAATCCAGAAGTCAACACCACTGTTTTATATTCTCTTGAAATCTTTACATGTTGTTGTGAAAATCGAATCTCCTGCCACTGATGTGACTTCAGCAGATGCCAGTTTTCTGGAAGCACGTTAGAAAAGTAAAAATACTTATTTAAGGTGCCTAAACTCCCGAGACCCCCATTTGTTGGGAATAGCACAGTTCCTGCATATGCGGAAATCCCCTGCAGGTCCTGGAAGAGAATTGGCCTAAAAACTGTAATATGACTGCTTTGCACAGAAGAATAAGCAAACTATTTTTTGTTTGGTTATTTATACAGTACAATTTTTCAAGTACTCCTGCCCTTCCTAGGACCACACTGAAACTACTAAATCTGACTTTGTCATCCTTGTAAATCTAGTTGAGTAAATAAGTCACTTTCTGTAAACTTGTGGTCTCAGACTCCTTGTTAGTTTATTGCAAAATTAAAGGGACCTCAGCACACAACTATCAATCAGTAACCAGCAAAGGTATAAAGTCTTCTGGAATGTACCAAGAGGTGAAAAAACCCCACCATCTCATGAAACAGCTGTTTGTTAAAAGAACGGAGCAGAATCCCCCATTTTGCATGCAATGCTATTTAGGAAAACTCTTATTAAAGGCTTCCTATAGAGCTGGGAGAGCAAGCACAAGGACACTTGCAATAATCCCAAATTGCTCCACCCTTATTAGTCCATGTATTTTGTGGTTTTCACTGTACTCAAGCAGTGTCACTAGAGAGCACCAAGTACAAGTGACAGTCAGCAGGGCTGGGATGGTGACTCAGCATGCCAGAGGAGAAGGAAAAGAAGTTCTACTGATTCCCAGCCGTTCTTCGTACTGGTCCCTGAGAAGGCACCTCACCATTTCCCAGAAGCACAGAGCTTTTAATGAGGCATTCAAGCGGTCAGTGATGGGTCGAAACAATGGTGACTATTGTCAAGGCACTAGCAAAAGGAAAGGGCACCAAGCGATACCACAGAGCCAGATGGGGCAGGCAGCAGTCCTGGAAACAGAAAAAGGGAACAGTGAGAAAACTGGGGTGAAACAGCATGCTTCAAACAGCTGTGAGAACCGCAGCCTTCTCCTTGGGAACCTGTTACAGCTCTTCAAGACTGGCATCGGTCTGCTCAAGGAAGAACCCTGAATTACCACCATCTGTCATAGTAATAGGGTATATACAATCTTCATCTAAACTACGCACTGAATTAGCTTTTTCTTCAACTCCTGTTTCTTCAGGGAGATTTTCTTCAGCATCAGTAGCCATTTGCCACAACAGCTGTCAAAAGTTGTCAAAAACCTCAGCAGAACTTGTACCTAATGTTCACATGAAAGACAACTTCTTTAAAACTGAGCATTTTCAGTGAAATCAGGGAGCTACAGACAGAAAAAGGGAAAGTCTGAACTGCAATACTGAGAGCTCCTAAATAAAATACGAGTTTTGAAGAGAGAATTTTAAGTGCCCACAGCTACTGGGCACCCAAAGCTGGCCACTGCAGCGATGCTCCGCAGAGGCTCACCTCGCAGGAGAGCAGGCTACTCCAGTGAAAAGCCTCTGCACAACTGAGACGGTTCTGGGCTCCAGGGCCAAACAAAACATATTTATATCACAACTATTACTATGATAGGAGATTAAATATATACACATATCTTCATTCTTAGAAAATGTAAACTATTTTGGCTTATACAAACCAAATACAGAAGAAAAAACCCAACAGTTTATCATCTCAAATCCAAGCAAATCACCACACCCACCCAGTACTCATCCCAGAGGTGTCACATACTCCCAAGCTGAGTGGCCACGGGCCCCAGCAGCTTGGGTTTCTGTGGGGAAGAATGAAAATAATGTCAAGTACTCTACAGAGCCCAGCCATCACAAGAAAAAGCCTTATAATAAGTGAAATTCCCATATTCAAAGTCAAACACCACTTCTGGTGTTTAATCAAGGCCTAACCAACAAAGATACTTAAAAGTAATTTTACATGTTGTACTAAAATGGTTGTAGCTAACCAAGACAGCACAAAGCTCCTTCACTGGAGGCATAAGCAATAGACAAGTGCCCACATTTAACAACTGCTGCTAATCCAGATCAGTTGGAAGAAAAAGTACCCGTTACAGCCATCTCGTTTATACATAACAGAGGCATAGGCTGTAATGGTGACACTCATGTTAGAGGGAAGCAGATGGATATTTTCAGACACAAAGGCACAGCAGCAACCCTGACTGAAGGCAAAGAAGAGGCCTCCGTGTCAAGAGCTGTTAGAATTCACATTTCAACCAACGTCACCAGAATTTGGCATAATTCCCTGAATAACAGATATATACACACAAACCACTGGAAATCTATTGAGAAACACTTCCTAATCTTAAAAGCAATCTAGCAACAACTGTTGGCCTTGCCTCAGAGGAATTTCATCTGTACCTATTTTCATCACATCCGGGAAAAAAAAAAGGCAATTAAACAGCCTAACAGCACAGAAACAAGAAAGTAATGATTCTCTGGAAGGCTCAACAAGCACCTTTTAAAAGATTAGAGACCTGTTGCTCAGGACACATTGCTGCTAGCTGCAACCTTACTAGAGCTCCTAGAACAGGACTTCCAGCTCCCGCTTTCCTACGGTATCTCTACCCAAGCTTCTCCTCTTTCCTCCCTCAGTGAGGCAATTCATAGCAGCAGAGGTCATTTTGTAGGCACTGGATTTCACTGGGTATAAATAGGAGTCGGAAGAAACCAAGGAATCTTTCAGAGACTAGCCACTGTATTTACATCCAATTTATTCTGCTTTGCATAGGAAAAGTACAAAGTTATGCAATTCTATTCCATAAGCCTTCTGGAGAAGCAAAGCGTCTATTCACATCTCTGCCAACTGCTTAAAAATAATCACAATGAATTAATAAAACTTCCACCAGAAGAAAAAAAGAAACAAAACAAAACAAAAGCATGCTGTTCTCAGGCAGCTACATGTCTTCAAGTTGAAATGGCTACCACCCAGCAATAGCCTGAGGTCTTTAGCCTCTCATCCTCTGTGAGCAAGGAACGCAGCCAACACAAATGTAACCTTCAAAATCCACGCCGCAACACCCTCGTGCTGTGCTGCTCGGTGAGAATGGTTTGTGTGCCTGGAAGGCCTTCACATCCAGCAGCCTGCACAGACCTGTTTGCAGAGATGTGCGTAAGACACCCCCCCAGAGGGATTGCCACCCGCCTTCATACCCTGCCAGTCGCCCAGAGCTCCGGGTTAGCTTCCAGAGACCTTCCCTCTCCTCCACCCTCCCCTCCAGCCTCTGCATAACTATGGCTTTCTGAATTGAGCTTACTCCTGTGTGTACCTAGTGATGTACCACAGTAAGAGACTGGTCCGATACTGGCTGAGTCAATGCGGAGTAGCTTGCAGGAAATCACTGTAATGCACAGGTAACTTTTACAGCAAAAACCTGCTGCACTCTTAAAGCGGCAAACACCACCGCTTAAAAGGGAGTTTTCCAATGAATGCCAAGTAGTCTTGTAAAACAATAAATAAAGTAAAATCATGAACTCACAGTTCGCTCTTAGCTTGCGTGCTGTTCTCAGCAACAGGGCTTTTAGTTGGTTTAATTTGTTTGTTTTTGAAGGATGGGGAAGAAACTAGGTTGTCTGGAACATCAGCAAAGTAGTACAGAACTTCAGTTCTGCTCCAGCATGCTCCAGGCTGAAAGGAGAGCTGAGTACGTCTCCTACTCTTTAATAGGACTGCAAGGAAGTCATAATTTATGCTTACTTTTTTCTCAATGAAAAACCTAGTTTAGTTTATTGGCACTTCTTAGCTTTCATTAGCAGATCAGAAAGCAGACTGAAGGCTCCTTCCTTTCGTTCGCCGAGTTCAGACCTTCTGCCATGCACCTACCCTGCTCCATCCAGCACTTCAAATTTACCCAGACCTACACAAACTCTGTGACATTAAATCTCACTGCCTTCTGATGGAATAAATGTATTGTTACCCCGATGGTAGAGACAGATGCTCAGACACTAAGCAAACTGACTAAAGCTACCACAAATCTTCACTACCCTGATTTCAAGAACAGAGTTGGAAGGGCTCATACTCACCTGAGTACTCTAAGACACCTCAGGACAATCTAATATCTATCCAGCAAATTATATATTAATAATTCTTTCTATATTTGGGGTTTATTTTATTTAATTTTTCTACACCTGTCCACATGTAGTTTTTTCCTAACAACTAAATAGGAATATGAACTAAACTAATGAAATACTCCTAACAAAGGCCTATTTAGGGCTCATGGCCTATTTCAAGCTGATAATTAGTGTACCAGCATTTTTATTTGATTTTGATGTTTTGACAAGCCCGTCAGAAAGACCGTTTATAGTAATATACACACGCAGGTCTGGAGAAGTATAGCATATAAGGCACAGCTCAATCTCAATGTCATTAATTCCATTAATTCCTCAGATTCCTTCCAATTAATTCCTTCAGGCCTTTAAGGCAGTGGGTCACAGGAGACTCGCTGGGTCTTGGAGGCAAACTGGAACAGCTCAATGGGTTACTGTAATTTAAAACTTTGCTGAGCGGTTTTTAAAACACTCTCCCTAGCTCCACCTTATCCCACATCATGACCCTATGCCAACATTTTTAGAGGGAGGACAGTGTTAGTTCAGACTACTCCTCGGTGTCTCGTGGAAGCAGCAGAAAGCTGTTTTAGGATGTGCTAGAAATCCCATCAACGCTTTGCTGTTCAGTTCCCCTGCAAACCATACTTCCTTGCCTGCCCTGCAGCACTGGAGCCTTTCTGTTTACTTTTTAGGCAGGCAAGAGAGGACTGCAGGAATATTTGCTCCCCCTTGTCTATTCATTTAACCTTTATAGGCGGGTAACTACTAACGCCACCACCAGACGGCATTGCATGGCTTACATTGTTTTATACTCAGCACACTCTATCATCTTTTCTAGCCTACAGTGATGTTAGAGATCACGGCATGCTTTACACAATGCTTGTTAGAGAAGTTTTCTTTTCTTCCTGTGTTACAGTAGCTGCTGCCTCTCACTGAACACATTTCAGACACAGATGGGTTTTTTATATTTATCTGTAATGGCTATCCTTAGATAATCATGTAGCTTTATTTCAGTGTATATAACAGTCATAGATTTTGAGTACAAGGTAACAGGCAATTTGGATATATAGCCCCATCCCCCCAGTTTGCCCAAGGCAATTTAACAGGTCTGTAGAGTATTAGAGTAGTAACTGATGTTGCACAGAAGCCTGACAATCAAACCAATATACCAATAATTTTTACAAAATGAGAAGGCTATTAAGAAAGCAGGAACAAACTAGGCACTGACAGCATTATTTAGTACAACTAAGGCCCATTTACTGAACACCATGCCCCTGGTGATTTCAAAGTATTCTCATGAACAAAATTCAGTTATCATCCTCTATAGCTGCAATGGCTGTAAAAAAGAGTAGAAATCATCCAGAAAACAAAACACCCAGCTGCTGAAACAAACAGCCTCTGAAGTCACCATCAGTTTCACTTCCCTGTGACCCAGGGCTCAAAAATGTATGAAAGAACAAGTGAAAATGAACAGCTGCAAATTATATGTACTACAAGCTGTAGGTATATATTAACATTACATTTTAGACATTTTCATATACTGAATTGCATTTGCACGCTTTTCAGCCTAACCTGCAATTTAGCCAGTAATCTATTTCTACCAGAAATATTTATAATATTTCAAAACCATGAGTAGCTTCAGCCTTCCTTAAAATGCAACAAACATACAAAAAAAAACCAGGTAGAGCTAAGCACACCAGTCTGAATGCTGAGTAGTATTTTTCTGCTGTACCAGTGACCGTTTTAATAGCCAACATCTTTTAGTCTGATCAGACGGGAAGTAGAAGTTTTACCATCTAGCTTTTGAGATTTATAATATATCAACATACCTCTAATACAGTGCAATATTTCTATGCAAAGGAAAATTGCTTGGGTATATTTTGTCTGTCTCCTATACCTGCAAAGTTGGACAGTAAGAGCTTTAAACTTTAATATCCTTCCACTTATGTGTTCAATACATTTTTATAAACTAAGATATTCTGAAGCAAATTTTCTTAACAAAAAAAAAAAAAAAAAAGGCAACCTATACAAAATGCACGATGGTGCACTGTGTTATGAAATTTTATTAGCACTTTTTGAAAACTGCTATAGCATTTTAGGAAGGCTTCCTACTCAGTAGTTAGATTCTCCTAAGTGCTTCTTCCACAAAAGCACATTAAAAAAATTGTCTACAAGTTACAGATAAATAGTCCATAATAAAACAGAAAAAAAAAAAATACATGTGTGCATGATTGTTTTCCAAACATGTCTGATCTGATATTACCTAGAGGGGAGGGGACATAACTCAGCCAAGTTTCTTCTCTTCAATATCTGGGGGAAAAAAATAAATAATTTTGTGGCTCAAGATATTCTGGAATTTCAGTGGCATTGTCTCTGCCTCTGTATCCTACTTCTAAATCCTTTCACTAGGAAATATAGTTAGTCAGTATTTCCCCAATAAAATTGGCATTTGTCACATTTTAAAATGACCGATTTCTATTTACCTACCTAACTCGCTTCAACTGGAGTGCACTTCCCTTGGAAATATGAATCATTAGAAACCTCTTTAAAAGTTAGGACTCGAGATGGAAAATGAACTCAGAAAAATGCAAGGAATCATTTTTGTACTGAGACCGCAGCATGACACATCTCCCTTTGGCTTTTCCTAATACAGAAAAATAGTATTTGAGATTGTCCAAACAAAATCACGGACCCATGAAACTATACTCAAGCTAATTTCTCACCTCTTGGGATAACAACCCTGTCCTCAAGGTCACTGCTTAAATATGTGCACAAGGCAGCACTGTAGAAGCATGTCATCTCTTCTGTGTCGCAGGGAGGATCGGTTCTGCAGGGTTGTTTTGGCAAACCTTTTCCCAATACTAAGACAAATCAAACTAGGAGACTGATAACAGCGAAACTCCTGCAAAAGCAAATCAATTCAAACTCAAAGGTGTTCCTTTTCTTTTTAAAATTTGGTATCAATTTGTTTGGGAAGTTGGTGATCACCAAGAATGGCTCTACTGGTTCCACTGTAAAGGACATCGGGTCTACCAGTATTACTGTTCTTTGTTGTTGGTACCTCAGTTTTTACGTAAATATTTGCAAACATTAAAAAAAAAAAAAAAAAAAAGTTATTTATTCAGCTATTTGGGTACACCATTATATTTACAACTGTTAACTAGAACTACAGAAATGTTGAGTTGATGTCAGGTGAATAAAAACAGGCTGTGGCACTTTCAGTGATATTAAACTTCAGGAACACCTTGGGAATGGTACAAGATTACAGATATTTCACAATTAGAAAGCATCTGCTCTTTAAGAATTAAACTTAACAGAGCTAAATAATTTTTGCACCTCATTCAGATTAACCCAAGTGAACACAGCTGGGTCAAATCTTTTGAGATTTGCTGTGCCTCCCACAAACTACACATACAGGCAGCAGAGAAAAACAGCTAATGTCTTCTGGACAACCAAATGAAATTCTGAAGCAGCTCTAGATTAATTGTTCACTGCAGCTAGCAATTTTTTTATATCCTCTCCTAGACTTGCTACTAAAATTCACAGGATCATGCATTTTCCTTGGACTCCATCATAACTGCTTTATCCAAAGTCTTTCTCAAGAAACCACAACTGAGCCTCCACTGTGGAGTTCAGTAATAAATTGCAAAGATAGCAATGTTAGGAATGAATTTCATTAATTGAATTTAGAGAAAAATTGAAGAGTAGCAAATTATGCTTTAGTCAGGAGAACAGATGTGTGCCAGTAGGCTTTCTGCAGCCCCATGACTGGAACAGCTTCTTCAGTGAGGAGTGAGATACATGGAGATTAGAAAAGTGTTTCTGGATAGCATTGAGGTGTATTAGCAAACATTGTGGGAAATCAGGAGTGAAAAAGCAATAAGCTGGTTCAGGTCAGGCTGCAAGTGCATCTTCAGATCTAGGCATGGAGCAGGAGGGTAGGAGCTAATGGATGCTACATGCCGGGATTGACATGCTGCAGGTGGAACAGTGGCCCAGCAGAGACTTTCTCAGGGAATAACAGGATGTATTTGTAGAGTTACTAAAACAAAGATAAAAATAATTCAGAGCAAGATGCTTGGACTTCAAAGCAAGGTGCAGTAGCAGAGCAGAGTATGTGACAGGTTGAAGATAATTGCTCAATTATATCCAAATCTTGGTAAAAACTCTTTTCATGTTTAGACGGATGCTAATTTGCAAAATGCCCTGGGTGGTGTGGAGATGTACAGCTTCTGCACGCAGAATGGCAGTTATGGCATATACCCCTTTAGTTATGTTGTCTGATTCCTGCAACCATCAAAACATATATCAACTAGGAAAGCATTTTCAGCGGTAGTGCTATTAATAGAATAAAATTCTTTTGCCATTGGCTACCCCTTGGGTCTAATTACAGATAACTGACTATGGCTTGTTTTACAATAAATTGCTCCTCAAAAATGTTACTTTTCTTTTTTTAAATAACCCTTATCTGCTGTACCAAGCCTTAAAATTCCATGTATGAAACGAATATCATGTAATGGATGGCTTATACTCCAGCTGCCTCTTAGACTTATCTCCTCCTCCAGAATATTAGGTATCAACTTCAGTGTAGAAACTAGCCTGACAAGGTAAGTTCTCATTTTAAATTTTATTAATATTACTCAGTTTTTATTCCAGACTGACTAAGATTTAATGCAGCTCTGGTTTTATTGACCCTGAAGGAGTTACACGATAGCAAAACATGATCATGGACTTGTCTCTTTCCACCTTCATTCTTTTGTTCCTAAATACATTTGAAGAGAAACAACCAGTTCAAAGTTTTTGTTTTACCATTAACTCTTCACCTCAATTCATTCTCAAGAGAGAACAGAAGTCCAGTCACATGTTTTCTAATCCTGGTTCTGACGCCAAGTAGCTGCGACTGCTTACTGATATAATTAATTCTTTGTGCCCCATTTTCAAAGCAGGCAAAATGCCTACCCCATAAGAGTGTTGTGGCATTCAATGCTTTGAACTCACTGCATGAAGGGTGATTAAAACCACCAAGTGTTCTCAGTGTCTTCCAATGTTACAGCTGGGCAATGTCTAGATACAATTTAGCAGTAATAGTTGACCGCTATACATTCTATGTATGGACTTATAGGTCTTGTAACAAAACTCTAAAATTTCCCACCAGAAAACCCACGGGACTTTTTCTTTTCTTTTTGCATTTTTTTTTTTTTAAATCCTTCCCCTTTGCTTGAGTCAGGTAATGGACTGAAAGTATCACTGGTTTGGACCGCAAGTTTGGGAAGGGTAAAACTGAAAAAGTAGTCACAGCTCAACTTTTGGTATGTCGTACAACATTCTGTAAAGCATTAGCACTGTATTTAAAACAGAGGGAAAGAAACAAATAGATGCCAGCTTATTATTTAAATGTTAGCTGGGACTCTGTCCTTGTGAACAACTTTTGGTCTCTCTCGAGCTTACTGAGGGTGTTTTAAAGAGCTATTTTATAGAGCAGGGAGTATTTAATAGTTCCAGAGCAGCAAAGACAACAAAATAACAGCAATGCAGCATAGCTTCAAATCAGGCTTGTACTAATTTATTTTCTGAACTGGATAACTCAGATCTTTCTTATGCCAGTAAAAGGCAAATAACAGCTATTCTTCAGGGTGTTACAAGACCAACAGATGCAGACCTCGCACTAATTTTAAAATATGAAGCTCAATAAAGAGCTGGATATATTGGTATAAGCAGCATGAAAAATATTGCACTCCCCTCTGCAAAAGCACAGAGTGAGAGAGACACACACGCGCGCGCACACACACACACATAAAAGAGCAGGTAACTACTGAAATAAGAAACTCCATCTCAGATGCAAAAGCTGGCCTTTTTAACAGGCTGGAGGAAACATCAGAGATTACCTAGATTTCAGTCCAAACTCCATCTCAACAGCTCTTTAGGCTTCTGTGCAAGAAAGGAGTTGTTACTGAGGAAACTACGGCCTGCAATGGCTTCACCAAGAGCTGAGTCTGCACTGGAGTTTTAAACAGAAACGGGAAAAGACACCAATAACTACAGAGGAGGTATGATTTACAAATAACAAATACAAAACTTCCTGCAGGACTGCAAACTGCTTGGAATACCAACAGCGAATATAAATGGGAGGAACAGAATTGGCACGTCTAGAACATGGCAGGGCACAGAGCCCTGGAAACTGCTGCTTTGGAGGCACAGAAAGTGCTTCAAGTTTCACTATACTTCAAGGAACAAGGCCATAAATAGAAGAGTTATTCTCACTGCGCAAGAAGCCATGCCTCTTGGCAGTACAAACCAGTAAGCGTATCTGCAATGACCATCACTAGAAAGATCCACCATTCATTTTGTCACGGTTTCTATTCTGATTACAAACAGCAAGAGCTAGCCTCAAGAACAAAGGCAGACTCACTGCCAATCCACAGATCTAAATGCTTCTCAATTTGAGAAAAGGTTGGATATGAACTTTATGGTTCAAGCCTGTCTACTCAACAGTACCTGAAGAGGTCACAGTAGCCCAAAGTCCACAGATAGTAGTAAACTACAAGATTCTGTGAAATGTATTTCTGATGTTCTGTGCAGATGGCATTGGATTCAGGTGATAAAAAGGTAATCTAGATACAGATAGTTGCCAATTCCACCTTGCCAGTGTGCAGCATTATCTTTTGGGGACCACAAAACCAGAAAGATGTTTTAGATAAATGAGCAAGGCCAAACAATGTCCCTTCTTCATTCTCCTTAGAACTCGTAGCATTTTGAGGATATAAAGAAAGGGTTAAAAAGGCATTATATAGGACTATATTCTTGTTCGCTTTCTGGTTTGTGTCATAAGCATTCAGATTCTCTCCAATCTTGGAGATTAAACTTTTTGCTTAAGCTACTATAACACTGAAATAACTACAGTAACAGAAGCACATGAAAAACCTCAGACAACCACTACTGTGAGATTCATAATGAAATCTTCAGAATTTGTAACACGAAGTAGGAAAAAGTTAACTAATGATGATGGGTTTGTTTGCACGACAAATCCAATTTACCAAGAGGTCAAGCAACGACACAGTTCAATTTTGAAGCCTATGACCATAATTTTATACATACACACATACACACAGTATGTGTGGGCTCAGTGCTCTTTGCCCCAGACCTGGATCATGTCAGAAGGCTTGTCCAGGCACATTACTTTGGGTCACTCCCTTCCCACCTCCTCTGTCCCAGGCGAAGCCAGAACTCAAAAAAACCTACCTTGCAGTGTGACACTTTAGGCTGGAGAAGGGCAATGCAACTCAGCTCCATGCTAGCACAACTATTCCTTCCATCTTCCCCCTCAAACCAGGGCCATGACATTCAGACACAGGCAGGAGAATGCAGCAGAGTTATGTTTATCCATTACTGGAAGTGTTTGCTAACCCTGCCACTCTGCCTTCCTGGACAGCTGCTTTCTTTGCCTGCATCTAAAACTGGCTGTGCAAAAAATGGAGAAAGTATTAATTGAAGCAGAAACTACCTTCAGACTAAGTACTCAATAATATTAACATCCTAAAACCTTTGAGTAATGCAGGATAGTAATCGTTAAATGTAATCTATATATTCATACAAACAGTTACTCAAATCATACATATATATATCTGAGACACATGACAAACACACACACAGAGACATATATATGACAGCATCTCAAAACAAAAAAAAAGAACACGATGAAAAAGTGCCCTTGTGTGGTATTTCTCAGAAGATGGTCTCAAAATGCTACAAACAGTCAGATCCTGAATCTCAAAAAAGATAGACAGGAATTATTCCATGCATTTTACAGACCAGAAAACAGGGACAGGAGTTAGCCAGCATTAAAGGGCATCAATATCTGACAGGCCTTTATAAATGGCAATAAAAAGGCAGCAAATCTGAAGAACTGAAGAATGGTTAAAGGGAAAAACAACTGCAGGGAAACACTGTCTGATGCTGATGGGGACTTTTGCAGCAAATTGAAAGAGCTATGAGTACATAATTTCCTAACGTCCACGCACCCTCCCTCCCTTCCTCAAAATGCCTCACAAGATGGAAGGATACTCTTATCTGTCTCCCAGAATGCAAGGTGGAAGACAGAAGCACATCACCCCAAAAAGCTGTAGCAGAGTAAAGCCTAAAGTGTTAAAGAGTTTGGAGGAACTGCACACACAATCATTTTTTTCCAAAACAAGCTGAAACCTTTTTTTCAGCATAGCACAAAGCAAAACCTCTTAGCTCTGCCTAGGCTTTCCACTAAGCTTTCTAATTTTATTTGAGCATGGAACTCAAATCAAATCCAGAGGATTGAAACAAAAGGTTTTTACAAAGTGCCCACCAATCTAAAATAGCTAAGTTTTATAAAGCACAAAGCCCAGGTTTGCCATTACTTTCTCTCTTCTAGAAAGAAAATAGGAAACTACACAACAGTCTATTAGAAAGTGGAAAATATGCTGAAGCAAGGTGTTTTACCTGATGGCTTTAAATTTCAAAGAAAGACAATTTTCAGAGGAAAGAGATCAGAGCCAGACTGACCTAAATTGTTCAGGCTGTTGTCTAACAGCATCAAATTTGGGACCATGTGGCTGTGCAGGAAAGGAAGGACTTCTGGAGAGGAACACATTCATTTACCAAAACGACCAGGCAAAACACAGTATACTTTTATTGAAACCTCCAAAAAGAACTTTTCTAGTAGTGTTTTCACATAATGAAGTGAAAGAAAGAATGATGGCTGTGACTGAAGAATGACTTCCGTGCTTTTATGATTTGGTTTATCCATCACTCAAAAATAATGCTAGCTTACATGGAACTTTCGTAGCTGAGTAATCTCTGAAATAATTCTCTATTAGAGGCCATGTGACAATGCTCAGTGTCAAACAGCTTTAAAAAAGCAACTGCAGACTGGCAAAATAACAAGCAGGGTTATATATACTGTTACATTCTACATCAGTGTTTCACAAAGATAGGTGGGTTCTGATTCACCTTTTTCTGTTTGTTATTACTGCAACTGAAGGAACACTGAGAGGCAATTCATATAACCCAAACTGGTAATAAACAGTGTATTAATACCATGGAGATGCCTTATAGATACCTTGAAATTATTATAGCACAGGTCTATCTTAACACTTTCAGCTGCCCAAGGAAAATAGTGGATATTGGGCTGAAAAGAGACAAAGCATGACCACCAGAAGCAATGGACCTACAAATCATCCTTAATAGGTAAAAAGTATGAAAATGTGCTATACAGTATATAAACAGCAAATCTGACATGTCTAGGACACTGGGCACGCACTACAGAGTCTGGCATTGCAGTGCCCATTTACGTAGAAGTTAAGCAGCTAAGACATCCTGCATGTCCCAGTTTCTCTCTTCCCCCCAGAGTTAAAAGGTTTCAAGTCAGAAAAAGAGGACATGTTGGGGAAAACCCAGATAAATCACATCCCTGCAGAAATTTTGCACAACTCCACTCCCAACTGCATTTCACCTGCCTCAGACTGGACACTGAAGATACTGGAATAAGCTGATAGGCAAAATTAGAAAATTATTCTAATTTTCACAAGTATCTATGTATCTTTGCATCAAACCAAGTTTGAGTTAAACACGGCCAAGATAACCATTGATCAGGGAATAGTAATAAATGCTCCAGGAACCATATTCCAAAAGGGATGTATTTGTCTTCATTTTCTTCTCCTCCTCCCTATTGAACATCACAGTTTTGCACGCATATGTGCTGCCACTGTCATTTTGGCCCTTAAGGACTTTGTTTCCCATCAATCATTCTTCTGACTACATCTACTTTCAGAAACGTTACTGAAACAAAGGCAAAAAATTTCAGAACACACAACCAGGATTGGAAGCGTTCTTTTAACACAGGTTTAATTACAACTGGTAAGTCAGTAAATTAGCATATAACTGTAAACAATAACCAGACGAAGGCTACCTCCCTTCAGAAACATCAAGAGAGTCTTTCAGTTTTGAAAGAGGAAGTTACGATGTTCACCAAAAGCATCAGAAGACTGTAAAGAAAGTGTCTAATAACAAACTTTAAAATATCTTCTCAGTTCATGAGAGAGAGTAAAAAATGTCAGGCCCAGGAAGAGTTAATACTACAGCATTCACACATATTTGTGGAAAACAAAACATCAGAATGAAGAGAGACAAAACCAAAGAACAATCTGAAAAAGTATTCCTTTTCAAGGGAGCACTTAAGTGTGTACTCAATTCTAAGTATATACTTAAAACGCTAATTAAAATATGTTTAAGTGCTTTCCTGAGTTGAGGCCAAAGAATTCAATCAGATGTTAATGGAAAAATTTTGGCAGTATTCATAGTGTTCTACTTAATATTGCAATGCAAAAGGGTTATTAAAAGACAAAATGCTGTATGAGGCAGAGGCTGCATGTTCTTTTAAGTGTAAGTTGCAACTAGCCTGGCTACTGGACTACTGAATTGCACACAGTCATAAAAATTAGTACTTCAAGGGGAAAAAGAAATTATAGCTGAAGTGGAAGATGGACAGGTTGGGATCACAGAAACAAGGTGTTTTCAAGCAAGCAAATATTTGAAATATGCACATTTTCAAAAATAAATATAAATGTACCATACCGATATTAAGAACTTAAAGGAAATGGTGTCAAACTAGAAGATGTAGCAACAGAACAGGATTTAGGCAAACTAGATATGCTAAACAAAGGTTACTGAACAAAAACCAGTATCTTGCCACAGAGGAGGAACTAGGTTTTGGGTAGATCAAAGTAACGTTATAGGGAAAGAATAGCAGAGAATGTACTATCTTGTTGAATCTTCATGAATACAAACCCAAGCTATTAGAATATCTTCCACACTTCAGGAGGACACTAAGCATACAAAGTTGAGATTAGTAATACCAATACTAGTACTACTACTCAAAGTAATTAAGCCTATTACAATTATTATTTTTAATTGCCTCATTTATAAACTGTAATGAAGGGTCAGCACTGAGTATTTTAGAGATACCTGGCATATCCAGGAAATATCACAAGTGTGTAACTTTCTGACACTAGTGCCCACAGTTTGAAAACTTCAGAAGCTAGCCTAGTGATGCTAAATTCAGAAAAGAGAGATGAAGTTAAAAGCATTTCAACTCAAAAGTAAATTTAAAAGCTTCCAGTTTTTACAGAAGGCCTGCATCTGAGAAAACACAGACAGCCCTAATAATAAATACATGTAAAGATTTAAACATGATTTTCAATACACAACTAGACCTTAGAAAATGAACATTCAGACTAATACAGCTGATGGAGAGGAAAATAAACTACAGCAGCCAATATATAAGAATGAAATCTAGAGAGCTATGATGGAATTGGAAAAGCAAATAAACAAAGACATAAAAACAAACAAATTCCTGAAGCATGTCTAAAGCAAGTAAAGAAAGAATCTGCTGGGAAGAAAAAAGAGAAAGGGGATAAGGACCACTTAGAGAAACAATATGATTGTGTTAAATACGTTCTCAGTGAAAAAACCTTACACAAACACTTATCCTGATCCCACAGCTATTTTCAAATAACAGAGATGAGGCATTGCCAGGAACAAGGGGATCAAAAAGATACTGAAGTGTCGAGTTAGAGAAATGCATCAACAGGATTGCCTGAAACACACCTAAGATTTCTGGCAAAGCTCACATTCAAGTGGATGAACTCCTTAAAAATCCACTGTAAAACAGCTGCATCGCAACACACACAAACACATCCAAGTTCCTCTTCTCACCCTACACAGGCACCGTATTTTTGCCCATCTGTATGCTTACTCTCTGTACCATTGCTGGTTTTCAGAGCACAAAATAAAATTCCCTCATATGCATTGGCATAAAACACCCATCTGCAACTCCCCTGTTCTCAGGCCTTGCTAGAACTCCACACTCGCCATCTGACGCACCAAATGTACAATGGGATGTCATTCAGGCCTAGATATCAGATCCCAGGTATCTGGGAGTTAACTGTTTTCCTTCTCCTTCAGAATGGCGATTTGTATAGTGTACTGTTACGTCTGAACACCTTACGTTCAAATACATGCACTGTATTATAAAGAGCATTTGTGTAAGTATGAGATAGCTGTATTAACCTTTGAGGTTTTGCCATTTGTGTATGTAGGCCATTTCCAGCCACTGCAGATAATATCAAATGCAATCTGAATAGTAAGTAATTTTTCCATAAAACCATTTTAGACACGTTTCAGAAATAAGAAAACACACTATTGGCACAACTACTGTTCCTGCGTTCCCCTGGGGACATCTTTATAGTTATCCATTATGGAAAAAAAAACCACAACTCTAATCTTTATGACTTCTAGTATCTTGTCTACACAGAACAATCAGTATATGAGACTGTAGTTTCGCATATGTTTTAAATGGTGCAAGATGACACTGACATGAGAAGCAGCTATCCTGCCATCTCCTGTCTCTCATTTTCGTCCCTGAACTGCTGCCCGTTCTATGCAGGAAAATGTTTGTGTGGTCATAAACCAAACTGGACTAAAGAACTGATGCAGTTCCCCAGTCTGGGTGGAGGGAGGATGGGATGACTCCTTTCAGCAGCCATGCTGTGTTATTGCATGTGTGCAATGTTTGCAGAATTACATGATAAAAGAGTCTGCCCGAATGCAGAGGTCATGTCAGGACCAAAACTAAGAGGATAATATCCCACCACTACTATGATCTCAGACATTTAAGGGACAATAAAAATTGTAATTGCCCTTATGTTAGGCTCTTTTCCATTGTTACAATGAGGAAAAATACCTTTACGTTACATCCTTGTTTCTGGTCCTGGTAGTTCTCAAAATTTTAGATCAGCCAGCCATGACTGAAGAACTGGCTATAGCACAATGCATACCTCAAACTATCATACCACTTGAGAAAGGTGAAGGAAGCTGTTACCTAATAGGTTGTCTATTTGTCCTATTTATTTTAAATGGTATTGTTTGGAAGTGTTCATAATTTTGAACGCTATGACTTTTCCCAGGGAGATCCAGAGGAGAAAGCCAAGGAGTTGCTAAACAGACCGTGAGACATCAAATGCAATTCACAGCTGCACCCTTGCCATTCCCCAACCCACCAGACCTATCTTTCACACAGTCTTTAGTCTTTGATTGTTGAAGAATCCTAGTCAAGATTTACTAGTAACTTCGCAGGGAGCTTATTTCTTCATAGATGACAGCAAAACTGCTCTTCAGAACAATATACTTCATGGCAATATGTTTACATAAATGCTCTTCTCTAAAAGGAAAGGATTGTATATATGTAGTATTTACATAGATACACTTACTCTAAAAATACCATTTGCTACACCAGCCGGTGACTAACACATGTGCCTGTTCTGCAACAGCAAGGCACCACGTACAAACTCTTCAGAAACCTTCTTAATAAGCATTTAACTATTCTACAGAAGTAAAAAGCAAACAATAACATTAAAAACAGAAGAAAACGTTGTAGCATGTGTTTGGGAATTCTCTGTTAAGACAACTATCTAGCAATTGGTCACATCTCACATCAATGCATCTGTTTTTCTAAGTTCATTGAAAAAAGTTGAACATGCCAAGAAACCAACTTCCAGTGAAGTTATTCTGCCACCTGCTGTTGCTTTTATGGATATACTAGATGTTTTAATACAAATCATCTGAATTTAAAAAAAAAAATCATAATAAAAAAGGGGGTTACTTTCTTATTGGATAAAAAAATCTGTTTATTAACTGTAAACCACTAATATATTACAATCTTTTTCTCTTGTTGACTTCTCAAGTGTGTGACCCAAAAGATGCTCATCATCAAGATGGAGGGGGCTGGGTGTGAGGACAGCCTGGTGCAAGGGAAAGGCCTGGTGGTTTAAAAAAAAAAAAAAAAAAAAAAAAGAAGAATTAAAAAACCTCATAAAACAAAGTATTTTCATGAATCTTCTAAAATTCACCCAGGAAAAATTGTCTAAAAGCCTTTTAGTCTGAATATTGTGATCCCAAACACTGCTGGATTACAGTATCAAAACAATTAAAGAACAGGTTAAAAGAAATATTGAAATTCACCAGTCTACAGTCACTGTCTGAGTGGGGGAAAGAGAAAGTATAACAAGTGGTATTGAAAAGGTAACTCCTCTCACACCTTCAGTTCTAGCAGTAGTACAGCTGAGGATTTAGCAAATTTGACAAAGTCCTTTTCCAACAAACCAGTGACAATAAGGTGGCCATCCCAGCCTTGCTGCTGCAGTCCATGCCAGCCAGCAGCACACACCGCTTATTTTCAGGACAGCAATGACAAGTGCCACCTCCTCACCTCAAGCCACGCACAACACCTTCTTGCAGAACTAAAGTGACTACATCATATGGTGTCCTTATGTTGCTCATCACTTTGCACACTCTTAAATGTTTGTCTCCAGCATTGGCAGGTAGCAGTAGTATCAGAAGAGTTTAGAGAAAAGACTGAAAAAGAATGGGATGCCCAATAAAACTGCAGAGGGAAGTTGGGGGCAGGAGAGTGACTCGTTGAAAGATGACCCACTCACTTGAAAAATGCCTTCAGATTTTAAATTACTGTAATTCCTCAGAAATACCATTCTAAATGTTACCCAAACTACAGGACAGAAAAAGCTCTTCCAGGAGAAGAAAACCCTGACTCCACAGAATGAACATCCATGCAACAGTCTGCTCCATCTCCTACCCTGTCCTACAAAGGTCTCCTCAGGCCAAGAGAGCCATTGGTGGCCTCTCATCCAAACAGTATTGGACTAAACTTGCTTAGCTCACGAGACCGGAGGGGGATCACAAGACTAGACAGCATGGTTAACCACTCTTTGTATTAAACAGACATATTCGGTCTACTCTTCATTTACAGCACTACTAAAAGCTTGTTCCACTTTGCAAAGTTTGGCAGCTGCCCACTGCCATTTAGAATGAATATTCAGTTGTTCCTTCAGGCTCTTCAGCCCTTTGATATCCTGTTGCCTGTTACACATTAGACAGGCATACACCCCCTTTTTGCCAAGCGGCACATGCCTGGCAGCTTCACACTCTTTCAGATGAAGCCTCCTAGCAATTTTTGTTTTTCCCCTTGGTCAAGTACAGAGATTAGTTCTCAAGACAACAGCTCTGCACCCCGCTACTGGTGCTTCTCAAGGCAGTGCTCCAGCAGCTCCCCAAATGAAATGAAAGAGCATCTCACCTGCTGTAGGGAGCCCCACATAGCTGCGCTCTCTCTGCTATGGTGAGAAAATGGGGAAGGACTTGTTGGCCAAGTCAGATAAGCTCAGCAGTATTTTTTGCCCCTTGCTTCCTTGATTTCTAGTAGATTTGTCTCATTGCTGAGCCCAGTGAGCAGACCTGCAACATTAATTACTGCTTTTCATTTCAAAATGAAATTCCATTTCTAATTTGCATACCATGGCAAGGAGATTTTAACTAGATCTTGAGGCATTTATACGCACCCATCGACTTTGACCTCCATCTGTATCAAATAATTTATATGTGCTAAGTATTATTAGCCCTACATTTTGAAGCAGAATAGCAAACATGATTAAAAGACAGGCAAAGAAAATCTGTAGCAGAGCTAGACCCTAATACAGATCTTGGCCTCTTTCCTTTGTAATTAATACTAAATAAACCTGCAAAAAAGCATATGCATGCATAAAAATCAATTTTAGAAGAAGGTGTTTTTACTAGATCTGGTTTCAGAGTTCTGTTTTCTGTACTAAAATGGAAGGTCATTCTGTACAAACTCAGTATTTTTTCTGCTCCTGAATTTTGTTATCCTTTTCTGCATGTGTATATCAGTTGTTACATTAAAAATTTATGCAGATGTTTTAGTTTTTACAGTAAGCTAATTTCCTTGTCTGTGCAATAGATGGAAGCCAACTAGCATTTCTTCCAGCCTGCCTTGCTGCATTCTAACACAATGAATTTGGGTTTTTTCCCCCATAAGGTATTTTCCCATAGGAATTCCCATAAGGAATGTTGTTCCTTGCAGTGTCCTGTTCATATAATTCTTGTCCCTTTCAATGAGGCAGATGATTAGTTACTTTTCCCCTGAAGCCAGATCATCTATTGATAAAACAAGATGTACTACCAAGGCCACACCCTATGATTTGATTAATTTGTTCGCCGACCTGTTTTTAATCACACTTGGGACTTCAGTTTTGAAAGGAAACACACCTGGACACTGCGCAAAAAGAGAGGTCAAGCAGATGACATCTCAGAGCTGTATCATGGCTGGACTGACCTCCCCACCCCCCCCCCCCCAGTGATTTAAAAAGTTAATTATCTTGCATTTGATGGTGACAGAAGGTACACATGACAGACTTAGAAGATAAGAGCAAAGGCATTTTTGGCACAGTCCTCATTTCAACTGAGTGTTAACAAAAGACCGCCAGAAGCAAGACAAAAGGAAATCCAATCCAACTGTCCATTTCTGAGTCCAGTAAAATAATCCATAACAAAGCCACATCAGTAAGAAAATCATGATTCCCTCACCTCCCCTTTGATTTGGCCATGCTGGAGCTACCAGCTTCTAAGTCCAGAAGAAACATTTCTCCTAACATCTCTTACCCATTAGTTTATTAATTTTTTTTGTATGTACACTAAGAGATCTTAATAAAGATGTAGTAGCAGAAATGCTAATGCCCAGTTCATTCAAAAGTATCCAAAGACCATATCAATCTGTTGTATAATTTCTCATATACTGACAAATTGCATTATGCTGCATCAACTACTGTACACTGTCAAGAAATTATACCACCGCTGAACTCCATGCTTTGCTGTGACTAAGAATGAGTTGTTAAACTACAATACAGCACAATAGATATAAAAAGGGAAAGCAAAAAGTCTTCTGCCAAGTCAAATTTAAAGACTGTTTTAGGGAATAAAACAGAGATGCTCTCTCAGAATTTACCTGGAACACCTACATCTCCACGCAAAAAAACGCAGAGTGTTTTGGTGAGCACAAGAGGTTGAAACCATGGGTTTGCATCTCATCTCACATAACCTTTCCAGCAGTAATCTTTTACTTCAGGACACGGGCTCAGACGTGACTCAGAGGGAAGAATGCCTCTAACCAGACTGCCAGCAACAGCTCCTGGAGCACAGGTTTGTGACCCACACACCCACCCTTCATGGGGGAGCAGCTGCCCATCCATTTACTGTCCAGACTCAACCTTACTTAATTTGCGAATTGTGACAAAAATCACAGCCTGAGGTGGTGTAGCTATGTAACCTGTACATTATGCACCTTCCATTAAAGGAAGAGTAAATGGAGTAACCTATTAATGAATACATCTTGCAGGGCCTGAAAAATGTGAAAACAAACAAACATTTCATAATACATATAAAAAGGCTTTTCAATTAACATCCTGTTTTGAATACATGGCTGATCCACAGCAGCCCCTGGCAACAGTCTGCCAGCATCTCAGCCCAGCATGCTTAGACACTTCTGGCAGCACTTCCATTCCTCTACACATCAACAACAAGCCTATTTATTATCCAGCTTGCTTGATCTATAGTGCAATGCGGCCAGGACCTGAAGCTATTTCCTTAAGATTGAATGAGTCAGGACTTGAAAATGATTAATCAACATGAAGAGGTTCAAAAGCTGCGAGAAAACGGCTCTAAGTAAAGCCTCTGGTAAAGCAAGGATTGCAGCATTCAGAAAGTCGGGGCTTTCCACAGGCTGATAGTACTGGGATGCTTTGCTCTCTCAACATTGCAGTAAGAGCAGTAGACAGACAATTGCTATTTGTCTCTGATGCTACATTCAGTCTGAGAGATCTACAGTGTACAGCTATATGACCTTTTGAAGGCAAATACAATCTTGCTGTGCCTGTGGTCCAAGCAGAATGGAAAACGTGTTAGTGCAATGCCAAGACCAAGCTAACACACAGTGTATCTTGTCAGGGTTCTAAGCAGAAGCAAAGCAAACCCACGTCTACCTGTGAGCCACTGTTGATATGACATGGTATGGAGGAAAACAGCATGTAAATGCAGTAAATGAGACAGATTTACTTTTCCTACAATAAAGAGGTACTTTGCACCAGCCTCCATTGCCCAGCTGAGAAGAAATACAACAAGCTAGGGAAGGTGCTGGTACCTGACTCCCGTGCCTTCTGGAGCCTCAAGGTAATTAAAGCACAGACTTAGCCAATATCAGAAAAAAGGATACTAGTTGTCATTCTAGCGTTCATCCATGTAAATCACGCGGCAGTATTATAAGCATTAATGCTCTAAGAGAGGCCTGGTACTGAAATGATCCTAGCTAGTTTGTGTGTCTTAAACTGCAAAGGTGCTAGCGAGCATTGCATTATTTAAAGGGAAGAGAAAGAGACAGTCAATAGTTTTGAGGGCTGGCATTCAGCTACTCTACTGTGAAAACATGGAGGAAACAAAGCAACATGCTTAGGCAGAAGTAAATACAACTCAAAGTATTTGCTGTCCCTCAATGAAAAAAAAACATTTCCTTTGCTACAATAATATGTTTGCAGTGGTGGGAGCTCTTAAAATTTCCCTTATTTTACCTGTTGCACATTTATGTAGTTTGTAATATGCATATTAATGTTAAAAAAACATTTATATATGTATACACACATATATACTTCATATACAGAATTCCTTCCAGTTTTTAAGGAAATGTATTGTTTCCAAATGCTGCCATTGTTATAGCCTTAGACAACAAGAGCTTCACCACAGAGATTAATTACAGCAGGGACAGGGCAAAATAATCTCTTCCATGCTGCCCTATCACAGAGCTGCTAAACTACCTCTGGCCGAGTTCCTTGTCTGTAAACATTAACTCTTCAAGTGCTGAATAAATGATGGCATTTGTAACTTTTGCCAAGCTAGTAAGGTCTGAGATCTCCAACACATTTCACATGAATATGAAAGAACAACTAGATGACAGTAATTTCTGGGCACCTATCACCTGGCAATAACCAGTGATCCAGAGGAGTACAGTTTATTATGTTTTGGCTGAGTGAAGTGAACAGTCACTGATTAAGATTAGACTCTTGATTTAAACTTAGAAAAACTAAATGTTTTCCTTGCCCTCTCTTTCTTTGCTTCCTCCTTGTGTGCCCTTTGTATCAGCTAAGTTGAGTTACAGTAGTCCTGTTTACCCAGCAAATCTCTTTACAATTACATTTGAAATGGCCAGGGATCATCATCTTAAACAGATTCAAAATAGTACCTCCTACAGATTTTGCAGTCTCCCCCTTCACAGCTCACAAAAGGTGGAGAAACTCAGGCTCAAAAGTAGATTGGGAATATCCTTATGTGTTTTGGAGTATGGAACCTACCATCCATAACACTGGTCAATGTGGTCACTCCTAAAGAAAGGGATACTCAGTGCTCATGACTTTATCAAGTCATCTACTAGTGGGAAAAAATCAGTATGAAACCAGTGGTGATGATTTTACTTAAACGGGGCATATATCCTTCTCTTTAACAGCTGACCTTGATGAAAGAGTCTCCTTAGAGACTTTAAGGAAGGCTGAATTTATAATGTAAAAGCTCCTGGCAGTTTTCATCACCTCAAATTACGAAGTGATTTCAATCAGTGCAGAGGACCTAGAAAGATGAATTCTGCACTGTTTTATTGGCTCCCGCTTCCCTCGCAAGCTGCTCACAGTAGGAAATTTCTCTTCTTCCAAGATGACCTTAAATTCACCAAAGCACAATCCCATCTCCTCTCCCCATTAGTGCTTGAATACAAGTACACACATACATGTCTTATATCCTATATCTGGAAGAGCGGGGTGATATAACTGCCTGTGGTCCATTCCAGACTTACTCTCTATGAACACATACAAGACCCACAGGAGAAGTTGCAAGGTGTCCTGCGTGCTTTGCATCTTCTGTTTAGTATCATGCAAACCCTCCCAGACACAAACAAAAGCCAGCTTTAGATCAGGATAGATGATCTTAACAAAGGCAACATGTACAAGAAAAAGCTAGCCAAAAGGCTGATTTCACCTTTTACTGGGAGTTCCTTCCCTCAAATCAATGTAGAGGATTGCTTCCAAGCTTGGCTGGATTCAACACCAACTCCAGGTTTATCAACTGCAACAGTACTCTCAACTATTAAAGGCAATTTTTACCACAACTATTCCTATCAGGCAAAGATGTTCCAATTTTTATCTGCATTTTAAAGAGCTCCAGGCGACATCACTCAAGTTACTTCTATTTAGAAGGGAAGGTGAGACTCATACAGCAACTCTATCAAATGGCCTGTTTGCAAGGTAAGTGACTAGCAAAAACTCACCACATAAATGAGCCACACACTCCGTGTTCTACTCTGTGGAGCATTTCAAAGCTTTGCTTTCAAGTCCATAATACTCTACATGATCACAGGCATCCCCAGAGTGTTAGAAATCATGAAGCTGCAATACAGGTAAGGAAAAAGGACACACTATTCTTTGCAGAGGGCCTCTGGACACTAATCTCAGGTCAGTGTGAGCTTGTCACACACACTGCTCTCTCCTTTCATTCTTCCAACAAATTAAAAGCCTTCATTTACAATAGTTAAGACAAAATAGTAGAAAATATGATTCTTTAGAATAATTTCAAAATTTCCCTATTTTTCTACCTATTTTTGGCAAGTATAAGGAGATCAGAAAAACACACTCAACTCTTCCCTAACAAACGTGAACTGCAAAAATTAGGGTGTTTGAAACGTATAGAGTTTATAATGCACCAGTTTTGTGTTAAGTCTACTTCTCGACTTTTCTAGATGTGAAGCAAAAACACTAACAACTTGCCAGAGAGTATGATTTTAAAAGACCTAAAGCATAGACTTTGACTGTATGTTAAGGCTGACTGAATTCAAAGTGTTTGTCTTCCTGGATCAGCATTGTTGTCTACTAAAAGGATCTTATCCAGCATATTAAAGTTTCCATTTTAACTTAGATTTCAGCCTTACTTTAGGCATTTCATTCAGCCTGCACAGAAGCAGAGTGGACAGCTGTACTTCCATGAATTTGTATGTATTTCTAGTCAGTTCACCTTCACACATTATCACTAATAAAGCGACATTTGTGTGGCAAACTGTCAAGGTACATTACGCAAAACCACCTTTTGCAATAGAGTTTTTAAACAGCAATAGAAATATTTCTTTTCACTTGAGGCCTGCAAAGGTTTTTTGGGGGGGGTCTTGGGTATTTTTATTTGCTAGAACTCAGCTTGGAACAAAACTATAATGCAGTATTCCTTTAGGAAAACTGCTGATTAACTGTAACCAAAACCAACCCCATATTTATGCAAACTCAGATAAGGACAATGAAATTTCATACCTCAGAATATAAACAGTTGCCACAGTCATCATGGGAGTATTTCCCCACTCACCACTCCATTGCAAGGACAGGGTGAGTAAGGCAGGAGAGGAGGTGGTGCCTTATTCTGAGCTAAAAAGAATGCAGAAGACAGACAGACAGACGGATCTGCTGTAGTAAATCTTATGTTCCTTAGTCCTTGCCATCTGGCAAGTGATCCGTGGCTCATGTGAAACGAGTGGGTGGTCATGGTCCAGTTTGTACTAGACATTTTTCGGGATCACGGAAAAACAAAACAAAACATTGCAATTGGCACCAACTGCTGCTCTTGTTAGCGGCTTTCAACAGGCGAAGGACCAAACAAAACTGAAGACTAAACCTCTCCCTCCTACAGAACTGGTCACAATTTCAGAAGGAGATAAAAGCAAGCTTGTATAAGAGAGGGAAAGTTTGCAATGCCTCTGGCTCTATCAATCTGTTTGGGATAAAGAAAGCAGAGATTTCAGCCCTTAGGACAACCAGTGACTTTACTTTCCCTGGTCTGGTAATTCACCCTTCTATGAAAATCAACTTTGGAGCCATGAAAGGCACATGAAATTTACAGCTCTGATCTCTTTCTCTGGGTAGATTTGATCCTAAAATCTTAATCTGACATTATATAAGGTTATTGTCTGAAAAAAATAATAAAAATTTGCCTTAGCAAAATAGGCTCAACACAGGGATGGGTAAACAACTACATGCAGGACACAAGCTGGGGCATTGTTGCCAGCCTTAAATTTGTTTTAATAACAGCTGTGGAAAGTGAAAGCTTTTTTATAAAACTTTATTTATAGATGAACAACAATGCTTAACAGCAGGTTTTCTACATTATGGAATTATGTTTCAAAGGTTATCCTGCTGAAAAAGAGCCAAATACTACAGCATTTACATTGTTTCAAATTTAATACAATGCAGACTTTTCAAGCACAAATACATTTAAAGGAAACCATATGGTAACAGCAGACTTGCTTTTCCTTAACAACCTGGAATGCTTTCATTCTGAACTTCAAGTTAAAAGGGGTTCAGGACTGGATATGTACAACATTCCTTTTATTTCAAAGAAGAACACTCACTTAGCATATGGTGATAGTGTGAAAAGGCACCATTAGATATTTTTAATTTGATATACCAACTCACTGAGCAACTTTAAATCATACTTCAGCCATGGTTGAACAACAAAAGCAAACCCTAACTCCTGTTTGCTCAAACAGCATCAAAGCAGCTACAAAAAGGCAAGCTGGATTCTACTCTGTTTCCAGCATTGGGGAATGAATATTGAAATAATATTTATTTATTTATAAGGATTTGCGCAGTAGTTTATAATTTTGAAATAAAGGATTTAAGCAAATAATCTTATGAGTTCTCAACAGCTTTCCTTTCACAAACCAAAACTTACATGGGAACACTGTCTAAGTATCCAGACAAAAATACTCATCTGACTAAATCTATACGATTAATAGAAGAAAGAAAACAATTTTTTTTCTATAATGTCTTTCACATTTTAATCTTAGATATTATTTGCAATGGCTGTGGAATAAACATTTACAGACCAAAGTTAGGATTTTGTTTATGGTCCCCTTTCACTTCCCCAGTTTTCAGGGATACACCTGGCTTCTCAGGATCCCAGGGGGAGCTTGTAATACCAGCAGAAAAAAAGGGCATTTTTAGACTTGCTGACTACACATACTTGACACAGAAGGTCGTGTGTATGGGAGATCACAATTTTTTGTGATCGCTTTCAGTATACAACTACACATTTAAAATCATCAGAGTAAATGTGTACTGAAGAATTCTAGATGTTTTAAGAAAGAAAAGTTACTAGCACAGCAGAACAGTTAAATCTACACAGAAATGTACTGTACAAATACACACTTGACTATCCTTTAATGAAAAATTAGCAAAGGCAAGGATGCATTAAGGTAAAATTACTGTGGTTTGCTTAGCTATGCTTTCTTTTGTTTCGGCATAACAGTACGCAGTCTTGAATCAACAGGAAACCTCTTTCATCCATCTGATGATATGTATCCATGATGAAGCCTTTCAGAGAACATGCCATATTTCTAGGTGCTTAAAATATGTTGACATTTTAACAATACATATTTTTAACCTGTGTTAGTCTAGCAATAGCAGACAACTAGAAGCCCTGGAAAAGCTGGTCGAAACCTGTCTAGGCCTGACCAGCAGCAAGAAGACCCTAACTTACTTACATTTCCCCCAAAGTCCTTTTTAGAAACAAACTTGCCAAACAAAACCAAGGAATAACAATCACAACAGGTATACATCATTAAACAAATTCTAAAGCTGTATCTTCACTGAAATCAGACTGCAGCACAAGCAGGCACGTTGGTGCTAGCTTTACTCCAACAACAGCAGAGAAGCGTGAGAGTGGCAGAGGCTGGAGGGCACACTGCTCAGGCTTGCTGGGAACACTGGGTACTTATGCGGGTTGCTGGTTCAGCTATGCCTACGCACTCTGCAACTATGCCTGCAGCAGTATTGTAGACATACCGTAAATGTACTGATCAGCAAATCAATCTGTTAGGGTCACATATTTCAAAAGCAGCAGTTTTTCCTTTGAAGCTATTAATTCTAAAGGAGAGATGAAAAATATATTGCTATCATCCTGAGAGATAATATATTTATCTAAATTCAATAAAGAAAAAACAGCATTCACATTTGCACAGTGTTTTTTCCTACTTACAAAAAAATTTCTCCAAATCTCATTGGACAAGATTAGAAGATTTCATAACTGATTGGTCAACCATGAGCCTAAATATCTTTTAAAATAAGTAAGAAAATTTATAATGGAATACTATAGAACTCATTTGTTATGGCACATACAGCTTTTCTGAAGTCATCGGACTTAGCTGGTATATGATTTTTAAGTAGTGGGCAAAGCAGGAGCAAGCACAATTATCATAAAACTTGATAAGGTTTTGAAGAACAGGAAAAAACCCCAAAAACCAACAACTCAAAAAACCAAAACCAAAACCCCAGCAAGACCAAGTTGTTGAATCTCTTGCCAATATATACATCCAGTGATGATCAGTGAAAGAAGGGTAAATGAAGGTCACTGAACTGCTCTCTGCTGTCTACCATTCTGTGGGGCTTGCTCTTCCCTTAAGGCACATGTGCATAAATTAAGGATGGGTATTTCTTGACTTTAACAAACCACCCATATTATCCGTGGTTGTTCCAAACAGGTTAAGTCCTGGGTAATCATTTTCACCAGCTGGAGAGAAAGCACTTTCAAAAACTACTTTAATATCTACAGTTGCTCATATAGTAGTTAAGGAAACTGCTTTGGATTAAAACACACAGTATGCCAAGAGCTGTTATACTGATATCTTAATTTCTACAGGTCTTTCATCCCGAAATAGGAAACTATACAAACCTAGTTCCATAGGCTTCCTGTAGGTTGGGTTTCCACTAACATTTTACATGAGTGTAATGTGACGCTGCTGCCAAATAGAAGATTCCCATTTTAGTATGTATTAGATCAACAGCACTATTCCCTTGAAGGCAGAGAGAACATGAGCAGCTTGTGGAAAGAGAGGATGGCACTGATTTTTTCCAGTAAAGCTGTCCACTTAAAGACATTACGGAATTACAATCTCAAAAAAGTGTGCAAAATAAATAGACATTTTATAATTTTTAACACCTGAATGTTATAGGAGGACTCCTGTGTGTAAAGATAAGTTCTCTAATGTCACTGAAGCATTGCAACACCTGAGGTCGGAAGAAAGCTGCTTTTCAACAGCATGCATGTTATCCAACTGTTCATCACGAAAAGCCATAGTTTTTACAGCAAGGACAATATAAGTAAGGAAAATTCAGCAACTTAACTATAACACCAATTTAGCAAGTAACAATTTGTGTGAAAAACCAAAAGAAATACTTTAATCGTAGCAACTAGTCTGGGCCTTGGCTTCATACTTCTTCATAAAAGCTGCATTTAAACCATTCAGAATTCTCTAGAACTACATTCCAAGATCTACTGTCCCGCCATGATGGGGATGTCCTACATACCAAGTGTTTCTGTGCAGACTGCTCTTCCAAACACTGTCCCAGCCCCATTCTCTCTCTCCTGGACTATTTGGCAAACTCATAACCTGATACCTGGCAATGCTGGCACTTTGGACTGACTGTAGCACAAAGCAAGCTGCTTTAAAACAGACAGCACAACCGGTCCCGGTCAGTTCTGAAACTATTAGTGACAATTAGTTAGGAAAAAGTTCCAAAAGAGGGAGAAAAGTCAGCTTTAATGGCTGCAGAGATTAAGGAAAGATTTAAAGAAGTGCATAGCTTCTTTAAATAACAACTCAAAGCATAGGAGGAGGGACATTGGACAGTATGTAAAAAACCACCATTATCAACACAGAAATTATTTATTCTTCTACAATGAAGTGTAGTTTGGGAGGGATTTATTTCATCATTTATACTTACCTCAGAGAAAACGGCCCAAAACCAAAATGCATCCTCTTTGCCTAAGTGAAGTTTACCAGATGGCTTTTTTGTTTTTTTTAAAAACCCTTCATGTTAATGGAGTATCAAGGTGAAGAAAAGCACTGAAGAAAAGTAAGCAGTGGAGGAAGACCAGCACATGTTTAGAGCACTGGACAACTTACACCTACTACCGAAGGA
The DNA here is from genome assembly GCA_024606505.1 of Aquila spilogaster. Lineage (NCBI taxonomy): Eukaryota > Metazoa > Chordata > Aves > Accipitriformes > Accipitridae > Aquila > Aquila spilogaster. Next base: position 49,101,366 of record JANHGO010000042.1, on the reverse strand, counting down.
CAGACAGAGGGTTAAGTGAACCCTGCCAGGATTTGAGTTTCTGGTTCTAGAAAAACAGGGTTTAAAATGTAATGCACAGACCACAGAAGCATTCTCTCTCTACAACACTATACTGGACATGCTGACATACCCTTCTTAACAGCAAATTATATCTCGTTATAAAAAAGCTTGACTGGAATTTTGGAAGCTAATAGGGGGAAAAAATATTTAGTAGCAGTTGAAATGTTTTCCTTGTTGCTTTTTAATCACATTTTTCTGTGAGGGCACTAACGAAAAAATACTGATAGTTGCTCCTAGATCTTTCCATTTTGAAAAAGAAAACTTTCTTAGCATCTAGTTCAGGTAAACTGTAACATCCTTTATGGTTAACATATTGCTGTAGTTCAACACCAACCATAAGGAAGGCCTATTTGATTGCTAGGAGGTGACTGGTGTCAAATATAAGGCATTTTTCTGATACAGCTACAGGAACTGTTAAAACCAACTGCTATCAGAACTGCCAGATCTGCAGAATCACTGAAGCCTTCAGGAAAACTTTGGAAAAGATTACCTATTTAGCAATACTTCAGTTCATATCCATAGCTGTCTCGTAACACCATATATGATTCAATTACAATTTTTTAACAATTGCTTGTATAATATACAAAAGTAGCAACAACACTGTGATCAGATCTAACACGAGAACAGTATGCAGAATGAGAGACTGTGGTTTGTAGATTAATGTTCAGGCTGCTGCTATAACCCTGTGGATCTTAGTCAAATAATCCCAATCCAGCAGCAGGTACCGATCCACGTGCACGGCCTGGAAGGCAGATGTCTGTCCCAGAAGCTGATTACAAGCATCTGCCTATATTAGGTGGATTCAAACTCACAACTCTCACTTCAAAAAGGTAATGTTCTCCTAGTCAAACTATGACTTAAGCTGAAATCCAGACTCTCTATGCCCTTCTGTCCATCTTTGGCCTCTGTGGAGCAAAAAAATAAACAGGGAAAATTCTTAGTGCTGAAGACTACACAAAAATGAATCCTATCTCTGTAATACAGTCAGGACGGTACTCCTCTTGCTCAAGCACCAGCTTATATACAAATGTTAATTACAAAAATGTCCATTTGCACAGAACGCGACTCTGAGCAGGATCTAGGACTGTTATTTCAAAACCTAGTGACCTAATGGATTAAAATCAGACTCTTCACTGCTCTCTCCCAGGTCTCAAGAATCACGCCTGTGCCTGCAGTAGACCTTGGCCCTGCCCCTGCCACACTGGCCCTTATAGGAGTCCAGTATCTAGATCTGTAGACCACCATTATCATTTGCGTTACATTAGCGCCCATAAACTCTATTCACAGATCAAGATTGTGCTGTACTTCCTGCACTGTACAACCCCAGATGAATATACAGACACCACACTCAACCTGCCTATCTTGCTCCGAAAGACCTTCAGTGAACAATTACACAGATAGTTCCAATGCAGTTGTGTCTACTGCGTGCAGTGGATATGGAAGTAGTCTCTCTTCACAGTTGGGTCAGATCACTTGTTTATCTAATCCAGTACCTCTCCCTGATAGTAGCAACAGGAGAGCATGTCGTACTTTAGAAAGTGGCTGAGCTATTCTTCTTGAACTTCCTTAGCAGCTACAGTCATTAAATTAGGGATGTTAAGAGGGCATACCTCTAGCTATTCTCTTTAGAAACTGTTTATGGCACGTGTTCATGAATTTGCCTGATCTCATTTGCACCACCTGATTTCTGGATGGGTTCTCCTTAGGCTTTTTTCATTTTCAATAATGGAAAAAAAAAATTTGATTTTAAAATTCTTCTGACAGTTGCTTCTGGAATTAACAGAAACACAGTCTTCAGCCATCAGTAACACATACTTGTAGGCTCCTCTTTGCAGATTTCCAAGCTACTCTTGGGTAAGACACCATTTGTCCAATTCTTTACTTTAACACAGACTTGCATGTAGAAACTTCATCTGTAATAAGATAAAGAAGCTACTGAACATCAGATTTAAGGCATTCCTTGAGTGACTGAAGTTCTTACAGAGATGGATGCCAGGATGAATACAGCAAAGCCAGAAAAGCTGATATGGGACAAGTCAGCCCTAAGGCTTAGCTGCTATATCTTAACTGTACTGTGGCTTTGATACTTGCTTAATTCAATAAAATCAGAAGTCGATCTACATAACGAAGTGTCATTATTTCCAGAGGAGAAACAAAAACCCAAAACACTGTGTAGACACACAGACTTAAGTACATAGTGTACTGTTTCCACAACAGTGACCCAGACTATGGACACCACACTCTGCAGCAGTAATAAGGGGTCTGTAGTCTCTTCAGTCATCCTGGTGAATCCATGGCTCCAATGCGTGTTTGATATGTCCAGCTAACACACGTTCACATTTCTGCACACCCGCCTTTTCAAGCCAGGCCCATTATTCATCAGCCTTAGGTACACACTTGTTGTGTTAAAGAAGAACTACGTAAATGCCACCCAGCTTAAGTCATCAGCCATCCATTCCTATATAGTCATAAAACATTACTACCCCCTTGTAGGTAGGGACCAAAATATGGGAAGGGTAAAGCTCAGGTTTACCACACTTAAGTAGTTAAGTGAACGGTGTAGGTTTGGGATCCTACTCTTCTCAGGATTCCTTTAGAGTTATGGGGAAATAGATGCAAGGGAGCATTATTTCTTGGGGGGAACAGATACATCAGGGGCTAATGTGTATCTACGTGCTGTGCAGTGCATGTAAAATTTGACATAAAAAGGATATGCCACACAGTCCTCAAGCTGGCAGGTAAATCAGCCACACATGAGATAGACTGTCTGTGTGTGATGCCATGGTCTGTAGACACAGATTCAGCGTCCTGCTCTAACTTTTAATCAGATAAAAGAAGGGGCCCACAGCTTAATGTTGCTCTAAGACTCATGGAGTTTCTCTAAAGCCTTGCATGAAGTCAAACATTTACTCAATTATATCACCTACGATAGAAAACTGCCATCACTTGGTAAAGTATTCCAGTCGCTACCAAGCTGGGTTGTATTTGAAATGGCAAACTACAGGTGAAGACTGCATAGTCCCTACGTAACATGCTGATTCATCCACTGTCTCTCCCTTGGTCTTGACAAACACATCAAAGACTGCAACAGAAAGGTACTCGTTAGTGTTTACACTGCTCAAAGCCTCATTGCTCATTTTCTCAGGCTCACCCACACTAACAGTAAGTATCAGTTCCATGGACACAGGAAGTGCCACAAAAGAAATCATTAAAAACAACTAGAAGATGATTACTGCTTTGTGACTCCAACCCAGAAGCCTGAAACTTGAGTAGAATTTATTTTACTTTCTTTAATGAATTCCTCTGCTTCTGTCATGCAGCTAATTCAACACATTTCCTCCTGCTCTGACTGTTAAAAAGGAAAAGGAGCTAGTATAAACATCAAGAGCGGCATTATTGCCTTCTGTGACACCAGGATACTTTCCAAAGCTACAGGTAAAAAATGGCCAGTGAACTTTCTAATCTCTTGGCAGGATGGGCATACAAAAAATGACATAATACAATCCACTTCCCAAAAGGCATTATTTACATGCAATGAGGTTTGGTGACCTGGGACTTAGTGAGACAGCACTACAACAGCGGCAGGAGAGAAGTACAACAGATCCAGACCACCCTTCATGGGGGCACAGCTCTGCCCCTGCCTCAGTGCTTAAAACATCAACTCATAATACTTTTTCCTTTATCTTCTAGCCCTTTGTAACCATACCTCCACGGGCACATGTATTACAAATTTACTCTGCTTAACTCAAGTTTAGTTCATGCTATATCAAATAATAATGGAGGTGTTCAATTATTTCAAATAATAATGGAGCTTCACCTCTGTTTCTGGTAGAGCACAGACTGCAGTGAGACCTACAGTCTCCCAACAGCTCCAAATACCACGAAGTTATGTCAAGAAAACAGTTGTGAGCTATTCTACCATTCATTTCACTTGTCCACTTCCTCACAGGTGAAAACAAATACTAGTAATATGAACTGATCCTGTATTACATGAGTTTCAAAAAAGTAGAAACACTTCTCTGAACATTTATTCTTACATAAAACCCTCAAAAATACAAAACTAGACTGAGACTGAAAATCTCAGCTATTGTATTGGAAATGTTTTCCTAGGCCAGCACAACAGAAAACTTCAGTGGTCAACAGATCAGACCTTAAATTCCTTTCCTTCCAAAGCACTTAATTTAATGCTATCAAGCAAAAGGAAGTAGCTTTAACCACAGGATAAACTTCCTAGAAGATTTAATTGGATTAAATCAATTTCTACATCTTCAAAGCCTCAAGACTTGTATCTGCCATTTCTAAGGGTGAGGGACCACAAATGAAGAAAAAACCCCTCAAGCTTCAGAGTCAAACAAAACCGCAGGCTCCAAACACCACGTGCGTACACACAGACCACTGGAGCAGGCCCCTCAGCAAACTCACAGACCAAGGGTCTTAAAGCACAAACATCCATGTAATTTCAGGTATCACCCCAAGTTAAGCGCAATGCCCATCTGCACCCATAAGTCTGATCGTTTTCACGCATCTGACCCAAGTCCACTGAAATCCTTTCTGCAGACTAGGTCAGGCTCCCAGTTCCTCTAGCTCCTAGATGCCACCTCAGCCACACCTGCTTGCTGCAGGAGGATGTCCCAGAAACTCAAGCTGGAGAGGAGCAGGTTACTAATCTGCAGCTAAAAGAAAGTAACATAACCCCGTGGTGTAGTATTTCAAAATGATTTTGTTGTACACTGCAAGCTCGCGCTGACAGACGCTTTTGATTTGGGTAATGAGCACAGGTCTGCCCCAGCTGATGGCCGCCCTCAGCAGAAGGCATTTCAGTTGAAATTTAACTTCTGTACACAAGAAGTGTCATACTGCTGGAAAACCAGTGATGTTGCAAGTGTGGGAAAACCCCACGCCATTGGCTCGTGTGAAAGTCAGCCTACAGTCCACAGCCTAGAAACAACAACATTATCTAGCCAACGGCAAATGGCAGTCATCTATTGCTCAGTGTTCTCAGGGCTGCAGAGCCGAAGACTGCAGTTACACAATCAAGATAACTTTTCTACTCCGCCCTACTAGGCAAATGCCTGCAAGTTTTCATCTGGAAGAAAAAAAAAAAATAAAATAAAAAAAATAAAAAATCAATATTTTCTTAGCTACGCCCTTGAAGTTTCACTCTGCACTTAACAAGAGAAACTAAACAAGGAAATGTTGATTGCCATTTTCATTGGCATGAGACTGAGGGCTTCAGTCATGCTGTAGGCCACATCCAGCAAAATTGGGAAAACGAAGGAGAGTTAAAAGAACTATCATTTACAACTTCATCAGCTGTACACAGAGAGGCCTATAGGAATACCCAGCCTATTTTCCTACCAATAAAGCACTGTCTTCTCTGCAGTATATTTTCCAGTATATCAACCTAGTCTGGTTTTAAAAGTTCCAAATATGGGAACTTTTGCCAGCTTCAAGGAAAATTTACCACATCCTTTCACTGGTACTTGGATCGTCAGCCAGTTACAGTCACATATACAGAACTGAGCCAAAAAGTTTTATGCTACATATGCTTCATCCAATACAAATTATTTCTAGACCTAATGCCATAAAGCCATTTGAAAAGTATAAGTTAGAAAAGAATATTCAAGAAAAATTATTTCCACATACAAACACCTCTCTAAGGATCTCTAAGTCAGTCTTTATTGACTTCAAATAAAAATCGAAATCAGGAGATATTAAGGTAGCTGTATGTCTTGTTTCAGAGATTAGGAAACCTGCAGGTAGACTAACCACTGTCATTACTTAAGACTATACAGAAAACATAGAGCAAAGCCAGAAACAGGGCCAAACCTGCACAGTACCCTAATCTACTGATTAGACTTTGGATTTTCAAGCTCAAAGGTGGAAACAGGTTTCAAGGGGCCATGACCATCCTTTCTTTAGGTTTCAAGGGGCCATGACCATCCTTTCTTTAGGATCTATCAAGTGCAGAGCCAAAACCTTACCTCCTTAAAAAAAAAAAAAAAAAAAAAAAAAAGGACCACCATATGGAAAAATCTGAGAGAACCATTCTATTAAACTGTATCTGGAGGAAGTGGTAAATAGCTTGAAGACATTCAGACATTTCAGGTGAAGATCAAGTGAATCATTGTCAATTTGAGCAAAAATTGTTCTATAAAAGCATTACATTGGTATTGTTTTCATACTTGGAAATGCTTCCCAGAACAAGGAGGTTTTGTCACTGGGGTTGTTTTGGGGTTTTTTTGTTTTTTTGTTTTTGTTTTTTTTTACTTCTTAGTGGAAGCTTCTTGCAGAGGAAAAGAGAAAGAAGACATGAAAGTACACATGGAAATGAAATGTCTGCCCTTCTCTTTGTTGTCACCAGTTTAGAAAAACATAAGAAGAAAAAGCTTTTTCTTTTAGAAGTCTCGTATGTGAAAGACTTCAAGTCAACACAACTGTACAGCTGTGAAGAATGAACTGGGTTTTAAGGACTCTACCAGTAAAAAGTATTGTGAATCACCTTTGAAGTCCCAGTTGAGCCAACATTCTGCTTTTTGTCCACACTTAAACAGTATTATGCTTTCAAAAACTGAAGTTTTACTTCTTTCTTTAAAGGTTTGCTGACTTTACCCCCCTCTGAGAGGGCTGATGTATAACTAGGATGATCCTCCTTCCCACCCAGTAACCAGGGATGCAATGGAAGTCAGAACATGTCTTCAAGCACACAACTTGATTTTAAAGTGCTCAGTCTTTACCACAAGTCTTTTACTTGTGGTAAAGCCACAAGTGTTTTACCAGATCTAGCTACAGTGAAAACAACTCGATGGATATAAATATCATCACACATTTGCAGACACTGGGCAGAACCCACAAATCTTTCTTTCTGGACAGCAGCCAGTAGGAGATTCAGAGCCTGTAAGGCTTTGCAAAAGGAAACAATTCAGCCTCCTATAACAAATGTGCTGTCCCTGAAGAATGGTGTCATGGAAATCAGAGCACATCGGAACAGCACTTTAAAAAATTACATGCTGCGCTGTTAACCAGCTTTCCAAACAGCCCCTTAACTGGGCAATTACATTAAATGTATAGAATTACAATAAATCCTCTCTTCACGTCTTTAAGTAAAGGAGGTGTGCTTCTCAGAATTTAAAAGCCACTTCTTGGGAAGGATGGCTAATTCTTCCCCTCTTGAACCAAGCTGTATCTTAAAACTACTGTTTCTACTGGAAAACCAAATGGTTAAGTGACATGAGGAGGCTCCATAGCTTTTTTTTCTTGGTGATTCCTGCCTAACATACTCAGTTTACAAATCCATGTGGTCAGGTGGCCTTCCTAAATACTACCAGGCTGTAAATTCTACATGGAGTTACGTCTCTGACATCACACCAGTAATGAAACAATTTTTCACTTGAAAATTAAACATTAATTCATGAAAGAGTACACAGTCTGGCTTTATTGTTTTCTTAAAGTTATGTATGTCCTCCTGAACCAATCTACAAGAAAACTTGTTTCTGTAAGTAAAATGAGCATATCTGATTTCCAACGTGATATATAAACTAATATCAATTTTAGTCAATTTTCTGACCAAACCAACACTTCAAACACATCCCCTTCCAGCAAAAGCGGGGGGGGGAGGAACTGATGCCGTTAGCTGAGAAAGACTAGTATTAAATGTTTCTAATGAAGCTGCTATCCATGTTGTACCCATATGTATCAGTTAAAATATTACTCATCTATTTCTCACATTATCATCAGCTGAAGAGGTTCGCTCTGGCACATACATTCACTAAACAAGCTGAAGGAGCATTACAAACAACACAGAACAAATCAAAGTGCCACCCACCCCATGTATTTCCATACAGGACAGTTAGTACAGGACAAGCAAAGAAATCAAATGCATTTACTGGCTAGCCATGTTCATCCATTGCTAACATTTACAGATAGAAGTCTGTGATCTGTATGATTCCTCTTTTATAACACCAAGGGCCCCAATTCCACAATCCTGAGGAGTATTTTGCATGCTGAATAGTTCCATTACAAACAAGCTTATGGTGAGTACCCACAGTTAGTTTTAACACTTGAATGAGGCACTATAGAAGGGGCAGAATCAGACTCCAAATAAGGTAAAAATTAACAGGTGGGGAAGAAATAATTCATCTCCTGTGAACATCTATTTAATTGTGCAGGTTTGCAGCAAAGCTGAGACCAGTCCTCTACATAAAAATGGACTTGCTGTTTTCTACTTCAACTTCTATCTTATGCAACAACTTCAAATAACTTAAATAATAAATGAACAGCCTATTGATATCGTTTTAACATTCCCCTCTGTAACACAAACAGCTGCTTTCGGTCCTGTTCACATTTCCATTCATGTCCTGTATATACAAAGAGGGTGTTTGTGTCACTGAGTGAATGAGAGCACTGAAATCAAACCAAATATTAACCCCCAGAATTACATAGAAACCTCTGTTTCTATTCCCTGTGTAAAGGCAAGGAGTCCTTTCTAGCTAACTCTACACATACATCTTAGTACTGAATTGCAAAATAATAGTTATTTGCAAATGATTACCTCCCCCACTATGAAAACTCTACTACCTTATGGACTGCATTAAAGAGATCTGCTATTTGAAAAGCAAAACAGACAGAATTTAACCTGTCAGCCTGCTCCAGCCCGTCTGTTCCCAGTGCTCTCTTATTTAACAGACTAAATGTACAGTACAACGTTCTTCACTGTTAATCACAATGACTACCTTCCAAAAAGCCCAAGATAAAGCCAGCTCTTTTATTTATATACATAAAGCTTTTATCTTTACTATCTCTGACACTGAATGCCGTGTTTGATTTGGTTAAGAGGGACTCAATGAAAACTTCTTATAATCCACATTACTGTACTTTAGTGCAGATTCCCTTCCCAGAAATACCCACTCCACACTGCAAATATATTATGCCGCAGAACTGTGTCAGAGGGGGTTAGGATCTTCTGCACCAGCTCTGTGCCACAGTTTGGCTAGTCAGCACTGTGGTCTCTCGGGCTCTGCTGAGCAAAAAGGTACACTTATACAGTGATACCTTCTATCCTGATGTGTTTCCACTTCTCTCTATCGTTCCTTACTGTCCATTTTATTGCAGAAGTGACACGGACGTGAGACTTGACAGCCACAGTATGGTTACAGCTCTTGTGGAAATTTCTTCTACAATTTTAGGCTAAGGAATGTCTTACACTTAAATATCTATAAGGAGTATCTCCTAGATATAGGTAATACAGACAGTGTATTAGATTACTTCCAAATAGATGATGTCTATTGGGAGGAAAAAAAAAACAAACCTGGAAAACACATTTTTGTCCATGACATATGGAAGAGAATAAGTGACATGAAACAGGTGTTAGTAACAGCATTTAATAGGTTACTGACATTAACATCATTTAATGCTCAGATATCACAAGGTTAAAAAAGTACAAGGACCTATATAAAGCAGAAGAGCATAATAAGGTAGCTGTTCCACATGACAGAAGCAGCTTATGGATGCAGCTCCAATGGCAACTACTACTGTATGTGATCTCAGTGTTACTTTCGAAATTGAAGGCTGCTGCTTTATTCTTCACAACTACAAGTACAATATAACTATAGTTTTATTGCCATACTTAACACAGTAGAGAGCTACTCAGTTAATATATTCATGTTATACTACAACATACTCCTTCACTAGACCTTGGCACTGCTGGCTAGACTGTAGCTTAGAGGTCCTGGATATGTTTTGGATTGAGGTCATGAAGTGAGTGAAAGTACTAAGTGAGGGAGAGTAGCAGGCAGCCCCATTACAAGAAACCATGAGCTCAGGAAAGCTATCTAAAGAAAACAAAGCTGTTCAATAACTGTTCTTCCCTTTCAGAGATAATGACACTTAGGCCAGAGTATCACAAACCTGTGGAAGAAAACAAAAAGCTGGAAGCTACTAAGGTGGTACCAATTAATTTCTTAAGCTCTTCTTTGCTGCCAAAACAGAAAACAAAACTGGTAAACCCAAAATATACACACTTTGCAAAGTCGAAACAGCCTAACCAGAATTACTGTAATTCACAAGTACCAGGAGAGACTAGCTCTCCTTTCTGCTTTTGAAAAAGAGCAAGTTTGCATTCATACCCTAATGGGTGACAGTAAGGGAAGGCATTAACAGCTTTTTCACCAGTAAGTTTTGTAATTGCGCAACTTATGGTTTGATCATAAATGCAAGAATACAACAGTCAGGAAAGAACTTCTTTGCTTCCAGCATCTCTTCTCCCTCTGAAGTATTAATTTGACTACTGCCAGAAACTGTGTGCTGGTTTTGTCAGACTGACTACATCATGGCTTACGTTAATTTGAGTTCACAGAATTTGGGTAAGTATGAAAAGCACTGCTCTCAGACGTTTCTTGAAGGATCACTTTAAGAAGTTCCTTTAATTCAACTATATTGTTTAGGGGGTTTCACATAAATGCAGCCTAACCTTCTCAGTGTAACACTGTATGCAATACTTCAACTCCTTGACATTCTTTTTTTCATCTGCACCTACCTCTGTAAAAACAGCTTCAGGATTAAAACCACAGTCAAGCTCTGCCTACGTGCCACAGGAGAAAGGCAACATGGCCACCTGATCAAGATTAGAAAGATTACACACATGAAAGTAGTTAGAGTGGTTAATCTGCTACTACACCTACAGTAACTGGGTGTAGCTGCGCCCTTTCTAACAATGTCAAGGTTGTACTCGTTTAGCCATCCACAACATAAGAAAAGACAAACAGTTTCTGGCACTGAAACCTACCTCAGTGTACTTAGAGCACGTGGGTTCTCAACAATGATTCAGAGCAGGAGAAGGTTGAGGTCACTCCTCGGCCAGACATGACAACTTAGGACAAAAATATTTTAACTCCCTGTGGGTTGGTTTGGTTTTGTTTTGAAGCAGTGCCTCTGGCAAGCAGAAAGCAGCAATTCTTTTACTGTAGTAGAGAAGAATTTGATTTCTAACCTTAACAGACCTTCCTCTACAAGAGACAATTAGAACAAATGCACAGCACAGCTGATTCAACTGGACCTGGAATAGTAATAAAGGCAATCCTTTCAAAAAAGCTCAGCTTCTGGTGGTTTAAGGTATTTCAAATTACTATTTCAATTAAAGGACATTACTTAGCATTTCCTTTTTCACAGATTTCTCTAAAAATTAATTTGGATAAAAGCAACTTTGGTTTCTATATTTACTCACAAAGAGGCATGCAAGATGCCAACTGCAAAAGAAGCTCCTACATTCACCATCCCACCATGTGCTTATTTAACCTAGATGCAGAAGGAGCTGGTGTGGGAGTGGAAAGCAATGGAAAAAGCAATGGAAAAAGCAATACAATTTGCAATTAATATCAACATTTCCATGTTATGCATCCTATGTGCATCAACTAGGCACTGCACATTCAAATATATAAGCGAAGTACTAAGTATAGGTATTTGGTGACATACACTCACTCAAGAATCAGACACACACAAAATATTAATAATTATTACATGGAAAATACTAGAAAACAGCAATACTGACAGGTTATGAGCAGTTCATGAAATTCTGATGCACAGCTGTATCCCCTTCTAATACTATTAATTTTTACTAAAATCTGTATTCAGAAATACGAATAGCTCTCTTTCTATTAAAAAGAAAACTGAAGCTTTCCTCAGTATTACATTTCTCCTGTACTGTTTATCTTTATCTGGTACTGCTAGCAAATATTATGTGCACTGCTGAACAGCTGTATTTTGTATGTCAGCAGTCCTGAGTGAAAAAAGTAAATGCTCTCAAAGCATGCTTTGGTTTCTTCATGATGTAATGGCCTACAGACAAACCATTAATAACTTTCATAGTAATATGTTGAGTCAATCTTTATTATTTTAAACAAACACAAATCCATAGAAACGGTCATGAAACAAAGCTGAAGCTGATGCACTGCATATTTACAGTCATGAACACCAGAGCACAGTTTGGGGCAGAAATTGAGAATGTTACAAACATATGAAACTCCAAGAAAATGCAGCAGGCAATGCACACCAAGACATGGATAGGACAATTAACACCCACTCTCATGGGAAATATTATTTTTGCTGAGTGCAGAATTTGGACACAGAATAATTGCAGCACAGGAAACATGATTTTTTACTAAAAAATCAATTCGAAATAATTACTTTTCAGATGTGAAAGAAGAGTTTTAAGTGAAAATCTGTTTTTCTACCCTACCAACTGAAATACTTGAGTTTCTTTACTACAAACATGTTGGCTGTCTTTTCATTTCTGATGTATAAAGTTCACTGCTCATTTTTTCCTGTGTGCCCAGTACGTACAAAGTCTGAAGTCAAGTGAATGTCCATATTGAATGGGGATGTAAAACATAAAAGCCTGAGCTGCACATTACAGATTAAGAGGTGGTTTGCTGGACATTTTGCAGTTACTCTGTGTGTCCACATCATCATGCTTAAACATTCTTAAACACAGAGCTTATGCTAGACTCCCAACTCCTAAGTAAAACAGGGTGCACAGCATTTTGGCTGCCAGAAAATCTTCTTGTATATGTTATATGCAGTAAATGGCAGGAATAGAGTCAAATGGTCCGTTTTTCACATGTATGCTTTTAATATTTGAAAGTTTTAACATATGCTTCCAGCAATTTAGAACCTTCTCATTTATCAAACACCCCTGTCGGCTCAGGCAGTGCTTCCACAGATGTTTCCCTGTGCAGCACTGACAACTTGAGCAGCTCACATCAGTACTATTTCTGCAGCACCACGTCAAGCTAGAGAACTGGTCAAAATTTAAACTAACCCCACCTTTTTATACAGGTTTTTTTAATTAATTTGTTTCTTGACCCAGTTCACAGGTGGCCTCGAAAAGAGTTGTACCAACCCAACTGAACACAGAAGGAGAGAAGTGCATCACAGAAATGACCTTTTAGAGGACACTAGTAAGCACTGGGTGAAGACACCACAAAGACTGCCAACAGCCATTTCAGCACTGCTCATGGATGGGAATGATCACTGTGGGGGCAGTTACACAGCACTTCTGTTTTAGCAGCAAAGCAGGCTTGAAAAATTGCCAACCTTGCTTACCTTCAGCTACTCATTACCGTCTCATGCCACATTTTTTCAGAAGGTTATTTTTAGCCTGGATTATTTCAGTAAACTATTTCACTGCATGACACCATAAACCCTTAGGCTGGCATTGAAGGGGCTGTGAAACACAGCACAGGGAAGGGAGCTAATATCCACCTTTTTAATTGGCTCCACAACAAATACCAGAACTACCTGTAGATACATCTCATGACTGCAGTTTAGCAAGAAGCTTAAATAGATACATTAAAGTCTGTAGATCTATTTCTAAGTTCAAAGTTCAGTTTTCATTTTGAGGCAGTTTGCTTTTTTGATTTATTTTTAAACCCTGAATCAAAAGCTATATTCACCTCTCACCATGTTAAATCAAACGCATGAATAAAAGAAAATATCCACCTTTCACCAATACTTTAAACAAGAAAAGTTTGTAGAAAGCAGCAATTCTGGTTTCATTAGACCAACTGGTGTAGTTAGTACAAAACCAAAAAGCCTTTCTGGTAAACCCTTCTTCAGTTAGCTCAAACCTATATTCTTGTTAAGAACAACATTCCCTCTTTACAGGTACAGGATGAGAATAAAGGAAGAAAAAAAATTTTTGAAAAAAATTAATCTGACTTCTATAATAAGAAAAGCATTTTAAAGCTCCAAAATCACTTATCCTGTGATAATGTCAGTAAGGAGAAAACATCACAGAAAACATGGAATAATTAAATTAGTCCACTGATCATTACTGTAAGAATTCTACTGTATGTACTGTACTGACTTATGTTCCAGTCAGATCACCTGCTACCATCTCAAATCAACACCAAGAATGTGAGTCTTCAATTTCATTCAGGATTCATTTCAGGAATTTCAGAAGCAAAATAACCTATTTGTTGGGGAACAAACATAAACAAATAGTATACACTAATGTGGAAGGAGACACAAGTATGAAGTAATAAAGTACAGTGACAAAAAAAGATAACTAGATGGACTAAAATCACATCAATATTATCTTTTCTTCAGTAGAATAAGTTAGGTAGATTTATTCATCTGGAAGGTTAGTGCTACAAGTCACCCTAATTCCCTGACAGTCTCTGAAAAATGTCAGCAATAATGAAATTAAAATAGTATTATGCAAGACACCAATAAGATATCATCTGGAGTAATATGCATTTCAAAACAGGATAGGACTGCTGGGCTGCAGTTTCAGTAAGTCACTAAGTTCACACAGGAAAATGAAATCTCAAAATAGCATCTTTGATAGCAGCATCAACAGGCACACCAAGAATCAATTTCAGCTTTCAGGGCACTCTAAATGCTGGACATCTTCCTCCCATGATCACTACTCAAGTGTTTCTACTTGCTCATATTAACTTCTCTGTTCACTGAACCCTGCACTGAGCCATTTCAGCATGCCAACGCTACAGAAAGGTCACTTGTTTTGTTGCATGACCTCCTTTCTGCATTAGTGCATATAATGGCTTAGCAGAAGACCAGATAAGCACTGAAGCCAGTGCAAAGGGAGAAGATGAGAAAACTGTCCAGGGATTTTTTTTTTTTTTTTTTTTTTTTTTGCTGGGTACAGTGAGCACAGAAACTAGAGCAAGGTATGTCACAGGAGCAAACCGCTGGGTGAAAGGACTAGTACATCAGCTCACTTTGCTCCTTCAAACCACAGCCTAAGTACATATGAGCTCTCTTGAAACGTTTTTATGGGAAATTACAGAGAAGCAATTCGCTGCTGCACATGCGGCAGAGATAAGAACTTGATTGTATAGGAAAGTCAATTTGAAGTGCTTCAACACAGACCCAAGTGTGGCTTCTGATACATTGGCCAAGGCAAAATAGGCAAAAAACATATTCTTGTGTACACAAAAAGAGCCAGACATATAAGACATTCCACTTAAAAATAAATATTTTTTTTTAAATCACAAAGATCAAGCCTCTCTCCCATACACTTAAGTAAGTATCCCTCAACAGCTGTGAATTGCTCCTTTTTATTAGCTGGCAAGCAATGCTTTGCTAAGCAGGCACCAATGTTTTGCAAAGCACTCTGTGTACACAGAAAAGATACAAAGCAAGAGGCCCGAGTTTAAAAGTCACCTTCGAAAAGACACTCTTTTTAACAAGGATTAAAATAGTTGAGAACATTCAGGCATTCAAGATGATGGCTTTCACCATTTTCTGTCAGGGAGCACAACAGGTAAATAGCCAGGCTCTTCGTTCTTGTGGTTATTTGTCCTGACATGTCAGTATTGGCAAGGGGAGATTCCAGTTACGTTTTTGCGGGGCTCAGCACACATTACACAAAGAGCATAGCAATTCACCCAGTCCTCCTCACCCTGCTGAGGACAAGAAGGTTATCAGTATGGAAGACACGATTAGGGGTTTCTCAAGCAGGCTCTTAGCAAGAAACACTATGCAAAACCTGTTTATTATGTTTCCACGCCACTATTGCTGCTGAGCTCCACCCATTCCCGATACATGTTTATACAGGTGAATTGCCAAGGCAAGACAGAAAAAGAAAGAAAGAGGGAAAGAGGAAAAGAAAGAGAGAAAGAGAGAGAGAAAGAGAGAGAGAAAGAGAGAGAGAAAGAGAGAGAGAAAGAGAGAGAGAAAGAGAGAGAGAAAGAAAGATAGAAACTCTTCCTCTGCACCTGAGCCTTGCAGTTTAATTCTTCACTTGCTCAGATTCATAAAAACCTGATAAAATGTCAAAAAGAATTTCCTTAGAAGTGAGCAAACAAAGGACAATAAATGCATGACAAAGAGGTAGCAAACAAGGCTATGGGAGTTAATTATTGCCAAGGCTAAGTGTCTAATTTCTCTTTCACCATACAAGTCTGGCTACCTGTGAACACACCCAGGTGAGCTTGAAGGACCAGACACCACTGAAAGGAAATGACACAGTAGGAAAAGAATCCAGGAGGCATCCACGAGGTCTCAAACCTCCCAAGCCCTTTGTCTTAGCCTGAGGCTGGCTCTACAAAAGGGTAGGTATGAACATACGTGTAATTTTGCTCACCCTCTCTCCTTCTCATCCACCTTTTTGAGAGCACATAACTAGGAATAGGAAGGTTTGAGGTGCAAAGCCAACCCATCCAGCAAAGTGCCAGGCATTTCCTAGAAGAGGCTGAGAGAGGAGCAGGCAGGGCAGGAGGGAAGAAAAACCTTCTTGTATCAGATTCTGAAATCACGACCTGCAGGAAAAAAGCCCCCAGGAGCACTCACCGACGGCAGTGCAGGAGGTGACCACCTTTGACATTTCCACTGGCTTTCTGCCAAAGGATTCAACTTCACTCCAAAAGAGAACAAATGCAATGGGTGTTTCAGAGCCCTCCTTGGGCTTGGAGAAACAGATCAGCTCACTTGCATATAGGGAAGTCACTAATTATACAGTATAGTCTTACAGCTGTCAAATTCGCAACACAGGGGCATCACCCAGGTCAGCAAGGCAGCCAGGGGCTGATGCATCTGGCCATCTAGTAACACCTATGATCTTCAATGGCACAGAATCCCTCTCTAGGTCAAATGCCCTGAGGTCTGTATTTGTTTTCTTATTTCCATATTACAGACTTAGGCTCACTATCTTTCTAACATTTTTCCAATCACTCTCTGTAGTGCTGATTCCCAAACCATGGTCTGGAAATTGGCAGCATTTGGCAACCAGTGCCAGGAACCACCATTAAGAGAAAATGACAAATTTGTTTCTTTGGTATGGCCTGTAAGAAAGTCTGAGAGTTCATAGTGTTCCTGTGGTGCTTTTGGTATTGTTCAATACACGTTAAAACATAAATTATCACAGGAAGTGATCAACTGCTGGCACACAAAGTCTGTGGTTAATCTTTGAATGTTAGCTGTAATGCTATCTTGAAAGCTGCCCAACTACAATGCAGACTTCTTTCCTTTACAGGCTTTATTGCAATTATATTGCCTCTACTGACTATTAACAACCTTGCAGCTGGAGTCACCAGTCTAGCTGGTGAATGATCACCCCTCACATGTAAACCAAATATTCTCTAATTTATTCTTTCCCAACTGACCAGGAATCATGTCTGCAATATTAGGCGCTGTCTGCAATAAAGCAGCAAATCTCCAGCAGATAGTTCCAGTTAGCTTAAATGCAAGGGTGAAAGTACTGCACACTGTGTAAACTCCATCTACCTACTAAAAGGTACAGGAGAAAGAAGTCTATAGCTCAAACCAAAAGCCTGTACCTTTCACCAGTGACAAATTATCTAGTCAGAGAGTGGGAGAGAGCACTCCAGTGCTTAAGTCACATCCATGTACTTTTGCCTTTATTTCCATAAAAGCAGCTTTTTGTTTGACTGCAAGTGTTTTTGTTCGAGTGTAGTTTCTAAGTTGGCCTAAGCTGACCAGACTACACCACGGCCAAAAGGAGCAGCTCTTTACTTCTCCTGCCGCTTGCATTACCAGGTCCTCCTTTGTGTCAGCTGTCAGGTTGCTGACCAGCGATGTGGATGACAAATAACACTACTATAAAGAGTTTTACAGCAAATGGTGGATTGAAAAATCCTCTCCAGTAAAAGGCTTCAATTCCAAAGATCTGCAAGATCTCTACTTAACCTGATGACCAAAGACTGTATCTAAGACAGCACACAAGCCAGAAGTGATGCATCTAATACATCACCACGCTGCTGAAAAAGCATTCATAATGCATATACTCAACTGGGCAGACTGAAGTTTCCCAAGACTGCTACTGAGAATTTCAATTCCACAAGCAAGGAGTCAGCACAGATAAATGGGTGCTGGAAACTTCAATATTAATATCAAACTTATGTCCAAGTTATTACACTGATCTGCTAAAGCATGTTTTGGACCAGTATTTTAAGAGGAAGGTATTTCACAAAGCAGAAGTAGATTGAGGCTCACCAGCAGAGCAAAGAAACCAGAACTGAAGAATGAGGGCATTCTGCACATGTAAATTCCGATATGCTGTCACAATGTAGCAGGAAAAACCAGACTTGTAAACATCAGATTCACTGTACAAAATGCTTCGTACTAGCTGCTTGTCACTGATACACTGCCTATCTTGTTTTTATTAAATCAATCTAAGTACATTTGGGAAAGTACATCAAATAAAAGACTGCTCAAAGTGGGTGTGACTTGCCTCAAAAAATAATTTCTAAAAACTCTTGTGATTATTAGAATTATAGCTTCTTTTACTGTGTGTCTGTTGAAAAGCCTGGTGTAAAGACTGGGTAAAGAAAAAGCCCACAGCACTGACTGATTGACAATTGATTTGGCCCACATCAGTCTATTTATAGCTTAATGTTTGGATGATATGGTAAGTTTGGGGTTGGACTAGATGATCTCAGGCAGTCCTTTCCAGCCTGAACAATTCTGTGTGAAGAGTTTGAAAATCAATGTTGTTTAATGTGAATTCCTCTGCTGGTATGTAGTACTGTTCCATTCAGTCCCCAGCAAAAAAACTAGAAAAGGCAATTTAAACTTGAAATATGCTTGCTCGGGGTTTTAAAAAGAAGCTAAACCCACGAGAAATTAAAAATTGCTGCTTCGCATCATCTAAATTCCAGCTTCCAAACTGCATACTGAAGACAGCACGGATGCTTAGGAAGTCAAACAGAAACAGTCGCTTACCAAAATTTAACGTGTAAAGCAGTGACAACTTTTGACTTTCTTGACTAATATTTCTTCATGACCCTCATCGCCACAGAAACAGGATAACCCAGGCCACTGACCACCTAATCTGTGATCTTGCTTCCAGCAATGACCAATACCTGAACCTTCACAGGAAGGACAGAAAGTTCGCAGTAACATACGGCCTCTTACGCAGTGTTGTATGCACAGACACTGAGTTTGGCAGTCCTATGCTCAGTACATCTGCTGGGTGATGAGAGTTGTCACACAGTTACTTTCATTCCTTTTTTAGGACCCACAGCAGTCAAATGAAGAAACAGGCCATCTGCTCCCTTCCACAATGAGTACAACACGAAGTTCTCATTTAAACCAGTCTGCTACAGGTAGTCAGTATAAATCAGGCATTTTGAGCAGCAGTTGCCTCCATTAGTTCCTTAGTTACAAGATCTTACACAGTTTTGGTAATAACCTTTCAGAAGATACTGGTACACATCTTAAGCACTGGCCCTCTCTCCGCTTGAGATTTGAGGCATAATTCCCTTCAATCACCGTGACACAGATTTAGTGGTATTTCTATGTGTGTTCCTAGAACTATCCTATACTCTTCAGGTAAAATCTCACCAGATACTTAAGCCAGATACAAGAACACTCTTTCATTCATTCTAAACTCAGAAAACATTATTTGGAGAACTTACGGTGTTAGAAGTCTAAAGCAATCTCATATCAGTTACTCAGCTTTATGAGGCACTGCAGCAGGGGTTCTGCCTGTAGTCATGTTCACAACTGTCATTAATAACATCCTGAATGCCAGTAAGCAACACATACAAACAGCCCCTGCAACAGGGAAGAACGACAAATCTACTCAGAACTATTGTGCACGAAAGTTAATTAAAGTGACAAAACAAGTGTGCATTTCAGTCTTACCTGGCCCGTCACATAACACTGCAAGAGCAAAGCAGCATGTGACAATGCGAGCCCTTTATTAAACCGCCAGAGGTGGCACTTTGACCTCTGTCTGACCTAACATAAATTTGAGAGAAACATCCTAGTGATAAACATCAAAGACTTTACAGGAGTATGTGGAAGGCACCTGTGTGAGTCAGGAAAACTCAGGTAGAATGGGGTGGGGTGTTACCTTTATTTGCAGTGTGCTTTAGAGCAGCCCCCTAAAACCACACGCACGCTTGCTCTCAGGGATGCTGGGACAGAATATGGGCAGCACAGCCAGCTAGAGCATCAGCTTCCTACACGCTTTTGATTACAGGAGATCCGCTTGATAATTGTTAACTTCTATTTAGTAGTGTACACTGTATTGTTAGAAGAGGACATATAATGCTTGATTTGAAGAGCAAGTGAGGTGTTCTGGATATTATGTTCTGGGAAGCAGTAGAAACTTTTCATTTTGTTGTGTTTTTAACATATACATTGAAGGAAGTGGACAACTACTGAAGCTATAGTTTCTCTGAGCTTTTTATTTTTATTTTAGTATTACATATAGACTCTTGTGAGCTGCAATATCCTCAAAATCCTCAGTTAGAAATAACATTCAGAGCCTCACTTAAAACAGATGACGTACATAAGAGGGCTTGTTTAACTTAAAATAAAAAAATCCTTTGGCTACAAAGAAAGCTTTCTATATATTCTATTCCATATGAAGTTCTTCCACAACTAACTTGAGAGACTGAGTAAGAACATTAACAGGGTGACATGCAAATTTTTACTTTAGTTACAGATATTAACTCTGATGCTTTGCTACCTAAAAGATTTATTAATTTCCATCAGTGGAAATGAAGACACAGTACCATTTCTCTTCTGTACATATGACTGTCATCCCCATGTTTATGAAACCAGCTTTGGCTTCTGACTTGAGGCAGACTTGAAAGTACCTTTTAGCTCCAACGCACCCTGAAAACCACCCATTGCTCTTCCTCATGGTGCTGGCACGTCAAGGTAGATCTTCCTGTTGTAAGATATGAATTATCTCCACAAAATTCACTGTAGAATTTTTGTGACCAGGAACAATTTCACTCTGACCAGTCCTTTTCGTAAGTTGCTGCAGGTTACACACCTGACATACAAAGGCTATTTCCTATAAGGTAAGAGTAGTACGTACACTCAGTCTTGGCAAAAGCTGATGACTGCAATAGCAGCCTCACAACTTTTTCACGCAGAGGTGGTCCCTGCAGCGCTAACCAGGGTAGAAGAGCCAAAGAGCAAGATGAAAATTTTCACCTGCATTTTAAAATCTGTCTGCTCAGGTACACACACACACTCTCCCTAAATGCTGGTGGTACTTTTCAAATAATTGTTTTGCTCAAAAATTCACCAGAAAGAAAGCTGCTACCCAAACTGCTGGAAGAACTTGAGAAGCAACCTCAACCAACAAATAAAAAGTTTACGTTATAGAAATTGTTTAACATGACATGTAACTTATTCAGTTTTTGCAGTATTAATCTAACACTTAACCACGGTGTTTATGAAGTTGATCTACCAGTTTTGTTTACTTCATCTGATTTACCCAAGACAAATACATTAGGTGTCTGAAATATTGTATCTGGCCCTGGGCACGGAAATCTAAAGGAGTGTTATATTTTACTTATTAGTAGCATGGAAACAGCCATAATTCTGACAAATGAACACAGGACCTTTGGTCAGTGTTTACCGGTAACAAAATTACACTGGCTGGAAGGTACTTAACAGATCTGCAGACAATTTAACTACCACATCAGAAACCAGTTCTTAAAAACACTACTGCAAACCTGTCTCCGGCCACTACTGTCACCTTCAGATTGTCCTCAGGATGCAATGTGGATTGTGAAACTGTCATGGTTTAACCCCAGCCAGCAACTAAGCACCATGCAGCTGCTTACTCACTCTCCCCCCACCCAGTGGGATGGGGGAGAAAATCAGGAAAAGAAGTAAAACTCGTGGGTTGAGATAAGAACGGTTTAATA
>JANHGO010000042.1:48991521-49079550 GCA_024606505.1 Aquila spilogaster | reverse complement strand
ACTGTTATGGTATAAATAAAATTCTAAATTCCAACCTGTACTAGAACATAGTTTCTATATTCACCCACACTGAAACATGAGTTAATCTTATTTTAAAACGTTTAAGATATGACAAATAGTAATCTTGAAATAATGCTTTATAGCTATATACCATGAAACTCATTGACTGACCTATGCATGCTCTCAGTTTATTGCAGTTGAAGGAAAACAAACTAGTTTTGGGAAACAGAATTCTCATGCAAATCCATCTCACTTTGTGCTGTATGGTGCAAGACATATTTGGTCTTGCTTTGTCTCAGCTGACATGTGCTATCTTCTAACTACTCAACTATGACTGTAAGCACGTCTGTTATCATGTCTCTGATGGTATAGATGAGTGATTCCCAACAAATATACCTGAAGGGATTTTGGATTACAAATTGTACTTAAAAGACTGAAGTCATATCACACCTTCGGAAAGAAACCACAACAAAGCAGTAAGCTTGGTATTCTATCATCTCTGCAATTAGGAAAGGAGGGACGAAGATTCTCTTAAACTGATACAGAAGCCTTTGAATGCTCCTGCTGACAGTTTTCAACCCTTTCATAGTCTAGATCAAGTGATTATATCTGTCATTCAGCTTGAAACTCCCATAAACATGTACAGACTCTGTACCATTGTTTTAATGAGAGATTTATCTTTCAATTAAAAAGTCGTTAAAATTTGGCTGGATCTTAAATGTCACTACTTCCCACTTGTTGAAATATAGCATCAGAATCAGTACAGGTTGACATGACCACTGTTATCATGAAATCTAACTGCTCCATATACCACCACAACCCCACATCATGTAGAAACCATCACAACATCATTTGCCTTAATGGTTAATATCATTTGTTCCAGACCCTGTAATGATGGTGCACTTGCTCAAAGCACTGATGTGTCTACTCCATTATTACTGGGAGCAGTTACCAGAAACATTAACACAGTCCAAGCACAAGAAAGAAATCCCATTATCTTAGGCAGGCTTTTTTCTCTCTCTTACATATATCAGTGAGAATTATCATGATGCCTGCTTTTCTGGCAGTTACTGCTTACCTATCCTGAAATGAAAATGCTACATACCACCCTGGCTCCCACCAGGTTAAAGAAGAGTTCTTTTCTCACCTTCCAGTGTATATGAGCTTTTTAACCTTTTTCTGAAGATTTCTGAAGCTGGAGAAATAACTCAAAGGCAGAGAACAGACTGAAGGAACAGAAAACTTCCCACAGTGCCGCTGACTGGGACCACAGGGTCTATGCTGGGGCAGTTTTCTAAAAGACAGCTGAGATATGAAGTCCAGCAGCACAATAAAGATTTAGAAATAAACAAATCCACCTGATCCATTACAGTTCACTTGAACTGGAACCAATGAACTAAGCAAGTTGACTGACTCCTATACAAAGTCATAGACACCCAGGGCTCAGATCTAGATGCACATCTCTGTAGCTGATGGATTCATCCAGCTCTGCTATCTCAGCATGGAGGGAAAATAGCCTTGGGCCTGACTGGCAACGAAACCACCCTGTAGAAGGTGGCAATTCATACTGTGAAGTACAAATAGATACAAATCTCACTACATTTCCCTGCTCCATCATGACAGTAGAAGGAAAAGATATATTTGAATACTTCACTATCAAGATAAACCAAAAAACAGAGAACTCTATTACCTTTTCAGGAATGTGTTTTAGTCCTCAGAGCTCACACAACTACATCAGTCTTGGGTAATGTACTCTCTGGTATGCATGGATGTGGATTAATTGTTGGAATCCAGTGCCAGGTTACTTGGGAGGTATCTCTAGTGTTATTTGTACTCATAGCTTTTTTGCACATTTAAAATCCACTAACCTTCACAGGATCTACATAAAAGGTCATAGTTAAAAGATCCTTCTCTCAATATACCACAAATTGTACTCAAGTTTCATAAAAACAGGCCTAGAAATCTCCACACATCCAGATTATTCCATAATGATAACAACAATAACAAAAATAATGGTTTTAGTAACTACACCCAAATATTTGGGTCTTGGAAAGCCAGGGTGGATTCTTATTAAAAAGATAAGACACTAATTTATGAATTTTATCATTTACAATAGTTTTTTTTTTTTTTTAAATAACAGCAGTGTTTTACTGATGCAAGTGAAACCATCTCCTCTATCACACAAAATTGTGTAAATCAGCCTGCAACAGAGAGTATGCAGTTAAAATATTAGAGGCTTAAAGCATGTACTTAAAGCATTACACTTTTATTTGAATTCATATAAATCTGGAGTACTACATGAATTATTCTGTGTTAGCCTGTAAAACTGCAAGGAAGAAGTATTTTAGAAACTTGTTTAACAGCTGCTCTATTCATAAGCTCACAGCTCCTGCAAAACAGGTATGTTTAGGTTCTTCAGAATATTCTTTTTGATTTTTATTGAGTCACCTGCAGGTCCAACCTTAAACGTAGCATACACATAAATCAATACATTAAAAAAAAAATAAAACCAAACAACAGCCACTCATCTTTGGGAGCCCCTCACTTCTCTGGACAATTCCTTCACTGTTTTCTCCCCATTCAGCACCAGGGCTGAAAAAGGGGAGTTGAAGGGAGAGAAGTAGTAAACTACAGAACTGATCTTACTCTGAAGCAGCTCAACTTACTATTTTCCCTATGAGAATAACTTGAAATAAATAAATGAATAAAAGCCAACAATAACAAAACCAACAAAAAAGTGACAAAAAATATATCCCACACCTTTTAAACCAAGGCTTGAAGAGTAAGGTGTTTCAACAATCTGATAGATGAAGGGGTGGGGCACAGCAAAAAACAGAAGCCAAACATTCCAGTTTAAAATATTCTGCCCCTAGACTAAAGTCCCATGATCACAAGTAGGAAAATTCTGTGGGTGGAAGATATTATGATACTTCTGCTCAACATCTTAAAAGGATTCAAGATCACAGCAACAAAGATGAAAAGGTCAAACTAAACTCATTGCTCACACTGTACATTAAAAACGTGCAAGTGTATGACAAACTGCTTGATGAACACAAATGGCAGAAGACTGAACGCTGACCTCCCCAGAGTTAGCATAAGTTTACAGGCAATTTTAAACACAAAATAATTCTGACTTTTTCAAAGAAATATTTGAAGGTGCTAGCTGAGACAGAAGAAGCCTGAGACAGATTTTTTTTGATTTACATTTTGTACATGGTGGGAGGAGGATTCTGTTCTCATTCATGCCAACACACTCCTGACCTTTTTCCGAGAAAGATGGGGCTCATCTTTGATGTCTGCAAGAGGAAGTGTGAGCTTGCAGCTGACAGATATGTTAACAGGATAGGCACTGGTGGACTAAAAAGGACCTCAAGTAGATCATACTGCCCTATCTCTTTGTACCACCAAACAATATGCTTAATTTTGCTAAACCTGGGTTTTCCAAGACTAACACTTGTGAAACACAGAAACATCACTTTCCAGCCAGCACTCAAACTCACTGCCTGTGAATTCAATTCTAAAGATGCTCTATATTAGGTAAAATCCAGTCATGTGAACTTCGCAAAAATAAAAATAGTACAGTCACTAATAATGGCTTAATCCCCTAGCCTAATGCAGCTTAAATCTCTCTCATTATTAGAGAGATGATTATTTTAATTGGGGGTAAGGTGTAATTGTTACACATTTAAATAATAAATTATTAACTCTTTAGGGCACAATTTGAAGCCCAGAGATAGTTGCGGGCTGGTCTGTCTCCACAACTGAAAATAATCTTAAGGCATCTCAAACTTGTCTTTTACTAAAACAGCTAAAAAGCTAATCCACAAAGCAAGCATGAAAGGCAAAAAGCAGTATTCACATCATGCTCCATCAAGTCTATCCTCTATGATGACAGAGTTTGCAAGAAGGCTACATAAGAACAGTGTCTAATAAGTATGTTTGTCTTCCAGAAAAGAAGTGACAGCCTTCTGTGCCTGAATCTTTAAAGCTGCAGAGAAATATACTGAACTTGAGAGGATAATCTGGCAAATATGTAAAGGCCAAATGAATGCAAGGACTTAGTCCATAGGTACTTATCTATTTTATTCAACATTAATTTGTAGCAAGCTAAGCATTTTTTTCTGTCTTAAAGTAGAAGCATGCACACATATGGGCATTTAGCTGAATATAACCATTTCCTACAAGAAGTATCAACAAGCCTAGTTCAACAGCTCTTACACTGCTACTTAAAAGTGGGAGACTTTACAATCCACACTGCTTTTATAAAGCCTTTCTTATTTTCATAAACATCTAACGTTTTTAAGACACAAGATTTCATGTATTAGATTCTGATTTTAAAGAAGACAAACTTTGAGCCTGAAACAGCTTGACAATGTCCTTTCAGCTTGCTCATCAGATTAACCTTCTGTCACACATCAAATGAACAGCTTCCTTGGTTCCTTGCCTAATCTAACACGTAACCCATGAAATTCCCTTCCAAAGCATGATCAGAAGCAAAAACAAAAGCCATTGTAGCATTCCACTTCTTTCTAACAATACATTCAGTTTGAAATTTTCATTTCTGCCTCTAAAAAAGATCACCCTTTTAGCAAACCATTTACAGTGAAGGACTGATTTCAGATAGGATTAAAACAACATATTAGACATATACAAACCAAGAGGTCTGATTTGCTTACAGAACTAATAATGTGTTATGGGTCCTTTCACATCTAGGTCACCGGTTCAAACTCAGGCTTAAGTTAGTGATGAGTGAAAAGGAAGAATGAAGTGAGAACACAGTCATGAATCTGGCGTCTATTCCTGACTGCAACATATTTGCTTTGTGTGCACGGACTACTTACCTAACTACTCTTTCCATGCAAAATAGGAGTAAATATTATGAATATCAGACTAACCCTGGAAGACTATTTTATTAAGGACTCTTAACATATTCAAGATTCTCAGAAGACTGAAGTATTGCTACTCTCAAGCTGTTTGATAGCTAATATGAAACACGTTATTGGGGATTTTCTCAGAACAGTTCAATATGACAATGTCAAATGAAAAACATAGGACATTTGTATTTTTTGATAGTAAAATACATAGAGATTTGAATTGACCTCAAATTACCTTTTACCTCACAGGTGGACAATAGGGGTTAAAACTGATGCAAACTGGAAATCCAGAGGCAACTGTGTTATTAGTTGAGAAAGACAGGAGGAAACCACTGGTATGGAGAAGCACCATGCTCTCCCACTATCCAGCACAGCTTGTAAATACCAGCTCTCTCAATGCTAGTCTACGAAAGAGTGAAGGAAGAGAGAGAAGGAAATAAGTTTAACGCACCCATATTTCTCAATAAAACTTGCATTACTAAAGGAGTTTGCATTGCTGCTGTCTGTGCTATTCTTGTTCTGAAGTTAAACAAAGGCTTCCATTTTCAGTGAGTGCCACGCTGGCATGTTACCACTTCAGTCTCTTAATTAAAAACAAGGAATGATAGAAACAAAGGAAATAACATACACACAGACAACCAAAACCTTTTCACTGATTCTTGGGGTAAAAGCTGAAAAATAATGACAGCAGAGAGTTCAGACACAACATATCCTCAGCAATAAGCTGTCATTTTCACAAAAATCATCATGTAATCTTTCACAGTCATGATTTCAGAAGTACAGTTCATACACAGCACTGCACATCTTGACCAACCTATCTCCTTCTATTACCAAGTGACCAGCCAGATGATTAGAGAAAAGCTACAGATGGAGTCTACCATGACTCTTGTAAAGTCTTTGACATTGTCACCCACAGCATTCTCCTGAAGAAGCTGGCATCTCATGGCTTAGACAGCTATACTCTGGACAGCTATGCCCAGAGAGTAGTGGTGAATGGAGGTGAATCCAGCTGACAACTGGTCAACTAGTGGTGTTCCCCAGGGATTGGTTTTGGGATTCATCCTGTTTAGTATCTTAATTGATGATCTGGATGAGGGGATTGAGTGTATCCTTAGTAAGTTTGAAGATAACACCAAGTTGGGAGGAAGTGCTGATCAGCATGAGGGTAGGAAGGCTCTACAGAGGAATCTGGAAAGGCTGGATTGATGACCTGAGTCCAATTGTATGAGCTTCAACAAGACCAAGAGTTGGGTCCTGCACTTCGGTCACAGCAACCCCATGCAATGCTACAGGCTTGGGGCAGAGTGGCTGGAAAGATGAGTGGTCAAAAGGATCTGGGGATATTAGTCAAAAACTGGCTGAACATCAGCTGGCAGGTCACCCAGGTGGGCAAGAAGTCCAATGGCATCCTGGCTTGTATCAGAAATAGTGCAGTCAGCAGGAGCAGGGAGGTGATAGTCCCTCTGCACTCAGCATTGGTGAGGCCACACCTTGAGTACTGCATTCAGTTTTGCGTCGCTCACTACCAGAAAGACACTGAGGTCCTGGAGTGTGTTCAAAGAAGGAAAACAAAGCTGTGAAGATGCTGGAGCACAGGTCTTATGAGGAGTGAAATTCAAGCAATGAAATCGAGAGATGCTTTTGCAATAGTTGGGCCAACAAAACCCACAAGCACAATTTCAAAATTATTTAATGAACCATGTTTTGCCCAGGCTCCTATTGATAAAATTATGAAGTGAACACATCAGTCACATCATCAAAGCATTACAGTGGAGTTATTTGCTGCTCTTTGACATTCCATTTAATATACCTTCAACGTCTTCCTCTCATCTACTGAGTTGCAGAAATAATGGCAACTTTTACCACTGCCAGCAAGCTCTCTTACACTAAGTCAGACAAGCTTGAGAGAGCTGCTGTGATCAACCAGAACAAAGATAAGCTGACCATAGCCACCAGGAAGCTCAACAAAGAGAGAAAGAAAGGAAATAACCATATTATATGAAGTAGAAAGTCTACATTCAATTATCATGCCTTTGCAGGAAAGGTGAGCATTGCTTATCATCATCCATTTAGGTCTACAGTTGAACATAACTGTAAATAACAAACTCCTCTGTATCTGTCCTTAACTGAGGGCACCCTGGCTATTCAAGTGAGAAGAGTCAAAATTATTGTATTACGTTACATGAAGATGCAAAGCAGTACGTGGTTATCACACAAAAAGCTCTTACATTCACAAAATATTGAGACTTGCAGTTTGAGGCACTGGGTTTGAAAAACTGGACAAGCATAATACAAGGGACAGGAATGAGTATTTGCTGCCCGTCCTTTGTGTCCAGTTGTTTCTCTTTAGAGTCACCAATAATCATTAAAGAATTAAATTTATGGCCTAGCCTGTGCATTAACTCTATTTGCAGTTCCAGAAGGAGAAAAATAACATCTTAAATGTATGCAAATGAAAGAAAAATGTTGACTAACACATTATACAAATGAACACAGCCTGAAAATTTGTTCCAGGTCCTTAGAAAGGGTCAGTTAATACTGTTTTGTTTTGTTTTGAATTTTCAAAGTAATTGAAAAATAACTTTGTTCCCTTTTTTTTATGTTAGGCTTGATAACCTGACCCTCATGAACCTCTATACATCATACTGAAGACTACAAGTTACAGTGTGGGTTTGTGTCAGTATAGAGTTTCAGCTCTAATAGGAGGGATCTCTTACCTTCAGACAGGGACAAATCATAAGCTGGAGACACTAGGTCTGCCGGGATTGCAAGGCCATTGCTCAATGATGTGGTAATCTGATTTGTCAAGATAACCTGCAAACAGACAAGCAGATTTAGGAAGGAAAATTAATCTTTATAGCTCCAGGAAGGTAGAGAGCAGCACAGGCGAGGACTGGAATACTTCAGGCACAGGCGCAGTGTTCAGACAACCCCCTGCTCTGACCCTCACCAGTTTTGGACCTGTAGGTGGCTGCAGTTTCTGCAATTACAACTGGTCTTTGCTCAGGTGATTGATAGAAGCTACAGAAACTACTGTATGGAGGATTTTTTGTTGCTGTTGTAAAGAATCAAGATGATCCTCATATTTGCAACCAAGAACAGTCTCCACTCTTGACAAACTCTCGGTGAAACAGTCTGTTCTCATTTCTGTCTGACACAGGAGGAAGGGAAACTGGAATCCTTGTCTTAGTTTCAGATGGGACAGAGTTGCTTTTCTTCACAGTGCCTGGTATGATGCTATATTTTGGTTTTAGGAGAAAAACAACGTTGATAACACACTGATGTTTCCAGTTGTTGCTGAGCAGTGCTGTACACAGAGCCAAGAACGTTTTAGTTTTCCGTTTTCCCTACTGCCCTACCAACAAAAGGGAGCAAAAGTTGCTGGGAGGGGGCAGAATCAGGAGATTTGACTTAAACTGGCCAGAGAGATAATCCATACCATATGACATCATGTGGAAGGAGAGTTTTGAAAGTGGTAGGAGTTCATCTTTTCTCCTTCTGCTGCTCAGGTGCTAGCTGGGCATTGGTCAGCAGGTGGTGGATCAGTTGTTATAGACAGTCATATATATATAGTTATAGCTATTATCCTTTTCCTTTTCACTATATTAGTAAACAGTTTTATCTCAATCCACAGGTTCTACTTTGTTTTTTTCAGTTCTCTCTCCCATGCTCCTAGGAAGGGGGAGATGAGTGAATGACTGCGTGGTGTTGAGCCACCTGCCAGGTTAAACCACAAAACCCTACATGCTACTGGATGTGGTTTCATGATGCTACTGGAATAATTTAATAGCTTGATACTGCTTTTTAGCTTAATACTGCTAAAAGGAAGACAAATTTCTCTGTTCTTTCCTCCATTCCTGCTCCCTCCCTCTGATCATGCCTTCTTCCTGCTTTCTAACACTAAGTAGTATGACGTGACACTATTTTCCTTTTCTAATGATCCCACATAAGCTCTTGTCAGATCACAATCATAACCACAGTGGTGGCATTGCATCCTTGTCATCCAGCACAATGTAAGCTACCAAAGGTGTGATGGAGTCTGCTCAGCCTTTTCCAAGGCTGCCACTCTTCCTCCCCACTTGTGGTGCTGCCTGAGAGCTTTACAGACTGCATCAGTCAGGACCAAATTGAAAAGTTTCTAAGTCAAGTCTTGATCTACTCAAAGGAGTTCAGGATTATCAGAGTCCCACAGTAATATCTATCGTGCTCTTCTGCCACAGACTGTAAGCTCCACTGGAACTTCAGCTGGTTACCAGCACCCTGCCCAGGCTAACCATAGGTTGCACCATTGGAACAGGGCATTTATGACCACTGCAAGGAAAGTACATGTAGTGGGTAACAGCCTTATTTGGTCTGGCACTTAGACTAAGGCTCTTAAGGTACATCTTGCAGTACTGCCAAACACACAAGAAAATGGTTCAAGGCAAATGAAATAAGAGGGCAGCTAAGAGAAGGGAAAGATAAAGAATGGGATGCAAGCCCTATCCTTTTGAATAGATCGCAGTTGCTCATTTTCATTGCGTCACAGAATCTGAAGCCACAGAGGCTATTCTGGCAGCCAGGCATAAGGTGCAATATCACATAGAACTGAAAGCTTTCCTCAAGAAGTACTAAGAAATGTGCTGAAACAGAACACACTGACAAAAACCTCCACGCACATACTGGTGGGATAAGAAGCTTTCCTTGGCACACTTTTGCAATGATCACATTATTCACAAGTGTCAAAAGCTCTGTAAGCAATGCAGTCATCCCAAACTTGTGCCAAGATAATCTTACACTGTGCCATAATGTATTTTATGTATCACATGTTAAAGAAAAGCTACCATATTTAAAGTTCATTCTTAAAATAAAACACACACAAAAAAAGATTGAAACAATGTAAACAGACCTTTTGTTTAAAGAAAACTATTTCTACACACTTGAAAAATCAAAATAAAAAAATGAATGAGACAAACTGAACTGCTTTCTTTCTTTCTTTTTTTTAAATCTTTCAGATGTTTTGGTTTCCTCTTCAACTGAGATCTCCACAGCTCTGTTAGCTGTAGGACTGTACATTTTTTTCACCCTTTATGTTTAACTCTGGTTACACTTCAGAAGTTGAAAAGTAAATTCAGATGTGTCCTTCAATAACCATTAAACACTAACAATATCCAAACACCTGTTTAAAAAGTGACTTTAAAAAGGTGCTTTCCTAGCCAAGTAAATGCTCCTCTCTCACTTGTTCTGAGGATGGGAATTAAGTATATTCTTAGTTCCGTGACTTCACTGATAGTTAAACACTGCTTAAATACATGTTTAAATACTATCTTGAAAATGAACACTTCCTCTGAGATGAAGCCATATTCATGTATAGAATGCTTATTTTGGAATTAACTGAAAATTATTCTTCATTTCTACAAGTCGGCAGAGCCAACGGAGACATTCGGCTCTCCTGTAAGTACAAATCAAGAGGCTGTTAGCTAAACACTTAACGTGGCATTAAATTTCGTCACACTTCTGCAGCTTCATTTAATGCAAAATTCGTCCATCAGGTGCAGCTGTGCATTCCTGTATCATCAGCCCATATTTATTTCTGTGCACGCAACATAAAGCAGTTTGAATCTCACTCTGTAGGTGTACGCAATGCTCCAAACTCTCACTGACTCAAACAGAAGCTATGGAACTAACAAAAGAAGAAAAACAGACCCCTATTCACCTCCATCTCTAAATAAAAAAAAAAGTAGGACACTCTAATTTAGAGAACTTCCCAGGATACATACATCTCCTAATTAAGGCTCAGAACTCCAATGACATACCCTTACTGGAAATTGCATAGGTTTATTTAATTTTTCCTAGATTAAAAGTTTGGTCAATGATACTTTGGCTTGCAAAGTCATATGTTTTCAGCACTCTCCAATCCTACCGACATTGTTTGAAGTCCAAAGTGTTCATACCACGTGACTCCAGTGCCGCATCTAAAGAAAATATTAACTTAATAATATATTATTATTCTCCCCAAAACTCTCAATCATTTGAGACAGAAAGAAATATATTCAGAGAATTAAAAATAAGCCTGAGTATGATATGGAGAAAATACATAGGTAGACAAAAGAGATATGGAGTGAAACAGCTGTGTGACTTCTTCACGGGTGTAGTTTTAAATTAAAAGAAGACTGATTTATATGAAACATAAGGAAGAAATTACTTACTCAGAGGGCAGTGAGGCACTGTCACAGCTGCCCAGAGAAGCTGTGGATGCCCCGTCCCTGGAAGCACTCAAGGGCAGGTTGGATGGGGCCCTGGGCAGCCTGAGCTGGTGGAAGGCAGACCTGCCTACAGCACAGGGTTGGAACTAGAAGGTCTTTAAGGTCCCTTCTAACCCAAGCCATTCTATGATTCCTTATATTTCAAAGAAGAACATTTAGTACTCAGTTCTGATCTCAATGTCTTCATATTTTACAAAGAACCCGTGTTAGGTGAGTGAAGGTTAGAATATTTTCCTTTGGTCTGCTAGAGGCCACATTTGAAATAAACCATTTCTCAATGCAAAACAGTGTCTGGAAACAGTCTGGGGTCACAAGTCGAAGCAGATTTACTAGAAAGAGTGCTTTGCACTGAATTAACAGTAGCACTTCCTCAACTTTTCCTTGGAGATCTGCCATTGAAGTAGAGATCAGATATACCCTGTTTAGTACAGGAGACTTGCCAAATCCACAGTCTAAGTAGGTAAGGAAAAGTTGCCTCTATTGTGGTTCCTTCCCACAGATACTGGACATCATTACCAGCCAAACATAGCTTCCACTTGAGAGATTCAGTGCCCATCCTGAATTTATTTTCTTTCAGCAGAACAGTCAAAAATAAGAAAGCTGCTACATAATGTTTCAATGTTATCACACTAAAAAACATAGTAATTTAATAGCAGCTCCTATTTTTAGTGTATATTAACGGAACAAAATATTTTTATTACCAGAGCTATTTTCATTACCTATGGCACTAACAATCACAAAAACCATTATACATCTCTGCACATAACTGTGTCTTGACATGTGCAACAGGTAAGGAGGTTTTGTTACTGCTTCCTGTTACCCTGGCAACAAATGAGGAACACAGGACTTCTTCAGCCCACGACCATGAAAACACCTTCTATTGCAAAAAGAAAAAAGACAAAAATTCAGCTAGATAGTTCAGTAACACTAGAAATTTGCTCCAGACAGTTTCCTATGGAAGTCAATAAACCTTTTGACCCTTCAGTCTATTCACTTGCAGCTGGTGAAGCTACTGAAGAGAAACACGAAGAAATAGAGGGAACGCATTTTCAAGTTCGTAATTTTAGACAGCTTAAAA
The DNA here is from genome assembly GCA_024606505.1 of Aquila spilogaster. NCBI lineage: Eukaryota > Metazoa > Chordata > Aves > Accipitriformes > Accipitridae > Aquila > Aquila spilogaster. Next base: position 49,067,353 of record JANHGO010000042.1, on the reverse strand, counting down.
AAAAATGCCTGCTTCTCTGATTATCTCTCTCTATAGGAATGGAAACAAGAAATTCTCTAGGAAAGCAGCGTTCCTGTTCTAAGACAGGTCACTGCTAATTCTAAGATTAATCCATGGTGAAAATAGCATCTCCTTCCCCTGGTGCTATTTCAGCACAATGTCAATTTCAACATCAATTTTCTGGAAGTACAATCGAAAAATAAAAACACTTATTTAAGGTAAGTAAGCTCCCAGCACCAGTATTTTTTGGGAATAGGGTAATTTCCGCATATGCTGAAAGCTTCTGCAGGTCCTGGGAGAGAGTTGGCTTAGGAACTGAAAAATGATTGCTTTACATGGAAGAATAAGCAAACTATTTTCTGTTTGATTATTTATATAGTACAGTTTTTCAAGTACTCTCCTCCTGCCCTTCCTAGGACCACACTGGAACTACTAAATCTGACTTAGTCATCCTTGTAAATCCCATTGAGTAAATAAGTCATTTTCTGTAAACTTTGTGGTCTCAGCCTCCTTGTTAGTTTATTGCAAAATTAAAGAGAACACAGTGCAGAACTATCAATCAGTAACCAGCAAAGGTATAAAGTCTTCTGGAAGGTACCAACAGAGGAGGAAGAAAAAACAACCTCTCATGAAATGACTATTTGTTAAAAGAATAGAGCAGAATTCCCCTTTTTGCAAGCAACACTATTTAGGAAAACACTTACTGAAGTCTTCCTTCCTATTGAGTTGGAGGAACAAGCACATGAAGACTTGCAACAATTTCAAACTACTCTACCCTTATTAGTCCACGTATTTTGTGGTTTTCACTGTACTCAATGTCTGTAGAGAACATGAAATAAGAATGACGGTCAGTAGGGCTGGGATGCTGACTCAGCATGCTGGAGGAGAAAGAAAGGAAGTTTTCCTGCTCCCCAGCTATTTTTCACACCAGTCCCTAGGAAGGAACCTCTCCCTTTCCCTGAAGCACAGAGCTTTTAGTGAGGCATTCAGCAAAAGGTCAAAACAATGGTGTAGTGTGTAGACACCACTCGAGAGAAAGCAGATCAAGCAATACCACAAAGCCAGACAGGGCAGGCAGCAAGCCTGGAAACAGAAAAAGAGAACAGTGAGCAAAATGGAGTGATGGCAGCACACTTCAAAACAGCTGTGAGAACCACAGCTTTCTCCTGCTGCAGCTCCTTGGGATCAGCATCAGCATAAGTCTATCCAGAGGAAGAACTCTAAATTACCAGTTTGTCAATGTAGCGGGGTACTTGTAATATTCAACTAGGCTACACACTGAATTAGCTTTTTCTTTGGCTTCTGTTTCATCAGGGAGATGTTTTTCAGCATCAGTACGATTTGCTACCAGAGCTGATCAGAATTCCTAATGAGCTCAGCAGGACTTGTACCTAATATCCACAAGGAAGAAACCTTTTGTAAAACTGAGCATTTTAGTGAAATCAGGTAGAAAGAGGCAAAGTCTAAACTGCAACACTGAGAGTTCCTACACAAAATGAGAGTTTTCAAGAGAAAACATCAAGTAGAGTGCTGCTCAGCAGGGGTTCACCCCAAAGGAAATTTCGCTTCTCCGATGAAAAGCATCCACACTACTGAAACTGACAGTCCTGAGCTCCAGAACCAAACCAAGCATATTTACATCGCAACTATTACTAGGAGATATATAACATATATGATATATAGGAGATAAGACATATGTATATCATCATTCTTAGCAAACAAACTATTTTGACTCATACAAAGTATATACAAGAGAGAAAATCCAACGTCTTATCTTTTGAAATTCAAGCAAATCATCACATCTGATCACTACTCTTTCAAGTAGAAGTCCCATACTCCCAGGTTGATCTGGTCATCAGTCTCAGCACATTGAATTTCTGTAGGGAAGAATGAAGACAACACCAAGCATGCTACAGAACCCAGTCATCACGAGCAAAAAAAAACCAAAACACCTCGTGACAAATGAAAATGTGCTTAAAATCAAATGCGGCTTCTGATGCTTGATCAAGACCTAAATAACAAAGGTATTTACCTATTGTACTAAAATGGTTGTGGACTAACAAAGAAAACAACACAACAGACAAGTGCTCACACTTAGTAATTGTTGCTAATACAGATCAATTAAAACAAAAGTCACATTTATATATGACAGAGGCATAGGCTGGAATGGTGATACTCAGGTTAAGTGAATGTTTTCACATAGGATGGCATGGTAGCTACCCTCACTAAAGGCAAAGACAAGGCCTCTGTGCTGTGAGCTGTTAGAATTTGTATTCTCAACCAATGTCACCAGATTTTGGCACAATTCTGTCAATAACTGACATACACACGCATATAAACCACTGATAAGCTAATGAGAAGCACTTCCTAATCCTATAAGTAATCTAACAACAAATGTTGGCTTTGCCTCAGTGTCATTTTATCTGTTCCTATTTTCATGTGCATCACATCCAAGAAAAAAGGGTTGATTAAGCAGTGAAAAAAATGAAAGTAATGATTCCCTAGAAGACTCACAAGCACCTTTTGGAAGAAAGAAGATTAGAGACCTGTTGCACAATATACATTGCTGCTAGTGGCAACCATATTAGAGCTCCTAGGACAGAACTTCCAGCTCCTGTTTTGCCAGGTATCTCTACCCAAACTTCTTCCTCCCTCAGTAAGGCAACTCACAACAGCAGAAGTAATTTTATAGGCACTGGATTTCACGGAGTATAAAGAGGAGTTGGAAGAAACTGAGGAATCTTTCAGAAACTGGCCACTGTATTTACATCCAATTTACTATACTTTGCATAGGAAAAGTACAAAGTTATGCAAGTCTCGTTCTGGAGAAGCGTGTATTCACATCTCCACCAATCGCTTAAAAATTATCATAATAAATTGATAAAACTTCCACCAGGAGAAAAAAAGAAACCAAACAAAAGCATGCTGTTCTCAAGCAGCTACATGCCTTTAAGTTGAAACAGCTACCACCCAGAGATAGCCTGAGGTCACTAGCCTTTCCTCCTCTGGGAACAAGGAACGAAGCCAACACAAATGTAACCTTCAAAATCTGCACTGCTGCACCTTTGTGCTGCCCTGCTCCATGAAAAGGGTTTGTGTGCCCGGAAGGCCTTCACATCCCGTACTCTGTGCTGCCACAGCCTGTAGAGACCTGTCTGCAGAGACATGTGTAAGCCATCCCCCAAGAAGAAATGCCACCCTCCTTCATGCCCTGCCAGCAGCCCAGAGCTCTGCGTTAGTTTCAACAGGCCTTGCTGCTCCTCCACCCTCCCCTGCAGCCTCTGCATAATGACAGCTCTCTGAATCCACCTTATTTCTTTACTAAGTCAGCTATGTACCTCTGTAAAAGCCTCTGGCCTGATTCTAGCTGAGCTGAAGGGGAATACCTTGCAGGAAAACACTTCACCTACAGACAGATCTTAAAGCCAAGACCTGCTTCACTCTCCAAGCTGCAAACAGTATAACTTAAAAGGGAATGTCTTATAAAAAAAAAATAAAACTCTGAATTCACTCTTACATCTCACAGTGTTCTCAACAAAAGGGCTTTTGGTTGTTTTGTTTGTTTCTGATAGACAGGAGGAAACAGCATTGTCCGGAACTTTGGTGAAGTCACATAGTGCCTCACTTCTGCTCTGCCAGACCACCATGCTCCAGGCTGAGAGGAGATCTAGACACAACTCCTGCTCCTTAACAGAACTGCAAGAAAGTCAGAATCTACACTTCTTTTTTCCTCAGTGAAAGATGCAGTTTAGTTTATTCACACTTGCTAGCTTCCTCAGCAGCTGCTAAGGCTTCTTGCTTTTGCTGGCCATGTACAGATCTTAAACCACACACCTCCCCTGCTTTGTCCAGTGCCTCAAATTTACACAGCCCTTCCTAAGTTCAGTGACATTAAATCTCAATACCTTTGAGGGAATAAATGTACTGTTACCCCTGCTTGCTGATGTAGAGACACAAATGTTCAGAAAGTAAGTGAATTTACTAAAGGTATCACTGATCACCACCACCACTTCTAAACTCTGGATCCACAAGGTGGATTTGAAGGGCTCACACTGAAATGAACACCTCAGGACACCACAGAGAAAACCAGTATCCCATCCAGCAAGCTATCTATACATTTATAGTTTTTTCTATATTTAGCTTTTATTTATTCTCTACACCTTTCTATATCTAGTTTTTTCCTAACAACTAAATGGGAATATGAACTAAACTAATGAAATGTTTTTAACAAAGGCCTATTTCAAGCAGATAATTAGCAGTACTAGCATTTTTATTTGATGTTTTGACAAGCCCATCAGAAAGGCAGTATTACAGATGTGCAAGTTTGGAGAGGTATAGCATGTAAGGCACAACTCAATGTCATTAACTTCATTAATTCTGTAGATTCTTCCCAATTAATTCCTTCAGGTCTCCAAGACAGTGGGTTACAGCAAACTCGTGTCTTGGAAGCAAACTGGAACAACTCAGTGGGCTGCTGTAATTACACAGCTTTTCTGAACCATTTTAAAACACTCTCCCTAACCCCATCTTATCCCACATTGTGACCCTGTGCCAACATTTTAGAGTGAGGACAGTGGTTGTTCAGGCTGCTCCTTGGTGCTGCAAGGAAGAAGCACAAAGTAGCTTTAGGAGGTGCTAGAATTCCCCTCAGCAATTTACTGTTAATTCCCCTACAAACCACATTTATTTGCCTGCCCTGCAGCACTACAGCCTATTTACTTTTTAAGTAGGCAACAGGGAACTGAAGGAGTATTGGCTCTCCCTGGTCCAAAAACTGCCCTCTATTTAATCAGCCTTTAAAGGCAGATGACTACAAGCACCAGAGAGCATTGCATGGCTTATGTCCTTTAGCACTCAATGTATTCTATCATTGTCACAGAAGTGAAGTAATTCTTTTCTAGGATTACATAGCACACTTCTTCTACAATGTTTATTAAAGAATTTTCTTTTCTTGCTGTGTTGTGATAGTTGCTGACTTTCACTGAATGCATTTTGGACACAGGCTGGTTTTTTATACTGACTTATAATGGCTACCCTTAAATAATTACGTAGTTTTACTTTGTTGTATATAACAGTCAGTCAATTTTGAAGACAGAAGTAACAGAGAATTTGGATATATGACTCCATATGCAATTTCTCTAAGGCAGTTTAACAGGTCTGTAGAGTATTAGGGTAGTAACTGCTATTGCACAGAAGTTCGACTAACCAATACACCAATAATCTTTTACAAAATGAGGCAGCTATTAAGAAAGCAGGAAGGAACAAACTTGTCAATTACTCAGTGCAACTAAGGCCCACACAGATCCCTGGTTACTTCAGAGTGTTAAAATTCAGTTATCATCCTTTACAGCTGCGATGGCTGGAAGAGGGAGAAGAAATCATCTAGAAAACAAAACACCCATATGCTGAAGCCAGCATCCCCTCCTAAGCCACCACAAGTTTTGCTTCTCTCTGACCTCAGGATCAGAAATATATGAAAGAATAAGTGAGAATGAACAGCTGTGAGCTGCATGTACTACATGCTGTAGGTACTTATTAACAATGCATTATAGAGATCTTTGTATACTGAATTTCATTTACACCTCTTTCAGCCTAATCTGTGCTTTGTCCAGTAAACTATTTCTACCAAAAATATCCGTAATATTTCAAAATCATCAACAGCTTCAGACTCCCTGAAAGTGCAACAGACTTGAAAAATAAGCCAGCTACAGCTAAGTCTGAACACCAGGCTGTGGCTGTTTTAATAGTCAACATCTTTTAGCCCAGCTGAACTGGAAGCTTTGCCATCCAGCTTTCAATATTTGAAATATTTTGCAATATTTTTATGCAAGGGAAAATTGCTTAGGTACATTTCCTCTATCTCCTAAACCCGCAAATTTAAATGTAAGAGCTTTAAACTTTAACTTCCTACCACTAATAATGCTTAACGCATTTTTATAAACTAAGGTATTCTTAAGGAATTTACCCTAAAAAAATGCAACTTATTCAAAATGTACAATGGTACAGTGTACTATGAAGTTTTATTGGCACTTTTTGAAATCTCTTAAAGCACTCTGTGAAGCCTTGCTACTCAGTAGCTTGGTTATCCTAAGTGCTTATTCCACAAAAACATATCAGGAAAGACAAATAAATAATATAGAGAGAGTCTACAACTTATAGATAAACAGTCCATAGTAAAGCAGAATAAAATACATGAGTGCGCATTATTGTTTTCCAAACATGTCTGGGCTGATATTATCCAGATGAAAGAAGAGGAAAGGGGACATAAATCAACCATATCTCTTCTCGTCAATATTTGGGAGGGAGGGGAGGGGAAAATATTGTGTGGCTCAAAGTAGTGCCACTAAAATTCTGGAATATCTTGGCCCCTCCATCCTATTTCTCCTAATAATTTCTCAAGGAAATACAGTTAGTCAGTATTTCCCTGATGAAATTGGAGCTTTTTCAAATTTTAGAATGACAAATTTTATTTACATATCTAACTTACTTAAATTGGAAATGTGAATCATTAGAAACCTCTTTGAAAATTAGGACTCAGAATGGAAAACTAACTCAGAAAGAAGCCATTTAAGAAGCCATTTTTGTGCTGAGACCACAGCAACATACATCCCCCTTTGGCTTTGGTTAATAAAGAAAAAAAAAACAGCATTTGAGATTATCCAAATAAAATCTCACACCTTTGAAGCTATACTCAAGGTAATTTTTCACTACTTGGGATAACAACTCACTCCTCAAGGTCACTTCTTAAATACATGCAGAAGACAGCACCGTAGAAGCACGTTATTTGTTTTGGAGGGAAGATCAGTCCTGCAGGTTGTTTTGGCAAACCTTACCCCAACATTAAAATAAATCACAATGGGACTGATAACAGTGAAATTCATGCAAAAAAAAAAAAATCAATACAAGTGCAAAGGTGTTCTCTAAGAGAGAGAAAAATGGTAATTTCATTTGGAAGTTGGTGATAACTGAGAACATCTGCATTGATTCTACCATGACATTGGGTATACCAGCATTATTTTTCTCTTTACTGGTATCTTAGTTTTACATAAACATTTGAAAATGTCAAGAACAAAAACAGAAGACATTTATTCAACTATTTGGAAAGACCATCATAACTGCTACTGGAACTACAGAAGTGTTGGGAGTTGACTATGCTCCCTTCAGTAATAGTAAGCAATGTCATGACAAGATTTCTGATATTTCCCAATTACAAAGCACCTACTCTTTGAGAATTAAATTATTTTTTCATATCATTCAAATTAACCCAAGTGGACACAGTTGGATCACATTTTGAGACTCACGCTGTGCATCCTACAAACTACACAAATCACTGCAAAGAAAAACAGCCGATGTCTTCTGGACAATCAGCTGCAATTTTGATGAAGCTGTAGATTAATTGCTCACTGCAACCAGCAGTTCTTTGTATCATCTCACACACTTGCTATTAAAATTCACAAGATCATGCATTTTCCTTGGATTCCATTGTAACAGCTTGGTCTGAAGTATTTCTCAAGAAACTGCAACTGAGCCTCCACTGCAGAGTTCAATATTAAACTGCAAATATAGTAATGTTAGGAACTAACTTCTTTAATTCAATTTTGAGAAAAACTGAAGAGAAGCAAATTATGCTCTAGTTTGGATAGCAGATGTTTAGCAACAGGCTTCCTGCAGTCCCCCTGCTGGACTGGCTGTTCTTCCAATAAGACAAGATAGATATGGGCAAATGTGAGAAAGGAAGCCTAGGATAAAGAAGTATTTTGGGACAGGACTGTTTCAGGACACTGCTTTCTTTCCACAGCAAACACCATGGAAAACCAGGAGTGAAACAGCAACAGGCTGTTCAGGTAAGACCGGAAGTGTATCGTCAGATCTGGAGAATGGGACAGGAGAACAGAAGCTGCTGGATGCTATGAGTTGGGATTGCCATACCGCTCACTGGTGAGACAGTGGCCCAGAAGAGACTTTCTCGGGGAAGGATAGGATGAATTTGTAGAGTTCTTCAAACAAAGAAAAAAATAATTCACAACAAGATGCTTGGACTTAAAGGTGCAGCAGCAGAGCAGAGTGTACGACAGGTGGAAGATAACTGCTCAAACATATTCAAAACTTAGTAAAAAAATCTTCCATGTTTTGGGCTATGCTAATTTGCAAAATGCCTTATGTGGTATGGAGATACACAACTTGTGCAGACATAATGGCAGCTCTGGCACATGCCTCTAGCTGTGCTGAGTCCTGGAACCATCAAAACGCAGAAACCAGAAAAGCGTTCTCAGCAGTAGCATTATTAGTCCAACAAATTTCTTTTGCCATTGGCCTTACCTTGAGTTTATTAAGGATAACTATAGTTCGTTTTACAATAAATTGTTCCTCAGAAGTATATATAAAAAAGTAATAACCCATGACTGCTGTACCAAGCCTTAAACTTGAATATATGAAATGAGTATCATGCTATGGATTTCTTATACTGCAGCCACTTCTCAGTCTCCTCCTCCAGAATATTAGATACCCACTTCAGTGTAGAAACCGCCCGACAAGTTCCTGTTTTAAATTTTATTGATTTTTCATTTCAGACTAAGATTTAATGCCGATGTGATTTTATTCACCCTAAAGACTTCATACCAACATGAAACACAGTATCTTTCCACCTCCATCCTTTTGTCCCTAAAAACACTTGCAGAGAAAAAAAAAGTTCAGACTTTTTCTTTTACCGTTAACTCTGCATACACCTTGATTCATTCTCAAAAGGTAAAAAGAGAAGTCCAGCCACACATCTCCTAATGCTGGCTCTGTCACTAAGTAGCTGTGACAGCTTAGTGATACAATGAATTCTTTGTACTCTATTTTCCAAAGTAGGCATAACGCCTACCTCATAAAAGTGCTCTGCTAATGGTTTGAACTAACTGCATGCAGGGTGATAAAAACAGTGTTTTAAGACTTCTCTAGTGTTACAGCGGGGCAATATCTAGACACAACGTAGTAGAAATAGCTGACTGCCAAAACTTCTGTGCATGGGGTTGTAGGTCTTGTAAACCCCCAAAATCTCTCCCCAAAAGAAATCCATACGCACTTTTTCTTTTTGATTTTTTTTTTTTAAATCCTTCCCCTTTGAGCAAGTCAAGACTAAGTATTGCTGGTTTGTGCTGCACATTTGGGAAGGGTAAATCTGAAGAATTACTCTTGGCTCAACTTTTGGTATGTTGTACAATATATTGTAAAGCATTAGTATTGTATTAGAAACAGAAGAAAAGAAACAAACAAATACCAGCTTATTATCTAAACCAGCTGAGACTCTGACCTGGTGAACAACTTTTGCTCTCTCTTGAGTTCACTTACAGTGTTTTAAAGAACTATTTTATAGATCCAGAACAGTGAAGATAACAAAATAAGAGTGATGCGGCATAGCTTCAGATAAGGCTTGTGCTAATTTATTTTCTGAACTGGATAGTTCAGATATTTCTTGTGCCAACAAAAGGCAAATAAAAGCTATTCTCCAGCGTGTTGCAAGACCAACAGATGTAGACCTCATACTACTCTTAAAATACAAAGATCAGTAAGGAGCCAGAGATGCATGGTATAAGTAGCATGGAAAAATATTCAGTGGCCATTTGCAAAAGCCCAGTGCGAGAGACTCGCATATGCACAAAAAGAGCAGCGAGTGCTGAAATAAGAAATAAACACCAGAGATTACGTAGATCTTAGTTCATCTCAACAGCTCTTCTGAGCAATATGCAATGCAGGAATGGCTGCTGAGGAAGCTGCAGCCTGAGACAACTTCACCAAGAGCTGATCCTGCACTGAAATTTTAAGAGGAAAAGGAAAGAGGCATGGATAGCTATGGAGATGGTTTAAATTCTGAATAACTAATACAGAACTTTTGGAAAGAATGTAAAACACTGTGAATACCAACAGCAAGCACAAGTAGAAGCATGGGAATTAGCACTTCTAAAACATGATGGGTCAACCTGAAAACTGGGCTGATTCTGAGGCAAAGAAAGGGCCTAAAGTTCCATTATGCTCCAAGGAGCAAGGCTGTGAACAGGAGAGCTGTTCACACATGCAAGAAGCCACCTGTCAGCCATACAAACCATTCAATACCTCTGTGAGCCCACCCGCAGGAAGATCCACCATTTGTTTTCTAATCACTTCTATTCTGACTACAGACAGCAGGAGCCAGCCTGCAGAACACAAACCAACTCACAACCCACAGATCTAAAAAATTCTGCAATTGGGAAAAACTTGGGTATGAGCTTTACAGTTCAAACCCTTCCTTCTACTCAACAAAATCAGCTCAGGGGGTCACAGTAGTCTAAATTCCACACTCATTATTCAGTTGCAAGCATTTGTGCAATATATTTCTGATTTTCCATGGTCACGCCGTTGAATTAAGGTGAAAAAAAAGATTATATACAGATAGTTACAGATTGCATTGTACAGATATGCAAAATTAGGTTCTGTGGATCAGAACACCAGACAGATGCATTTTAGGCAAGAGAGTGAAGTCAAACAATATCCACTCTTTTTCCTTAGAATTAATAGCACTCAGAGTATCAAGTCAGTGTCAAAAAGGTAGGACTGTACTCTTACTTGCTTTCTGTTTGTGCCATAAGCATTCACATTCTCTCCAATCTTGGAGATTAAGGTTTTTTTCTTACAAGACAGTAACACTGAAATGACTGCAGGAGTAGCAGGATGAACCTCAAGCCACCAGCAGGGTGAGACTTGCAATACATTTTCGAGACCTTGCAACACAAAACAGGAAAAAAAACCAACTAACGATAAAAGGCTTGTTTGCAGTAGGAATTCAATTTATCAGGAAGTCTAGCCACAGCATAGCTCAGTTTTAAAGCCTGTGACTGTTTTATACATGTGCATACAAATGCTGTATGTATGGACTTAGTTCTCCTTGTGCCAAATCTGAATCATGTCAGACACGTTGTCCAGGCTTGCTAACACAGATCACTGCTTCCTCACCTCTTCTGTCACAGGCCAAGCCAGAACTCCAAAACTTTCTCTTGCAATATGACAGATGACAGTCTGGGATAGAGAAGTGCATTCCAATTCAGCTCCACACTTGCCCTTAACAGTATTTTTCCAGAAGATGTTCTTAAAACACTACAAACACTCAGATACTGAATCTCAGAAGTAGTAGTAGACAGGAGTTTTTCAATTCATTTTTCAGATCAGAAAACTAAGGCAGCAGTTTGAGAAACCTTGTGAACATAAAAAGGTAAAGGGTACCAATATTTGGCAGCTCTGTATACATAGCAGTAAAAAGGCAGTGAATCTGAAGAACTAAGAAGTGGTTAGAGAGAACAACAGAGAGGATACGTTGCCTGAGACTGATAGGGAAATCTGCTGGGAGCTGAAATATCTATGAATATGTTCTTTCCTGAATGTCAACCCTTCTTGCCTTCCCCAGAATTCCTCTCAAGATAAAAGAAAACTTACCTGACTAATCTGTGTGCCAGTATTAAAGGGCAAAGACAGAAGACCATCACCCCCCAAGTTACAGCAGATTAAAGACCAAAGTGTTAAAGAGTAAGGAGGAACTGGAGACATAACTATTCTTTCCAAAAATCACCTGAAGCTTTTTTTTTTTTTTTTCAGTGTCACATGAAGCAAAACCTCTTCACTCTGCCAAGGCTTTCTACTCAGCTTTCTGATTTTCTCTGAACACGGAACCCAAATTCAGAGGATGCAAAGCAGTAGGGATTTAAGCAAAAGGATTTCCCAACAATTATAAAGCACAAAGCCTGAGTCTGCTATTATTTTCTCTCTTTTCTATAAAGAGAACAGGAAACTAGACAACAATCTGTTAGAAAGTGGAGATCACGATGAAGGAAGGCATTTTAGCTGACAGCTAAGAATGAAAATTAAAAAAAAGATCTTCCAGAGCAAATTGTTGATAGCCAAACTGACCTAAATTCAGGTTGCTGTCTAACAGTATCTATTTTGGCACTCTGCTCTGGCTATGCAGGAAAGGAAGTACTTCTGGGGAGTAATACATTCATATTTACCTAAAGAGACCCAGGGAACAGGAAGAAGTCAGAACTCCATTCATTGGAGATGGTCAAAAAAATGTAAGTCCTAGAAAGAGTCAACAGTACAGCAGTCATGTATATTTCTGGAAAATAAAACATCAGCAGAAAGAGAGACAAAACCAAAGAATAATCTGAAAAAGTATTTCCACTCAGGGCAGCGCATAAGCATGCACTCTATTTTAAAGTACATACTTAAAACGTTAATTAAAATATATTTAAGTGCTTTCCTGAATTGAGGTCAAATAATTCAATCAGATGTTAATGAAAAAATGGCAATATTTATAGCATTCTACTTAGTATTGCAATGCAAAAGAGATTATCATGTAGGAGGCTGTATGACGCAGAGATTGAATGCTCTTGTAAAGTGTACATTGCAGCTACCAAATTGCACAGAAACATAAAAAAAGGAGTACTTCAAGGGGGGAAAAACACTACAGCTTAACTGGAGTACGAACAAACAGACTGAGATCATAGGGAGAATAGTTCAAGCTTCAAGAAAACAAATATTTTAAATATGCACATTTTCAAAAATAAATATGTCATGGTATTAAGAGCTCAAAGGAGAAAATGTTTAGGTAAAGGATGCACTAACAGAAAAGGATTTAGGCAAACTAGATATGCTAAAACAAATTAAAAAAAAAAGTTATTGAAGAAAAATCAGTTTCTAACCACAGAGGAGGGAGTGACTAGGTTTCAGGTAGATCAAAGCAATGTTGTACTGAAATAATAGCAGAGAATATGCCATACTGCTAAATCATCATAAATACAAACCCAAGTCATTAGAAGACAATAACTATTTTTCTGTATTTCTATAGGAAATGTTGTATTTCTTTGCTATACCATACATACAAGAAATGCACACAAAGCATAAAAAGATCAGACAAATAATAACCAAAGTAATAAAGCCTACTAGGGTTATTATTCTTAATTACTTCATCAAGGGTCAGAATTGAGTGTTTTAGAGATATCTAACACATCTAAAGAAAATTACAAATGCATAATCATCTGATATTTGTGACCACCATTTGAAAATTTCAGAAGCCAGTTTAGTGATGCTTAATTCAGAGAAGAAACGAAGTCAAACGCAGCTCAAAAGTAAATTAAAAAATTGTTACAGAAGGCCTATGAACACAGGTTGCCCTGTAAATAATGCCTCCTATTGATTTCCACAGAAACTACAACAGATACAAAGAACATAATAACACTATTTGATAGAGCAAATTCTCAACCACAGAATGCTATTTTTCGACACAGTCACTACCATTAGCTGTGCATTATTGCCAGCAATGAATAAGAGCCCACATGCTGCACTTGTAAAAACCTACACCAGTGGAGGTGACCCACATACACTGTCACCACTGCTGAAATGCACCACCCACCGCCTCACTGTGCTCACATCCACTGTTTGGTCTCCATAAATGTTCGGCAAGCATCCATGAATGTCAATGAGTGCCATTTTTTCCTGCATGGAAGATTTCAGTGCCACACCTCTGCTTCATACACACTTCCATGGCATTTTGTCAGATTGCCCCTCTGCTGCCATCTGTCACACGGCAATAACGTAACAGAATAGTGGTGGGAAAGTTCAGCCTCTAGTGCCGTACCACCAACATCCATCTCTGACATCATGGGCCTACATGCTAAAATAGGAGGCATTATTTTCAGAGCAGCCCTCATATAATACAAACATTAATCTCCGAAAACAGACAGTTAATAATAAATCGAGTGAGATGTTTCACCACGATTTTCAAGAGACAAGCAGACTTTAGAATATGAACATTCAAACTAATACGGCTGATGTAGAGCAAAATAAATTTCAGCAATCAATATGGAAGAATAAAATCTAGAGAACTGTGGTGGAACTGGAAAAGCAAATAAACAAAGACATAAAAACAAATAAACTCCTGAAGCAAGGCTAAGGCAAGCAAACAAAGAATCTGCTGGGAAGAAAAAGAGAAATGGGACAAGGAACGCATACAGAAATAATATCAAATAAACGTTAAATATGTCCTCAGTGAAAAACAAAACTTACACGAATACTTATCCTGATCCCACAGCTATTTTCAAATAACAGAGATGAAGCACTGCCAGGAATCAGGGATCAAAAAGAAACCGAAGTGGCAAGTTAAAGACAAAGCCGTCAACAGAATTGGACAGAACACACCTGCGAGTCCTGGCAAAGCTCACTTTCAGAATGGAGGAACTCCTAAAAAAAATACACTGTAAAGCAGTTGCATCACAACACTTGCACATAAACGTGCCTCAGTTTCTTTTTTCACTTTATACAGACACTGTATTTTTGCCCATTTGCAGGTTTACCCTCTGTAGCATTACTGTTTTTCACGGCACAAAATAAAATTCCCTCATATGTGTTGCCACAATACTCTCGGCTACAATTCCTCTCCTCTTGTTCTTTGCTAGATCTTCCCAAGATCACCATCTGACGCACCAAATGCACACCACAGTGTAACACTGAATGCTGGTGAGTCACCAGAACATCCCAACACAGCCCTCCTGAAACACCACAGAGAAAATGAAGCACTCTGCCTCCTCTTCAGACCCAGGTATCAGACCCCAGGAATCTGGGCACAGTTTTCCTTATCCTTCACGACATCGATTTGTATAACACTTCATTATGTGTGTGACCACCCTAAACTTAAATACATGCACTGTATTATAAAGATCATATTTATAATTTTGGGATAGCAGTATTTACCTTTGTGGTTTTGTCATTTGTGTACACAGGCCACTTCCAGCCACTGCAGCTATCAAAATGCAATCTGAATAAGAAGTAATTTTTCAGCAAATCCATTTTAGACATGTTTCAAAAGTAAGAAAACACACGATGGGCACCTCCACTGTTCACACATTCCTTTGGGGATACCTTCACAGGTATCCATTATGGGGAAAAAACCCAACAACTCTGTAATCTTCATAACAATTTCTAGTACCTTTTCTACACAGAACAATTGCTGTATGAGGCTGTAGTTTCACATATGGTTTAGGTGTTATAAGGCAACACCACATTGAGAGGAAGCCATCCTGCCCTCTTCTGTCTCTCATTCTCATCCCTAAACTGTGCCACGTAGCATAACATCAGCGTGGTAATGAGGTGAACTGGCCAAAGGGACTGATGCGGCTTGAAACCAGTCATGTATGATCTGCACTCAGATGAGTTCCCCAGCCTACATGGAAGAAAGATGGGATGATCACAGATATTTGAGGGACAACAAAAGTTCTGATTAATCATACGATAATTGGAGTCAGCGATCTTTAAAGGTCCGTTCTAACACAAACCATTCTATGATTCTATATTAGACTCTTTTCCATAGCTACAATGAAGTAAAATACCATTAAACTACATCTTTGTTCCTGGTCGTGGTTCTCAAAATTTTAGATCAGACAGTTTTGACTGAAAAAATGGCTGTAGGCCAAGGCATACCTCAAGCTACCATGGTTTGCTAGAAAGGTGAAGGAAGTAGTTTCCCCATAGGTGGTCTATTTGTTCCGCTTCCTTTAAATTGAATTGTTTGGAGGTGCTCATGGTTGTGAATGCTACAGCTACTCCCAGGGAGACAAAGAGAAAGCTCTAGAGAAGAAAAGAGGAGAAAGCTCGCTGTTGGTAAACAGCCCATGATACATCCAATGCAAGTCACAGCTGCAACCTCTCCCTCCCTCTCTTCCTCCAAGAGGCATCTTCTCCACAGATTCTTTACTCTTTGTTGAAGAATTTCAGTCATGATTTACTACCAATTTCCCAGGGAGCTTATTTCTTCATCAAAGGTGACAGCAAAGCTGTTCTGTAGAGCAATATATTTCATAGCAATATGTTTATGTAAGTGCTTTTCTCTAAAAGGAAAGGATTATATGTATGTATTATTTACATAGATACACTTCCTCTAAAAATACTATTTTGCTACGCTTCAGCTGGTGACTAATACACGTACACGTCCTGCAGCAGCAAGGCAACACGTACAAGCTCTTCTGAAACATTCTTCACAAGCATTTAAGTAGAACTGGAAAGCAAACAATTACATTAAAATCTGACTAATGCTTGCAGCACATGTTTTGGAATTGTCTGATAAATTCTGTTAAGACAACCATCTAGAGCAGCAACTGGTCATATCTCTTATAGATCCATCTGTTTTTTTTCTCTCAAAGTTCATTGAAGACAAGTTCAGTATATCAAGAAACTGAGTTCCAGTGAAATTATTCTGCCACCTACTGTTGCTTTTTGGATACACTAGACATTTTGATGTAAAGCTTACCATTAAGAAAATCCAAATTAAAGAAAAAAAAAAAGGTAACTACCTTACTGGGAAAAAAAAGATGTAATTATTAACCATAAACTACTAATATGTTATGACCTTGTTCTGTTGTAACTTAAGCGTGAGAACCAAACGATGCTCATTGCCAAGATCCAGCGAGGTTGGGGACAAGGGAAAAGCCTGGTTGGTTAAAAAGAATTAGAAAACCTCATAAAACAAAGTATTTTTATCAATCTTCTAAAATTAACGTAGGGAAAATTGTCTAAAAGTCTCTTAAGCTTAAAATTCTGACCCTAAACACTGCTGCATGGAGGTATCAAAACAACAATCTTTTTTTTCTTCAGAGTGATATTGAAATTCATCAGTCACTCACTGCATGAGCTGGATGTACGGAAAACGTAACAAGTGGTATTGGAAAGGTAAATCCTCTCACACCTTCTACTAGCAGTAATGCAGCTGAGTTTGGTCAAGTCCTCCTAACAACATGGCAGTGACAAGATGACTCTCCCAGAGTTGCAGGAGGAAACACTGATTGCACAGAGCAAACTCCAGGCTACTAGGCTCCTGCTCCGTTTCCCACACCTCTTCACATTACCAGGCCAGGAGAGCGCTGGCAACCTCCATCTCAACAGCGCTGCACTGAACTTGCTTAGCTCACGTGACCTAAGGGGACCACAGCACAGGACAGTGTGTCTATCCACTCTTTCTATTAAAGAGACATATTTGTCTGGTCTTCATTTAGACCAAGGTTTTAGTGACATTTACCATGCTAACCATGGCAGCTGCCCACCTATAACCAACACCCAGTCATACCTCCAGGCTTTTGATCCCCAGCAACCTGGTGGCCAACCCCCTGCTTTTTGCAAAGAAGCACTCATACAACAGCTTCACACTCTTACAAATAAGGTTTTCAAGTAGTTTCTTTTTTTTCTGCTGCAGCACACAGTCTCAGTCTCAAGTGAAGAGCTCACGTCCCACTGCAGTGCAACCCCCAGGGGCTACACAGCTCCAAGGGCCAACACAGCTGCAGAGAGCAGTGCAGGGCTACGCCACTCCTGCACAGCAATGAGCTGGGGCAGGACTCACTGGCAGAGTTAGATGAGCTCCTCTACATCTTTTTGTCTTTTGGACTTTATTTCTAGTCAATGGGTCTCATTACAAAGCTCCATGAGCAGACCTGCAATATTACCGCTTTTTGTTTCAATATGAAATTCTAATTTGCATACCATGGCAATGAGATTTTAACTAAATCTCAACGTATTTATATGTACCTATCAACTTTATCTCCATCTGCAACAAATAATTTCTATATGCTAAATATCAATAGCTCTATATTTTGAAGCAGAATAATCATTAAAAGAAAATCAAAGAAAATCTGTAGCAGGGCAAGATCCCAGTACAGATCCTGGCCTCTTTCCTTTGTAATCAATACTAAATAAACCTGGAAAAAGTGCATATACGCGTAAAAATCAATTTTAAATAGAGATGTTTTTACTAGATCTGGTTTCAGAGAGTTGTGTTTTCTGTACCAAAATGGAAGGTCATCCTATATAAACAATATTTTTTCTGCTTCTGAATTTTGTTATCTTTTTCTGCGTATGTAAATGCAGTTATTACATTAAGAATTCATGCAGATGTTTTAGTTTTTACAGTAACCTAACTTCCTTCTCTGTGCAATAGATGAAAGCCAACTATCACTTCTTCCAGCCTGCCCTGTTGCATTCTAATATGCTGAGTTTGGAGCTTTTCCCGCACAAGGTACGTTTCCACAGGAATTCCCACAAGGAACCTTATTCCTTCTGTTTTTATAATTCTTGCCCCTTTCAACAAGGGGGATAATGAGACTCTTCTGCTCTGAAGCCAGATCATCTATGATAAAGCAAAGTGCACTACCAAGGCCATACCCTGTCATTTGATTAATTTGTTCTCTGACCTGTGTTTGATCACATTTGAGACTTCAGTTTTGAAAGGAAACACACCTGTACAAGGTGTAATAAGAGAGGTCAAGCAGGTGACAGCTCAGTGCTGTGGGACTGCCCCTGCTGATTTAAAATGTTAATTATCTTGCATTTGATAGTGGCAGAAGTTACACATGACAGACTCCTGTAAGATATGAGTGAAGGCATTCTTGACTTGGTACTAATTTTAACTGAGTGTTAACAAAAGATCACCAGAAGCAAGACAAAAGGAAATCCAGTGCAACTGTCCATTTCATAGTACAGTAAAATAATCTGTAACGCAGCCACACTGGGAAGAAAATCACCGTTTACTCACCTCCTCTGTGATTTGACCATGCTGGAGCTAAGCCCTTAAGAAACACTTAAGATCTCTTACTCTTATGCATATATATAGATAGATAAATATAAGACAATAAGCTAAGACATTGTAATGGAGAAAGAGTATCAGAAATGCTCATATACAGTGTATTCAAAAATATCCAATGACAGTATCAAATCTACTATACAATTTATAATGCATTGACAAATTATAGTAGTTGATACTCCATTATGTAAGACTATATATATATATATATATGTGTGTGTGTGTAAAGAAATAATTTATTCCCCCCCACTGAACTGCAACTATCACTGCCACTAAATTTTTAAAAAGAAACTAAAGTACAGTGCAATAGTTATGAAGGTGAAAAATCTTCACCCAAGTCAAACAGGAAGACTATTTCACAGAGGAAGGTAGAGATGCTTTTTTGGAATTTACCTGGAACACCTAGATTAAAAAAAGAAATAAAAATCAACAAAAGAGAAAGAGTAAGAGAGAGACGGAGATGAGGAGAAAAAAGAGTGCTTTACTGAGCATAAGATGTTGAAATCATGGTTTTGCATCCCATTGATCACATATCCTTTCCAGCAGTAATCATTTATCCTGGGACATTGGCTCAGATCTGACTCAGAGGGAAGCATGCCTCTAACCAAACTGCCAACAACAGCTCCTGGAGCACGTCTGCAACCCACACACACAACCCTTGGGTTAGGGGGGAGTTACCCATCCATTTACTGACCAGACTCAACCCTACTTAACTCATGAATTGTGACAAAAATCACAGCCTGAGGTGATGTAGCTATGTAACTTGCACATTATGCACCTTTAAGTGGAGTCATTAAAGAAAGAGTAAATGGAGTAACCTATTAATGAATACGTCTTGCAGCACCTGAAAAATGTGAAAACAAACATTTCATAATACGTATAAAAAGGCTTTTCAATTACCATTCTGTTTTGAATACACGGCTGATCCACAGCAGCCCCTGGCAACGTCTGCCAACATCTCAGCACAACATGCCGAGACACTTCTGGCAAGTGCTTCCATTCCTCCACATATCAACAACAAGCCTATTTATTATCCAGCTTGCCTGATCTATAGTGCAATGCCGCCAGAACCTGAAGCTATTTCCTTAAGATTGAATGAGTCAGGACATGAAAATGATTAATCTACATGGAGAGGTTTAAAAGCTGTGAGAAAACTGCTCTCAGTAAAACCTCAGTAAGGCCAGGTTGCAGTATTTGGAAAGCTGGGACTTTCCACAGGCCACCAGTACTGGGATGCTTTGTTCTTTCTCAACAGTGTGATGTTAACAGCAGACAGACAATGCCTATTTGTCTGTGATACTTTATTCGGTTTGGGAGATTCTACAGGGTACAGGCAAACAATACTGCTGTGCCTGTGCTTCAAGCAGAATGGAAACCATGTCAGTGCAATGCTAAGACCAAGCCAACACACAGTGCCTCTTTCTCAAGTTCAAAGCAGAAGCATAGCAAACACACAGTACATAACACTGTTGACACTGACCTGGTATGGTGGAAAACAGTGTGTTTGTGCAGTAAATAAGAAAGACTTAAAAGAGGTACCTTGCACCAGTTTCCACTGCCTAGCTTAGAAGAAATATAACAAGCAAAGGAAGGTGCTGCTGCCTTATTCCTATGCCATCTGGAGGCTCAAGGGAAATAAGGCACAGACTTGGACAGTAACAGAAAGCAAGAATGCTAGCTGCTCATCCACGTAAATCAGATAGCAGTAATATAAGCGTTAGTGCTTTAAAAGAAGCCTGGCACTGAAATTACGGTAGAATTTATAGTCAGTTTCTATATCCTAACCAGCAAAAGTACTATAGTGCATTGTTTTATTTAAAGGGAAGAGAAAAAGGTAAAGTCAATCCTCCTTCATGTACTCACCTATTTTGCAATATGCATTTGAATGTTAACATTTACATATGTATACGTACATAGATACCTTGTTCTTGGTATTCTGTTTTTAAGAAAATGTATTGTTTCCAAATGCTGCCATTTCTATAGCCATAGACAATGAGAGCTTCACTGCAGAGATTAGTTACAGCAGGGACATGGCAAAATATTCTTTCCATGTTCCTTTATGACAGAGCTGCCAAATTACCTCTGGCAGAGTTCACTGCCCATGAACAATGTCTTCAAGTGCTGAGTAAACGGTGGTGTTTGCAACTTTCACCAAGCTAGTAAGGTCTAAGACCTCCAACTCATTTCGCATGAATATGAAAGGTCAACTAGATGACAGTAATTTCTGGTTCCCCATCACCTGGCAATAACCATTGATCGAAAGGATTCTAGTTTACTGCTTTATGTCTCAAAGTAAACAGACACTGATAAGACCCTTGATTCAAACTTAGAAAAACAGACTATTTTCCTTGCCCTCTCTTTCTTTGCTTCTTCCCTGTGTCCTTCACAAAAAAAAAAGTTACAGATGTGCTGTAATTTGTTCAGCAAATCTCTTTGCTGAACAGTTACATTTGAAATTGTCAGGATTGTCATCCTAAACATTCAAAATGCAGATTCCTACAGACTTTGCAGTCTCCCCCTTTAAAATTCTCAAAAGGCGGAAAAACTGAGGCTCAAAAGAACACTGGAAGTATCAGTATGTGGTTTAGATTATGCAACTTATCATTCATAACATTAGTCACTGTGGCCACTCCTAAAGAAAGCCACTCAATGCTCTTGAGTTTATCAAGATGTCTACCGGTGAAAAAAATCAGCAAGAAAGAAGTGGTAGTGATTCTAGTTAAAGTGGGCCTTTATCCACCTCTTTAAGGGCAGATCTTGATGAAAGAGTCTCCTTAGAGAATGTAAGGAGGCATGAATTTATAATGTAAGAACTCCTGGCAGTTTTCATCACCTCAAATTATGAAGTGATTTCTATCAGTACAGAGGCTCTAGAACTATGAATTCTGCACTACTTTATTGGCTTCCACTTCCCTCGCAAGCTGCTCACACAGAATCACAGCAGGCAAATTTCTTCTTTTAAGTCCAGCAAAGCACAAGCCTGTGTCTTCTCCTCACTAGTGTTTGTATCCAAGTGCACACACAAATGCATCCTGCATTGGGAGAGTAGAGTTCTGTGACTTGCTGTGGTCCCCGTCAGACCTACTTTCTATGGACACACAAAAGACCCATAGGAGAAGTTGCAAGGTGTCCTGCATGTCTTGCACCTTCTGTTAAGCATCATGCGGTCTGTTCCAGACACAAGTGAAAGCCTGCTTTAGATCAAGCCAGATCATCTTAGTAAATAAAACACACACAGGAAAAAATAGCTAGCCAAAAAGCTGATTTTGCCTTTTGCTGTTGGATTCTGTCTCTCAAACCAATGTAGAGAATTGTCCACAAGCCTGGCTTGATCAATACCAATTTTGCATTTATCAGTTGCAAAGGTACTCTTTACTGATTAAAGACAATTTTTACTGCAACTATTCCTATTGGGTAAAGATGTTCCCATTTTTGTCTGCTTGAAACAGCTCCAGGAGACACCACTCAAGTTTCTCTTCTTCAGACACAAAGTTGAGATTCATCTAGTAGCTGTAATTATAAAATGGCTCGTTTATAAGGCAAGAGCAACTAACAAAAAATCACCACAAAAGTAGGCTACCTGCTCCACTTCCTCTTCTCTAGAGCATTTCAAAGCTTTGCTTTCAAGCCAATAATATTCTCTGATCACTGAGACATGGGCATCCCCAGAGCATTACAAATGATTAAGTTGCAATATAGCTAAGAAATAAGGTCACAGGACTCTGAGTACACCAAAGTAAGTGTGAACTCATCACAAACTGCACGCAACACATGGCCCACCTTTTCCTAAAAGCATCCTTTCTCAAAATGGGAGGAAAGGATATGCACTTTCCTTTTGTTCTTCTAGCACACAATCCTTCATCTACAGTAGCTAAGACAAAACATAAAATAGGGTTTCTTTGGAATAATTTTTAGAATTATTTTTTGCCAGATTAGAAACATATACTCATCTCCAGACATCTGAACTGCAAAAATTAGGGTGTCTGAAATGTATAAAGTTTACAATGCACCCGTTTTGTGTTAACTCTGCTTCTCCAGATGTGAAACAAAAACAATGACCTCTTTCCAGAGAACATGACTTAAAAAGACCTAAAAAGTATACAGACTTTGGCCATGTATTGATGCTCAGTGAATTCAAAGCCTGAGTCTTCCTGGACCAGCACTGTAGTCTACTAAAAAAAGATATCACCAGCACATCACAGTTTCCATTTTAACTCAGTAAACTTTCATCCTTATTGGAGGCATTTCATTCAGCTTGGACAAAAGCATAGTGAACAGCTGAATTTTGATGAATTTTTGAGTCAGTTCACCATGGAACATTATCACGAATAAAGCAACATTTGTGTGGTAAGTTGTCAAGGTGCATTACTCGAAAACACCTTTTGCAATAAAGATTTTATACAACAGAAATATTTCTCTTGACTTAAGTCCTCTAGAGATTTGGGGCCGGGGGGGGGGAGGTCCTTACAGATTTTTATTTTCTATAACTCAGCTTGGGACAAAATTACAATACAATGTTCATCTAGGAAAAGAGCTGATTAACTGCAACCAAAGCTAACTTCACATTCATACAAACTCAAACTGCCCAATGAAATGTCTGAACACAAAACAGTTGCCCCAGTCACCAGGGGATACTTCCCCATTCCCCTCCATTATGAGATGCTTACTAAGCCAGGAGAAGAACTAAGCTCAGCCTTACTCTGAGCTCAACAGAAAGCAGCAGACAGCACGACAGACTGATCTGCTGTAGTAAATCTCATGTTCCTTACTCTGTGCCATCTGGCAAGTGGTCTGTGGCTCATGTGAAATGAGTGGGTGGTCACAGCCCAGTTTGTACTAGACATTTTTCAGGATCACGGAAAAATAAAGCAAAACATTGCAATTGGCACCAAGTACTGCCCTTGTTAGCAGCTTTCAACAGGCCAAGGACCAAACAAAACTGAATGTCTAAACCTTTCCCTCCTGCAGAACTGGACACAACTTCAGGACGAGATAATAGCGAGCCTGTTTAAGAGGCAGAGTTTGCAATGCGTCTGCTCTGTTATTCTGCTTGGGGGGTAACGAAAGCAGAAATTTCAGCCTTTAGGACAGTGACGTGCTTTCTCCACTCTGATAATTTCCCTGACTGTGAATATCAGCTGAAAGGCACATGAAATTTACAGCTCTTTTCATAGGTAGATCTGATCCTAAAGTCTTACTTTGATATAAGGTTATTACCCATAAACATGTAAAATATTTCTTCTCTCAGTGCATCAGGCTCAATAGAGGGATGGGCATGACTCAAACCGTGGCACTCTTGTCAGGTTTGAATTTGTTTTAACAAAAGCTGTGAAAAGAAAAATCTCTTACATAGAACTTTATTTATAGATGAACAACAATGCTTAACAGCAGGTTTTCTACATTAGAGAATTATGTTTCAAAGGTTATCCTTCTGAAGGAGAGCCAAATACTACAGCATTTAAGTTCAGTTTCAAATTTAATATAACACAGACTTTTCAAGCACAAATATCTTTAAAGGAGACCATATGGTAAAGGCAGACTTGCTTTTCCTTAACAACCTGGAATGTTTTCATTCTGATCTTGAATGTAAGAAGGGCTCAGGACCAGGTGGATACGCAAAATATTCTCAGAGGGCTGTAGCACCCCTCCTAGGAAGAAAGGTTGAGGGGGCTGGGCTTGTCCAGCTTGGAGAATAGAAGGCTCTTGGGAAACTTCACTATGGCCTTCCAATACTTACAGAGAGCATATAAATAAGAGGGAGAGCAATTTTTTACATGGGCAGATAGTGATAATGGTTACAAACTAAAAGAGTAAAGATTTAGATTGGATATTAGGAATTTTTTCACTCAGAGGGCAGTGAGGCACTGGCATAGGCTGCCCAGAGAAGCTGTGGATGCCCCATCCCTGGAAGCACCCAAGGCCAGGTTGGATGGGATCCTGGGCAGCATGAGCTGGTGGGTGGAAGCCCTGCCCAAAGCACAGGGTTGGAATTTGAATGATCTTTAAAAAGGTTTCTTCCAATCCAAGCCATTCTATGATTCCTTATATTTCAAAGAACATCCATTGAGTACACAGTTACAGTGTGAAATGCCACCGTTAAATATTTTTAACTCAATATATTAATTCATTTTGGCCAAACGGCATCAAAGCAGCTACAGAAGGGCCAGCTGGATTGTATTCTGTTTCCAGCATCAGGGAATGAATACTGAAATAATATATACTCACACACATATTTTAAGGATTTGCTTGGTAGCTTATAATTTGCAATAACAGATTTAAACAAATAATCTTTCAAGTTCTCAACAGCTTTTCTTTCACCAACCAAAACTTCTGTGGGAATGCTGCCTAACTATCCAGACAAAAATAATGACTTAACGTATAAGATTAATAAAGAAAACAGAATATGGCTAATAAAGAAAAAAAACATCTCTTTGTCATTTTAATCTTAGATCTATCATTGACAATGACTGTGGAATAAATACTTTTAGGTCATAGTTTGGATTTTTTTTCACAGTACCCCTCCACTTCCAGTTTTGAGGGATACATCTGGCTTCTCAGGATCCCCGAAGGCACAGAATCACCAAGGTTGGATTTGTAACACCAGTCAAATAAAGTGCATTTTCAACACAGCTGACTGTGCATATCTGACACAGAAAAGTGCATATTTCACACAGCTGATGTGTCTTGGAGATCATAATTTTTGTGATCATTTTTCATTATGTAAGCATAGATTTAAAATCATTGCAGTAAGTACAAAATTAAGAATTTCATGGATTGCAAAGAAAGGTTCGTAACACGGCAAAACAGATAAATCTGCACAGAAACATCATGTACAAACACCTAATTGACAGTATCCTTTATGCAACATTAGCAAAGGCAAGGATGCATTATGGTAGGATTACTGTGGTTTGCTCAGCTATGATTTCTTTTGTTTAGGCACAGCTGTATACAGCCTTGAATAAACAGGAAACCTCTTTCATCTGTCTGATGATGTGTACCAGAAATGAAGCCTTCCAGGGGATGTGCCACATTCTAGGTGCTTAAAATATGTTGACATTTTAACAATCCATCTTCTTAACCTGTATTAGTCTAGCAAGCGCAGACAACTGGAATCCCTGGCAAAGCCAGCTGAAACCTGCCTCAGCCTGATCAGTACTAAGAAGATCCTAAAGCGCTTTCTTTCCCTGGGTCTTTTTTTTTTTTTTTTTAAAGGAGTAAGCTTTCCTAACAAAAGAATAAAACAAAGAACAACAAATACAACAGGTATACAGCACTAAGCATATCGTAAAGTTCTATCTTTGCCGCAATTGGGTGACAGCAGCAGAAGCAGGCACTCTGATACCCACACCACTCCAGCATCAGCCAGGGCAGGGTGCAGAGGCTCCAGGGCACAGGCTTCTGGGAATAAGGGTACCTAGTCAGTCTGCTGGCCCAGGTGTGCCTACACATGCTGCAATTCTGCCTGAAGCAGTACTGTAGGTATATCATAAATGTGATAATCAAGAAATCAGTCTGTTATGATCTCATATTCCAAAAGCAGCAGCTTTTCTTTTGAAGCTAGGAATTCTAATGGAGAGACGAAATTAGAGGGTCAGGAAAAATATATTAATCTCAAGATATATTTATCTGAATTAAATTTTAAAAAAGAAGAAAAAGAAGAAGAAGGGAAAGAAAACAACCAACGTTTACATTTCTATGAGGATTTTTCCTACATACCAAAACAGATTCTTCCAAATCTTTTTGGACAAGATTAGAAGCTTTCATGACTGACTGATCAACCAGAAGCCAAAATATATATATATTTTTTAACTAAATAAGCCAAGTAATAATGGAGCGCCACAAAATGTAATTTGTTATGGCATATACAGTGTCCCTGAAGACCTCCATTAAAGTTGGTGCACCATTTTTTAACCAGTGGAAAAAGTAGCATTACAGCACGGAACTTGATCAGGTTTTGAAGAACAGCAAAAAAAAAACAACACCAAACAACCAAACAAACAAAACCCACAACTATATGTGTATATATATATATATATATCCAGCAGTACTCAGTGAAAGAAGGGTAAATGAAGTTCAGTAGAATGGTTCTCTGCTGTCTATCCTGTTCTGTGAGGCTTGCATTTCCCTTAAGGTACACATACAAAAATTAAGTATGAGTATTCCTGAATTTTAAGAAACAGAACATACCATCCATGGTTGTTCCAAATGCCCCTGAACTCCAAGGTAATCACTGTCAGTAGCTGCAGAGAAAATAATTTTAAAATTGTTTTAAGATCTAAAGTTGCTCATTTTTCCTTATGGAAACAGGTTTGGATTATAACACACAGCATACCAAGAGCTGTTAAATGAGTATCTTAATTTCTTCAAACCTTGCATCTCAAAATACAAAACTATACAGAGCTAGTTCCACAGCTTTCCAGCAGGTTGGGTTTCCACTCACATTTTACACAAGTGTAAGGTGACAGTGATGCCAAAAGAAAGACTTCCATCTGTACTAGGTCAATAGTGCTGTTCCGTTAAAAACAGGGAGAAAATATATGACCAACTTGTGGAGAGGATGGCACTGATTTTTTTAGTAACACTGTCCACTTTAACCTCAAAAACAGAGTGCAACATAAATAGACATTCAAGTATTTTTAAGGCCTGGATGTTACAGGATGAACCCTGTATGTAAACTACAGTTCTCCACTGTCTTTGAAGTGTAGCCACAGAATGTCCCAAACCCTTCCCGGCATACGCTCTCTGCTCTTAGCACATACTGAACTAAGAGGCAAAGACTGAGGATGATAAAATCTGGGTCCTTTAAAACAATACCAGGCAGATATTTAGACTACCATTTACCATCACCCACTCTTTTAGCAGTATACATGTTATCCAAGGGTTCAGCACAGAAGAGCAGAAGGCACATTTTACAACAAGAACAATACAGGTAAGCAAAAATCAGTAAAAAATTGTGCAAAAACCTAAAAGAAATGCATTAATTTTATCAACTAGTCTGGGCCCTGGCTTCATACTTCATCACAAAAAAAAAAACAATTTCTGTGAGGATATTAATAAAAAATATTTACAGCTGTTCATGCATATTTCCATTTTGAATAAGAAAACTTCCCTAGCATCCAGTTCACATCAGCTCTAACACCCATGCTTAAGATGTTGCTGCAGTTCAACACCAATCTTAAGAAAGGCCTATTTGCCTGCTAAGAAGTGACTGGTGTGAAATACGAAGTATTTTCCTACAAGAACTGTTAAAACCAACAGCTATCAAAACTGTCAAATCTGCAGATTCACAACAGCTATCAAAACTGTCAAATCTACAGAATCACTGATGTCCTCAGAAACACTTTGGAAAACGTCATGTATTTATCAATACTTCAGTTAACATCTCACAATACAATATATAACTCAATTACAGTTTTTAAATAACTGCTTCTGTAATAACCACATGCACCAACAACGTGATCAAATTTAACATTGGAACAGTATGCAGTCAGACAGTGGTTCACAGACCGAGGTTCAGGCTGCTGCCTGCAGCCTTTGTGCAACAATCCAGAGACTCACTCATGGTCATCACCCCAAGAGCATGGCCCAGAGGGTCATGTATTCACAAACTTGCCTAATTCTATTTGCGCCACCTGATTTATGTGTGGCTTCTCCTTAGGCTTTTTAATTTTCAATACTGGAAAAAAAATCTGATTTTAAAACTCTTCTGACAGCTGCTTCTGGAATTAACAGAAACACATTCTTTAGCCATCAATAACACAAGTATTCCCCTATTTCTAGCCTTCTCTGTTTGTAGATTTCCAAGCTACTCTTGGGTAAAATATCATTTGTCCATCATTTTGACCTAAAAGACTTGCACACAGATGCCTCCTCTGTAATAAGATACAGGAGCTACTGAAAATCAGATTTAAACATATTCTCTGAGTGATTAAAATTTGTACAGATATGAATGCCAGGATGAACATGCCAGAGCCAGAAAAGTTGATATGGGACAAGTCAGCTCTAGGGTTCAGCTACTACATCTTATTGTACTGTGGCTTCAGTACTCGTTTAATTCAATAAAAGCAGAAGTGGATCTACATACAAAGTACCATTTTCTTTCCATAGTTGAAACAAAACCCTCAAAACTATGTACAGACACAGACTTGAATACGTTTTACTCTTTCTGCATCAGGGACTCAAACTATGGACACTATACCATGCAGCAATAAGTGGTCTGCAGTCCAATCCGTCACCCTGGTGAATTCACGGCTCAAATGACGAAAAGATGTTCAGCTAATGCACTTCCACATCTTTACACAGCTACCTTTTCAAGGTAGGCCTGTTACTTATCAGCCTTAGGCACTTATATGTTGTGATAGTAAAGAACTACATAAATGCCTACCCAGTAATCAATCATCTTTTCCTTCGTAGTAATAAAACATTACTACCCCTTGTGGATAGGGAAGAAAATGCGGGGAAAGCTCAGATTCAGCTCCACTAACAAGTTAAGTGATGGTGCAGGTTTGGGATCTTTACTTTCTCAGGATTCCTTCAGAGCTGGATAGAAATACTTTCAAGGGAGTATTATTTCTTGAGGAGAAACTGAGAAACCAACGGCTAATATGTATGTGTGTGCTGTGCAATGTGTGTAAAGTTGGACATAAAAAGATGTGCTCCCTGGATCTGAGGCTGGCAGGTAAATCAGCTACAAATAACAAACTGTGTGTGTTGCCATGGTACAGATTTGCTCTAACTTCAAAACAGAAAAAAAAAAAAAAAAGGGCCCACAGATTAATCTTGCTCCAAGACTCAGAGTTTTTCTCTAACACCTTGCATGAAAGCAAATGTTTACTGATTTTCATCACCTAGAATATAAAACTGCCATCAGCTAGTAAAGTACTATAGCCACTACCAAGTTGGGATGTAATTGAATGGCAAACTACAGGTGAAGATGGCATAATCGCCTGATTCATTCAGTCTCTTTCTGTAAGCCTCGACAAACACGTCAAAGACTACAACAGAAGGGTGCTGGTTAATGTTTACACCACTCAGAGCCTCAACAACATTGCTCATTTTCTCAGGCTCGCTTATACTAATAGTAAGTATCAGTTTCATGGACATGGAAAGTGCCACAGAAGAAACATTAAAAACAACCAGAATGATGACTAGTTTGTAACTCCAATCCCGAAGCCTGAAATTTGAGTAGAATTCCTTTTACTTTCTTTAATGAATTCCTCCGCTTCTGTCATGCAGCTAGTTCAACACATTTCCTCCTGCTATGACTATTAAAAAGGAAAACCAGCTAGAATAAACATCAAAGAGCCGGCATTATTGCCTTCTGGGAAACGAGAGTATTTTTCAAAGCTGCAGATAAAAAATGACCAGTGAACTTTCTGATCCCTTGGCAGAAGTGTGTACAAAACCTGACATAACGTGATCGCTACCCAAAAGGCCACGTTCACATGCATGAAACTTGGGGAGCAGCACTGCAACTACGGCTGGAGAGAAGTACAGAAGATCCAAACCATCCTGCACTGGGGCACAGCTCTGCTCCTGCGCTGAAAACATCAGCTCAATACTTTTTCCTTAATTTCCAACCCATTGTAACAATACCTCCACAGGCACACGTACTATAAATTCAGTCTACTTAATTTCAATTTACGCTACTTCAAATAACAATAAGGGCATTCAAAAACCCTCACCTTTGTTTTTAGTCCTGACACAGACAACAAATCCTGCTGAGTTACCTCATGAAAATAGTTGTGAACTAGTCTACTACTCATGTTACTTGTCAGCTTCCTCACAGGTAAAAATAAAGACCATGTTGTAATATGAACAGTATCACAGAATCACAGAACCACCAAGGTAGGAAAAGACCTCCAAGATCATCCAGTCCAACCATCCACCTACCACCAATATTTCCCCACCAAACCATATCCCTTAGTACAACATCTAAACATTTCTTGAACACCTCCAAGGACAGTGACTCCACCACCTCCCTGGGCAGTCCAGTTCATTCCAGTGCCTAACCACTCTTTCAGAGAAGAAATTTTTCCTTATGTCCAACCTGAATTTTCCCTGGCGTGTCTTGAGGACATTACCTATTGTCCTATCACTGTCACCTGGGAGAAGAGTCTAAACCCCCACCTCGCCATAACTTCCTTTCAGGTAGAGCAGGATGAGGTCTCCCCCTGAGCCTCCTCTTCTCCAGATTAAACAATCCCAGTTCCCTCAGCCGCTCCCCATGAGACTTATGCTCCAGAACCCTCAGCAGCTTTGAGGCCCTTCTCTGGACACGTTCTAGATTCTCGATGTCTTTCTTGTAGTGAGGGGCCCAAAACTGAAAATAGTACTCAGGGTGTAGCCTCACCAGTGCTGAATACAGAAGGACAATCACTTCCTTGCTCCTGCTGCCAACACTATTTCTGATACAAGCCAAGATACCATAGGCTTTCTTGGCCACCTGGGCACACTGCTGGCTCATGTTCAGCCAAGCATTGACCAATACCCCTGAGTCATGTGAATTTGAAAAAAAACCAAACTTTTTCTTGACCATTTATTATTGCATAAAATCCCTCAAAATTATAAAATTAGGTTGACACTTGAAATGTTAGCTACTGTATTGCAAAAGTTTTCCAAAGACAGAGCAACAAAAATCAGTGTATGACTCCCACTGACTTCAGTGTCCAGCAGTTTAGACCTTCAACTCCTTTCCTTTTCAAATTCCATTTCTTCCTTTCCAAATTCCTTTCCTTAATTCCATGCTACTGAGCACAAGTAGGTAGTTCTAACCACAGGACAAACTTCCCGGAGGATTTAGATGGATTAAATCAACGTTAACTCCAGACCACCCAGACTTGAATCTGTCATTTCTAAGGGTAAGGGACCACAAACAAAAAGAAAGCCAAATACCCTCTAGCTTCAGAGCTGAACAAAACCACAGGCTCCCAAATCCTTGCTACAGGTACTCCATGCACACACATGGACCTCTGCAATAAGTCTCTCAGCAGCCTCAAGCAGCCCGTGCTCCCCAGGCATCCACCTCCTGCTGGACACAGCTGTGTCCACCTGCACCCGCAGGTCTCTGCATAGCTCTGACCCAAGCTCAGTGAAATCATTTCTGCAGACTAGGTCGGGCCCTCCTTTCCCTGAGCAATATGTCATTTCAGCTGTAGGAAGATGTTCCAGAAACTCATGCTGGGGATGAGCTGCTTAAGAAACAGTGGCTGAAAAAATGTAACAGCTCTAACCCTGTGGTGTAGTATTTCAAAATGATTTTGTTGTACACTGTGAACTTGAGCTGACAGACACTGCTGACTTAGGTAAGGAGCACAACTTTGCCCAACTGATGACTGACCTGAGCAGAAGGTATTTCAGTTGTAGTTTAACTTCTGTACACAAGTCATGTCACACTGTTGGAAAACCGGGGATGTTGCAAGTGTGGGAAAGCCCCATGCCATTGGCTCGTGTGAGAGTCAGTCTGCAGTCCACAGCCTAGGAACAACAACATTATCTAGCCCACGGCAAATGGCAGTCAGCTATTGCTCAAGCCTTCTCAAGGCTGCAGAGCCAAAGACTGAAGTTACACAATCAAGATAATTTCTCTACCCTGCCCCACTGGGCAAATGCTTGCAAGTTTTCATCTGGATGAAAAACAAAATAAAAAAATCAATATTTTCTTTGCTACACCCTTGAAGTTTCACTATGCATTGAACAAGAGAAACTAAACTAGGAAATGCCAAATGCCATTTTCATTGGCATGAGACTTAGGACTTCAGTCACTTGGTTGGCAACATCCAACAAAACCAGGAAAATGAAGGTGGATTAAAATAGCTATCATTTACAACTTCATTAGCCATACAAAGAGAGGCCTACAGGACTATCTACCCTATTTTCCTACAAATAAAGCACTGTCTTCTCTGCAGTATATTTTCCAGTATATCAATCTAGACTGCTTTTAAATGTTCCAATTGCAGGAACTTTTGCCAGCTGCAAGGAAAATTTACCACATCCTTTCAATGGTACTTGGATCTTCTGCCAGTGACAATCACATGTACAGAACTAAGCCAAAAGCTTTTATGCAACATATGTTTCAACCAGTACAAATTATTTCTACATCCAACACCATAAAAGCTATTTGAGAAGTTAAAAGAGAATGCATATTCAAGGAAAATCATTTCCATGCACCAACATCTTTCTAAGAATCTCCAAGTCAGTCCTCATTGACTTCAGTATCTATTTCCTGATTTCCATTTTAAGGCAGCTATGAGACTTTTTTCAGATATTAGAAAATCTACAGTCAGATTGACCACTTTCATTACTGAAGACTATACAGAAAATGTAGAGCAAAGCTAAGAACGGGGCTAAATCTTCACGATGCCTTAATCTACTGCTTAGACAGTCCGCTTGACAGACTGTCAAACTCAAAGGTCAGAAGAAGTTTCGAGGGGTAATGAAAATCCTTTCTTCCTGATAGCTCAAGTATAGAGCCAAAACTTAACTGGCTTTAAAAAAAAAAAAAAAATGGAACACTGTAAGGAAAAACTCAAGATCACTATTTTGTTAAATCGTATCTGAAGGAAGTGGTGAATAGCTCTAAGAAATGTCAGCTGAAGATCAAGTGAATCACTGTCAATTTAAGTAAAAATTGCTCTTCAAAACCATTAAAATAGTACTGTTTTCATATTTGGAAATGCTTCTCAAAACAAGCAATTTTTGACACAAGTCCTGTTTTCTTTGATGTGGAAGCTTCTTGAAGAGGGAAAAGAGAGAAAAGGATGGAAATGCCCATGGAAGTGAAAAATCTTGTGTTCAAAAAAGGTTTAGATGTTGCACTAAGGGACATGGTTTAGTGGGGAAATATTGGTGGTAGGTGGATGGTTGGACCGGATGATCTTGGAAGTCTTTTCCAACCTTGGTGATTCTATTATCTGTCTCTTTGTTGTCACCAGCTTAGAAAAATATTAGAAGAGAAGGTAGCCTTTAATTTTAGAAGTCCCATCTATGAAAACTTTTGACTGACACTGCTGCTAGGTAGAATTAAGTTGGTTATAAATACCACTTAAAAAGTACTGTGCCTTTTAAGTCCTTGTTTATCTCCTCTAAGTTACCAGTATTTTTTTTGTTGATGTTTAAACACCATTTTGCTTTCAAAACTGAATTTTACTTCTTTCTTCAAAGGTTTGCTAATTCCAATCCAGCTAGAATGACCCTCTTTCCCATCCTGTAACCCAGAGATGCAGTGGAAGTTAGAGCATGCCTTCAAGGACAGAACTTGATTTCAAAGGTCTAAGTCTTTGCTACAAGTGTTTAACCAGATCTAGCTAAAGTGAAAACACCTCAACGGATATAAATATCATCACACATCTGCAGACACTGGGCAGAACCAACAGCTCTTTCTGGATAGCAGCCAGTGGGAGATTCAAAGACAGCAAAGCTTTGCAAAAGGAAGCAATTTAGCCACCAATAACAAATGTACTGTCCCTAAAGAATGGTGTCATGGAAATCTCAGCACACAGGATCAGGATTTTAAAAATTACATGCTGCACTGCTAACTATTTTTTCAAACATCCCTTTAAGAGTAACTGTATACTCAGATATTAAATGTCTAAAATTATAATAAATCCTCTCTTAAGTAAAGTAGGTGTGCTTCTCAAAATTTAAAAGCTACTTCTCAGGAAAGATAACTAATTCTTCCCTTCTTGAACATGGCCATATCTTACAATTTCTGCTTCTACCAGAAAACCAAGTGGGTAAATGACGTGAAAAGGCTCCACTGCCATTTTTCGTTGTTGATTCCAGTCTAACATACCCAGGTTGCCTTTATTAAAATACTACACACCTACAAATTCTACACAGAGTCATGTCTCTGATATCAGGCCAGTAATAAAATCCAATTTTCCACTATTCAATTAAGGATTTATTCATGAAAAAAGTACAGTCTTGCTTTATTGTTTTCTTGAAGTTGTACAAGTCCTCCTGAAATCTACCAAAAATGTATTTCAGTAACTAAGCCAACACATTAAATATATCCCTCACTAGTTTTAAAAACAAAAACAAAAAAAAGGAGCAATTGATCTTGTCAGTTGATGAAGATTATTGTCTCTAATTAAGTTCCTATTCATGTTGTACCCATATGAATTAAACTGTAATTCATCTATTCATCCTATCTTCTATCAGCAGCCTTCCAGCTGAAGAGGTTCACCCTCCACATGTTTTCACAAAACAACATGAACGAGCATGTCAAGCAATTTACAGTCACAGAACAAACAGAAGAGTCTCTCAGGCCTTGTATTCTCATACAGGACAGTTAGTACAGGACAAGCGAACACATCAAATCAGTTTACTGGCTAAACATACTCATTCACTGATCCTCATTTACAAAGACACCAAAGGACCAATTCCACAGTTCTGAGGAAAGCTGAATTATTTCCATTACACACAAATGGGATTGCTTATAGAGTACCCCCAGTGGGTTTTAACACCTAAATTAGGCACCATTGGCAGAATCCAAAATAAGCTAAAAATTAAGAGGTGAGGTAGAACTAATTCATCTTATGTGAATGATTACTTAGTAGTGAAGGTTTGCAGCAGGGCCTCTAAATAAAACTGGACTTTGAATTATTGCTTAAGGTAGAAGTTGAAGTAGAAAACAACAAAGAACCTAAATAAAACAAATGAACGAAAAAAAACACCCCAACAAATAACCAATATTGTTCTAATACTCCCCTCTGTAACACAAACACCTGCTTTCAGTATTACTCATATTTTTACTTACACACTGTGTATGCAATCAGGGTGTCTGTGTCACTGAGCAACTAAGAGTACTGGAATCAAACCAAATAGTAACCCCTCAAATGACAGCAGTTCCCTGTGTGAGGTAGAGACCTGCCTAGCTAAATGTACACATCCATCTCAGCTACAAATTGCAGAAGAATTAGTTGCAAATATTACTTCCCCCCAGGATAAAACTCTACCACCTTAAGTCAAGCAAGGCTGAACACATGGACTGCATTAAAGAGATGGGCTATTTCAGAAGCAAAATAGACAGAATTTCACCTCTCAGCCTGTTCCAGTCCCCTGCTCCCAGCATGCTCTTATTTAACGTACTAAATGTCCACTGTGATGTTGTTAAAATGTTAATCACAGTGATTATTTTCCAAAAAGTGCAAGAAAAAGCCAGATCTTCTATTTATACACACAAAGATTTATCCGTATCATCTCCAGCGTGTTTGATTTCGTTACACAAAGGGCAGTGAAAATTACCTCACGTAACTGTATTTCAGTGCAGACTCTCTGTCCAGAAACACCCTCTCCACACTGGAAATATCTTGCAGCCATTGGACTGTGTCGGAGGACATTAGCTGCTTCTGCACCAGCATTTAGTACAGCTGCTTGGCTTTCTGGCACCGCTTTCTTGCAGGCCCTTCTGAACAAAAAGGTACACTCATACAAAGGTACCCTGCACCCTGATGTGTTTTACTTCTCTTTCACAGCTCCTTACTGTCCCTTATATCGCAGAATGCAACACGAGGGCAACATATAGTTACAGCTCTTGTGGAAATTTCTTCTACAATTTTAGGCAAAAGGAATGTCTTATACTTGAACATGTATAAGGAGTACTTCCCAGACATCATCTCCAAATGTCTGTTGGAAAACACATTTCTGTACATGACATATGAAAGAGAATAAATTGCATGAAACAGTTGTTAATAAAAGCATTTAATACCTTATTGACAGTAACCTAATTTGATCTTCAGATACGACAAGTATAAAAGTAACATAAGAACCCACATGAAGCAGAAGAGTATAAAAGGCAGTTGTTCCGCATGACTAAGGAAGTTCATGGATGCAACTCTAACAGCAACTGCTACTTTATTTGATCCTGGAGATTTTCTAAATTGAAAGCATCTTGTTTATTCTTCCAAACTACAAGAATAGTATAACTACAGTTTTATTGCCATAGTTAACACAGCAATTGGCTACTCAATTAATATATTCCTGTTATAACTACAGCATATCCTTCACTAGAGCTTGTCACCACTGTCTAGATTGTACCTTAGCAGTCCTGGATATGTTTTGAATTAGTCATGAAGTGGGTGAATATACAAAGTGAGGGACAGGAGAGAACAACATCATCCCAAGGAACTGTAAGCTCAGGAAATTTGTCTAAAGAAAACAATGCCATTTAGGTTAACTGTTCTTCCCTTTCAGAGATACCATCGAAACTTAAGACACCGTTATCACAAACTTGTAGAAGGAGACAAAAAGCTGGAAGCTATTAAGAAGGTACCAATGAATTTAAGTTCTCATTCTTTGCCGTCAGAATAGAAAAGAAAACTGATAAAATCCAAAGTATATACACCTTGTGAATTCAAAGTAAGTGCAGCCTAACCTTGTCAATGTAACATTTTTCCGAAGCTTGAACTCCTTGAAATTGAGTTTTTTGTCTGCACCTACGGCTGTGAAAACAGCTTCAGGATTAAAACCACGGCCAAGCACTGACTACGTGCCACAAGAGAAGTGCAACATGGCCACCAGATCAAGATTGGAAAGATTATGCACATGAAAGCAGTTAGAGTGGTTAATCTGCTACTACACCTACAGTAACTGGGCG
The DNA here is from genome assembly GCA_024606505.1 of Aquila spilogaster. Classification (NCBI taxonomy): domain Eukaryota; kingdom Metazoa; phylum Chordata; class Aves; order Accipitriformes; family Accipitridae; genus Aquila; species Aquila spilogaster. The sequence continues at coordinate 49,030,124 of JANHGO010000042.1, read as the reverse complement.
TAGCTGCGCCCTTTCTAACAATGTCAAGGTTGTATTCATTTAGCCATCCGAGACACATGAAAAGACAAACAGTTTCTGGCAGTGCAATCCACCGTGGTCTATTTAGAGCACGTGGCTATCTCAGCAGTGATTCAGAGCAGGAGAAGTTTGACATCGCTCCTCAGCCAGACACGATGACTTAGGACAAAAATATTTTAACTCTCTGTGGTTTGGGTGAGTTTTGGTTTTGAGCTGTGCCTCTGGCAGGCAGAAAGCAGCCATTTATTCAGTATAATATAGAAGAGAATAAATTATTTCCAACCTTCACAGACCTTCCTCTTCCATAGCCAGTTACTCAAAACATACATCACAGTGGATTCATCTGGACCTGCAACAGCAATAAAGGCAATCCTCTGACAAAAGCTGAGCCTCTGGTGGCTTAAGGTATTTTATTTACTACTTCAATTAAAGGAAATCATATGCTACCTATTTATCCACAGGCCTCTCAAGAAATTGTTCTGGATAAAAACAATTCCAGTTTCTATATTCACTCACCAGGAGTAAATAGATGGCTGCAAAGGAAGCTTTCATATGCAGCACCCTGCATGCACTCGCCTGGCCAGGGCACCGAAGGGGCCACTGTGGGAGTGGAAAAGCATGGAAGAGTGATACAATTTGGAAGAGTGATACAATTTGTAATCTTCTCCACTGAGCACAGTATGTGGACACAGAATAATTGTAACACTTTATGAAACAGGATTTTCACTGAGGAATGATTAGAACATTTCACAGAAATGTTTCATATATGGAAGAAGAGTTTTAAAGCAAAATCTTTTTCCAGTCTAACAACTGAAATGCTTGAATCTCTTACTACGTGCTTATTGGCTGTCTTTTCACTTCTGATCTGTGAAGTTCAGCACTTGTTTTTTCCTACACCCAGTGCATATGAATTCTGAAGTAAAGCAAGTGTCCGTACTGAAAGAGGGTGTAAAAGATTACAGCCTGAGCTGCATATTGCAGGTTAGGAGATACTTTGTGCTTACTGTTCACGCCCACTTCATCATGTATACACATTCTTAAGCATGCAGCTTACGCTGGACTTCCAACTGTTATAACTGGGTTTACCACATTCTAACTGTCAGAAAAACCTTATTTTATATATTGTATGTAGTAAATGGCAGATATGCAGTCAGATATACCAATTTTTTACATGTATGCTTTTAAAGTTTAAGAGTTAACATTACTTCTAGCAATTTAGGAACTTCTCGTCTACCAAGCACAGCAGTTCAGGCAGGGCTACCACAGATGTTTCCTTCCCCACACAGAGGTGACAACCTGAGCAGCTTGCATCAATACTATTTCCAGCGTCACATATCAAGCCAAGGAACTGCTCAAAGTTTAAACTAACCCCATCCCATCCTTTCTCCTTTTTGATCAGTTCTTCTAGTTGACTTCCATTTCTGACCCAGCTCATCGGTGGCCTCAGAGAGTGCTGTGCCATCCCCATTGACTGGAGGAGGGGAGAAGTACAACCCAGAAGTGACATTTCAGAGGTCACCGGTGAGCAGGGCACAGGGATGCCACAAAGACTGCTACAGCCATTTCCAAACTGCTTACAGATAGGAGCAACCCTGGGGTGGGGGGGGGGTGGGGGGAGGAGTTACATGAGAATTCTGTTTCAGCAGCAAGGCAGACTTTAAAAAGCACCATCCTTGCTTACCTTCACCTATTCAATGTCTCACGGCACGTTCTTTCAGAAGGTTATTTTTAGCATGGATTTCTTCCCCAAAACTGTGCCACACAGTGAAACCATAAAGACTTAAACCAATGCTGAACCCCAAACACAAGGAAAGGAACAAATACCTGGCTTTCTAACTGGCTCAATAAAAAACAAAACTACCTGTACTACAACTTATTACTGCAGTTCAGGCAGAAGCTTAAACAGATGCTTTAAAGTCAGTAGACCTTTAAGTTCAGCTTCCATTACAAGGAAGTTGGCCTTTTTTTGTATTCAAATCCCAAACCAACAGCTGTATTCACCTCTAAACCTTTGATAAATCAAATGCACAAAGAAAAGAAAATGCCAACCTTTTATCAGTGATTTAAGCAAGCAAATTTTGTAGAAAGCAGTAATTCTATTTTTATGAGACCAGCTGGTACAAGTTACTACAAAACAAAAAAGCCTTTCTGCCAAGTTCCTCATCAGTTGGCTTGAATTTTTATTATTAACAACTCTATTTCTTGTTTACTGATACCAGATCAGAAATGAAGGAAGAAAACAAAAAATACTTCTAATACAATCTTACTTCTATAACAAGAAAAACATTAAGCTCCAAAATAAATTCTTCTATGGTAACGTAAATAAGAAAATGACACTTAAAACCTGAAATGATTCTTAGAAAGTTAGGTATCATCTAGTTAGTCAATTGATCATTACTGTAAGTATGCTACTATATGTACTGTGCTGGCATTTATTCTGGTCTTATCACCAATTACCATCTGAAATCTACACCAAGAATGTGATCCTTCAGTTTCAATCTGGATGTATCTCAGGTTATTTTGTTACTGGAATTCCTATTTGTTAGAAAAAGTATTATAGCATTATGCAAGACATCAGTAAGATATCACCTGGAATAATACACATTTTAAAACAGAAGAGGATTGCTGGGATGTGGAATGGAGAATCTAGCACACAAGCAATGAATTTAATCTGAATTAGAATTTGAATTGAATGAAAAAAGAACAGCCCACCTCACCTGACCACACTGAAGCACTAACATACTTCCAGAGAGTAATCTCGGAAGAGGAAAACAAATTACACTGTCACAAAGTATGTCATACACAAAAGAAAATGCTCATTCATTACATTCCTAAAGGTACAAAATAGGTAGAAAAAAAGTGCATAAATTAGAAAACACAAAAGAAATGTGTAATCATCTAAGAATTAGGGCTCTAAAATATCCATTGCCCCCCCACTCCTTCCCCCTCCCCAGAGAAAACATGAATAAACCTCCTAACAAGCTTTGAGACAGAATTTTGCTCGCTTGTGAAAAGGAGATGATTATCATAGTCGCCTGTGAAAGCAGAATGGTTCCAGCAAATCCACAAAGTTCACACAGGAAATGAAATCTCAAAATATCATCTGTGCTAGGAGCAGCAACAGGCACAAAAGAATCAATGTTAGCTTCCAGGGCACTTCAAATTCTGGACATTTTCATATCATGATCCCTACTCAAGTGTTTTCCACCTACTCCTGTTGACCTCTAAGTTCACTGAACCCTACACTAAGGCATTTCAGCCTGATAACTGTACAGAGAGTTAACTGCATTGTTTTGCTGCCTATATTTCCTTCTGTCCTGTGCACATGGTGGCACGACAGAAGAGCTGACAGAATCAAAGCCAGTGCAAGCTCAGATTAAACAGCTGTCCAGGGTTGGTTCTGCTGGGTACAATGAATGTAGAAACTAGAGCAAGGCGCGCCACAGGTGCAAAAGGCTGGCTGAAGGGACTGCTACATCAGCTCACATTGTCCTTGAAGCCACAGCCTGAGCAAGTCTCTTGAATTCTTTTGAAACATTTTTATGGGAAGTTATAGAGAAACAATTCACCACTGGACATGCAGTCGTAGATAAGGAGAATGTGACTGCATACAAAAGTCAATTTAGAGTGCTTCAACAGAAACAAGTCCAGCTTCTGATATAGTCTTCAGCAAAACACATTATATATACACACACACATACATTGTTTACACAAAGTTCCCAGACATACTACATTCCACTTAAAAAATAAATAGAAAAAAAAAATCACAGAAGATCAAATTCCCCTCCTTGCCAAGTCCACACACTCACACTGAAGTAAGTATCCCTCAAACACTGTGACCTACTCCTATCAGCTGCCAAGCAACACTTTGCTAGGAAGGCACCAATGTTTTGCAAAGCTCTGAACATCTCTTCTGTATACACACAAACTAAGATGACTTCATTAAAAAGCCTCCATGGAGATGAAGATAACTGAGAGTGTTCACACATTCAAGCTGATGATTTTCAGCATTTCCTGCCAATGAGCCCAGCAGCTCAATACCCAGCCTCTTCGTTCCAGTGGTTATTTGCCCTGACGTGTCCACAGAAGCAAGGGCAGATTGCAGCTACCTTTCCACAGAGCTCAGCACAGATCACACAGACAGTGCAGCAATTCACCCAGTCCTTCTTGCCCAGCTGAGGACAAGGAGGTTATCAGTCTGGAATATATGATCAGGCCTTTCTCAAGCAGACTTATTAGCAAGAAACACCATGGGAAACCTGTTTATTATGTTTCCACTCTGCTGTTGCTGCCACTGAACTCCACCCACCCAATACATGTTTATACAGGTGAACTGCCAAAGAAAGAAACTCTTCCTCTGCACCTGAGCTTCACGGTTTAATTCTTCATTTACTCAGGTTCATAAAAACTGATAAAATGCCAGAAAGAATTTCCTCAGAAGTGAGCAAACAAGCTATAATAAAAACATGGCAAAGAGGTAGCAAACAAGGCTATGGGAGTTAATTATTACCAAGGTTAAGTGTGTAATTTCTCTTTCACAATACAGGTCTGACTGCCTGCACACGCTGCCAGGTGAGCTTAAAAAACCAGACGGGTCTGCAAGGAAATGGCCCAGCAGGAAGGAATCCAGGAGGCTTCCACGAAGTCTTAAGCCTCTCAAATCCTTCGTCTCAGCTCAAGGCCTGATCTGAACAAGGGTGGGTATGAACATATGCACCACCTTGTTCACTCTCTCCACTTCTTTCCCATCACGTAACTGAGAAGTGGGCAGGCCAGTAGGAAGGAGGCAGCTTCTGGTGTAAGATAACGAACCACAGCCTGAAGGAAAAAGCTCCCTAGGAGCACTAGGTAGAGGCAGTGAAGGAGATGACCAGTCTTGTCACTTCCACTGGGTTCCTGCCAAAGTGTCCCAGAGGCGGATAAACCCAATGGGCACGTAAATGAGACCGCTCCTTGGGCATGGGAGGACAGGGCTGCCCACGTGCAGGCAGGCCAGGTGTCATGGCACTGCACAGGTTGACAGCCCTTACGTCACAGGGCTGCCACAGCCACAGGTCAGCCCCCAGCTCATCCCTTGGCCATCTCCTAATGTCTCTGATCTTCATCTGCGTAGACTCTCTAGATCTAACACCCCAAAGAGTGTATTTGTTTTCTTATTTCCACATCACACACTCTGGCTCACCATCTCTCTAACATCATTCTTCCAACCACTCCCTTTTAGAGCTGATTCCCAAACCATGGTCTGGAAACTGGTGGCTTTGGCAGCAAGCACCAGGAACCACAATTAAGAGAAAATGCTAAATTTGTTTCTTATGCATGGCCTGCAATAAAGTCTGAGAGTTCACAGTGTTCTTGTGGTAAAAACCACCGCTTTTGGTATTGTTTAATACACATTATAACAATCACAGGAAGTGATCAGTTGCCTGCACACAAAGTTTGTGGTTAATCTTTGAACATCAGCCATAACACCATCTTAAAGGCTGCCTCACTACAATACAGATTTCTTTAAATGCTTTATTGCAATTATATTGCCTATATTGCCTATTAACTAAATTACTACTGGACTCACCAGCTCAGCTGGTGAACAATCAGACCTCACGTGCAAGCTAAATGTTCTTCAGTTTATTCTTTCCCAGCTAGAATCATAACTGGAGATCTTAAGGAGAGACTGCAATAAAGCAAGTACTAAATTTCCAGCAGATATTTCCAGTTAACTTAAAATGCAAGGGTGAAAGTACTGCACATTGTATAAACCGTCTGTCTGCCAGAAGTTATCGGAAAAAAGGAGTCCATAGCTCAAACTGAGAAGTTCTTTTACCAGTGACAATTTTTTTGTAATCAGAGAATGGGAGGAAGCACTCCTGAGCTTAAGTCACATTCATATACTTTTGCTTTTATTTCCATATAAGGATATTTTCATTTGACAGAAAGTGTTTTCTTACTAAGTTTGCTTAAACTGACAAGCCCACACTGTGATCAAATGGAGTAACACCTTGCTTCCCCTATCATGTGTATTACCTGGTCCTCCTTTGTGTCAGCATTCAGATAGCTACATTGATGAAAAATAACACTACTACAGAGAGATCCACAGCACACAGTACACTAAACAATTCTCTCCAGTGAAAGGTTTCAATTTCTAAGATCTGTACCTGATGACCAAATACCGTACTGAAGCATCATCATGCTGCAGAAAAAAACATTCGTGATGCATATACTCAACTAACACTAAGCAGACTGAATCTTCCTAGGACTGAAGCTGCTACTGAGAATTTCAAATTCACAAAAAAGGAAGTTATCAAAGCTAAGTGAATGCTGGAAACTTTAGCATTACTATCAAACGTATCCAAGTTTGTCTTAAAACAGTATGGTAATAGGAAAGCATTTAACATATGCAGGAAGAGATGGGAGGCTCACTGGCATAGCAAAGAGCCCAGGACTGAAATATCAGGGGGTTTTACATCTGTAAGCTCAGACACATAGTCGCAACTTAGTTGGAAAAGCCCGCCTTGTGAGCACAAAATTCACAGTACAAAATGCCATGCAAAGTGCTTGCCAGTGATACGCTATCCTTCTTTTCTTTGTTAAAACAATCTAGGTATATAGGAAAGTAAATGAAATAGAAGACTGCTCAAGTAGACATGATTCACATCAAACAGATTTCTAAGAACTCATATGATCATTAGGATTACTGCTTCTTTGTTAACTGTTTTCTTTGTTATCTGTTCAAAAATCTGCTGTAAATTTTGGGTAAAAAACAATGCATACAGCACTGACTGATAATACATGTGGCCCACATCAGTTTATTTATAGCTTAACATTTAGATGATGCAGTTGGTGTGGGGTTGGACTAGACGATCTCAAGGGCTTCCTTCTAACCTAAACAAATATGTGAGGAGATTTTTAAATAAGTTGTTTAATATGAATTCCTCTGCTAGTATGTAAAAATGTTCCATTCAGTTTGCAGTAAACAGTCTACAAAAGGAAATCTAAATTTGAAATGTTTGTTTTCAGTTTTAAAAAGAAGCAAGGCAGCAGGTTTTAATTTCTAATAGCTTTTGCATCATCTAAATTCCAGTACATACTGAAGACAGTGCAAATGATTTTGAAGTCAAACAAAACCAGAGGCATATCAAACTTTGACATGTAGAGCAGAGACAACTTCTGGTTTTCCTGACTGACCACTATTTCTTCATGACTCTTATGACCATAAAAACCGGATAACCAAGGCCACTGACCACCTCATCTGCAATCCTGCTTCTAGCAATGACCAATACCCAAACCTTCACAGGAAAGACAGAAAATATGCAGTGACCTACAGCTTCTTATGTAGTGTTGTAATCACAGACAAGTAGTTGGTAGTCCTGCACTTAACATTTTGCAGTCTGCCAGGTGATAGGAGTTGACATATAGTTGCATTCATTTCTTTTTAGGATCCACAGAAGTCAAAATAGGGAATTAAGCCATCTTTTCCCTTCCCCAGTGAACACAACAGAACATTATTATTTAAACCACTCCGCTACAGGTTGGCAGTGTAAATCAGGCATTCTTTTTCAGCAGCTGTCTCCATTTAATTTCCTACACAGTTTTAGTCATAACCTTTCAGAAGGCATTGCTGCAAATCTCAAGTACTGGCCTTCTGCCTGCCCTGGAGATTTGAGGCACAAACTCCACTCCATCAACACAATACAGATTTAGTGATTCCCGCTTCCACTCCCTGAACTGAACTACTTTATCAATGCGCTTCTGATAAAATCTCTCTAGATAATTAAGCCAGATATAAGAATATTCATTAATTGATTCCAAAGTTAGAGAACATTATTTTGGAGATCATGTGATATTGAACGACAAAAACACTTTTGCTTAATTTTAAGAGAAGCACTGAAGCAATGGCTCTGCCTGTAGTCACATTCACAAGGGTGCTTAAAATCCTGACTGCAAGTAACTAAAATGTATAAATAGCCCCAGGAATAAATGGGAACAACAACACAACTACTCAAATCGTTGTGCACACAAGTTAATTCAAATGCCAGAACAAGTATGCATTTCAATGCCCCCTAGCCTGTAACATAAACTTGCAAGGGCAAACCACCAGAGACCCTGCAAGCATTTTATTGAACTGCTAGAGGTGTGCAAACCAGGTATTTAGACAGGACATTCTGACCTCTGCCTGACCTCACATAAATTTAAGAGAAACATCCTGGTGATAAACATCAAAGACTTTACAGGAGTATGTGGAGGGCACCTGTATGAGTCAGTAAAACTCAGAACAGGCAAGGGGATTCTCTGCATTTAATGCATGCTTTACAGCAGCTCCCAAACAACAGACAGACTCCCACTCTCTCAGGGATATTGGAGCAGAACATGGACAGCACAGCCAGCTGGTGCCAGCAGCCTGTTGCTTGGGATACAGCTGCTCTGCTTCTTAACTTCTGGCTTCTGCTCAGTAGAACACAGTGTTTGTGGAAGAGGATAACACTTGATTTGGGGATTTTGCCAGTCTCAGGAGCTTGGTATTTCTCTTGATATTTAAATTCTGTGTATTTCTCAGTGACACATTTGTTACTGTTATAAGCATTTTTGACCTCAACTACATAAATAAAAAATGGAAGACTCACAAAAAGGTAGCAATATAAGGAGCCTTGGGATGCCGCAGTTTTTAAAACATTTTTTAAGCCATTATTACATTTTGAGGTTGCTGCCTCAGCTTCAGAATGCTTAAGGCTTGTAGTGTACCACAAAGACACAAGAGGTGATTTACAATGAAGGACAATGTAAGAGTAGTACACTGAGAAAAACTCCAAACTGCAAAGCTATTTAACTGTGAATTTGACTGAGAAAAGCTGTAGAGGGGCCACTATTTGACTTATTTAATACTGGAGAAAGCAACTGGTAATGGCAGATGGTGCTGCACCATCTTCCCAAGGACTGATTTAGTAAATCTTTTAAATCCTCTGCTTGGTGAATTTTTTGGTCAGAACCTCTGCAAATTGCTTAAAAAAGAAAAATTTTCAGAAGTGTATGAACAAAAGGCTTAGTTTTTTTTAAGCTGTTATATGAGGGTTGCAGCTGTTCATTTTACATGAAGTGCAAGATACTGTTCTCAGCACAGCAATGATCAGAGATGCTCCCAATTCTGACAAAACTCTAGATCTAGAGGAAGCAATTGACTGAAATTTTTAATGTAACTGATCATTATTTTCACTACTGAAGACAGACCAGGTTCACAGACATTAAATTACTGTGGTTTTTTTTTAGGAGTACACTTTATTGATCAAGACAAAAATAAAGGAAAGAGTAAACTGCTCAAATTTCTGACTCACTGAAGTTTATTTTGCCTCTGGATATTTCGTGTCTGAAAAACAGTTTCATTCTTTGTCAGCTGTGGTCTCAGTTCCTTGCAGAAGAACAAAAGTAAATTTTACAAATGTGGTAGAGTGAGGAAGAAACGAGAGGGAGGTGTGAAATGTTCTCACAAACTTTCTGCTATACTTCAACTCCACACGGCAAACAAATCTTAGTCTTTAAAAATGTGGTTTTGAACCAGCTCAAATTCATCTGAATCCCTTCTATTCAGCCCCCAGGAGGGACTAGGTCAGCGGAATCTCTGCTCTTAACAGGAAAAACAGACATTTTGTCAGCAATTATTTTTTAAAACGGTGATGAGGAGTTGATGGAAATTGGAGCTAAAGATCCTCCTAGGTTTGTCTATGCAACTCTCTTCACTAACCTTTAATATGTACTTTGCATTAGAAGCATGCATGAGATAAACTGCACAAAGGAATCCCTAGCAGTCAGAAAAGTCATCTTTGGGGACTCTGTGCCCCCTTCTCTGGAGTGCAACATTCCCCTGCCCCACTCCAAGTTTTCCTCCCCTAGTCAAAAACAAGGGAATATTGAAATACGAACATGGTGATTACCTAGAAAACAATTTGGCATACTGTTATGCGAACTGGAAAGTAATTAACAGCAGTATCCATTAAGAAAAAAAGCATGGGAAATCTGCAATATCAGGAAAAGGGGACAGATGGATATTCCAAGAATGAAACAATGTATTTGTACAGAGACTTGTACAGGATCTGGCCAGGAGATCAGCAGCAGTTTTCACTAACACCCCCAAAAAATACCTCCTGTTCACCTGAATGTACTTTCAAACCTTCCAGAAAAAAAAAAAAAAGAGAATAGTATTTGGTACAATTCCTACTCTAAATCAAGAGTTTTTGGGACGCTTTTAAGTTTTTATAGCCATTGATAATCAATTTCAACACTATGAGCACAGCCCTTTACAGGTATTTAAGCAAACAAAATTGTAAGGATACAACCACCAACAAGTTCCCTAGACTGCCCAGAAAGCATCTGAACTTGAGAAAAAAAAAGTCTAAGTAAAAAGTGAAATTGCAGGCCCTGCGTATCAGAGGTTAAATAAAGAGAGACCCACAGTGTTGACTACTGGCACAGAAGCCACCTTTGCAAAGTCCAGCTGATTCTTAAGCAGCTTCTTGTATTTTCCTGTTCTTCTCCCAGTGATTTAAAAGAAGAATGCTGTTCAGATGATCAGAAGATCTAAGATATATTTCTCTCTCTCTTTTCTAGATCATAAAATATACAGCTTTTGTCTCTGTCCGTAACTGAATGTGACACAGGCCTACACAGTGAGGGAGGTCCATGCAGTTTGAACTCTACAAGATTCTAAGGAAGAAACGGCTTTATTTTTTTCCTATTTATATGATTTCACTGTTCTGCTCATAGACTGCTCAATAATATTAGGTCTAGTTCTAATATCTAACTTTTAAACAACTTGAACAGCTACTATTTTAAAATAAATAAATCTACCAAAAATGGTTTCCTCATTCTCCTTCTGCCCAAAAATGTCAGTTTTCTCTTAATTTCAAAAATTGTTGTGCTTTAAACTCCAACAGGGTAAGCAGTAAGAACTACGCTGTTATAACTTACAAGCTATTAGAGCACACAGCAGCGACAAAAAAAAAGGTTACAGAATGGATTCCTAATGTTCGGGTAAGTCACAACAACTAGAAACAGGCATTTATTTTGTCACAACTATAATCAGATAACCTAATTCTAATAAAAAGAGGAGGCACACAGCTTTGCAGTGGAACATAGATCATTTTCTTCCAAGATGCTGGGAAGACTCAAGATACCAGATCACTGAATCAGCAGTATTTTGACCTTATCACAGACAGCAGATCTGACCTAGCTAGATAAATGTTGGCAAACATAATCATCAGCTTTGTGAGTCAGCTTAAGATATCAGTGAACGCACTATGACATCCTTTCTCAAAAAAGAGCTGGACACTCAAGTGGAAATCAGGGAACTCAGAAAACCAGAGAAGAAAACCCTCATTTCCTCTTACTATTCTAAAGCATGATCCAACCCTATGTACAATGGCTGAATATTTCCCAAAAGTTTCCCTATGTTTTTATTTATTTTTAAGCCTTCTGTTCCTATATTTGAAGTCCTATTTGCAGTTATCTTAAGGAATACCAAGACCAATGCAAATCAAGTTTTTGTAGTATGCAATGGAAAACTGGTCCTACAGCACTGTTACACTACAGGGAGTTGTTTCAGGTTGTCATCTATATGCAAGAAAAGCATGGCTTGAAGCCAATAAAAAAGCATTAATTCTATTCTCCAGAACTTTAAATCTTTAAATGACAGCACTTAATACATATCCCCTCTAGAACCACAAAGGAACTGACAACAATCTCAAGATTTAAGCCAAAAGGTACTAGACATGCATACTGTATCTCGTAGTCAATTTGGTCATTAAAAAATGTACTAAGAGCTATGCTGGTGCTCTCAAAAAGATGTGTTGGTATGTTTGGGGCTATTCAACTTTCTCCACTCCATTATGTCTGCTTAAAAAGAGAAGTTTTATATTGCAAGGTCAAAGTGGTGTGGTTTTCTAACAACAGATAAAAAAAAGTAAACAATACAAATCTTTTAAATAAATGAATGCTCCTCAGATGGCAAATTCCTAAGTTGTCCCATAAGTCATAAGAAACACTATAGGACCAAAAGAGTTTTAAGCTGGGAACAAACTTTTTAAAAACAAAAAAATGGAGTTGAACAGTTCTCCATTTCTACACAGCTGTGTATGAAAAACATCAGTTCATTCATTTAATTAGAGGAAAAATATACCTTGGAAAGAAAGTGTTTTGCAAATCATGAAAATTACAGTGCTATTTCCCTCGTAACTAACATACCATTACTGATTTCTAATGTGAAAGACCATAAAACAGTTTGGTGGTGGAAAGAACAGTAAATTCAGGCTATTTGAAGATTTAAACATAACTATTTCTAGTTTTATTAGGCATATCAAAATCATAGCTAAACCTCAGCAGCAGGCCAGTGCTTTTAGGAAAACTGTAGTTAAATCAGTAAAAGTTTATGTTTCTTGGCACACAGACACCATCCTATTAGGCCTCTTTAAAGTCCAGTATCTTGGTGGAGGTAACATTTACTGTTTACTATACTTGTGGTTGTTAAGAGTTACCAGGAAGGTCCTGTTTTTCCATGACATCAGTTGCATTCCAACAGAAATGTGTTCCCAGGATCCTCAGTAATGACTGTACTCTCCAAGAACTGCAGCTCTGGCCAAAATCCTCTACACCTGCAGAGCAGTCAAGTAAAATTAATATCAAGAAGAATTTACCTGGAATTTCTGACTTGGTTTCTTGTAAGTTACGAATTATTATTTTTGTTCCTCGACTCTTTTGATGGAAACTGGAGTTGTCAGAACACAATTCTTTAAGCACATGAGATACCTCAATATTTGATATTAATATATCCAGTTTCAACAGTAGTACATAACAGATAAATTCAGTTCTGATACGTTGATAGTATCATACCTCCAAAGAGTATTACTACTTAAGTTTTAAAATAAATATCATATTTTTTTATTTCCTATTTGAAAGTATTCAATACCATCACAGCAATGTTCTTACTCCATTAGAGTCAAGTATAAAAGTCTGGGAATGTCCAGTTTATGCACACAGCTCTGATTCTGACATCCCTGTATCCAATGCAGTATGCTTCCTTATTTTTTTCTTTCCTGTCCACAAATTATCCTAACCTTCATTAATTCTGAGGTATTTCAAAACAGAATTTTTCAAATTTAGTATGTCTTACCTGCCTTATGTCTCTCCCTCATCTGCTTGTTTTTCTAAAATGCTGATTGAAATATTCCATTCCCACTAAGACAGTCCAGTTTCCCTCTTCTCAACTGGACAGGGGAGTAAGAAAGATGAAAAATCTTGTGGATGAAGAAGCTTGTGGTAAGGACAGGGAGACTGCTCACCAGTTACCATCACAGGCAAAACATGATTCAAAATGAGGAACTTAATTTACTGCCAGTTAAAAAAAGGAGTATTTAGGTTAAAAAATTGTGCCAAAAACTGTTACAAACTCATTAATATAAATCATTATTTTCCAGTAAAAAAGAATTTTCTCGCAACACAGTCACCCATTATGTTTCTCTATCTTTTGTTTCCTTAACTGTAAAAATGGGTAGAAGAATAAACTAAGTATATTTTTGGTAATAGTCATCAGGTGAGTTTATTAAATCTCTTCCTATGTGACCAGGATGTGGTAGTTTTGCAAATTTACAAATGCTGGAAGACAAGAAAAAGGGTAATACTTGGCCATAAGTACTAAGAACACAGGCACTGAGGAGCTGCTGTTTGGGGAATAGAGAAAAATTATTGTACAGTTATCTTACCAAAGGTGTAAGGAACCGTAAAGTTATTAAGGTAAATACACTTGCCATTAAAATGAAGACAATCAAAAAGAAAATCACATTGAAAGGGAAGTTGATGGCTCTTCAAATATCTGGAAATCATTGAAGGACATTGATGAAGACTCAGTGGACTTTTGGGAGTAGTGAAGAAATCAGTTATTTGCATGTAAAAATGTACTAGTTTTTCATACCCTAGAGTATTTATTGTATTTCACTGTATAAAATGGCCTTTCAGAAGACAGAGGTAGTCTCTTCAACTGTCATTACACCCCATGAATAAACAATTAATATTGTTCTGCTACATTTAATGGTTCTTCAATGACAAAACATAAATACACTGAAAGCGCTGTTGTTATTAGCATTTTTCCTACATATTGTAACTTATATGCAATTCAGCTTTCACAACTATCCAGTCTCTTCATAAATCAGTTCACTAAAACACAGAAGAAGAAGTCTCTAGCATCGACAAAAACCAGTTTTTAACAGTGTCTAAGGTGCTTTTTCTTCAGTTTGCAATTAAACAAAACAATTTTGTGGTATAACAACCTGTCAGTGTTACAATGATCTTATGCTTCGGACTCAGACTCTACACAATATACTCAACTAAACAAGAAACTACTGTATGATCCATGAAATGTAATTAGAGTTGCTTCCTTCCGTTCTTTCACACTGGGGCACAAACTTCACACAATTGATTCACAGCTGAAATACAACCGTAACTGAGAAAGGTATCCCTTGAGGAATCTAATGTATATGTTATAAAACGAAGGAAATCCTAATCTTCTGCTGTTCCTAATGCTACCGGGTTTATGTAATTTGATTTTAAAAATGCATATTCATTAGAAGCACAAATCTTTAGGTCTGAAAAACAAACATGACCATGATCATCTGCTGAGAAAGTTGTAGCAATGAGATTCTCATTCATTCTTTAAGAAACAGATCTTAAATACCATACCCAGGACCGCAAGACAATGAGGTGCAAATACTGTAAAATTCCTGCAACTAGAGTTTTGATTAGCTGCCTTTACAGTATGTTCAGAAACTAACGGTTCACATTATATCTACTTGACTTTGTTTACACTAGGTATCTAGAGTTGCAAATTTATTTTAAACTGGATCTTGACCTAGCTTGCGTACACTTCAGACCTTCTCCATCCTTCTTATTATTTACGCGATTTATTCATCACATGCCATCACTAAGGGATTCTATCCTTTTGTCTGAAACCAGAGGAGAGTGATAGGAAGCTAGAAGAAACACACTGACTGAATATACAGAACCCTACCAGAAGTTATTCAACACTGAGTTTGGTGCCTCAGTAGAGTCCATCAAACCCAGATATTTACTTGAAAAAATAATTAACCACTGTAGCACCTTTAACACATGTGCCCGGACAGAGATTGACTGTGTTGCCTAGATTATGCAAAGAAACATTTATGTCTAATTTTCAACAACGACACAATGTACTGACAGCACAGGATAACACAAATGCTTTCTTTATTTGTAACCTAATCAAAACATTTTACTAAGATTGTCTTCTCCTTTACAAATAGCTGAGATTAGCTTGTCAGGAAAACAAAAGCAAACCTCCTCTACCCAAAGACCAATTAAACAACTGACAGCAATTTATTTCTTACTGCAGATAGCAACTTTTTCTCCATGAGGCACGAAACAAAACATGCCATGTATTTGTAAAGACAGACCTTTGACGAAATCACCTGCATTCACAGACTAGGTCTGCACAGCTCAAGCAGCCTGGAACACCGTGTAGACATTAGTATTGATTATTACTATCTTGATGCAGTAAAGAATGATGAAACAAGAGATGTCCATGAACCAAAATGTAGCAGTTAGTTTCTAACTGTACTATTTTTGATGCATTTCTGATTTCAGATTTGAATCTTAGAACAGCAGTCTCTCCTTTAGAAGTCCAAGCCTACTCACTTGAAATACAGCCTTAGGTCATTACCCTCATGGTTTGAGGAAAGTTAGATTTGAATCAGATTCCAGATCGAACCTGGGTGATTTTGACCCTGTAGATGACTTCCCCTTTTTGATCTTCTCCTCCCTGCTGCTCCCTCTCCTCTCCAAATACACACCAGCTGGCTCTAGCCCAGCAGCTTTTTGAGATCTGGGTTACACAGAAATTTAGAAGAACTTCCTGAATCTCAGTAATTAGTGCATTATTTCTTTCCCAGTCATGCAGAATAAATGCCGATTCATTTTATATTTAGGGTTAGTATTTATAGACATTCTTAATGCACAACAGAGCTGAAGATTTGAAAGAAAATAAGCTCACTAATATGAGGGGGGAAAAGGGGAGGAGAACCTAAGCCAACTTAAACCTGAGCTAGTGCCTCTCTGTACAGTTAAGACAGAAGCTGTTATGTCCAGCTGAACAAACAACTAATAGACAGAAATTCTGAATAGCAGCAGCAGTTAATAAGCTTATTTTAAAATATAGCACATTCATTTCAATCCCCATGGAAAAGGTAATCACCAATTGGCTTGGAACAGCACCAGCACTAGTTCAGCAGAGCCATTTCCTTCAATAAATACACTGCCTCTCTCAAGCAGAGGAGGACAGAATGGCACAGTTCAGTTGCTATTGCCCTGCTCACCCCACCTTGAAATATTTGTGTTGGTGTAGTGCTGACCAGTGAGACATATGTTCCTGTACTGAAGTTCTGTTGAGGTCAAACTACTTTCTTATCTTGCTCTGCTTCCCTAAAGAGAATTACACAAGTTGAAAGCAGCAATAGCAATTTTCCTTTCCACCATGCCTTTCATGTCCAATGATCTAAACACACACTACCTCCTCTGGCTCTGGGGTTGAGCACTGAATTTCACAGAACGCTGCAGTTTACAGTAAAAGCACAGAGCAGTCTGGATAGTAAATGAAAACAAAACAAAAAACAGATGTGTGTGACAACTTCTTATTCCATCTTGTATTTATGATAACACAAGGTTCAGCCTCTGCTTGTTTTTACCCTACATGTGTCTGCACTGCTTTACAGAGACCATATGAAAATTCAATCCTTAAATTCTGACAGAATTCATAAACCTCAGGGTTGGAACAATACAAGCTTGGCAGAAGTTTAGAATAGTACTAATCAAAGCAGAAATTGATAGAAATAATAAGGAAAAATTAGAATTAATGTAAGGGGAGAAAAAAAGATTCAGAACAGTCCTTGTTGAATTACTAACATTTGCACATTAAATGTCTACTTGAAAGTACAACTTTTAAAGTGGGCATGCACGGACATAGGAGATGGATGTACAGAACAGTAACTGAGTCCTAGGTAAAAAATTACTGAGAGCTAAGATCACACATTCAACTACAAAGGCCTAAAAACTGCACCAAAAGCTGTCACGTACATGTATTCCATGGCATAAACAACTGTATCACCTGATGGGGAAAAATTGTTACTGCTATTAAAGTCTAGAATTATAATACTACCACTGGAAGGTTTCTGAAAAAGAATACAAGAAGTCTAGACATGGCCAGTAGCGTGGCATATTACATAAGTTTTAACTCTGATAGAAGTTAAAACTCTTGAAAGAAACAAAACAAACCATTCTTGAGGGCTCCTTGACAGATAAAATGCTTGTGAATCACTTTCCGAAACACAAGGAGCTGCACTGTTGCAGTGAAACTGGGCAACGTGGACTCTCTCAGAAGAAACAGAACTATAAGCATTGATCTGAACTGCGTTTTATTTCACAATGTCTTGCAGAAAAACAAGCTTACGGCTGAAAGTAAAGCCCTACCGGAATGAAATATACTATACGTGAAGGGGGGGGGGGGCTAACAGCAACTAAGACCAATATCACATTCAACATCAGGGTTCTCCAGACATATCTGATAGAGTAGCTCTGCAACACTGAACTTCTGATCAGAAATAACTAAGGTTAACCCCTGTGTAGCTTTTTAGTTTCCCAGTTTCATTCAGCACAGCTGTAATGTTGGGAAGTAGCCAGATCAATCCTCATATGCCATGCATTTCAGATGTTCATTTTTCAGCTAAGACTTACAAATAGACTCTTTCTCAGAAAGAACCTCCCAAATGCTGTCAGGTATTCACCTTCCATGCATGAAACCATGGAAAGGAAAAGATACAAGGATTTAAAGACGACACCACATCTGAGTACAAGGTTCAGGAACAGTTTCAGACTCAAGATGAAACAGCACATGACAGACCTAAAAGCTCTCAGTCTTAAAAGAGCAGTTAACTTTTAAGAGGAAAATATCACAGGATCACAAAAATAGACAGTGGAAAGCCTTGAAAGACATGAATTATTTGATGCAAGAAGGCAGTACCAAAAATAATGTCTTAAGGTAAACATCAAAAAGAGACTCTTTCAAACACACTGCTACAAAACATAGCAATAAAAATGTGAAAGCAGAACATTTTTAACAAGAACTGAAGAGGGAGGACAGAGAAAAATTCCTGGAATAAGTCTGCAGCAGGTCCCATGGAATTTATCCATACTGCACATAATGGTAATATCCAGCCCAAGTGTCCTGAATATATTGAAGGAAGCATATTTGTGAGGTAACACAAAGTTAAGAGTGCTCAAAATTCCTCAAATGGTTATTTCCTTATATCATACACTCTAACAGAACTTCTTACCAGCTCAGAAATGACCACTGTGCTTTGCACTGCATTCTTTCCTCCAAGGGAAACAAATTTTGCAAGCTAATCACCAGCCGGCTTCCAGAACTGAGCTTTTCAGCATCAGAAAGGATAGCTGGCAAGAAAAGAAGACAAAAAGGTACTAAAGGGGAAAAGAAGTGATACATTCTTAGTATTACAGAGCCACTGCTAGGCACACAATGATGGAAAATTATCTGAATTCTTTAAATGCAATATTATTTTAATTTTGTGAGCAAAATGTCACAGGAGAAAAAGCTTGCTGCCAAACTATACAATAACATGTAGCCTCATCGTTAATTAGAGAATACAAAGCACATCAGACAGAATCAAAGAACAAAGCAAGTGGTGATAAAGTTCACTTTATTTCCTTACTAGTTGTCAAATCAGTCTGTTAGATGGGACAGAAGGCGTTGTGTGAATACTTCAAACAAACACACTGTTGAACTAGCAGCTCCGTGAAGAGCAGTCAATAACATCACCTGGCACAACAACACCGTCCTGTGCAGCAGGCTGAGCTCATCCCAATCTCTTACAAAATCCCATGAAATATTTGGTTTGTACCCAAGTTCTCCCCAGGGCAGATCACAGTTCAACTTCAGCTACATAAGCAGTAATCCCTCTTCCAAATATCTACAAACAAATGAACTGTGCCTTTTAAATTCTACTAATCTATAAAAATACTGTCTGTAATTAAAAATACAACATGGCTTTCAATACTCAAAGTAAACTTCTTATACAATAAGGGTTACTCAACAACTCAGAAAAAATTTTTTACATATATGGGTGCAGAGAAATGAATGACAGCAGAATTAGTTTTCACTGTGCTATTTCACGCTCCATTCAGAAGTCAGAAATAGTGCAGGTCAGTGTTAACTTAGGACAAAGACAAATCCCATCTTTTGGAAAAGGAAAGCAGTTTGACCTCTGTCAGTGGTCATTATACCTCTACAGTGGATTTAACAGATCAGGTGGTCTAAGCACTCCTTGTCTGCTTCAGTGCAAACTCGCATGTGCTAGCTATCTTAAGCCAATCCAGTCAACTTTCTGATGAACAGTCCAAAGGGTACTTATGCAATTTGTTTGCCAAGTTAATGATAATAACAAGCAACACTGGGGGCAATTTCTTGCACTGTTCCACCTAAAAATGCTGCAGTGGTCTGCCTATGCCAACAGGATCTCAAGGATACAAAGAGAAGGGAAGCAATACCTGAGGAAAGCCACGATGCTTTGTAGGATGAGCACTGGGTAATATAGCGGCTTACACCCAAATCTCTGAGATAATGCATTCTAAAGATATAATATAAAAGGACTCCAGATCTCTTGTTAAGTCATCTTTTCAGAAAGGCAAAATAGTAAAGATCTATTTAAGGACTAAAGTATTACAAACTGAATATTAAAAACATGCATAGAAGCAGCCTAGATTTCTGCAAGGTCTGGGACTGGGGTCAAGTAACACTTTGAGATGGCCCAGAACTGCATTGTCTCACTGACTGCTGTTCTTTCACTATTCAGTGCTGTACAGTGCTCTGAGTGCGTTAAAGTTTACCAGAGATTTCTAGAGCAACTACTCCAGTTTTTCTCCTCAGCACTTTTCAGTAAGACAAAAAGTTGTGTTGACATTGTGCAATATTTGCTATGTGAGCAAACCCAAATGCTATGTGATAAAGGTACCTTTCTCCCAGTTGGGAGGGGGGACAGAGAGTACTGGGTTCCTCCCACAAGCGCAGAATTATTGCAGACTAAGCAAAACAACACTCACAAAAAGCTCGGCTGCTCTATCTTAGTTATCCAACCACTGCTGTCATAAACTGTCAAGATGCAATAAAACTTAATAGCAAATTTACAAAGCAACTCATTTTATGTCATCTGCTACAAAAAGCATTCACAATTCTAATTCTCATCCCTGTGATAATGAAGTCTCTCACTCTTCAAAAGGATATTAAAGAAAGGCAGTGAAATGGAGAACACTATCTTCACTGAAAACGTTTTCATTCTCCACAACTAATTTCACATAACACACAGTTTAAAACAGGCTTTTTGTTTGTTTGTTTTAAAAAAAAATTTTATTTTTTGTGATTCTTTCACACAAAGCAAAAAATCACAGCTATCTCTAGGACACTGTGTCATTGAGCCTGCTAACACTGGAAGGAAAAAGCCTGTCCCCAAAAAAATAATCTGGTGGCTTTTTTGATGTTTTCAAACAGCAACTGAAGGATAGAACACATGAAAAAGACTACAGTAGATAGAGAAGAATCTGCATCTTTTTCTCTCTTCTGATCTTTTTTTCTTCCTAGCTCTGTCAAACTGGACTCCAAAATCCCTTTTCTTGAATTAGTGCCCTGAAAGAATACCCTAGTGCTGATCTATACACTGGCTCACTCCTTCATATTTCAGCTTCAGATATTTGCCAAGCCCACCTCCGCTTTTAAATCAAGTCATCTCCCACTACTAAGCCTCAAGCTCACATACCTATTTTGTACAGAACAGTGCCTGACACTGGTTCTGCACAGAAGTCTGAAATATTCCTTAATGCTAGTCTCAGTCTTCATGGAATTGTCTCGAAATCATTCCAGCCCAACAGTAATCTCTTCAAAATTTTGGCATTTATGCTGTATTGGCTTAAAAAATTACACAATGTTGCCAACAAAGAAAAAAATCTGTTAGCTATCAATGTCCACTCAACGACATGTAAGTATTTTAAGTACCTTTTAAAGTGAATCAGCGCTGAACCGAATAGTAAGGCTGTGAAAAAAGACAGCTTAGACATTATTTTAACCCTCCAACAACAGCACCAACATCTGCTACATGCAATGTGACAAGAGCTTTTTGAATAAAAGCATCTACTTCAGCTATACAAAACTTAAGTAGCATGTGGAGCTTTACTGTTTTTTCACCTTGTCTATCCCGACAATTTGAATTGTATCATCTTTTGTGGTAGTTGCTCATTCATTTCAAATGCATTCAGAGCAAAATCGGATATTGTCATGTGATAACAAGGAACAATCTTTTAGGAACTGGATTCCTTCTTAAATGTTGATTTGACTTTCACAAGCAGGACCTTACACTCCATGTTACACGTGTTGGTATCAAAGAACAGTTTTGGAGGTCTGGACCCATGCTCAGACAAAAGGGAAAAACTTTGTCGGAGTTTACACGATCTGAAATGAAGAATGTAATTACATAGATGTGAAGGAAAGATCACTTGCTGCTGTTACCCATTTTTAAACAGTTATATCAACAGAGTCATCCACAAGTTTCCATTCTGATAAAAAATGAAATGCAAAAAAATAAGCATAAAGATGACAATGCCAGATGAGAAATTAAGACTACATGGATTAGATTGTACATCAAAGATCCTACTCACAGTAATTCTGCAGTAGCCAATAAGCAGACAGAAATGTAACCAACACCTATATTGACCTGTTGGTCATCACATACTTTCCCCAAAGCTGCAATGATTCTGCTGAAATCACAGCTTTGGAGATAGCAAGTCATATGCAATTGTATCCTTTCACACTACAGGAGCTGTCCTGTTACATCACATCTGAACAAATTTGAGGAATTTTCAACCTTCAGATTGCAAATTTACCATATTATACTTGTTTCTATTAACAACAAACTGTTTAATTATCTACTTGATATCAGAGCACAGAGTTCAGCAGTTTAGAAAATAACTCTGCCTTCTTAACAGACCCTGATAATTTTCCTTTTGTAAGTAGCAGCTGGAAAATGTTCTGCAACGTCTTTATTGAAGTCCCCAAACAAGATGTGTTCTTTCAGGTCAGACAGGCTGCTCCTGCTTTTCAGATAACCTGTCATGAAAAATGCATGAGCCTTCAAAAAGGAGTAATCACTGCAGATGACCAAAGGCATTGCATCCAGCAAGTATGAACTTTAGACCAGACTTTGAGGGCTGTACTATAATTCCAGTATTAGTTTGTCACTAAACACATTTTCTACAACAGACTGCCATAAGATTGATAGACTTGGCCTAAACTGCCAGGCTTTTCAGAACAAATTTCTTGAGGTAACACAAACATTGTTCTACTCAGCAACACAACTGACTGAAGAATTCAACTCTTCAAAACTGGCCTAAGTATTAATTTGCAACATTGCACTGACTTTAAAAGATTTGATGTTCTGAATTACATTTGAAAGTGATATCTACAACATGCTATCAAACAATCACTCAGCTACTTTAAAGAATCTTCAGCTGCCCCTTTTATCCAGATGAGGCCTCGTGAGGGCAGAGTAGAAGGAACAATCACCTCCCTTGCCCTGCTGGCAACCCCTCTGTTGATGCAGCCCAGGATACTGTTGGCCTGTCAGGCTTCAAGAGCACATTGCTGGTTCACAAGAAGCTTCTCATGCACCAGAACTCCCAAGCTTTTCTCAGCAAAGCTACTCTTAACAAACTCTTCTCCTAGACTGTACACATATCTGGGATTGCCGCAACCCAAGTGCAGTACCCTGAACTTGGCCTAGCTGAACCTCATTAGGCTCAGATGAGCCCACTTTTCAAGCTCATCCAGGTCCCTCTGGGTATCATCCCTCCCTTCTATTTTGTAAATTGCACCACTCAGCTCAGTGTCATCAAAAAACTTGCTGAGGGTGCACTTGATCTCACTGTCTATGTCATTGACAAAGGTGCTGAAGAACACCAGTCCCAAGACAGATCTTCAGGGGACACCACTCATGGCTGGCCTCCACCTAGACATAGACCCATTGACCACAACCCTTTGGCTGCAACCCTGCAACCAATCTTTATTCACTAAATAATCCAGCCTTCAAATCCATCTCTCTCCAATTCAGAGATAAGGATGTGGTGCGAGACCATGTCAAAGGCTTCACTTAAGTCCTGTCAGACAACATCAATTGCCCCTCCTTTGTCCACCAATGTCACCACTCCATCATAGGAGACCATGAGATTGCTCAGGCAAGATCTGTACCTCATGAAGCTGAGTTGGTTGCCTAAGATCATTTCCTCATCTCTTGTGTGCACTAACTTAGCTTCCAGATCTGCTCTGTGATCTTCCCAGGCACAGAGGTGAGGCTCTCTGGCCTGTAGTTCTGTGGGTATTTCTTCCTCCCTTTCTTGAAAATGGGAGTGATGTTTCACTATTTCCAGTCACCAGGAGACTGCCTGATAGCAATGACTTTTCAAAAGTGATGGAGAGTTGTCTGGCCACCACATCAACCAGTTCCTTCAGGACCCTGGGATGCATGTTGACTGGCCCAAAGACTTCAGCCTCGTGAGGCAGTCTCTGACTTGCTCTGCTCTTACACTGGAAGGGATTTTGCTCCCCAGACCCCTGCCTAAAGGTTCAGGAACATGAGAGGCGTGAGAAGCCTGACAGTCAGCAAAGACTAAGGCAAAGAACTTGCTGAGTACCTCAGCCTTGTCCATGCCTGAAGCCAGTTCACTCTTTTCATTTCTCAGAGAGGTTACATTCTCCTTGGCCTGTCTCTTCTGTACTCGTTGATCTTGTTTTTCCTTTCTTCTTGTTTTTCACATCCCTCATCAAATTCAGTTCCATCTGCATTTGGTTTTCCTGACCCCATCTCTGCACAACCAGATGACATCCCTGTATTCTTCCCAGGCCACACAGCCCTGCTTCCACTGCCTGTACATTCCCTTTTTAGCCCTCAGTTTAACCAGCAGGTCCTTGTTCAACTATACCAGTTTCCCATGCCTCTTCTGCTTGATTTCTTACACTGGAAAATGGAGAGCTCTTATGCTCTCAAAGACATCTTGCCAGCTCTTCTCCACTCTTTTATCCTTAAGGACAGTTTCCCAGGGGATCTCATCCAGTAATTCCTTAAAGAGCTGAAAGCTCATTCTCCTGCAGTTCAGGGTCTTGACTCTGCTCTTTGCCAGGCTCATATTCCTTGAGATCACAAATTCAACTAGGGCATAGTCACTACAGCCTAGACTGCTTCCAATCTTAGCCTCTTTAATGATCTCCTCTGCACTGGTGACAGGTCTAGTAACACTTCACCCCGGTTGGTTTGTGTAATTCCAGGACCAGGAAGTTCCCTCCATCACTAACTCTGTTCTCCAGGTGACATTCAAAAGACAGTTTATTGAGGAGAAAAGGCATGGCATTGCTCTCACAGAGAAAGCAATCAAAAACCCATTCTATTCTCCTGCAATAAAACAGCTGTTGCTCTAAATAAAGAAAATCCAGAAAAAAAATATTTGTTAGCACAGAGCTAAATGTCTGTTCTTGCGGAAATAAAACTAGAATTCAGCACAATGTTTATAATAACTAGCCTGTTAGACTGGAAATAATTAGTATGAGAAAGACAGATAGGTCAGTCACACATTAACTTCCAATACTTCTCTTGCTTGAGACAAGGTATTGCTGTGTGTCACGCTATTCTGTGTTAACAAGCAGGAGTTAGGGGCACCTAGCAAAGAAATGAATGGGACAACTTTGGCTACACCACATTCTTTTTTTCCATCTATAAGCACCACAGAAGATGCATCTTGTAAAACCCAGCAAAGAAAGGTGCAGAGATAGCCAGTTCAGCTGCCATGAACCTTGTCAGGATATTGCACATGCTGCTTGTGGATGTTATTCATCAACCTCACTCAAAGTTCAAAGTTGCTCAAGAGTATCAACCAAATACTTCCTGCCAACATAGTCCACTTGTTTCTAACCTGAAAGCACATGCTCATGCTATAGTGCTTGTATTTCAATGAGTAACATTTCTTTATAGAAGTCCCATGTTCACATAATACAGCAGTACACCAATTCTAGTTGGCACTAGAAGATTAGATGACTAGTTATGTCATTCACTGACTCAAGCCTTTGCAGTTTTGATGACAAATTACAGGGTACAAAAAGAAAAATTAGATGCACAACGATTTACATTTCAGAGCTGAACCAGTGTTCTTACTTCTTCCAGACTGCTCTCTTCTCCTACATGATAGCAGCACAAAGGAATGCCATCTTTATTTTTGCTAGAAAACAGATTATTTTCTCTGGAGAGAAAATTGAGATACAGCAGTTCTGTAATATCAACTCACAAGTACTTCAGTTCACAATTCTGAAATCAAACATCTGACACTTTTCATACAAATACTCAAACCACAGATGCTTCATCCAGTTATCAAAGAAAAAGAGCTTTCAATTGCACAGTGCGGATTCAGGTTTCATTAGTGGACAGAGGGCATGACAATCTTTTTTTCTTATTACTATTATTCAGTTGAAATACAAATACATGTTGATAATCTTTAAGTGACCTCAAGAAAAACACAGCAAACCATACCAGAGAGCATTAGAAAACTTAGCATCAAAAGAACTACAACCTACAGGACATTGCCTTAACATACAGTCCCACACAACAGTGGAATTTTAGCTCCTGAATCAGTTAGCAGATTTTGAAAATCACTGTCCCTATGATGGTCAAACACTTCTAACTTGAAGCAAGTTAAATGGCCCATGTTGCTTGTCAGCATCTCACCTTTGATGGGCAGAATTTGTGTATTCTTCATTTTTATAGAGTGATCAGTTACAGTTCCAACTTCCAGCTTTGCTTTTACTTTTAACATGATCTGTCTCTCTCAAAACTCTGTATTAAGAGTAAATACACATGCCTCCAAGGACATCAAACATATAAAGAACTTCATTCTTGACTAAGGAATGGGGTATCTGACTTCAGGCATTAGCAACCCAATGCTATTCTTTTAGAAAAACCATAGCCTAGTAAAAGCTTTAAATGTTTTTCTAAATACCAATTATATGACAGCTTTTAATAAGTCACGTAGAAAAAGTCACTGAATGTGTCTTGAACTTGGTTTATTTAAGGGAAGTGACCTCTTGGGTAACCTCTGATCCACCCTACTCAGAAGCCTAGCAAGAACTGATAGCTGATCTCATGTGTTCAGCATAGCCAAATGCATATACATACGTTTGTGTGTTCTGCCTACTTCTTACAGACTTTCCATCTATTTACTGAACTTTCTTTTCCTGTTTTATTTATTCAGACTGCAGAGATGCATCACAAATATTTCACAGGGCAACCCGATAAGGATACTATACTGAGCTCTGCAATGATGGAAAACATTGCAAAGCCGCTGCTGCTGCTACTGCCGTCTATTTTTTAATGGAGTGCAGCTGAAATGCAGCTGGAACACAGCTGTCAGCTTTTATTTCCCAAGTCTGCACTAAAATAACAACTACAGCTTGATCATATGATAATTACCCCTGAATTAGAGCCCTGGGTTTGAGACATTACACACAATTAGAATTTAGCCAAGAGCCTGAGGATGACAATAAACACAAGGCTGAAAGGCTTGGGTATTGGACATACTCCTTTTAAACATTTGTTTATTCAGTACATTCTTCCACGAGTATCTCAGTAACAATATCAATGCGTTGCTCTTCCTGAGTGCTTTCAAAACACAGGGCTCAAAAAACACCCAACAAAACTTCACAAATACCAGAACATTTCCACATCTGTACATGAAAAGTGATAATTTGAGACTGAAGGAATCTTGGACTTAATTTTGAGAGGTAATAAAAGTCACTTTCTAGTGGCTAGTCATTTTATCTTTAGAAACTGCAGGTTTCTTGAGTAACTAGCAAACAGAAAGCAGTTACTCTCCCTCACTTTACTATGTAATAAAGACACCACCTTAATGAAAATTATGGAAAATATGTTGAGCTGGACAAATATAAAGGTTAGCTGTAAGATAATGTAGTAAAAAAAGAACAGTTTTATTAATTTCACCTACTCTTTCTACTCAGAGAAATGCATTAATTAATTAACCACACTGAAGAGATCAAATTTAGTTTCATATAAACCTACTTGTTTTAGTGAAATATTTCACAGCAGATTAATTTGGTAAACACATACAAACCAACTGTAGCAAAAGCATATCTACACCTATCTCAAAAGGAAATGAGATCCGTAACTCATTTTGTGAGGTGAACATTTCTTCATGTCTTCAGAATTTTTTTCCTGTAAGCATATCTTATCTAGCAACTTATAAACGTGAAACTAATACCAGAAATTGGACAAGAAAAAACATAACTACTCTTCACTGACCGACTCTGACCACGACACCCATGAAATATCTGTAGCAAGTAATTTTTAAATACTCTATCACAAGTACAGCAGAAATGAAGTGACAATGACAAATTCTACTTATCTTAATATAAACCATCACTTCATAGAACAAAATCATTTAGAAAAAATATTTCAAGATGAAACATTTTTGGCAGACTTTAGATCTGAGCAGAATAAACTTCAGACCGATATGCAAAGGAGCAAGAAAAGTTTGATGACCTCATAGCAAATACACTATCGCATTACAGAGTACATTCAGCTAACAGCTATTAAATACTTTACTTTTTAAGAGGAGGACGGTGTCCCATTTTACCCAAGACAAAAATGAGCCTCAAAGAAACTATTTTGCTCATGGTCCCTTAACCTTTAAAAATTCATTTTCAATGGAGAGTTTAAGCTCTAAGATCCAAGCTACTACAATTTTCACTTGGAAGTCAGTCATTAATCAAACAAGTATGTTGAGATATCCTTTTTAAACATCAAAATATGCAAGAGGTCACTTCATCAATCCTGAATATTCATCCTTTTACAACAGGTGCTGTTATAAAGCCAGAGGGGAAAAAAAACAAAGAGATTGGAGATGGGGGAGGTGATGGTATTAAAAAAAAAAAAGGCTTCTTTTTCACATAAAAAGTACTCAAGTACAGTAAGGTTCTGTTAGCTTCAATGACTCTGATGTTATTTTTCAATCTTACGTTTGCATTTTAAAGAAAACATAGTTCACAATACCTAATTTAAAGTTTACAATTTCTCCTTAAAAAATTCTTATCCACCAATGTTATCCTGCAATGTCAAAACAGACTTCTTGATTAAGCACCCCAGTTGCTCCCACCCAGCATAACATCTGAGTTATTAACACCAACCTCCAGCCAGCTCTTCTCCAGCAGCTGTGCTGCACTTCATTGTTATGTAACTCTCAAAATCATTTCAAGTTCTGCGTGTGAATGACTGAATAAGTAATCCTTGCTGGCTTTAGAGATATAGCCAAGCTTTATTACAAGCATATTATGCTTTAGTCTGAAACCAGTCACAGCAGTCTCCCAAATGATAAATAAAAAGGCAAAATCCTAGATAAACGGGTATTTTGCAGCACCACTTTGAAATGACAGTGATGACAATGGTCAAAGAAGAAATGTAACAACACAAGGCAAAACGAAGTGCAAAAAATATCTAGAAGCAATCAGTACAATAAAATCAAAATTATTACCGTAACACCTCTTGTTCATTTTCCAAGAAGTACAAAAGCATGGCACATTCATACACATGCACCTGGAGTGCAAGGCTTGGATAAAAGAATAACCTGATGTTATGAATAACATGATAACAGGAAGGTTTCCCATGCAGATATACAATTTAGTTCTTTAGTGGCTTGGTTTATAACTTAGAAATCTTGCAAACAAGATCCTGGAAAGCAGTGAAAAAGTAGCGTGAGCAAGAGTAGACCGAAAAACAATGAGAATGAAAGTGCCAGAATTTATTTCCTGTGCTTAGATATTAAAAAAAAAAAACCATCTAAGCTGCAAAACCAAAACCTTCTAAGAGGAGCTTGACATAGCATTACAAGGAAGTTTGGCACATGCCTCAGCTGATGAAGAGTCCAACAGTTCAGATGTAAAAGTCATAGTACCTGGTAAGTGTAATATAAGAAAATATTTATGTAATTTGTTTACAGTCTAATAGACTGGTAAAAGTCAGAAATTAAGTTTATCCACTTAAAGTTCTCCAAGGCGCATGCTTATATGCTCATGGGATACAGTAGTTCAGATCCCAACAACATGGCCTGCAGAATAAAGCCTCCCTCACACCTCAATCCAGCAACACCAGAGATGAGAAGGATGGTGCAAGACACCACGTCAGCTGCATCCCTTCAGCAGCCCAAGTCCACAACCAAAATTAGCACTTAGAAGATGAAAAAACAGATCCAGAAGATGAGCATATGGAAAATAAGTGATCTTTATTTCTTTCTCAGCAGCCTGTATATATCTGCATTCTTTAGATTCCAATAACGAATACTGTTCCCTGAGGATAATGGGAAAAAGGTAGCAGACAGTCACAACACTGCTTTTTGAGTAAACTCTTAGATTTAAGCAATGCATTTCTGTAAAGCTGAGATGGGCTCTCACTGAGAGTCTTGCAGGCTGAGAGCAGCCCAAAATCCCCAAGAGGGATCTGCATGCAGATCACTATGCAGAACGTCTAGGCTGCTTGCTTCATGTTGGGCTGGGTATCTCGGAAAAACAGTAAGTCAGGGGTTGATGCCTGCTACCTTCTCAGGCCCAGCACTAAGATAAATGTGTGCAGGCACGGTTCAGAATCACGTGCAAAGTTGAACTGTACTTCTTCCTTCTGCATATGAACCCTAGGTTTTGATCCAAGTGCAGTAAATGTTTCTTTCTTGAAGGAGAGCATGACTGAAATATAGTGTTATGCTCTAATAACCTGATACAAAACAAAACAGTTATGGGTACAGTCTATAAAGTTCCTTTCATATGAGCAATCCCAAACTATTCACAAAAGAGATTGGTGAAGTAGGCCTTAAATCATTTATTTGTTTCAATGTTCTCCCTCTTTCTCATTTTGCATATAGAAATATAAAAAGGCCCCCATAACTATTTATTAAGCAAGAAGATTAAAAGCAAACAGTTCAATGAACCTTAACAATTACCAGAGACAGCATAATAATGCTTCAGGAACTGCTACAGTTTCCTACTAAAGGCACACTTTATTTTTTTTCCTGGGCTTTTGGATATATTCTTATGATACAAACCTTTAATGTAACAGCAAGCCCCAAAGACATGGGCCAAGCCGTAATTCCACCTCCCTGGAGGGTCTTGATATCACCCCCTGGTGGCAGCTCTTCCACCCCAATGGGGACCAGGGGACTCCAGTTCTTATCATCATTAAAATAGCATTTTCCCACATTTACACAGCTGTTTCATTCATAAGGCAGATCTTGAAATGTTTTTGAACACTATTCTGAAATTTCCATGTTTCTCTGTTCCAATAAAATATATTTCTTTTCTTTAGGCATCAAAAGACATGGCTAAAAGTCACAGCAGTTTTCTTAACAAATATGTTTAAGAGCTATTGCTTCCCATTGCACAAGGCCAAGGGCCAGACATTCAGTTCCATTACAAGCACCCTACAGAAACATATAAAAACACTCATAAAAATTCATTTGTTTATATGGCAGAGATATGAATGAATTAATACCCTAGACAGAAACTACCACAATATTATTAGAGTTTATTCAACCTGCAAGAATTTTATCGACTCTTAAATCACGTCCCCCTTCCTTCTCTCCTCCCTAAATGCATCAATGGACTCTTGTGTTTTGGTCTGCAAATATTTAAAGTGGTGTGTCAAGTCCTGCTGCAGAAGCCTGCTGGTCATGCCATGCTATGAATAACAGACTGAAAGAAGGGAAAACAGTTCCTAAATCAAATTACGACTCTTGGGGATAAACACATTTCCAAATGATGTAATTATAACAATATGTCACACTCTGCTGAAGACCTCATATAACATTAAAATAAAGAATGAGTGGGTAGGAAATATAAGCAAAGGATGACATAATATTGTTCTGTGCCAGTTTCTGTCTGTTTTCAATCAGGCTAAACGTCAGAAAGTGACTTGGGGGAAAACAAAAAAATCTCACTAACAATCAAGGGAATTTCTGTTTAAGTCGGAGGCCTGTGCACCAAGGTCACATTTGACCTTGCAATATAAATAAAGAAACCCTAATGAAGTGTGTACAGAGCCTGGGAAAGACAAGCAGGGGCATGTCGAATCCCAAATAAACACACCGATGTGACTTAAGACATGCCTGGAGAAAAGTTTATTATTTTATTTCTACCCCTGTATATATTTGATGCCAGTAAAAGCTGCTGCATCATAGGCTCTTAATTTAGTCCATTTTAGACACATGGGGACCTTGGACGGTTGGTCCTAAACACGCTTACACTAAATAACTCAAATGAGCTGACAGAAAACACATCTCAAACTCAGCTAAATGCTTGGTATGCACAAGTGAAACGAGTTGTACCTGGTTCAAACCTGAATCCTTGCTACAGCAGTAAATCGCATTATCAGCATACAAAGTGAAGTCACTTGATCATATCAAGCCTGAATAAACCCCATTGTGGCTTTGCTATAATCCCCTTATGAGAACTCCGTGCATCATTATTTACCCAACTGTTATGTGGGTGGAAACAGGAGACGTTCACCTCTGGCAAAAATGTGTGCAACTTTTCCCAAGCCAGTAAGTTGCACCTGCTTATGCCCGCATTGTGATGTCAGCAGTGATACTGTCTAGAGATAAAGCAGTTCCTATTTTGTCAGAAAAATAAGACGTACTTCAAAATATGTCAAGCCCGTTGCAAATCCTTCCTATAAAATGACAGCTTTAGAATGACTTCCATAAGACAAGGGGCTTCTGGGGCCCTGCAGAGAAGTGAGCCCACCCTGCATTTCCCCCTCTCTCAGGCCCCTCCCGTGGCAGCCTGGGGCAAGTGAGGCTCCTCTCCTGCCACCACAGCCCCTTCCCAGGGCTGAGGGAGGCTCAGCTCTGCAGACAGCCACCAGACAAGAGAGAGATAGGAGCCTGTCTGCCTGTTCTAAGGCACCACTGAGCAATCAGCAAGATGGAAGGGAAACCACTGCTACCTAGGAAAGGGAGAGGAAAAGGGAGGGAAAGAGATGGCAAACAAACCAGGCTCGTTTCCACTGCCAGCCCTCGTTACAGAACCATTCACAAAGTCCTCTGCCTTCAGACTCTCTTTTTCATCTGTACCACCCCTAGATCTTTCAAGTTCAATGAAAAATCCTCCTTTGCTCAGCATCTGAAGTTTCTCCCCAATCCTGCCATTCTCATATGCAAGAAAAACCTCTCAGAAATTCATATACAAGAAAACTATAAAATCCATATCATCACATCCAGTCACTTTCTTCAGTATTCTTTTTAAACTATCATTATACTCACTGCATCTCCATATTTTCCCTACTTTTCACATATGAGTTTTTTTCAGAGTTAGATTTCATTTTAAAACTTTTTGCATACCACAACTATATAATCATCTGAATTAGAGATAAATACAGGATTATGAAGAAACCATAAATTAAACCTCTCGTGTGAAGCTCCCACTTTCCAGGCAGAGTATCGAAGGAGAACATTTAGCATAAGGCTCACGCTATCTGCTCCTGAGTACTGCTGACCCACCAGAACTTCCATTCACACAGAAATTGAGGCTGCCCTTTAAATAGGACTTGGCAAGAAATACTGGAACTTCTGCACTTCTTGACCTTAAAAATACCAAATGAAAAAATTGCATGGACTCATTCATCTGACATCATTGGCTTGTGCTTCTGGAACTTGTCTGTGTTAATGGATCACTTGTCCTGGTTGCAATGAACCAGTTGTCCAGCAAGCTGATGATGGCCAGACAGTTGGGAAGCCTTGCCCAGCCCATTCTGCTTTGACAGGTCAGTGAGGAATCACTTCTGTAGTGTGGACAACAACAAACAGCACATAGTGCAATCTGCAGTTGACATTTCTGGAAATACATGACAATTCTACACGAGCCGCAAGTGGGAGCGATGCCCATGTGAGAGACTATATCTGCAGAGAAATGCAGCCATACCACTAAGCGCAGCTCACGGCTATGACAGGAGAAAGGGACACACGTTTGTTTAACTAGTTGCTCATACTGGAATGCTGACATTTGGAGATCATCACAGACATCACTAAAATTTTGCCAAGATTGTGTTCGTTCTTCCTTCCTATACACAGAATACATATTCACAGAATCCTGTGAAATGAGGCGTATGCACTGAATCCCACCCAAATAACCTGAAAACCAATTCCAGGCTCAGAAAAACAGACAAAACTGTAAATGAACTGTGGCAGCTGCAATGTGAGCGCTCTTGCTCCAGGACGCACAGTCCCTGAAGGACTGGGAGGACCCCATTAACTCCCTCTCCTTCTTACCCTCAGGAAATCTGCCACACCAAACTGAATGATGTTACAAAGTTAATAATCAATTAAGATTACAAAGTTTGTTTGCTTAGTTGCACTTCTACACTATGCCTAGTTAGTGTGCATGAAAAGCAGGACTGAAACTTACTTCCAGCTGTACTCAACATTATCCAGGCATGTTTCCCAACAGGCTAAACCAAACAGTAGTTTTACCTGTGTGGCACCGCTTGTGACAATGCTCCCCAAAGCTCTTTGTTTACAACCAGTTCTAGCCTGTACTTTAGGATACAGGGCTTCAAAGAGAAGACATTATGCATACTGAAACTGAAGAGGGAACTTGAAAAGCTGAAACCTACAAAGTACCAAGATTTTAACACTGCTGACTTTATATAAACATTCATATGCTCTGTTAACACCACGGAAGAGTAGACATCTCACACTTGCCACAGAAGTAAACAAAAATGCATCTTAAAAACTGTGCTAGTGCAACCTACAGAATGAAGTGTTAACTTTACCCAACTGCAGTAAATCTTCAGAATCTGCAGAATGGTGTAATTTGTGGGAGTTTTTTTCTCCCAAGTTTTCATTAACACCATTTTCTTTTTTTTGTTTTGTTTTGCTTTAAGATCTTGGCTCAAATATCAAATTCAATTAAAGTAACTAATGATACAAATGAAGCCAACAGTTCTAAGAGAATCTGGGGAGCAGTAGTTTACCACTGACAGAGTTGATCTACTTTTGAAATATATGAAAGGAAAATAAACAAGCTTTTAGTAGAAATCTAGCAGGCAGTTTCATGACAATGACTTGAGGAATAAAGATAATATACTCATTGATTCAAGTCAAAATTCAAATTTCATTCATGTCTTAAAACAACTTCTCTGTAGAAGCAGTTGAATTTTCCATTAAGTACAACATATAGGAATGTAAGTAAAAATAATTCACAGTCTTTGCTATACTAGATAAATATTTACTGCAGCTTAATACAGTATTCCCTATGTATCTTCCACCACTGAAAACTATAGACCTGAAACAGCACAAGGCACTGGGAGCAGACAGTGGGCAGGAGCAGCTAAAGCAGTAGGACCTCTTGCTGATTTGGTTGCAGGTGCTGCTTCTAGCAGGAAGAAGCAGAAAGCTGGAGGCATTCAAACTTCTCCGGCTTAACACCCTATGTGCATCTATTAAAGGTCAGAGATAAGCAGAGAGAAAACCGAAAAGAAATCGAAGCCCTAGTGCCAGCAGCATTTTCTATAATAGTCTCTGCATAGAAAAGCATCTTGGAAAACTATGGCCTGCCAAATTTTCTGCTAACAATGTTGTTTTGTACTACTAACTTTTTCTGCAGCTCCAGGCCTCCACACTGCTCTCCTGCTATTACTGGAGCTTTCTCCAAAAAACAGGTAGGCCTTAAGTAGCAAAATCCAAATTAAAAAAAAAAAAAAAAGAAAAAACACAACAATGCAATGTCAGGACAATTAATTTGTCACTGAAGTCTGTTCAAGTTTTCATTCCCCTGATTTGGGAGTGAATTAAGCCACATACTACCCACCTAGTGTATGCAATACCTGCAAAAAAGAACACTCAGAAGTAAGGTTCTAGAGTAGAATAAACTTATTTTGAATTCCATGAAATGCAATTGATCCCAACTAACATTTCTTTTCCCACTAATACTCTAAATGAAATGCTGCGCTGACTCATTTTACATTAATTTCATCACATTTTAAAAGATACAGAGTTTCATCTATGTACATTCCAGCTTAAAACCAACTTGTTTCCTGCTTGTGATTTACAGTCCAGAAATCTCTGCAAAGGAGACATGTGACTCCAAGAGATGCTTGTTGAGTAGGCTGTCATACTTGGATTAAATCAGTTGTTCTCATTTGTTTGGCAGCTACTATTACAAGAAACCAAAAACTCTTCCAGTTGATTGAATTCCCTCAATAGGGGAGCTGGCATTTCCTCACATAACTCCAACTAAGTGGAACAATAACAAGATCAGGTTCCCTTCTAACAATATCTCCAGTGTTGTTAGGCATTGCTTTCAAATGTCTCAAAATAAAGGCAAATTTGAGAATTTATGGAGATTTCCCAAGAATGTTTTCTTCAGAAGAAGAAAATCCAAGGACAGAAATAATATAGTGACTTCAAAAAATGATCAGTATTCCTGAGAGATAAAGGATCCTTAGAAATACTACCTTTAGCACTGCTACCTTTCTACTACCACACACTTCGGAATTCAGTCAGTGTTATCATTACTATCATTTTATGGTTGAGGATATTGAAACCAAGAGAATAAATATTTAAGTCAAGTTTGAATAATGATTAAACTACAAGCTAAGCAGAACCTGAGAATTCCAGTTTCCAGGTCTTTGCCACTTCATTATGCTAGAAACTCATCTGTTTAATCCAAGAATTTAGTCTGATTTCAGCTACTGGACTAGATACACTACAATATGTAAGCAGTGCTTGAACCTTCAAAACTGACCAGAAACATGTTCATATGCACCCTCTAAAACAGAAATTCTGAAACGAAGCAAACTCAATGGCAATAACAGTGTACAGTTGTACTGGGTTTGGCTGACAGAGTAAATCTCTTCACAGCAACCACGGTGGTGCTGTGCGTTAGACTGGTGACCAGTACAGGGCTGTGTACAACACATCAGTGGTTTAGGTATTGCTGAACAGTGCCTACACAGCATCACTTCCCTCTCTGTTATTTACTAGGGCAAAGTGAGAAGACATAGGCCTCTACAGCTTTCTTCTATGTCCAAGACATTGGAAGAGCTGACCTGAACTGACAAAAAGATAGTCTATACCATATAACGCTGTGCTCAGCCATAAAAGGAGGGGACAGGAATGTTTTTCCAAAATAGCTATTGTTTGGATACTGGTTGGGAACCTGTCCACCACTCACCTGGTGATGAGTAATGCTTTTGGATCACTTGATGTTTTTTTTCTTTCCATTCAGTTATTAAACCAACTTTATCTCAGTCCACAAGTATTTTTTTCTTGCGTTCACTCTTCAAATTTTTTCCTCTGTCCTTCTGTGGAGAAAGTGATGGAGCTGCCTGCTGAGGGGTCAATCAACTGCAACAGTGCAGGAAGCATATAATTAGCCTTCAAAGGTAGCTTTTCTCCTGAAAAGAATACCCAAAGGCTACTGCTTATATTAGGATTATCCTCACGGATAACTACTTTTGCAAGTAATGAGGTTGAACTGTAGTTCTACAAGTCCCACTTTCAACCAGGACAGGATCATGCACAAACCTAAAACACAGCTGAGTCTATACATACACACTGCAAAAAGCTTCAACCCCAACTCTTCTCCAGCCTCCCACGGGAGGGGCAGGTCTGACCAGAGCCCTTCTCAAAGCTCATCAGTAGGAGTCAGCAACAGTTCTCAGAGATACAAGCAAGTATTTCAAATTTCCTCAGATTCAGATCAAGTTCTCAATCTTTGGAAATTAGAAAATTTAAATAACAATAAAAGCTTCAAAAATTTAAGCAAGGAAAGAAAAACAAATATATTTAAAGAATAAATGGAAACGCGTATTTAAAAAGTGGAATGTTCATAATTAGAAAACCTGAAGGAAAAAAACAATCACCAAAAAAACCTGCTGGCACATACCTATAATAAGGAATCTGAAGGTAGGACACCTTTCTTTTTTGAACACAAAGAGAAATCTCAGCTTAATAATCCTGAGGGAAAAAGCACAGTGACAAACATCCCCCCCACCAAAAAAAAAACAAAACTCTTCTGTTAGTGCTTATTTTGTTGGTGTACATTTTTTATTCTTATTCTTTAAGCTCTGAAGCCTTTTATCACTGTACTTTTATTGTGACTGTAGGATCTTGACTTCAGTGGAAAAGTGAGATACTGCCTTTTGTTTGACTCTGATAAATACTCATGTTTCTGTGGCTCTTCAAAATTACTGAGAAAAAGAGGCAAATAAAAGACTGCATTATTCAATTTTACCCCTCTGGTGCATACAAAGTTCCTCAGAACCACAAATATTTATGTACCTCTTCCCAATTAAAACATTATGAACATTTATTGGACAGACACCTCTCATTCTTTAATAGTTCAGTTAGTCCATTTAAATAAACCTGAGTCCCCACTGATTACAGCTCACTGTTTGCTACTTCAAACTTTTAAAACATAGTATCTACTGTTGAAATTGGCTATAGCAGTCTGTTTCTGAATGTTGCTATTTCCTTTCCTTTTAAAGGCTAAACTGGATTCTTAAGTACTACCTCTCCCTCTTGCAATGAGATCTTTCACTGCCTAAATCAAACACATTAGAAAAAAAAGGTTACAAGCCCTAACAGTTGTTTATCATCATTGCTCCATTTCCTTCAAGAAGGTTACAGTAATTTGTACTAATATACCAACAGAAGAGGTAGGGGGAAAAGGTATAAACAAAGCTGTTAGAAACCAGATTGAAGTTTGTATTTAACTCACACTGTATTTAACACTTGTATTTAATTCACATTTCTAAGGCAGTCATAGCCAAGACTTAGGAGTGTTTAGTGCTGACTGATCTTAATACTAAGATCAAAAGCAATAAGCTTAGCTCAGAAACAACCGCGTTAGTATGACACGCTGCTTATACTCTGAGTTCACAGCTCTTCACATACCTTTATGCTTCACAAGTGCTGAATAATAAAATATCTTCTTAAGCCCAATTACACGCTTAGAGGTTGAGGAACATCAACCAAAAGCTCAGGTCTTAAGGAAAGACTTCCTATATGGCTTCTTGTAAATAAATGAAATCACACTGGCTCAGATACAGTTCTCTACACATACAACTTCCTAATAAAGTACCAAAGTACCTTATCCATGCACTGCTAGACAGCAGAAGTTTCCAACAAGTTGCCATTTGAATCAGGAAAGCAACATTGATGGATGTTTGTTATTTTAAACTCCTACCAGGCCCGGAAGATACAATCTGAATTTCCAAAAAAAGGAGCAATGTGTTATTTTTGATATTTATACAACTCGTTAATCTGTCCATTACTCCAGAAACAGTTATCAAAACAGTCCAAAGAAAGTGGAAAATACAGTGCATTAAAAGCAAACTTCCAGCAATTTACAAACACTGTGTAAAGGTGTCTGAACA
>JANHGO010000042.1:48892987-48991421 GCA_024606505.1 Aquila spilogaster | reverse complement strand
GGCCGCCAGTTGGTCCTTCAGCAGCTGGACCTGCGTGGGGGGGGGGGACGGGGACACACGACACAGGCTGGGCACCTGAGTGGAAATCAAGAAACTCACAGGGAGCCACAGAAGAAAAATTCAATTCTCCTAATATTCCACAGACACATTCAAGCCCTATGTACAACGGCTGTATATTTTCCAAATGTTTCAGCTACTTTTTTTTTTTTTTAAACCTACTGTTCCTACTTCTGAAGCCCAATTCGCAGTTATCTTGGGGGATGTCAACTCTACGGCAAATTAAGTTTTTGAAGTATGCAGTAACAAAGCTTGTCCTGTACCACTGTTACTATACAGGACGTTGTTTTAGGTCCTCCTCTAAGCCCAAGGAAAGCATAGCTTAAGGAAATGCCAGCAAAAAAAGTATTAGTTCTATCCTGCCAAAAGTATCTTTAAATGACAACACTATTTTATATAGGTATGTCCCCTTTAGAAGCACAAAGCAACTGACAACCACCTCAAGATTTAAGCCAAAGAATACCAAATGTATACAAAATGGTCAACTAGGTCATAAGAAGTATACTAGGAGCTGTATTGGTGCTCTCAAAAAGACAATGTGTTGCTGTATGTTAGGCTGTTCAACCTTCTCGCCACATTAATGTCTGTTTATAAAGGAAAGTAAAGCTTTATATTGCAAGGTCGAAGCAGTGGGGCCTTCACAGGTGTGGTATCTGTATTTCTATCAACAGAGAAAAAAAATTAAACCATACAAATCACATAAAGGAATGAATGCCCTTTGGATGACAAACCTCTAAATTGTCTTGGAAGCCATAAGTAAGTAACCCTATGAAAGCAAAACAGTATGCACAGCTTGAAGCTGAGAACGGAGTTTTCAAAAACAAAAAACCAATTAAAAAACTGAATTGTACAGTTCTACATTTCTGCACAACTCTACAAGAAAAAAAAAAAATCAGTCCACTCATTTAATTAGAGGGAAAATATACCTTGGAAAGAAACTATGTTTTGCAAATCATGAAAATTACAGTGCTATTTCCCTTGTAACTAACATACCATCGCTAATTTCTGATGTGAAAGACCATAAAACTGTTAGGTGGTGGAAAGAACAGTAAATTCTGGGTATTTGAAGATTTAAACAGAACTATTTCTCATTTTATTAGGCATATCAAAATCATGGCTAAACCCCAGCAGTAGGCTGGTGCTTTTAGGAAAACTGTAGTTAAACCAGTAAAAGTTTATATTTCTTGGCACACAGGCACCATCCTAACAAGTCTCTTTAAAATCGAGTATCTTGGTAGAGGTAACATTTACTGTTCACTATATTTCTGGTTGTTAGGGGTTACCATGAAGGTCCTGTTTTTCCATGACATCAGCTGCATTCCAACAGAAATGTGTGCCCAGGAGTTTTAGTAATGACTGTAGTCTCCAAGTACTGAAACCTTGGCCAAAATCCTCTACACCTGCAGACCAGCTGAGTAAAACAAAAAACTAAGAAGAATTTAACTGGAATTTGTGACTTAGTTCCTAGTAAATCAGAAATTATTATTTTTGTTCCTCAAATCTGTTGTTCAAAGTTGTTTGGACCAAACTTGAGTATCTGCTAATTGTTTGCTGCTCCTTATTCAACTAACTGCTTGACTCAAGACCCCACAGTTCAGTTTGTCAGAAGTGTAACACACTCCTCACTAAATCAAATCAAACAGGTCAAAGGTATTGCAAAACAGGGTGCACAAATTTTCCAAAATTAGTATCTCTTACCTGCCTTACATGTGTCTCAGTTTCTTTTTCTAAAACGCTGATGAAAATATTCCATTCCCATTGAAATACCATGAAAAGCCAACTGTTTGTGAAACACACAGATCCTCTAGTCTTGAGTAAAATCCCATGAAGACACAAACAATCTTCAGAGCAGACATCACACTGTTTGTAGGAAGTAAAGTATGGAGCTACACCCTGAACACTGAGGAAAAACCCAAACACTATAGCAGCGGTAGATGTTATCCTCTGTGTGGACAGCATTAAAGTGTATAAATGACACCCATGGAACCATTTTGCAAAGTGTATCTACCAACAGCAGCAAAGTAGTAGAAGAGTTTGGGGCTCTCTTTCAAGTTCTGTGTATGCTACAGATCTTATTAATTAGCTGTCTGACACGTGGGCAGCCCCTGATCTCTACTCAGAGAGGCTACCCCTGCAGCACACCCCAGCTACCAAAACCTTGCCACGTAAACCCAACATACCCAGGCAACCCTGTTATACAACTAGCTGTATCTAAGTGGGTTTATTTGAACCTGAGGCCCAAAATAAAAAACATAATGATACCAGATTGAAGACTACAAAAAAGAAGAAAGGGTTCAGACTCAATACAGAGAAGAAGAAAAAACAACTTTCCTTTTTTCTTTATTAATGCTAGCTATCACATTTTCATGCATAGCATGTTATCACGCTACTAGGGCAGGTAATTCCTAGCACAAAGAAAAAAGCCAGTATTAGATAAAAGGTGTGGGAATGTTTCCACTATAACATGCACCAGTTCCTGACACTATTTTGTATAGGGCTACTTCAAGTTCTTATTAGGAAGCACCACAAAGGAGAAAACTTTCTTACAAGATACTTCAATAGAGATTATTATTATTTTGTCATCAATGGGGAAAGAATTTGAAATTAATCAACTCAGCTCTATTCACACTAGACTATCCATACAGAGAGGATTGCTATGCCACTAATTTAAAACAGCTTCCTTTGCTGAGTTCTTTTCTTTGCTGATAGAAACCTACTACAACTAGTAACATGCAAACCACAGAAAGAAAATCTTGAAGACCTATACTGTATTCTTTATAGAGAATCTGGTTCATTTGGGGGGAAAAAAACCCTTATTGACAAAATTATTTATAACAGACAGTCTTAGGTTAAAGGATTGTGCCAACAACTGCTATGTACTCATTAATGTAAATCATAATTCTCCAGTCAGAAACAATTCTCTCACTGGCAGCACATTCACATGTTGTTACGTTCCTCTGATTTTGGTTTTCAGTCAGCGTATGCTCTAAACAAAGACTGTTCTCTCAGTCTTTGTTTCCTTAATTGTTAAAATGTGTGAAGGACAGAGTAAGCATATTTTTGTAATAGTTATCAAATAGTTGAGTTTATGCCATCTCTAGCTGTGTGACCAGGACACGGTAGTTCTGCAAAATTACACTTCCTGGAAGGCGAGCAGAGAGAGGAGTACTTGGCCATCAGTACTGAGAACACAGGCACTGAGAACTGTTGTATGGAAAACTAGCAAACATTTGTGTACAAATTGCTAATTTCTTCACTACTCCCAAAAGTCCACTCGGTCCTTGTCAATGTCCTTCAATTTGCAGGGGTTTGGAGAGTCATCAGCTTCCCTTTTGATTTGATTTCCTGTTTTCTTTTGGACTGCCTTTTTTTAATGCCAAGTGTCTTTACCTTAATAATGTTATGGTTCCTTATCCCTTAGGTAAAATAACTCTGCACTAGCTTTGCCCAACTCAGCCAAAACAGCAGCTAAGTCGCAGGTCCTACCGCTGTATTATGGACTATTGCAGCATCTGTCTGAAAGGACAGAATATAGTGACAACCACTGAACACCGCTAAGACCCAGCAAGCGATGCTATTACAGCCAGATAATTGTCAGTAAGCAAGAGCTCTGACAGGGCTGTAACTGCATCTCTCAGAAGTTTAAAGGAATGTAGTAAGTGTGGGATAAATCCTAATTCACAGACAAGAGCCTGCAAATATCTCCAGCAGAACTGGAAGGAATGCAGACCAGTTGTGCAGAGGAAGGGAGTAGGACAACATGACAGTGCAGACTCCAGTCTGTGCTATAGAATAGTCAGAAACTTACTGACAAATCCCAACCACAGTCTCTGCTTCCAATCCAGGGGCCTTGCTGCATGGTAATATGGAGGACTACTATGAAGATAGAGGAACAACGTATGCATCCATCGGCCAACTTTTTACAAAATGAAAATACCAGAAATGTGCAAACTACCAAATAAATGTCTTCAGAGCAGGCTTGACAAATTCCTCTCTCCCAGTAAGGTACTTAACATAAATTGCAGTTATGTAGTCCAGATACTCAGGGAAGATCTCAACCCTTAAATATTGAGGCACATATGTTGCAATACATATCTCCTAAAGACTACCATCATTACTCTTACAATCTTTGTGCATCTGTCACATGGTTGAGACTTAAATGTTTTGGGGTTTTTTATACTCTCTTTCTATTAAAAAAAGCTTTTAAGGACCATGAACAGTGAAATACACTGAAGACTACAGCTTTAGCTGTCGTATGTTCTTAATAGAAT
The DNA here is from genome assembly GCA_024606505.1 of Aquila spilogaster. NCBI lineage: Eukaryota > Metazoa > Chordata > Aves > Accipitriformes > Accipitridae > Aquila > Aquila spilogaster. The sequence continues at coordinate 48,987,093 of JANHGO010000042.1, read as the reverse complement.
TTACTTTATGAAATCAGGTAGAGATTTTTTTGTTGTTGTTTTTTTAAAAAAAGTCCAGTCTTTACTACTAAAAATTGCTATCATCTTCATTTTATACTCTTGCATATAGTTGTGTCTCCAGAACCTTAGGTGGAGCAGCACCTGTTTCCTAAAGGAAGTATGTTCACTCCAACCAAAATACTATGAATGTGGAAACTGTAAATGGTTCCAATTTTGCCAGTTAGCATATCAGATAGAAGAACAATTACATTTAAGAGCTATCATTTTGCATTATGTGCTTAAGTCTGCCAGACTTGTGTTAATAGAAAGCAAGTTGTACTCTAGCAGTTCAGAAACACATTTGTTGCAAATCTTAGGGAGCCAGACAGTTTTTTTTCTTCACCTTTATTACTTTAACTACTAAGGGTAAGAGCTGCTTTATCTGCATAAAACAGAGGGCTTAGAGGTCTCAGCGATCCATTAGCTTCTGGCGAGTTCTACTGTTGCACTCCTTTGTGCTGCTCAAACCAACTTTAATTGAACTCTGAAGGGCAGGTGCCTCTATGTGAACTAAAGATCACGAACCACCCTCCACAAAGGTATCGTCCAGGTTCCCACACCACTATGCACAGAGCTTTGTACTGCAGCCATCAGGGATGATAAAAGCTATCTGTGGCCACAAATTTCCAGTAAATTTAGGTTTGTGATGCTGATGGAAACAGTACTGGTGATTAAACATACACCCTTTTGCAAGTCAATGTGTGGGAGACAAATGAAAAAAGTGTATCACTGTGCACAAAGACTTCCCTGAACTTCTAGCTGGAACAAAAGCGTTGTCACTGTTTGTGTTAAATTCCAGGGATATTTGACTGCAGCTTATCTCAAGATCTTGTGAAGCTTTAACTGTACAGGGGATATTTGATGTTAGACATCCCACAGGCTTATGCAGTGCTGCTCTGCTCTCTTAAATGGCAGCTTTACTGCCTCCAACAACTGGCTGCATAGCAGCAGCAGCAGCAAACAAAATTGCCTTTGTTGCTATTTGCTGTGAGAAGGTCCCAGTCCTTTACAGTGTAATGCACATTTCTAACTATAAACATGAGTAACATTATAAAGTCCAGAACATCTGTGTAACTCCTTATAGAACAGAAGCCTAATAAGGCATTTACAAAGACTAATCACTATCAAATTCCTCATGTCAGACTTAAGATTCAAGGTCAATATTAAATTTGATACCTTTAACGCTTTTTTATATTGTTTTCTTACATTTAATGGCACTTCAATAACAAAAAATGTAAATCCATTTAAAGTCCTGTTGTGTTACTAGCATTTTTTCACATACTGTAACTTATATGCAATTCAATTTTCACAAGCATCCAGTCTCTTTATAAATTAGTTCACTAGAACACAAGAATAAATCCCTAACACTGAAAAAAACAATAGGAAATTGAACTAGTCTTGTGACTATGCCATTACGCTTTCATCAGCCTCACCTATCCAGAATAAATGTCTGGCTGTACAGCATGTAACTAAAGTGAGGGAATTGGCAGCACCTTACTAGTAAGTGGATTTTTATTTATTTCGATTTATAAAAGATGTCATTGCGAGGCACTGTTTAATTGTTTCAAAACACAATCACCATCACTGTCACCACATAAGCATGTGGAAAAGTCAGTATTTTCCATGCTATATCCCTTAGCGTATGCAATACGGTTGAATATATTAGTACTGATGCTTTACCACACTCACTGGAAGATATTCTCCCCTCAGATCACACTGGTATTGCTCCTTGGCACATTTTAAAAAAAAGACGCACAAAGCTTTTGCCACAAATCTGCAGGGAAACGACCTAAAAATCCTGCAAGACCAAGGCAGCTATTTCCCAGGCTAGCCTCTTCCTGCCCTTGCATGGCTCAGGCTTGATGCACAGGAAACAACAGAGAAGAATTAGTTTATACACATAAAGCAGGGGTGCAGAATAACATGTTAATCACAAGATGAGCAGATATGGACTACATACTGAGAGAAACCAAGATCTGAGGCTTTTTGAACAACTTATTCTAGGATCAGGAAAGGATGCTATTTAACAAAACTGGGAGTAATTCCTGAGCATTGATGATATCCCAGTGTCGGTCACACATTCAGGAAATACAGTCTAAGATACATTGTGTTAGGTTTTTATTAAACAGGGAAAAATTCTGGGGTGTAACAACCTACCAATACTCAGATCTCAGCATGTAGGACTCTCAGACCCTACCACAGTACACAAAGAAACAAAAAACTAGTGTATGATCCATAAACCTAATTAGAGTCACTTCCTTCCTTTTTTTCACACCTCAGTATATAAGCTTCATCACCTGTGATTCAGCTCTGAAATGCAACCCTACCCGAGAAAGCCATCCTCTAAGCAGTCTAATGTATTCATTATAAAATGAAGGAATTCCTATTCTTCTGTTGTTCCTAATACTACCAATTTATGTAGTTTGATAAAAGATGTACATCTATCAGAAGCACAAATCTTTAGGTCAGAAAAACAAACATGACCATGAACATCTGCTGAGAGTCTAGCAGCAATGAGATTCTCATTCACTATTTTCTTCAGAAACATATCCTCAATGCAGTACCCAAGGCAATATGATAATGAGACACTTATATTGTAACTTTTCTTAAATTGGAATTTTGATTAGCTGGTCGTCTTCTCTGCTGTATGTTGGGAAAGCAACAATTCACATTGTATCTGCTTTACTTTGTTTACACTGGGTATTTAGAGAGTTACAAATTTATTTTAAACTGGAACTAGAACTAGTTTGTGTATACTTCAGACATTTTCATCCTTCCACCAGATGATGTATTCACCATATACAGTCACTAAAGAATCCTATCCTTTGTTTGAAACCAGAGGAGAGTGACAGGAAGCTAGAAGAAACATACTGGCTGAATTCCTAAATCCCTACCTAAAGCATTATTCATTATCAGTTTTGATGCCCCAGCTACCAGAACACTCAAACAAAAAACACTTATCTAAAAATAATTAACCACCGCAGTACTTTTTAAACATTGTTGTACACACCCAGCCAGAGGTCTGTTGTGTTGCCTAGATTACGGAAATGAAAACAACATTTATGTCTAAGCTTCAACAAGGACACAGCAGAATGAATTGATGACATTGGATAAAAGAAAAGATCTATCACCTAATCAGAAATTTCCACAAAGGTTGTCCACTCCCTTACAAATAAGGATAATTAACCAGTCAGGAAAACACAGAAAATAATCTTGGGCACACAGAGACCACTTCAATTAAAGAACTGACGGCAGTTTACTCGTCACTGAGGACAGCAATTTTTCCTGCATGGAGCATGAGCAAAACATGCCATATACTTATGCAACCTCAGCAGAGCTCAAACAATCTGGAACACAGAGTGCATGTTAGCATTGACTATTACTAGCTTGTTGCACTAATTGATAATGAAATAAGAGATACATGTGAACCAAAATGTAGAAGTTAGTTTCCCAACATTTAAGGTATATTTCTGATTTCAGATTTGAATGTTACAAGTCTCCTTGAAATGTCCAAGGCTGTTCACTTGAAAGAGAATCTTAGATCACCATTTCCCCCACAGCTTGAGGAAACTCAGATTTTGATCAGATTCCAGATCCAACTTGGGCGATTTCGACCTTGTAGATGAAGTAACATTCAAGAAATGTGACTTCACCTTTTTCATCTTCTCCTCCCTTTTTCTCCCTTCCTCTCCTCTCCTCTCCAGATTACACACTAGCTGGCTTCAGCCCAGCAACTTTTTTGAGGATTGGGCTAAATAGTCAGAAATTGAGAAGAACTTCCCAGATCAAATAAATCAGTGCATTATTTCTTTTACAGCCATGCAGAATAAATGTTGATTCATTTATACTTAAGTTTAGTATTTATAGACTTCCTTCATCGTACATTACAGTTCTGAAGATCAGAAAGAAAATAAGCACACTAATGTGCAAGGAAAAAGAGGGGGGGAACCTAAGCCAAACTAAAGCTCAGCTAGTGCCTCTCTGTGCAGTTAAGACAGAAGCTGTCAAGTCCAGCTGAACAAACAACCAACAGACAGAAATTCTGAATAGCAGCAGCAGTTAAAAAGCTTATTTTAAAATATAAGACATTCATTTCAATCCCCACGGAAAAGGTAATCACCAATTGGCTTGGAACAGCATCAGGACTAGTTCAGCAGAACCATTTCCTTCAATAAACACACGACCTGCTCTCAAGCAGAGGAGGACAGAATGGCACATAGATCATTTGCTATTGCTTTGCTCACTCCACCTTCAAATATTTGTGTTTGGGGTAATGCTGACCAGTGGGACATATGTTCCTGTGCCTCAATTCTGTTGAGGTCAAACTATATTCTTATCTTGCTCTACTTCCCTAAAGAGAAATTAATTATACAGAGGGTGAAAGTAAGAATAGCAACTTCTGTTTCTGCCATGCCTTTCATGTCCAATGGTCTGAGAACACACACTTAAGTACCTCTGGAGTTGAACACAGAAGCTCTTCTGCAGCTCACAGTAACAGCACACAACAGTCTGGGTAAAAAGTGAAAAGAATATAGCCATGTGCAACTTCTTCTTACTCCATCCCATAGTTATGATAATTCAAGGTTCAACCTCTGGCTGTTTTTCCCCATACATTTCTGCACTCCCTGACCAAGACCTTGGGAAAATCCCAGTCTTAAATCCTGCCAGAATTAATAAACCTCAGAGTTAGAGCAATACAAACTTTGCAGTGGTTTAGAATGATACTAAACAAAGCAGAAATGGGCCACAATAATAAGTAAAATAAAGTAGAATTAAGCAAAGTAAGGGGAGAAAAAAGTGGATTCAGAACAGTCCTAGCAAAACTTGAATTACTGATGTATGCATATAAAATATCTACTTAAAAGTACAACTTCTGAAGTGAACATCCATGGATGCAGGAGAGGAACGTACAAAATAGTAACTGAATCCCAGATATAAAATTACTGAAAGCTAAGATCACACACTCAGCTACAATAAGGGCCTAAAAATTTCACCAAAACCTGTCATGTACATGTATTCCATAGTATAAACAACCATATCAGTTGACAGGGAAAAACTGTTCTAATGTTCTGCTATTAAAAGCCAAAAGTATAATATAATACTCCCAAGGGAAGGCTTCTGGAAAAGAGTACATGAAGCCTAGACATGGCCAGCACATAATTATTATGTCAATTTTTCCCTGACTCTTGAAAGGAAAGAAACAAAGAAAACACTTTTTGAAGGTTCCCTGACAGACAAAATGCTTGCGAATCACTTTCTGAAACACAAGTCGTTGCACTGTTGCAGTCAAATGGGACAACAACATGGGCCTTTTCAGGAGCAACACATAACTAAGTGTGGGGCTGAACTGTATTTTATTTTTAGCATGCCTTTCAGAAAAATATGCTTATGGTTGGGAGTAAACCCCTCTAGGAATGAAATATATGTTGAATCGCATATGGGAAGAAGCGGCTAAAGGCAACAAAGAGCAACATCACATTCAAGAGCAGGGGGTTCTCCAGACATACTGGCTAGAGCAGCTCTACAGCCCTGGACTTCAGATAAAAATGACAAAGGTTAACTCTTGTGGTTATTTGGTTTCCCAGATTCTTTCAGGTCTCTTGGAGATGTCACATTGGCACAGCTGTAATGCTGGAAAGGAGCCAGGTCAAGATTGTCAAGGATTTCAACACTGAACTGAGTCTGAGTTGTGGTACAAGGTCCAGGAACAGTTTCAGATTCAAGATAAAATGGCACATGACAGACATAAAAGCTGTCAGCCCTGAGACAGCAGTTAAATTCAAAGGGGAAGATATCACAGGACCACAAAATGGACAGTGGAAATGGTAGAGCTTTGAAGGACATGAGCACATAATACAAGAAAGTAGAACCAAAGATAACATCCCAAGGAAAAAGTAAAAAAATACAGAATGAGAACCTTTCAAGCCCATTGCTACAAAATATAGCAGTCTAACTGTGAAAGAACATTTTCAACAAGTACTAAAGAAAGAGGATGGAGAGAAGTTCTCGGAAGAGCTCTGCAGCAGGTCTCATGCGGATGGTCCATGCTGCCCATAAAAGCAACATTCAATCCAAGTGTCTTTTCAGTATATTGAAGGAAGCATATTTGTAAGTTAACACAAAGTTAAGACTGAGCGCTCAGAATTCCTCAAATTGTAATTTCCTTGTATCATAAACTCTAACAGAATTTTTTCTTACCAGCTAAGAAATGACCACTGTGCTTTCCATTGCATCCTTTCTTCCAAGTGAAACAAATTTTGCAAGTTAATCATCACCACTTGGCTATCCTTTCAGCATGAGAAAGGATAGCTGGCAAGAAAAAAAAAAAAAGAAAAAAATAAGATGAAAAGGAGAAAACCATTAATAAGCTGTTACTATTGCTGAGCCACTGTTAGGCACACAAGTGTGGAAAATAAGCTGAATTCTTTAAATGTAATTTTATTTTAGTTTTGCACTTCAGAACAAATAGCCAAAGGAAAAAAGCTTGCTACCAAAGTACACGGTAACATATAGCCTCATCATTAGAGAAAACAAACTGCACCATACAATGTATCAAAGAACAAAGCAAGTCGCAATAAAAAAAAAAATCCTTTTATTTCCCTACAGGTTGTCAAATCCGTCTGTTAAATGGGATAGAGGACATTGTGTGAATACTCCAGACAAATACAGCAGCAGCTCTGTGAACAGCAATCACTAACATTACCTGGCACAGTAACACTTGTCCTGAGCAACAGGCTGAGGTCATCCCTGTCTCTTCTGACAAAATCCCATGAAATCTTTGGTTTGTACCCAAATTCTCCCCAGGGCAGATCATAGCTTAACTTCAGCTGCATAAGCAATACTACTTCTTCTGGATACCTAAAAACAAACTGTGCCTTTTAAATACTAGTGATCCATAAAAATACGGTCTGTAATCAAAAATATAACATGGCTTTCAAAACTCAGGATAAACTCCTATCTGGGAATTATTTCTACACTATTTTATTATATAAGAGTTGTCCAACAACTGGGAAAAAATCTTCCCCTTTATAAGATGGGTGCACTCCAACAGGGTACAGGGAAATGAGTGACAGCAGAATTAGTTTTCACTGTGCTACTCTACACTCTGTTCACATGTCAGAAATAGCTGAGGAAGCACAGGTCAGTGATAAATTAGGACAAAGACAAATCCTGTCTTTTGGAAAAAGGAAAGCAGTTTAACCTCTGTCAGTGGCTGTTATGCCTCTACAGCTGATTTAACAGATCAGATGATGTAAGTGCTCCGCATCTGCTTCAGTGCAAACTCTCATGTATTAGCCATTTAAGCCAACCCAGATGACTTTCTGATGAATGGTCCAAAGGGTATTTATGCAATCTGGTTGCCAACTTGGTGATAATAACAAGCAACATTTGGGGTAATTTCTTGCACTGTTCCAGCCAAATATGCAGCAAGAGTCTGCCCATGCCATCAAGATCTCACAGAAACAAATAGAACTTAAGGGAAGCATAGTGACTAAGGAAAGCTACAATGCTTCACAGGATGAGATCTGGGTAACAGCACCTTACACCCAAACCTTTGAGATAATACTTTCAAAAAGTGTAAAAACAGGAAAGCTGGAGTCCCTTCCAATGCAACTCCTCAGAAAAGCAGGCAAGTGGAGAGCTATTCATGGACTACATAAAGGAGCAGCAGCCAGGGGGACACTGCTGCTCTGAACCATCTCAACAAAGCGTTGCTGAACCACTGCCCCAACCACGCAGAAATCCAATCTGCTTCTATGAAGTGTTTTTGGTATTCACTTCATCATACTTTATTATCCATTGTTGTACAGTGCCCTGAGAGCTTTAAAGTAAAAAGACAACCAAAGATTTCTAGTGAAACCACTCCAGTTTCCCTCCTCAGTGCTTTTCAGTAGGGCAAAAATTTGTGTTGACATTGTGCAATGTTTGCACCCTGAGCAAACCTGAACACTACGTGATAAAACCACCTTTTTCCCCACCTGGGTGGTGGTGGTGTGTATCGGGTTCCTCTCCCACAAGTGCAGTATTATTGCAGATTAAGCTAAGCAACACTCACAGAAAGCTTAAGCTGCTCTTCCTTAGCTATATATCCACTGCTCTCACAATTTTTCAAGATTTAATAAAGCTGTATAGCAAATTTACAAAGCAATTAATTTTATCTCATCTGCTACCCAAAGCATTCACAATTCTAATTTCAACTCCTGTGATAATGGAGTCTCTCACATTTTAGAAAGATGTTAAGAAAGCCAGTGAAATGGAAAACATTACCTTGACTGAAATCTTTTTAATTCTCCACTAGCTATTTGACATACTGCAGCTTAAAGTAGGTTTTTTGAAAAGAATCTTTCCTTTTAATTATTATGATCCATTTGCACATAAAGAAAAATCACTACTGTCTCTAGGATACCATGTCATCTAGTTTGTGAACATTAGAAGGAAAGAGCCCTCCACAAATATTTATCTAGGGGCTTCTTTGATGTTTTTAAACAGCAATGGAAAGATGGAATACATAAGGTGCGAAGACTACAGTAGGCAGAGAAGTATCTGTTTCTCTCTTCTGAACCTTCTTTCTTCCTAGGTCTGTCAAACTGCACTCAAGAATCTCTTTTCCTAAATTAATGCTGTGAAAAATACTCTAGTGCTGATTAATATTCTAGCTTACTCCTGTGTATTCTGGCTTCAAACATTTGCTAAGCCCATCTCTGCTTTTAAACCAAGTCATGGATCATCTTGTACTATTAAGCCCTATGCTCACATACATATTTTCTACAGAACGGTGTCTGACATGCCAGTTCTGCACACAATGCTGAAATATTCCTTAATTCTAGTCTCAGTCCTCACAGCACTGTGTCGAAATGACTCCAGTCCACCACCAATCTCTCTGACAACTTTGGAATTTAAGCTGTATCGACTTCAAAAATTGCCTAACATTGCCAACACCAAATAATCTCCATTAGCTATCAATGTCCACTCACCCACACATAAACTTTTTAATTATCCTTTAAACTGAATCGGTGCTGAACCAAAAAATTAAGCTATGCAAACAGACAGCTTAGATGTCACCTTAACTCTCCAACAATAGCAGCAACATCACCTATATCCTGGTAAAAACTCCAGTGTGACAAGGCCTTTTATGAGCAAAAGCAGCTGCTTTAGATTTATTAGGCTATTACAGAGTACATATGGCTTTGACATTTTTCCATATTGCCTATCTTGACTATTCAAACTATATTTTCTTTTGAGGTGAGTGCTCATTCATTCCAAATGCAAAAACATCCCAATCTTCAGGCTTCTATGCACTTTCATAAAACAAATAGCAGTAGCATCTTGTCATGTGATAAGAAGGAAAAATCTTTTAAGAACTGGCTTCCTAACTTTTGAGGACAGAACCTTACACTCTATCTGTTACACATGCTGATATCAAGAACAGTTTTAGAGGCCTTGGTCTATCTTCAGACAAAATTGAAAACTGTATTGGAACTTAGGTGATCTGAAAAGCAGAATGCAGTATCTGCACGACACGAGTAAAACAACTTGACAAGGAACAAGATCGCTTATGCTGTTATCTAAACATCTATATAAACAAGGAGTCATCCACAAGGAGTTTACAGTCTAATTAGAAATTAATCGCAATAAATAAGGATAACAGACAACATGCAGCAAGAGAAAAAAGTAGGATGAAGTATGTTGACAAGACTGTGCGGATAATTCCTTAGATTGTGCATCAAGGGTTTTACCCACAATAGTGCTGCAGTACCCAATGAGCAGACAAAAATACTGCCAGCAGTTGTATTGGCTGACTTGATCATCACACACTTTCCCCAAAGCTGCAGTGAAATCATAACAAATTTTAAGAAAGTCTTAAGAAACTACATCCTTCTACTCCACAAGAGCTGTCCTGTCACATCAGATCTAAACAAATTTAAGGAATTTTCCACCTTCTGACTGCAAATCTGTCATATTGCAATTGTTTCAATTAAGCTTCACACATAAGCTGTTTATTTATCTGCTTGGTATCAGAGCTTATAGTTTGGTGGTTTAGAAAATAATTCTGCCTTCTTAACAGACCCTGATAATTTTCCTCTTGAGGGCAACAGCTGGAGAATGTTCTGCAACATATTCATTAAAATCCCAACACAACAAGATGTGTTCTTTCAGGTCAGACAGGCTGCTCCTGCTTTTCAGCTAACCTACCATGAAATATACATAAGCCTTCAGAAGGAGAAACCACCATAGATGATGAAAGGTTCAAAGAAACATAGCATCCATCAACTATGAACTTCATTCCGGAGTTTGAGGGCTGTACAAGAACTCCAATATTAGTTTGTCACTAATGGACTGTCATAAGACTGGACACTATACTCGACAGACTTAGCCTAAGTTGCCAGGCTTTCCAATACAGAATTCCTTGAGGTTACAGACAGACATTGCTCTACTCAGCAACACAATGCCATATATGGCTGAAGAATTCTACTCTCTTAAAAAGCGGCTCAGGTATTTAATTTGCAACATCTCACTGACTTAAAAGATTTGGGGTTTCTGACCTGAGTCACTTTTGAAAATGATATCTAGTCCATGCTGTCAAAAAACAGAGCATCCAATTACCTTAAGAAATCTGCAGGTACCCCCTTTGGTATTTTTCCACAGCACGTAGGGAGTCTCCCATCCAAGTATGCGTTTTGCCTCCACCCAAATGCACTGAGACTAGCTGGCTCTAACTTTTCAACTACAGCCATTTTGTCTCACTTCTGAAATCTATCTTTTGTTGAAAGTTTTTCAAAATGGCTACAAAGTTAGATAAGATTCCACTACAATCTGTAAAAATGTCTGATTGATATTTTGGTTTGCAGCACAATTTTGGGAGTGGTCTTGGACTGACTGGGATTGGAAAGGAAAAAAGTAGAACTGAATGAAGCCTTATAGCCTTTTTCCATCTCTAAAGTCTATGTTTTCACATGGTTTTACAGAAGCACAAAGATGATCATGCTGGTATCTGCACATTCTGTACAGAAAGCCATGTGTATGTTCTTTAATTCTTGAGTTTGATGGGGACAATCCCTTCCATCAATTTTCTAATCACTAACTCTCTGTCGTCTGGGTGGCATTCAGAAGACAGCTTATAAAGAAGAACAGGCATGGCATTGCTCCCAGACACAAACCAATGCTATTCTCTTGCAGCAAATCAGCTGTTACTAATATACATATATATAAAAATAAATTAAAAAATCCCTCAGTAAAATATTTGTCAACACAGAGCTAAATCTCAGGTTTTGTTGAAATAAATAAACTAGAATTCAACATGATGTTGTCTACAATAAGTTAATTAGTCTTTTAGGAAGGAAATAATGAGCATGATAAAGACAAATAGGTCAATCACAAATCTAACTCAGAAGGTGGGACTGCCCCAGTGCTTCTCTTGCTTGAGACTAGAGATGTTGATCAGAAAAATAGTTACAACTTATTAAATATGAAACATCTGTTACAGAAGAACTCTAGGATTTACATGGAAAAAAAGCCAATTGTAGGCGAGTCCCTTAAGAATCATTGTAGCAATTCAAGCTACAAACTATGAAAAAAATGCAACAATTTCCTGAAAAAAAGTTGCAACAATTCTCAAAAAGGGGAGCTTCATGTACTGTGGAACCAGTCAGTTTAAATTCTGTGAAAAGTGTCTTTGGTTTAATAAATTATTTTGTTATTAAACCATGCAAGTTCCAAAGGTGCCACATTTTTCTGTGTTAACAGGCATGACTTAGGAGTGCTTAACGAGGAAATGAAAGGGGTAACTTAAGCTATACCTTTTTTTTTCACCCATTAGCACCACTACAGATGCATCTTGCAACCTCGAGCAAAGAAAGACGCAGAGGCAGCCATTCAGCTGCCAAGAACCCCAGTCATGCTATTAATGTACATGCTACTTGTGGACATTATTCATCAACCTCACTCAAAGTTCAAAGCTGCTCAAGTGTCAACCATATAGTTTCTCTCAGCTTGGTTCTCTTGTTCCCTAACCTGAGAGCACTTGCTCATGCCATTAGTCCTGGATTTCAACAAGCAGCATTTCTTTTAAAAGTCCTGTGCTCACATAATGCAGCAGCACATCAATTAAAGATGACAATAAAAGATGACCAGAAGAATTCTTATATCTTTCATTGATTCAAGCCTCGATGTTCTGCAGTTTTGATGATAAATTACAGGATACCAAGAAGAAAAATCAGATGCACAATCGTTCATCAGCCATTTTTCCAAAGCTGAGCCACTGTGCTCTTTCTTTTAGACTGCTCGCTCTCACATGAGAGCAGCCCAAAGGAATGCTGTCTTTATTTTCTCTAGAAAACAGATTCTTTTGCACTGGAAGAGGTCAGAGAAAAAATTGAGAAACAGCAGTTCTGTAGTATCAGCTCAGAAGCACTTCAAATCATAACTCTGAAAATAAACATCTGATACTTTCCCCTAAAATACCCAAACCACAAACTCTTCATCCAGTCATCAAAGGAACAGAGATTTCAACTGCACCATGTGCACGAATTCAGATTTGAGTAGTGGATTGAGAGGGCATGACCACTGGTGGTTTGGGGTTTTTTTTCAATTAAAACACACATATGCTGAGAGATCTTTAAGCAAGCTAAATAAAAATTCAGCAAACCAAACCAGAGAACATTAGAAAACTTTGCATCAAAATAATTACAGCCTACAGTATATTGCCTTAACATCAGTTGCTCCTGAATCAGTTGGCAACTTTTGAAAAACGTTATCCCTATGATGATCAAATACTTCTAAATGGAAGGAAAAGTTAAATTTTAGAATGGAAGCCCAAATTGTCATTGTATCTCAGCTTTCATCTGCAGAGCTTGTACATTCTGCATTTTTACAAAGCAATCAGTTACAACTCCAACTTTCAGCTTTGCTTTTACTTTTTTTTTTTTTTACACAATCTGTTTCTCTCAGTTTCTCTCTGAATTAAGGGTTTCTGTATTATAATAGGGTTTCTCTCTGTATTATAGGGTTTCTGGCTTTAGCAATTAATTACCTAACTGATACTGTCCTTTTAGAAAAATCACAGCCTAGTAAAAGTTTTAAAACTGTTTTCTATATATCAGATATATGACAGCTTTTAATAAGACATGACAGGGAAGTCACTGAATGTACCTTGAACTTGGTTTATCTAAGGGAACTGACCCCTTTAGTAACCTCTGATCCACCCTACACAAAAGTCTGGGAGGAATTAATAGCTGATCTCTTACATATTCAGCAGAGCCAAATGTATATACATGTGTTTGCATGTTCAATCTACTACTTACAATCTTTCCATCTATTTACTGAACCTTCTTTTTCTGTTTTATTTATTTAGGCTCCAGAGACACATGGCAAATATTTCACAGGGCAACCAGATAAGGCAACTTCACCAAGCTCAGCGATGATGGAAAAAATTGCAAAGCTGCTGCTGCTTCTCCAGTCTATTTTTTTAATGGAGTGCAGCTGAAATGCAGCTGGAACACAGCTGTCAGCTTTTATTTCCCAAATCTGCACTAAAATAACAACTACAGCTTGATCATATGATAATTACCTCTGAATTAGAGCCCTGGGTTTGAGACATTACACACAATTAGAAATTAGCCAAGAGCCTGAGGATGACAATAAACACAAGGCTGAAAAGCTTGGGGTTTTGGACATATTCCTCTTCAACATTTGTTAGTTCAGTGCATTCTTCCATGAGGTAAACATCTCAGGAACAACATTAATGCTTTGCTCTTCCTCAGTGCTTTTGAAATACTGTCCTCAAAAAAAACTTTGCAGATACCAGAACACTTCAACATGAAGTAGGTATGTACATGAAAAGTGACAGTCTGAGGCTGAAGAGAGCCTTGGGCTTAATTTTGAAAGGTAGTGAAATTCAGTTTCTAGTGGCTAGTTGTTTTATCTTTAGAAGCTACAGGTTTCTCAAGTAACTTATGGACAGAAAGCAGTTAACATCCCCCCCTTTTGCTACCTAATAAATACACTGCTTTAATGCAGAACATAGAAAATATGTTGAGATGGAGAAATATAAATGTCTACTTCAAAGTATTTAAAAAAAAACCAACAGGTTTATTAATTTTATGCAGTCTTTCTGCTCAGAGATATACATCTGTCAACTAGACTCAGGAGATCAGATTAAGTTTCATATAACCCCAACTTATTTTAGTGAACTGTTTCACAAGAGATTAATTTGGTCAATAGATACAAGCTGACTATAGCAAAAGCATATCTGCACCTATCTCAAAAGGAAGAAGTGAGATCTGTAACTCATCCTGCAACTTGAACATTTCTTCATATTCTTCATAATCTTTTCCCATAACCTTGTATCATCTAGCATTACTTGCTACAACTTCACAACCTATAAACATGAATCTAACTCCAGAAATCAGAGACAAGAAAAAAAAAATACACCAAGAAACCTCCACTCTTTGCTGACCCACTCTGACCATGAAATCCATTAAACATCCCCAGCAGGTAATTTTTAAATACTCTATCACAAGTAAGCACAGCAGAAATGAGGTGACAATGACAAATTCTACATATGTTAATATAAACCACCACTTCATAGAAGAAAATAATTTAGAAAAAATACTTTGAGATGAAACACATTTTTGGCAGATTTAAGATCTGAGCAGAATGAACTTCACATTGATATGCAAAGGAGCAAGAAAAGTTTGATGACCTCATAGCAAATGCACTATTGCATTACATTTAGCTAATAGCTATTTAATAGCATAGTTTTTTAAAGAGGACACTAGTGTCCCATTTTACCCAAGACAATAACAAGCCTCAAATAAACCATTTTGCTCATCGTCCCTTAGCCTGTAAACAAAACTTCTGAGGGAGAGTTTAAGCTCAAGGATCTGAGCTACCATAACTTTCATGTGGCAGTCAGTCATTAATCAAACAACCAATATGCTGAGATATCTCTTTTAAACATCAGAACACTTAAAAGATCACTACACTAATCCTGAATATTCATCCTTTTAAAATAGGTGGGGTTACAAAGCCAGAGGAGAAAACCTATTTAAGAGTTTGGAGGAAGCAGGGAGTTATGTGAAAAAGAAACCTTTTTGTATACAAGAAACTCAAACATATTAGGATTCTGTTAGTTTCAATGACACTGATGTTCATTTTCAATTTAATTATTTTCCATTATAAAAAAAAAATTTATTTCAAGATACCTACACCTAATTTCAGCAATTTAACATTCATATCGACTGATGTTATTCCACACTGTCAAAACAGACTTCTTGATTAAGCATCACACCTGTTCCCACACAGCATAACATCCGAATTATTAATGCCAGCCTCCAGCCAGCTCTTTTCCAGCAGCTGTGCTGCACTTCATTGTTATGTAACTCTCAAAATCATTTCAAGTTCTCCCTGTGAGAATGACTGTGAATAACTAACTTTCTCTAGCTTTAGAGATATAGTTAAGATTTAATACAAGCATGTAAAGCTTTAGTCTGAAACCGGTCGCCTTTTTCACACCAATCTCCCAAGTGAAAAATAAAAAAAGCAAAATGCTAGTTTAAGAAATAGAGGTAAGTTTACAGCACTGGTTTGAACTGACAGTGAAGAACAGACAAAGGCCAGAGGAGAAACATAAGAATACAGGGCAAGAGGATTTTTTTCCAAAATGCAGAAAGTGCCTAGAAGCAATCAGTGCAATAAAACCAAAATTATTACCCGAACACCTTTTGTACATTTTCCAAGAAATACAAAAGCAAAGCCCATTCATAAACATGCACCTGGACTGCAAGGCTCTTAGAGAAGAAAAACAGGATTCTGTGTGGGGTTTCTCCATGCAGATATGGGACGAAGTTCTTCAGTGAATCGGTTTATGACTTGGAAATCTTGTGAACAAGTACCTCCAGCAAAATTCTTAAATCCACTGCAAAAGCAGTGTGAGCAAGAGTACACTGAAAAACAAATGAGATAATAAAAGTCCCTGAATTTGTTTCCTATGCTTAGACATAAAACAAAACTAAGCTGCAAAACCATACCCTATTAAAAGGAGCTTGATATAGTGTAAGAGGAAGTTTAATGTGTGCCTGAGTCGATGAAGAATCCAGCAATTCGGATGATCAAACACATTCAAAGTGCCTGCTAAGCAGAATATAAAAAAATGCATTTATTTAATTTGGTAATAGCTTAAAAGACTGGAAAATGTTAGAAACTAAGATTAGTGACCTAAAGTTCTCCAAGGTGTATGCTTTTATGCTCATGGGACTCAGCAGTTCAGATTCCAACAGCTAGGTCTGCTGAAACAAGTCTCCCTCACTCCCCAATTCTGAACATGGGGCAGCAGGGAAGCTGGAAAGGATGGTGCAAGTTACACCAAACCAGCTGCATTCCCTTCAACACCCCAAGTCCATGACTAAAATTAGCACTCAGAAGAGGAAATGTAGATCTAAAGTGTGAATGTGACCTTTATTTCTCTCTGAGGGGCCCATTCTTTAGACCCCAATAAACACTATTGTTCCCTGAGGGTAATGGGACAAAGGTAGCAAGTGGTCATAACATTGCTTTTTGCATAAAGCAACAACTCTTACTCTTAGACTTACGGAATACATTTTTGTGAACAGAGATGACTCTCACTGACAGTTGTGCAGGCTGGTAACAGAGTCAGGCCAGCAGAGCAGCCAAAATTCCCCATGAGGGATGTATGAGTTTTAAGAACACTCTGCAGGGTCCCTAGATGACTTTTCTTTACACCAGGCCAGGTATCTTTGAAAAACAGGAAGTCAGGAGTTGCCACCTGCGATCTGCCCAGGCTCAGTACTGAGACAAATGTATTCTGGTAGTTAAGAATCAAGTGCAGGAAAAATTAAGCCATGCTCCTTTCTTCCATGTATGAACTCTAGGTTTTGATCGAATGTGGTAGATGTTTCTTTCTTGATGGAGAACATAAGTGAAATATATATATAAAGCTCTAATAATCCAGTACAAAACAAAACACAGTCCTGGGTATGGCCCTACAAAGTTCCTTTCACATGAGTAATCTCAAACTAGTTACAAAAGATGAGATTAGTGGGCCTTAATTCATTTGTTTTGATGTTCTCTCTCTCATTTTGTATATATAAATATAAAAAACAACAACTATTTATTAAGCAGGATGTTTAAAAGCAAACAGTTTAATGATCCTTAACGATCACCAGAGACAGCAAAATAATGCTGCGGGAACAGCTCTAGTTTACTCTTTCTAAAGGCACACCTCATACTTTTTTTCTGGGCCTTCAGATATATTCTCATGATACATACGTTTTGTGTAACAAGCCTCAAAAATGTGGACCGAGTCCGAACTTCACATCTCTGGAGGGTCTTGATACCTCTGGTGGCAGCTCTTCCATGCCTGATGAACATCATGGGACTCTCCTTCTTATCATCATAAAAATGGCAGTTTCCCACATTTACACAGCTGTTCGATTCACAGGGCAGATCTTGAAATGTTTTTGAACACTACTCTGAAGTTTCCTTAACTTCTGTGTTCTAATTAAATATGTTTTTCTGCAGGGATCAAAAACCATGGCTAAAAGTCACAGCAATTTTCTTAACAAACATGCTCAAGAGCTATTGCTTCCCATTGCACGAGGCCAAGGGCCAGACGTGCAGTTCCATTACAAGCACCCTACAGAAACATATAAAAACACTCATAAAAAATGCATTTGTTTATATGGCAAAGAGATATGAATGAATTAATACTCTACACAGAAACTACCACAATATTATTAGAGTTTATTAAAACTGCAAGAATTTTATCGAATCTTAAATCATGTCCCCTTCCTTCTTTCCTCCCCACATGCATCAATGGACTCTTGTGTTTTGGTTTGCAAATATTTAAAGTGGTGTGTCAAGTCCTGCTGCAGAAGCCTGATGGTCATGCCATGCTATGAATAACAGACTGAAAGCAGGGAAAACAGTTCCTAAATCAAATTACGACTCTTGGGGATAAACACATTTCCAAATGATGTAATTATAACAATATGTCACACTCTGCTGAAGACCTCATATAACATTAAAATAAAGAATGAGTGGGTAGGAAATATAAGCAACGGATGACATAATATTGTTCCATGCCAGTTTTTGCCTGTTTTCAATCAGGCCAGATGTCAGAAAGTGACTTGGGAGGAAAAAAAAAAAATCTCACTAACAATCAAGGGAATTTCTGTTTAAGTCAGAGGCCTGTGCACCAAGATCACATTTGACCTTGTAATATAAATAAAGTAACTCTAATGAAGTGTATACAGAGCCTGGGAAAGACAAGCCCCCCTGCCTACCCCCTCATACTGAGTCCCAAATAAACACAGCAATATGACTTAAGACATGCTTACAGAAAAGTTTATTATTTTATTTTCACCCCTGTATATATTCCATGCCAGTAAAAACTGCTGCATCACAAGCTCTTAATTTAGTCCCTTTTAGACACAAGAGGACCTTGGATGATTGATCCTAAACATGCCTGCACTAAATAACTCATAAATGAGCTGACAGAAAACATGTATCTCAAACTCAGTTAAATGCTTTGTATGCACAAGTGAAACGAGTTGTATCTGGTTCAGACCTGAATTCTTGGTATGGTAGTAAATCGCATTATCAGCCTACAAAGTGAAGTTACCTGATTCTATCAAAACTGAATAAACTCCATTGTGGCTTTGCTATAATCCCCTTACAAGAACTGTGTGCATCATTATTTACCCAACTGTTATGTGGGTGGAAACAGGAGACATTCACCTCTGGCAAGTATGTGTGCAACTTCTCTCAAGTCAATACAGTTGCACCTGCTTATACCAGCAATGAAGCTTGTCTCTGATGTCAACAGTGATATTATCTAGAGATAAAACAGTTCCTGTTTTGTCTGAAAAGTGAAATACTTCAAAATATGTCAAGTCACTTGCAAATCCTGCCCATAAAGGAAACAGGAAAAGCTTTACAAGAATTACTTCCATTAAACAAGTAGCTTTTGGGGCTAGAAATCTTGAAGAGATTCACACCCTCCCTGCACTCCCCTCCTGCTAGGAATCTTCCATGACAGCTCTGGAGCCTGCCAAGCCCTGGTTCTTGCTTGGACAATGACAGCATCCTTACTGGGAGCCCAGAAAAGCTCAGTGCTAAAGACAACTGCCAGGCAAAAAGTAGGCAGCTTTCTGCCTATTTACCAGCATCTTTCCAGGCGCTGTGAGTGATCAAGACTGAAGTAAAACCACTGCTCACTAGAAGAGGAAGGGGAAAAGGGAGGGAAAACGATGAAAAAGCAACGAAGCACATTTCCTCTGCCAGTCCTCCTTATAGAATCAGCCATTTATGCAGTCCTCTTCCCCCAAACTCCCTTCATCTCTATCACTCCTAGGCTCATTTAAAACTCCTTTTTCTTTCATCGATATGCCTCAAGTTTCTCCCCAGTCTGGCCATTCTCATATACAAAACAACCAATCAAAAACCCAAACCCAAGAAAACCATAAAACTCACTTCACCTCATACTTAGTACATTTTGGATACCACAACTACAGAATTATCTGTTTTAAAGATGACCGCAGTTAGGATTGTGAAGAAGCCATAAAACCAAGTTTCCATTGGGTAAAATTCCCTCCTTCCAACCAGTTTATCAAAGGAACCCAGGTGGCCCAAAGCTCCCAATGTCTATTACTGAAGACTGCTGATCTACCAGAACTTCCATTCGTACAGAAATAGAAGCTGCCCTTTAAATGGGACCTGGCAAGAAATACTGGAACTTCTACACTTCTTGACCTTAAAAATACCAACTAAAAATTGCATGGACTCATTCAGCTGATGTCATTGGCTTGTGTTTCTGGGACTCGTCTCAGTTTTAATGGAACATTTGCCTCAATTTTAATGAACTGGCTGTCCAATGAGCATGTGATGGACCAGGTAGTCTGGAAGCTTGCCCAGCTCATTCTGATTTGAGACAGGTTGGGTGAGGAATCTGTTCTGTAGTGCCGGCAGCAAAAAAGGGCACATAGTGAAATCTGCAGTTAACATTTCTGGAAGCACATAATTTTTTATTATTATTTTTATATGATAAATTATAATAGCCACAAGCAGGAACCACTGTCCCTATGTGAGACACACTGCATCTGCAGAGATATACAGCTATACCACAACATGCAGTTCATGACTACTATGGGAGAAAGGTACACAGCAGAGTTTAATTAGTTGTTGATACTGGAGCACAGATATTTGGAGATAATCACTGACATTACTGAAATATTGCCAAGATTGTGTTCATCCTTCCTCCCTCTACACAGAATAAAAATTCACTGAATCCTATGAAATTAAGCATAAGCACTGAAACCAACTCCCTGAAGATTACTGACTGGGAGGAGCCAATTAACTCCATCTGGTCCTTAATCCTCAGGAAATTTGCTACAGTCAAGTGAATGCTGTTACAAAATTAACAATCAACTCAGATTATAAAATTTATATTTGTTTTGTTGTACTTCCTACACTATATCTAGTTAGTGTACATGAAAAGTAGTGAAAATTACTTTCAGCTGTATTCAACATCAGCCAAGCACTTGTTTCTTAAGTCTAAACCAAACGCTACCTTTAATTCCATAATATTTTTCATGCCAATGCATCCCAAAGCTCTTTGTTTACAAGAAGCTCTACCCTGTAGTTTAGGATATAGAGTTTCATATTACACCTAATTAAGCTGAAGAGGGAATTTGAAGAACTAAAACCTGTACAAAGTACCAAAATGGATGAGGAGCAGATCGAGAGCTTATGGGTCAGGATTAAAGGGAGGGCACGGACAGGTGATATTGTGGTGGGGGTCTGCTACAGGCCACCCAACCAGCAAGACCGAGAGGATGAGGCCCTCTATAGACAGATAGGAGAAGCCTCACATTCACAAGCCCTGGTCCTCATGGGGGACTTCAACCACCCCGATACCTGTTGGAGGGACAACACGACAGGGCATAAACAATCCAGGAGGTTCCTGGAATGCGTTGATGACAACTTCCTTCTCCAAGCGATAGAGGAGCCAACAAGGAGACGTGCTATGCTGGACTTCGTTCCCACCAACAGGACGGGCTGGTAGGGAATGTGAAGCTCGAGGGCAGCCTTGGCTGCAGTGACCACAAAATGGTGGAGTTCAAGATCCTCAGGGCACCAAGGACAGTGCGCAGCAAGCTCGCTACCCTGCACTTCAGGAGAGCAGATTTTGGCCTCTTCAGGGATCTGTTTGGTAGAGTACCATGGGATACAGCCCTGGAGGGAAGAGGGGCCCAAGAAAGCTAGTTAATATTCAAGGGTCACCTCCTCCAAGCTCAGGAGCGATGCATCCCAACAAAGAGGAAGTCAGGCAAAAACACCAGGAGGCCTATGTGGATGAACAAGGAGCTCCTGGACAAAATCAAACACAAAAATGAAGCATACAGAGGGTAGAAGCAAGGACAGGTAGCCTGGAAGGAATACAGAGAAATTGTCCGAGCAGCCTGGGATCAGGTTAGGAAAGCTAAAGCCCTGATAGAATTAAATCTGGCCAGGGACATCAAGGGCAACAAGAAAAGCTTCTACAGGTACGTCAGTGATAAAAGGAAGACTACGGCAAATGTGGGCTGTGGACCCTCTCTGGAAGGAAATGGGAGACCTGGTTACCCAGGACATGGAGGAGGCTGAGGTACTCAACTTTTTTGCCTCAGTCTTCACTAGCAAGTACTCCAGCCACACTGCCCAAGTCGCAGAAGGCAAAGGCAGGGACTGGGAGAATGAAGAACTGGTCACTGTAGAAGAAGATCAGGTTCAAGACCATCTAAGGAACCTGAAGGTGCACAAGTCCATGGGACCTGATGAGATGCATCCATGGGTCCTGAGGGAATTGGCGGATGAAGTGGCTAAGCCATTATCCATCATATTTGAGAAGTCATGGCAGTCCGGGGAAGTTCCCACTGACTGGAAAAGGGGAAACATAACTCCCATTTTTAACAAGGGAAAAAAGGAAGACCTGGGGAACTACAAGCCAGTCAGTCTCCCCTCTGTGCCCGGCAAGATCATGGAGTGGATCCTCCTGGAAACTATGCTAAGGCCCATGGAAAATAAGGAGGTGATTGGTGACAGTCAACATGGCTTCACTAAGGACAAATTGTGCCTGACAAATTTGGTGGCCTTCTACAATGGGTTTACAGCATTGGTGGATAAGGGAAGAGCAATGGACATCATCTGTCTGCGCTTGTGCAAAGCGTTTGACACTGTCCCACATGACATCCTTGTCTCTAAATTGGAGAGACATGGATTTGTCGGATGGACCACTCGGTGGATAAGAAATTGGCTGGATGATCGCACTCAGAGAGTTCCAGTCAACGGCTTGATGACTGAATGGAGACCAGTGATGAGTGGCATTCCCCAGGAGTCGGTATTGGGACCAGCACTGTTTAACATCTTTGTTGGTGACATGGACAGTGCAATTGAGTGCACCCTCAGCCAAGTTTGCCAGTGACACCAAGCTCAGTGTTGCGGTCGACATGCTGGAGAGAAGGGATGCCATCCAGAGGGACCTCAACAGGCTTGAGAGGTGGGCCAGTGCAGACCTCATGAAGTTCAACAAGGCAAAATGCAAGGTCCTGCACATGGGTCGGGGCCATCCCAAGCACAAGTACAACAGGCTGGGCAATGAGTGGATTGAGAGCAGCCCCATGGAGAAGGACTTGGTGGTGCTGGTTGACAAGAAGCTCTACATGACCCAGCAATGTGTGTTTGCAGCCCAGAAAGCCAACCATATCCTGGGCTGCATCAAAAGAAGTGTGACCAGCAGGTCCAGGGAGGTAATTCTCCCCCTCTACTCCGCTCTCATGAGACCCCAGCTGGAGTACTGCCTTCAGCTCTGGGGCCCCCAACATAAGAAGGACATGGACCTGTTGGATGGAGTCCAGAGGAGGGCCATGAAGTTGATCAGAGGGCTAGAGCACCTCTCCTATGAAGACAGGCTGAGAGAGTTGGCATTGTTCAGCCTGAAGAAGAGAAGGCTCCGGGGAGACCTTGTAGCAGCCTTCCAGTAGTTAAAGTGGGCCTACAAGAAAGCTGGAAAGAGACTTTTTACTAGGGCATGTAGTGATAGAACAAGGGGTAATGGTTTTAAACTGAAAGCACATGAATTTATATTAGACATAAGGAAGAAATTTTTTACTGTGAGGGTGGTGAGGCACTGGAACAGGTTGCCCAGAGAGGCTGTGGATTCTCCATCCCTGGAAGTGTTCAAGGCCAGGTTGGATGGGGCTTTGAGCAACCTGGTCTAGCAGAAGGTGTCCCTGCCCATGGGAGGGGGGTTGGAACTAGATGATCTTTAAGGTCCCTTCCCACCCAAACCATTTTATGATTTTAAACATATCTGATTCTATATAATTATTCTCAGGTTCTTTATTTACTTTTAAATGGTAAACATCTCACACCTGCCATAGAAGTAAACAGAAACATGCCTAAAAATGGTGCTAGTATGACTTCAACAGGAGGTATTTAATGTTACCCAACTGCAGTGAATCTTCAAAACCTACAGAATGGTCTATGTGAATTTCTACCATCTACATTTAAGTAGTGATTCCCCCCCCCCAGTTTTCATTAACATCGTTTCCTTTTTTTGTTTTCCTTTAAGTCCCTGGCCCCAACATTAAATTCAGTTAAAGTAACTGAATGACACAAGTCAAGCTAACAGTTCTAAGAAACCCAAATTTTAAAAAGCAGTTCAATGTCAAGGTATTTTGTCACGCAAGTCAATCAAAGTTGCGAGTCACTCAAGTCACAATCTGATTTTGTGAGTGAATTAAACCATATACTATCTACCCAGCATATGTGTGGGTAAAAAGATCTGGCAAAAGGAACAGTGAGAAATTTCTGGAACAGAATAAAATTTCTTCTTAATTCCATGAAATGCAGTTGATCCAAACTAACTGCTTTTCCTCTCTCAATACTCTAAGTGAAATGTTATATTGCCTCACTCTACATTAATTTAATCATCTTTGAAAAGATACAGGCTTTTGTCTACGTATATAAAAATCTAACAGCTCAAAAACGATGTTTCCCACTCATGATTTACATTCCAGAACTCTCCCCTGCAAAGGACAATTTGTTTACATTTCACTCCTTCAGATGCTTGTTGAGTAAGCTGTCATACTTGGATTAAATCAGTTCTTCTCATTCTACTGGCAGCTAGTAATGCAAGAAACCAAAAACTCTTCCAGTTGATTGAGTTCCCTCAATAGGAGAGCTGGCATTTCCTCGCACAACTCCATTTAAGTGGAACAATAACAATATCAGGTTCCCTTCTAACAATAGCTCCAGTGTTATTTGGTGTTGCTGTCAAATATCTCAAGATGAAGACAAACTTAAGAATTCATGGATATCTCCCAAGAACGTTTTCTTATTCAGAAAAAAAAAAAATCCCAGGAAAAATAACACAGTGGGATTTGGTTTTGTGTTTTTTTGTTAGTTTTTTTTGTGGTTTGGTTTTTTTTTTTTTTTTTTTAAATTATTGGTATTCCTAAGAAATAAAGGATCCCTACAAACACTCCTACTGTTAGCGTTACTACCTTTCTACTACCACATACTTAAGAATTCAGTGTTATCAACATTATCATTTCATAGTTGAAGATACTGAAACTAAAAGTATAAATATTTCAGTCAGGTTTGAATAATGACTAAACTACGAGCAAAACACTGAACTTGAGAATCTTGATTTTCAGATCCTTGCTACTGCACAACTATGCTAAAAGTTAATCCCAGCTTAATCCAAGAATTTGGTCTGATTTCCGCTACTGGACTGAATACACTACAATGTCTGAGCAATGCCTGAACCTTTATTGACCAGCAATATGTACTCATGCACCTGTTACAGGGGAAACTGTGAAATAAAGCAACCTCCCGGTCAGTAAGAGTACACAGTTGTACTACATCTGGCCAGGATGGAGTTTGTTTTCTTCATAGCAGCCCATATGGTGCTGTGTTTTAGACTGGTGACCAAAATACTGTCGTTGGCACATCAGTGTTTTAGCCACTGCTGAACACTGACTGCTTGCTTACACAGCATGAAGACCTTCTCTGTTTCTCGCTCTGCCACCCATGTTAGGTTGGGAGGGGACACAGCTGGGGCAACTGACTTGAATCAACCAAAGAGTTATTCCATACCACTTAACATCATGCTCAGCCATAAAATGGGGTGGGGGTCTGGTGGGGAGGGCAGGGGGGTGAGTTTTTCCAAAGTAGCCATTGCTTAGATACTGGCTGGGCATCTGCCTGCTGGTGGTGACTGCCCTTGCATCATTTGTTGGGGGGGGGGTGGGGGGGAGGGTGTGGGGGTGTGTTTGTTGTGGTGCCCCCCCTTCACTTAAACTGTCTCTATATCTTAACCCACACTTTTTTTTTTCTTGGAGTTATTATATATTAATATAATATTATTATCTTACAAAATATAACTGGCAAGTTCACCAAAGCAGCAATCACCTGGAAAGATTCTGCTGTACAGAAAAGTAGTGGCAATCTGGCTGCAAGACACTTCACCGTCAGGGTGTTATTGCCTTCTGATGCTGAAGGGGAAGCTGAAGGGAGATGAAGTGTATTGTCAGTGAAGTGGAAAGATAATCTCTGAGCATCACAATCACTTTTTGAGTAGAGGCCAAAGATTACTGCAGTATCACACACTGGGGAAACAAACAACCAAAAAACAAAAAAACAGCCCTAGGCAACATAAAGGCAGCTGAAAACCATCCTGCCCATGAATCATTATCCTCCTCTGAATTCAACTCATTCTGACTGTAGGATTTGGACTTAGGTGGAAAACTGAGATACTGCCTTTTGTTAAATTATGATGAACACTTGTGCTTCTGTGGTTCTTCAAAACCACTGAAAGAGACAAACAAAAGATTGTATTATTCCATTTTACCCTGCTGATGTGTACAAAGTTCCTCACAACCACAAATATTTATATTTGTCTCCTCACAACTAAAAGCTTTGTGAAAATTTATTAGACAGACTTTTCACTCCTTAACAGTTCAATTAGTGCAACTACCTAAACTGGAATCTCAACAGAGTACAGATCACCATTTGCTACCTCAAACTTTTAAACATTGGATCTGCTATTGAGGTTGGCTATCACAGTAAGAAAAAAGTCTGTTTCTACATGTTGTTACTCCTTTCCTTTCAAATACTAAATTAGATGCTTATATATTACCTCTCTCTCTCACAATGAGATCTTTTGTCATCTAAACCAAACACATTAGAAAAAAAAAAAAAAGGTCCAAAACCTTAGTAGTTGTTATTCAGCATTGTTCCACTTCCTTCAAGCAAGTTATAGTGATTTATACTAATATACCAACACAGGAGGTAGAAAAAAATAAGCATAAACAAAGCTGTTAGAAACCAGATCAAAATCTGTAACTCATGCTGACCCCCATTTCAAAGGCAGCCACAGCTAAGATCTAGGAGTGCTTTGTAAGGTCAACAGCAATAAGCTTAGCTCAAAAATGACTGAATAGTATGACAGGCTGCTTATGCCAGAGTTTATTGCTCTTCACATACCTTTATACTTCACAAATGCTGAAGAATAAAGTATCTCCTTTAACCAAATTACATGCTTTGAGGTTGAGGAATATCAGCCAAAAGCCTAGTTTTTGAGCAAAGATTAGCAGCATAGCTTGTTGTAAAAAAAAAAAAAAATTAAAAACACACTGGCTCAGATACAACTCTCCAGACATGTGACTTCTACTAAACCATGTTATCCACACACTGCTAGACAGCAGATGTTTCAAACAGTTGCCATTTGAACCAGGAAAACAACATTGATGGATGTTTGTTATTTTAAACTCCTACTAGGCACCCCAAGATACAAAAAAGGAGCAACATGGTATTTTTCATATTTATGTAATTTGTTAATCTGTCTGTTACTCCAGAAACAGGTGACTTATGAAGATAGTCCAAAGAAAGTAGAAAAAATAAAGCACAAGAAGCAAACTTCCAGCAATGTACTAACACTGTGTAAAGGTGCCTGAACAGATTTGTTCCACCAAGAGGTTGTTCGAAGCCTTGTTAATTGCTTTATCTGTTAATCTCAAAGTATGAAGTTTTAAGTCTTCAATGCAAGGAAGGACACCTGGTAAAAACAGGTACTGGTACCCACAGGAAGGTGCTAGTCTTCAAGCCAGGCCATTATAAATACAGAGGACTAGAACAAAACATATGAAGAGGCTACAGAGTGATCCCCCTCCTCCCTCTGCCCTCCCCTTAGCCTAGCAGGAGCAACCTTTTCCTAAAAGGTGCTAATGAGTCATAAAAGATAAGCTGGGAACAGCAGGGTGTGTTACATGTTCCAACAGGCATCAAACTTATAACCAACACTTCCATGTTTTGAACACTATATTGCTTTTTGTCTTCACTTCCTAACCAATACAAAGAGCAAAGCAAAGGAACACTGAAGCACTGAATAAAACAGAGGTTGGGTGGGAAAGTTCATAAAAGCCAAACCAAGGAATATTTCAATAAAAAGAAAAAAAAATACCTGCTGGCTTCAAAATCTCTATACCAATATCAAAAATGGTATTATAAAACAAAAAACATTTCAATCTGTAGAGTCAAAGCTCACCACTGAGCGGAAATACAAAGAGAAAAGTGACTCTAACATGGATATCTCTCCTATTTTCATATTTTAATTAGGAGCAACAAAAAGCCAGTTGCCATTAGTCAAATGGTTCATGGTTTTAGTTGCCCCCACGGCTTCTATTGCCACTCATGAAGAGAAGCCGAGGCTCAACCAATGCTGAAGAAATTCAAGCATATCAGAAACTGAAAAAATTTTATAGTAGACAAAAATTCAAAAGTGACAGCATGCGAACAGTTTATTGGCATAACTGACAGAGGCAGATGCAGCAACATGAGAATGCTTTCAAAACCAGTGAGGAGAAGGCAAAAAAATTGGAAGCTTTGGGTGAGAAAGAAAGTCTTTTTCCAGCTGTAATACTTTTGATCCAAAGGGGTCTGAGAAAATAAAACAAATACTCATTTTCCTTCACCTTGGAAATCCAGAATGAAAATGAAATGCAAACAGAGTTGAAATGGCACTTTGCACTTCTTTTACTACCTTTTTCCTTTAGAGAGGGTAGCAAACTTACACTGTTGTGAAGTAGGCAGGTATAATCCCTATTTCACAGCAGGGACATGCTGCGACATGTCTATATTAAGAACTAAGTCTAGGACAAAGGCTGGAATAGATTTCAGATCTCATGATTTCTACTCTTAGACTGTCACCACAAGGCTACCTCTATTCACCGTAAATATGGCTATTACCTGTGGAGTCCCCCCAGAATTGTTGTTCTGAGATGATAGCTAAATTTACCTCTAATGAAAGATTCATGGAACTGAAAGAGACTTCACAGGGAGTTTGTCTGTAGGACATGTGTAAGCAGGAAACATAAGTAGTCTTATAGAAAAGCTTTAGCAAACTACAATCAACAGTTTCTGCAATAAAAGTCACGGAAGAATCATCACTAACCGGGTATCAACAGATAGTCACTGCAGGAAGAGGTAACATTGCACTGCTGACATGCACGATTAACACTACATTGCTCACTCTTGATCCTGCTCTGTGGTACTTTAACAAACCTGTGACTGGTTTGTGCTTTTTGAAGAAAGCTTTTGATAGAAGTCATAGACAAAGGCTAATTTCATATGCTTATGTTTATAATCACATACATAAAGCTGTGAAGTTTAAACACACTCACCCCAAAAGATAATTTATCATGCCTTCTCATTTGTGTAAATGCTTACTGAGAAGCACAAAACTGGAAAATGGAAGTCCTCTGTACACGGACATACAAGACAACCAGTAATACGGTAATGAAAAGACAGGGTCACAGCAACATGGCTACAATCCAATATAATGCAGGCATGGCACTTGAACTATAAAGGCAGAGGAATATGTCAAAATCCTGGTTTAAGATAGTCAACAAGTCCATTTTTGCAACTGTAAAGGGAAATATGCAACTTCTTGCCTGTCCACAGACAATTAGAAGGTCAGTAAAAGGCAGATGCTCTTGATCCTTTTGTATCCTGCCTTGGAATAAAAAGAAAAAACTAAGCCTGCCAGCATGAGCTCAAGCATTCTTCTGGCACACCGCAAAGGCAATCAATAGCACTGAGAACACCTGTTATTCAGAGGGACTAAAGAACAGCAAGCCTCTGAAGCTTTCTGCACTTTTTACTTCCAGCTCAAGAGCTTTAGGATAAACACAAGGTACCCAACAGTATATTTTAAATTATTCTAAGCATATGTATTTTTTTTTGAAAGCACAAAAGCCTGTGCCTGCAGATGATGAAAGAATTCTGGATCACCTAAGGAGGCAGACATTGTGTATTTCTTTGGTATGGGTTACAGCACATTTAGCAGAACTTTGCCATTTATCCCAGTCCAGGAAGAAATGCAGCATGAATGACTCTGCAAGGGCCAGCACTGCAGCACATATATTGATTTTGTGCTACAACATGATAGCCACAATATCACTGACTGAAACAACTGAATTAATTTCATAGAATGGTAGAATACTAGCAAATGAGAAATACAGGCTTTGAAAGTAATAGGTTTCTTCTGTTTACCAACAAGACTTCCTTCAAAAAGTCATTCACCATACCAGCAGAAAGCCCATTATTCCCCGCTGACAGAGTAATTCATTGTTGGTAGGACCAAATTATTTTCTAGTCATTACTTTTCTCGGGTAGCCCCACCTCTCTGGATATACTTATTATTTTACAGACTGGCATTTTGAAAACTAGACCAATTTAAAGCAGTCAGATGCTAAGGTGCAATAAGAGGAACTCAGCTGAGCTGATGTAACAGATCAACTGCTGCTGAAAACAGGTCCCATGCTCCCTCCTCCTTTCAGCATTCCCCTTTCCAGCCACATGTTCCTGATGCTTTCCTTGTATCAGCTCTGATATTCACGTGATCCTTCAGTGAGTCAATTCACTGGCAGAAAGCTAATCTATCCAGAATGAGCCTTCTGCAAGTTGGTAACCTCAATCAATTTACCAAGGGACCAGATGAACATCAGAACAAGTGAGGGAGGAAAAAGAAGCCGGACTACTCCCAGCAGCAACAAAAAATGCTAATTTGGCTTGGCTGCCTCTTCAGATCTGATCTTTAATCTCTCATGAACATCAGAGAGCAGAATGTAACTTTCATAATGAGTTATGAAGTTATTAATGTATTTTGTTACCTAAAAGGATTCCATCCTGTATCAGAACACAGCTAGATATTCTTGCAACTGTATTGGTTCTGTCCATGTAGGGAGAATGCTGTATATTCACTATCTGCAATCCTTACTCATGTTAAGCAGTAAATTTTTTCTGCAAGTAGCACCAGTGAAGCTGATAGAACTGTTTTCAGAACATGCTAGCATTTTCTGGAAAGGTAGTAGAATCTGGTCTCACCATAAAATGTGGATTCAACAATCACCTCTCTCTAATACACCTGCTATTTAATCTTCTCTATGTAAGTCACAGAATCGTAGAATCATAGTGTTTCCATACAGAGAATGCACAGAAGGCAGAGCTGCTCGGTAATCTGTAGCTATGTTGAGTGCCATTTTTCTTACAGTGAATGAATTATAATGAATTATATCATGAATTTGTCTTCACATTAAACTAATTTATCATTGTTCGACATGGTTCATGTTGCCTCGTCACTCAGTTTGGTTAACAACACATTACTTAAATTAATACCCTGATTTGCTGCATACTTTCATCAACATCACTTTTCCCATAAGAAATTGATTTGCCTTTCTACTTGTACTTTAAGAACTACATGGCAAGAAGTAATTCTTGCCAAGTAACTTTTATGCTTATGTATGCAAAACAGAAAATTCCTATTAATTAAAAAAAGTTATCAATGCTGCAGTATGATTTGAATGAGTCTTTCTCATGCTATTATTTAATTTCAGGAAAGGGGAAAAAATATACCCAAAAGGTGTATTGTTATTCAGAGAGAAAATCTGTATGGTTATACCTTGCATAATGAGATCAGACTATGCCAAAATATTATCCTCACAAACATCAACATTGTGAAGTTCTTAGTTTTGTTACATGAAAAAATGCCATCTTAAAATTTTTTGTGATCCCTGTAATATGAAAACATGAATTCTGTCCTTCCACAAGGGCCTAGATTCCCTAATTTCTGAACAGAAGTGTACTCAATTTCCTGAACCTTCCCCCCAAAAAGTCAAAGAAACTAGAATTCAGAAAGAGACTTCAAGCTTGTGAAATTTTATCCAAACACCTCCCATTTCCAGGGAGGCTTGATACAGCATGTTAGCCCTGCTCACTGTATGTGGGTACCACCAGAGGGTCCCACAATCACATGCATCAAAGCAAACAGCTAAGGATTTGGGAAAAAAACTTTTGTTTTAAGCCTTTAAATATAATTATATTTCAAATATAAGCATAGATACTCAAAGTAACACCTACTGCTTTGGAGTGTCACTACACACTGCAATATACAAGTGAGTTTTGTACAGCCAGTAGCATGCTTTTCACACTGGAAGTTCTGAGGCAAGAGCTATAGGCAGCCTAATTTGTTACACATGAAGCAATTAAGCCCTCCTTAGTTCACACATCACATGCATACAGTTCCAAAGGGGTACGTCATTCTTCACTAGAGACAGCATAAACAGAAGGTTATCAATATCGTCAATACTGCAAGAATAATAGTTTAGATTTGAGTTCATAACAGGACATTCAGAGAAACCAAAAGGAGGTAATCTACTGAGAAAATACCAGTCCATTCTTTCACCAACATAAAGGAATTATGTTACCAACACTGGCAGGAAAAACAAATACTAGAATTTCAGGATCAATGTGATCTTCAGTTTAAAACAAAACAAAACAAAAACTAACCAACAAAAAACATTCAAGCACACGCAGTGCCTCAAATAAAGCAATCCTTTGTGTTAGGGGAACACAAAACCGCTGTTCATTTAACCTAGAGGCTGTTCCCAAAGCAGGACTCGATTTAACAAAGTCAAAGCTTCCACCTTGTTACAATATACTGGCACTCCCCATGCTTTTGCCATAGCCTGCCTTTTTAAATAAGCTTTACTTCATTCAGCAAAGAAGGAGCTCTGCTCTTCTTCCGCAAGAACCCTGTGAAATACTGTACAATTAAGTACAAGCTACAGCAGAGATCTGAAAATTCAAGCCCTCAGCTTTTCATGGTCTTGTGCAAATACATCTTTCTTAGATGCAACACTGGGAGCTACAGACTGACTGCGTGCTGATGGCAGGAAATCTGGAGCCAGGTCTCCCAGGTTTCATTTCAGGCAGCTTTTGATTTGCTATGTGATACTAGGCAAGTCGCTTCCCATTATTTATTTATAAATTACATCTAATTATCTAGAAGGCCTAATTAGCTCATCTGGAAAGTGATTTGAAATGCACAGATGAAAGATAG
This sequence comes from Aquila spilogaster, assembly GCA_024606505.1. Taxonomy (NCBI): domain Eukaryota; kingdom Metazoa; phylum Chordata; class Aves; order Accipitriformes; family Accipitridae; genus Aquila; species Aquila spilogaster. The sequence continues at coordinate 48,954,593 of JANHGO010000042.1, read as the reverse complement.
TGTGTATTTCTCAACTCTTGTCATCTGTGCCAATAAAATACTTATTTCACAACAATTAGATCTAATTGTACTTTTGATAGCTGCTGCCTCATCCCTAGAAATTCCAGCTCTCAAGTCACAAATAGAAAGACTCATCGGGATGCAATGTTAATGAAGTGGTATGTGAAACATCTATAGATAAGGTTAATATTCTAAAGGCCTTTTTGCAATCACTCAACATGTAGTGAAACTTTTTTCCCAATTGGGTTTCCACTCAAATGGAAACTTAAGAGATTTATTTTTAAACTGTCTCCCATCTCTATCACAGTATAAGTGTTTCCAGCACTGCTTTGGGTTTGTCTGAAAAAAAAAATTGGCCTAAGAAACTAAATCTAATCTTAAGATTGACTAAAATATTCTAGAAAGCTTTAGTAACTATGTCTTGCTACTTCGCTTAGAAGCCCTACATTCACTTTCTGAGTATTTGCAAAACATTAATAGGACCCTCAGACCAGACACAAAGCTTGACCTTGGGACAGGGACTGGGTGAGATGGGCTGAAATAAAATGGAGTCTGAGAGTAGGCAGTGTGAAGCGCTATGGAGGTTGCACCTCCCATGCTGTAAGTCATGAGCCAGCGCGAAAGAGGGATTCCAACAGACCACAAACAGGAGAAGAGAGGCTTACTGAACCCAGCTACTCTCTCTGACTGAGTCTAGTGTCCTGTACATACAATGGCTGGTACAGGATGTTTCAGCCAAAAACATAAGAAATTATGCAGGCAACAGCTGTAGAGTAATCAATTCAGCATGCAAATCTCTTGTTAAAGAAATGAAAGTTAAGAGCACATGTCCTGAAACACAAACACCCATCTGTTTAGGTTTTCTACATTCTAATCCTGACTATTTTCAACCCAGTATTTTTTCCTTCTCTGTATGAACTGGGATTTCAAAACAAGCCCAAATTTCAATGTTCATTTTGACTGTAAGCACTCTGTGGCCCAAACCACCTCATCTTGTGCATATGTACTGTACACGTGTTAGCTTAATGGGTTCCCAGCCTTAGTTACATTCTACCATCCTACATACTCCTGGAGTAAAGAAATTTAAATATAAAACTAAGTATAGTCAGTCTACTTGGCATGACTTCTTTTTTTAAAGGCAAATTATTTTCAAAAACACACATCATTTTAAACAACATAAACCACTATTTTCAGTAAGAAAACAGTCCAACTTTTAATACACCACGACCAAGACAAAGTCATATGGTTTACGATCTCCTCTGGATGAGGTCACATCTCAACACTTCATTCACTCATTCGGACAAAAGGAAAAAAAAAAAAAAAAATCTTGCTTCGATTTACTCTGTCCCCAGTTGCTGCTGGTAAATAGATCTGCTGTCAGCTTCCTGGAAGATGATCTCCCACAGAATCAGGGAGGTGCTGCTGTTGAACAGGGAGGTGGCTGCTGCTGCAAACACAACTCTCAAAGTAGCAGAGAAATCTGGCTCCATCAGCAAGTGAAGGGGGTGAGGCACGGGAACCTGTGACTAACTTGATTGCACAGACGACTACAGACATGGTCAAACTAGCTAACCATCTTTGTACCTTTCTTCTCTATACTTGTCCATACTTCTGTTGCTTATGTTTCCCATTATGTTACCCCAGAGAAGAAAAAGGAAATTAGATCTTTTTGTTGTTGTTGGATACAACCCAAGTGGAAAATACATAATTTTTCCCTCCCTGCTAGACTCTGTGGTCTCTCATTCCCTCATTTCAGCAACATCCATGTTTTCTCACCAAGTCACATGGTGGGGAGAATGCTGCTGCTATTCAAATTGTTGGTCCTATTATAGCTTAACAAAGTCAATTTTGGCTCAGAACACAGGTTTGGTAAAATGAATAATTGTCCTCTTTTTTTTTTTTATACCAAAACAAAAACCATAAGAACGGCTTTTATAAAAAACACTGTACCACACCTTCCCACTACAGCACAACTCTGTGTTTTATTTCTCATCAGTGATGAGCAATCAGTATTTCTTTCAAACACAGGTATTAGGGAGACAGTACTTTATTCTCTGAATTTCTCAGAAGATGTGGCAGAAACCAGTTACAGCCAAAGAAAATTAAAATTAAATGTGGGAATCTCCATGAAATTTTCTGTACAGAAGGGACATAGAGTAGGGCAGGGGTGCTAAAGTGAATTTGAAAAGTTTGGTGTACCTCTGAGGCCCTACTTGGTATGCCTGCATCCTATTCCATCAGCTACATTCTCTTTCTGTCCTTTCGTACCACAAGATTCAGCTTCTGTCCGCAACTCATCACAACCTCCAAATATCAGAGGCACAACCCAAATTTACTGAAGTGATGCAAATTCAATAGCCCCTTACTTTTAAACTGACAACATGACAAACAGGAGAAATAAGGAGCTGAAAATACATCTGACATTGAATAGTGACTATACCTGAGTATTTAAAGTTATGTGCATGAACAAATGGTGCATAACTCACTGGGCAGAGGAGACAACAGGAGAAGAGAGAGTCTTCACAACACTTGGTGCCTCCTAATCGCAGGACCCAGGAACACAGTACAGAACACACAGTACATAACTCACACTTACGTCTCGCTAGCACAGGTGGGTACTACCAGCACTACTGTCACACTGACATGATACTCAGCCACCTAAGTAGTCAGGGAAATAAGGCCATCAGACCATTCCATGTCCCTTTCTGCCACACAACCCTAGTAGGAGTAGGTGCACCTTTTATTTCTTCTTCCTCTTTCATGCTGTAGAGTATGCCCAAAGGTTACAAATTACTACAAACATACAACAAAATCTGGATGCTTTTGTATCTGGTACCTTAACAACACCTACCATCAAAGAAGAGACTTTTCAAGGAAAAACTTCTGTCTTTGCCAACTTATCAGGCACTTGAGATCCTAGCCAAAGGGCAGAAGTAGATTATGGTGCCTCTGTGTGATGTCCATGATGTATGAGTAAAGTTTAACCCTGCAGTATGAGCAATCCAAACATCACAGATGTTTGTTTCTGTGTACTAGTCTGAAAGTAAAACCTATTAAAAATTGCTGACATGCTTCCATTGACCAAATTGAGAAGAGCACAAGAAAGTACTATGCAGATAAAATTGTTTTAAATAATTAAACAATATTTCATTGTTTGTAAGTGGTTACCAGTAGTAGAGGAAAACTAATGTCTTGTCAAAAATATTTTTTTTTTACCTGACATCTCACAAAATAACACGAAGACAGACTTCTATGCTTTTAGTTTACAAGCAGCATCATATACACTGCTGTGTCTGAATGCCTATATGCATAACAAAAGCAGAAGAATTACTTAAGAAACGTGAATGGGTTGCAAATGGTTCTGTATTATTTCTCTCATGACTATAGCACCCCTTTTACCTGGCCTGAACACAAGGGAGCCTGTCATTCTTCACTGCTGCAATATGAAACAAAAATATTCCTCTTTCCTGCATTTTTAATTATCAGCTCAATTGGGAATAAACTAGTTGTATTACGATCACCAAATAGGCAACAGTTAAATAATTACACAAAACATTTTTGCTTTTTCTTAAATGTAACAAAACTTTTCAAACAAGTTTTTCCTCCCTTTCTCATACCACAATGTAACTGTTTTTAAAAAGTATACAACTTCTCTGCAACTGAAAAAAATGGAAAAATATCAGTCTGTTGTCACATTAATATTCAGACAATTAAAAGGTGTACCACCTGCAAAGCACTTTGCTGACATATAAACTATATTTTAGTTATTATATCACTAATTTAACATTAGCAACAGTTAAAACAGAAACAGTTCACTGTGTTCAAATCAGCTGGCATTGTTGTGACAAGTGGACTGGGTAAAAGATGACCAATTACTTTTTTCTCTTTTTTTTTTTTTTTAAATGATTCCACAACAGCTTAGTACCTCTGCCATGATGTCACACTGCCCCATCTGTGGGTATTACTGCCACTGAAAAATTTTCTCATATCAGGAGGATCTTGTATGACAGAGGCCCCTTGCCTGCTCCTTCACCATCACATTTCTACACTGCAACACTGAATGGCAAAGCCAGCTGCTAAAATAACCCACAGAGCAAATGGAAGCTTGTTCCGACACCCCTCCTGCAGCTCTGAAACACAGCGGGCAGCAGCTCAGCGAGGACCCAGGAAGCACAGGAAGGGCTGAAAGACATGCTTGCACAGTCCCAGTAAACCACACTGCTAGTGCTTCTCAGCTGTGTGAAAACATATGTTAAGGCTACTGGGGCAAGGTGAACACATGGCAGAAGTTAAATAGACTAAAGTAGCAGTATTTAAAAAAGCAGCGATGCTGTATCAGAACTTAGCCCTATGGCACTACGTTGTTCCCAAACTTTCTTCAGTTTTTATGGAACATTTATATTATATTTATAAAATTAATGCACAAGAACGAAGCTTCTCAAGACATCAAGTCTACTATCCTGCTATCAGAGCTGCAACAAAATATAGTACTTCCCTCGAGCTGACCAAAGCCCATTTCAAAGTCACTACTGTGGGCAGATTTACAACTACACTGCTAACTGATGACATAACCAATTCTAATCTCCACAATAAGCATAAGTCACTTTTCAACTTAACTAGTATTTTTTTTGTACCATCAGAGGAGTTCAGCCTATACTTCACTTCTCCTGCACAGGGAAAACCCCTATGTTCCTACCCCTTCTGACCTTCAGCTTGGCACAGTAAACAAGCAAAGGTTTTTCAGTCTCCTTTCAAAAGAGGCTTGGTGTTCGTGACAATAGTTGTTGCTCTTCTTTAAACTAATTTCTTCTTGGTATCTTTTAAAAACTGTTGATTTCCCACCAAATTCTACACAAAATCTCAAGAGTGCCTTGTGAGATGGCATTCAGACTTCCCTTTATCTGTAAGATGTACCTTATTTATTAATGTATATTTTAGAGTGCGAAGCCCAAGACCAGCTTGAAATATTTTTGGCATTTTACGTTTCTCAGACTGAAAAAGGCAAGACTCCTAATTGTTACGTCCCATTCCTACAAGTACTTATTCAGGTATTTAACTTTAAGCATGCAAGCAGTGCAGATATTGAAACACCTGCAGAAGAGTTTGCTGGATCTAAGCCTAAAGCAGAAAACTGGGATTTAAGATTCCTGGGGTTTATTCCTCACTTTTATTAAGAGCTCCCTTTGCAGTGTTTTGTATGTACTTAATTATATTTCTCCCATCTGTAAACAAGGAATATAATCAATCTATAACAGAGGGACATTTTAAAGCTTAATTAAATGGTATTAAAGTGCTTTGAAATCTTTAGATGAAAGGTGCTGCATAATAGTGAAATAGCATTATTGGTATTTTCATTTCTCTAGCAGACTTTAATAGTAAATATTCCTTTCACCCTCATGCCCTGTACATACTAGAGATCTGTCTCAGCAAGAACCATATATAGCTACGGGTTGGGCTTGGGAGATACTAAAATACTTAGCCAGTGCAGACTTCACTATATATGAACTGTTATTTTTTTAAATCAATTCTATCAACAGATGAGCTAACCTAGAGCAATCTATAACGTGCCTAAGTTCTCTTTCCTACCTTAACTTGGAAAGCTCCATTAGCACCTTCTGGACATTAATAAATGTTAAATCACATTTGATGATTTCATTAATAGTCAGAGTTCTGACCAACACTGACCAAATTTGTTCTCTTTCAAAACTGCTACAGAAGAAAATGCTGATCTTTACCAAGAAGCATCCAAACAGTATTTTAACACTCACTGTTCACTTGTTATGCAGCTTTCTAGACAATGACTTAAGCACAAAATACCTCTTTCTCTAGTTAAGCTTGCCCAACCTTGCAGCAGAAGCAAGCAGCTGAAAGAGCAAAGCCAAATGCATGACCAGGGAGGTTCACCTCCACCTTATTCTTACACACTGACATGCAGGTGACTTGGGCTACAACTGCCGCCCACATGCAGGAATCAGAATGGGATGCAAGTACAGCCTTCGTATGTGGTCCATTCTTCCTCAAGGAAAAGACAGCAGGATACAAAGTGTCCCACAATCTAGCCCATGAACTACCAGCTGGAACACATAAATGCAAGAGTTTGAAGAAAAAAAACCCACCTCTCAAAATGCCAAAATAACAAGAAAAAGATGACAAGGAAAAAAAAAAAGTAAGGCACTGTACCCAAAACAAATAACAGCTTGCATCAAATCTCTATTTCATCACAATAAACCTATGGCAAAAAACATGACTGATTTTTTTAACCACTGTGAATGAAAACAAGATGCAACTATTTTCTTGACTCACTAACATCAAAAGGACTCTTTTATGGTCTCTTTCTATATTTGATCAATATTCCTACATTAATTGCAAAGGCTCCAGTTATTCCACAGTGGGTTTTTTTTTTATGGAGCATAAAATCAATTCTTCAAACAGAACTCATCGTTGCTCTTCCAAGGGTTTTAAAGCCAGAACAGGCTATACTACACTCAGAGTATTTTGCTTGTTTGTTTGCAATAGGTTAAGAACTTTGAGGACCTGTTGAATCTTCTCTCATGGTTAGGGGCACCTACAGTTTTTCTTCACCTTCTTAAGCTGGTCATCTACTTTCACCACGTTTATAAGAACTTTTTTTTTAAACTTCTGCCAAATCTGGCTGAAACTGGCCAGAAGTTCAAAGGCAATTTTGCACATGTATTCATGAGCACATGCACACACATGCATGTGATCCTGTGTCTTTGACTACAGGAACGTGAGTTCAAACTATGAAGTTGAAGTTTGGGGAATGTAACTCTTGGAAAACAAAAAGGTATCAAAAATAGTGAAAACCCTTCCACCCATTCCAATGCTTACCTAAATTTTTCACCTTTAGATACCTGATATACAACTTTCACTTCATTTACCATCATCCTGTTCATAACTTTGATACAACAAAAGTACACAGCACCAGTAAGTGGGATAGATCAATCTATTGAATAACCCCCAGAGTCAGGTTTCAGCAAGCTAGTTGAAATCAAACCCATTTTGCAAATAGACCTCTATCTACAGGTGTCTCTCTCGTGGTTGGGTTCCCTCATTTCTTGTTCTCCTTTTCTGGTAGGAAGAGAACCTGTCCGTTACAATTTTCAAAATCTTGTGCTCACTTCTAAGCCAGTGTATTCAAAATGCTTTGATAACTCTTGCAAGCCTAAAGAGATTAAATTCACTGTTCAGATCACACGCGTGTTTCAAAGCATTATTGACTGGTTGATCTGCAGAAGTACATTTACAGACAGTACAGAAAATTCATTCCAGGCTTTTGGTCACAGCAAACATGCCAAAATACTAGTCATCTCCAAAAGCTAAGTCCCCATCAGTTGCAGGGTGTGATTAAACATTCAGAGAACACTGCCTGCCATTCAGAACAGATCTCTAAGATCAGCCAGTCATTCTTCACATTCATAGATACAAAAGCACTGCTGCACATTGACAACTTGGCTTTTGTCTCAGTTTAAAAAAACCAATCAAAATACTAGGCCCCGGAAGGCCTTGTGATCACATTCCTTGACATGTTTGATAAATATGAAAATAGTGAAAACGTTCTGACTTGTTAAACTTGCAGACTCTTCAATGCATTTCTTGGCCCTGGCACGCACACACTGCTGACTTGGCACACCCAGAGGACCTTTGCTCACCTTTCTCAATAGACCCATGCTGATAAATCTGAGTTTCCCCAAGAGCAGAACGAAGTCATGCTTATTAAAATGTTTACTCAATTCATAAAGTAGAGCAGCACTCTCATGAAAACAGATGTCAGAGCAAGAGGAAAAACTCCATAGGCGCAAGTATACAACCATAATCAATAAAAGAAATTAAAACTGGAACCTGAATGACTCTCATTCTTTAAAAATAGACTAGACTAAAATGTCTTCAGGTTTTATGGAACATTGACCTCTAAACAATATCACCTACTTATGCGCACTGATAAAAAAGATTGTTAATATAAAGAAGCCAACTGTATAAAATTTAACTCTCTGTTATTTTTACCCTACTGTATAATTACTAGCCATAGGTTCATACAACAATGAACAAAGCATGTAGCCAGATAGCTTAGAATGTTACATATCATTAATTTTGTATTAATATATTTATCAGTTTTAGAATATTACAGTATGCATGAGCTCTACAGTATCTTTTACCTTGCCACACCTGATTTACTTTTTTATACTCAGCACAACAGAGTGCTTCAGTCACAGGAATAAAAGATAGTAACATAAAAGGTGTGGGAGAAAAAAAAACTCCAATGCCTACATACTACTGATTACTAACTATTTTGGGAAAAAACCCAACCAACCACAGATTAATGCAAGTTCTGCAAACTAAGCTGTTTTTCACGGGAGGTGTCAAGATGGTTGATTGTGTCAGCCTAGCTTTCAGCTGTCCTATTTGAAAAACAAAACACTTTTGAAACTTACAGATTATGGGCTTTTGAAAGGTATATGATACATTCACAGCACTTCAAAAATGGAAAACTTTCTGTGAGACAAGATAATGTTAGTTAAAGGATTATGCACAATCTAGTCACTTCTCCAGTCAATGTCAGAAAAACAATCTTTTAACAAACTGAATTTGCACAGTTGTGTATGTTTTCTCATTTACAAAGTGAGAAAACCCATTCTGCACATCATCCTGGAACCCAGATATCTGTCAATCATTATAGCTAAGATTGTGTGAGTTTACAAATTATAATATAATAACTTATATTTATAATGTTATAACTTATATTTACAATCCAAATTATGTCCTTAGACAAGTGGCAGTAGGGTGTGAAACCAGTTGAACTCTACTTTAGCCACCTCTTCAAAATACCCCAAATTTACCCTAACATTCAGCCTTGCTCTCCCAGGAGTACAAGTTTCCTTCTTATTCAACACCTTTAGATTAAAAAAAAAAAGTATGTAACAAATTTTTATCTTAACTATTAATGCAGTTGTGCCAATTATTAACTACACACTTTTGTATTAAAACGATAATTTATATTAGCAAATATTCCCAATAGAAATTAAAGTTGATCAAGTACTTTTTCAAATGCTCTACAGTATTTCTGGAAAATATTTGTTTCTAATTATACATTTTCAGGGATAACCAAAACTATAAAACAACAAACAAGCAAGGCAAAACATTGCCTACAGGATTACTTAAATTGATGAGGTTTTTTACATGTAAAAGCATGAATAAATGAGACTGAATAACATACCATAGTTTGATAATATCAGATTCACAGGAAACCATTTAAAATACATTTGCAATAGGAGCAAGATGGAAGGACTTCAACGTTCAAGTTTATTCTGGTTAATAATACTGTGCAATATGGTCACAATCGCTCCTGTGAAAATTATGAATAGAAGGATGCCTTTATTATTTTTAACTTAAATGCTTGGTTTTAATTTTGTGACCTTACATACAACAGCAGAGAGAGGCATAACAAAGCAAAGTTAAGGGAATTTGACTACAGAGAAAATTGAAACAGGTCAGTTTATTTTCATTACTGAAGCCAAATTAAAAGCAAGATGAAACAAAGGCAGGCATGCAGATGGTTGTATTCTTAAAAATGTGTAGTTTACCCCACTAAAACACATTTTTCTTCGTGACACTAGAGACCATCCCTACTGTGCAAAAACTCTACTGTTTAAATATAAATAGCAGTAAAGAGGGAAGAAGAGAAAAGGAAGGACAACAAGATGGGGTGGTAACACAATCATGGAGATAACACAATCATGTTTCCTCATGTTGATGAGGAAAAACATTTGAAGATACTCAATATAATCTATTCTTGCTTGCTTAAGCATCACAGAACAAACAACTCAAAATTGAAACACCTAATATCAGAGGTGATTCTTTGTATTTAAAATCCAGGATGCTCTTTGAAATAGGCATAACAAATAAACTTCAGAATCACAGTCTATAATTATATTTCTATGACAACCAGTTACATAAAACTGCATCATCCAAATAGACTACTGTTTTCTGGAAAAAATTAGAACTGATGTAATCAAAACCAACATATATCTTATTTTCATGAAAATGTTCAAACAATTCTAACAAAAATATCTACCTATAGATACCTTAAGATCTTCCTTTCCATATGAAAATGTATAAAGTACAAAAAGATAAAAGATGTTCTATGTTCAACTACAAACAAATTCCAACTCTAATTCTATGTTGGGGGGATAGTGTCCAAGCAGGTAAGCAGGAGCATAAACCAAAATAACTTCCCTCTGATTTCAGCCTATTGCTTGCTCTCATTAGCTTTCTGCAGTTCTCAGCACCAGCAGCAAACAGCACACTTCAAGTTCTCGCCCTTTCTGAGCACTGTTCTACTGCAGTAACACAATTTTGCGCTGTAAACCTATTATGGACACAATCTCTGACGGTGCGTTAGCAGTGACTGACTGTGATCACAATGTTACAAGGAGTCAGAAGTTCTAAAATTTATTTTATATTCTGTCAAGAACAATTGCCCATTTCAAAAGATGGAAACTACTACATCTGCTCTCCTTTTTTTTTTTACAGCTGTGGTTTGCATTATTTATGAAAAAAAATCACTAAATTTAATTGAAAATTTTAAAATGTGACCCAAGGAAGATTTGCTTTACGTTACTCCCATGACTTCCTTAGTTATTTTTGTACTTGTTTACACTTTTACCACCATTATATGTCAGATCCAGTACTAGGATTACATTAAAAAGATCACACAAGATTTTCAGTTGAACTTTTTTTTAGTAAAAGACAATTCAGTTGCCTGACATTCCTGGAGGTGAATTTGTACATACAAAGGATCTGGTACAACAGAGGTAATTTTAATTAAAGCTACTCAACCTTGCTCTCCCTGTCGCCACATTGTCCAAGAGAACCATCTTTACGGAGTAAAAGAAACAAAAGTGTTCAGATTATATAGTTAAATATACTTTTACTTATTTTCTGATCTCCAGAAGCTATCAACAAAAGTGCCAACGATTGCTGACTGTAACAGGCTTGTTTGACAGAACTGTGTGGTATATAAACTTGAGACAGACTCACATGCTACGAAGCAGCTTGTAACATTAAGAGATCCAACTTTAAAGGCAGATGTATACCTTCTCTTTTTTGACTTTCACTCAGAGTGGCAAGAACCTGCTTCAGAGAATGCAAAAAAAAAAGACCACAGCCTGGTCTGGTTTATATACTATAAAAGAGTCAGCACTGTATTTGCATAACTTTGCATCATTACTGACACAAATTTTAGGACAGCTTAAGTAATCACTGAAACAGACAGCATCAGAAGGCAAGCCACGGATTACATGTAAACCCAGGAGAGCAACTACTAGATTGCAAATATTTGATCAATGCACTACTTCTCTATGAACAGGGTAAAAAGTAAAAGGAATATGCGTATTGCGAGCCTTTTCCAATTACAACAAATAAATCCACCAGTTCAATTTGGAAAAAGTTCATGCAGCAATTTAAACTTAAAGTGGGTTGCACAGGGACAAGCAAAAACCAGGGTAAACATAAAATTTGCCCCGCAGTTGGTGACAGGTGTTGCATAAGCCCAATGCAAGTGCAACACCTTCCATGTTACTGGGGTGAAAGAGAATGAGAGCTTTGAATTAACAAAGAAAAACTTGGTTATTGTTACATTCCTAGGAGAAGTATATTCTAGATATGGAACCAAATTCCAGTGAATCTGATTATACTATTAACTTGAATACTAACAAAAAGATCTGTGAACAAATATTCAGCAATGCATACCATATGATTACAAAGGCATTCATATGTCAACCAGCAGGGCATAAGTAAATGCAAACACAAACAAAAGCCTCAGAGAAGAGAACAAACATTGTAAAACAGCACAGTTAAGTAAAAATAAACATGGAGGGAATAAAGAGCTAAAGTTTAAAAATCAGAGACTAAAAAAACCCACCAAGACTCATACCCCATGATGTGGCACCTGTACAAATATAGAAAACATCCAGAACTCATACAAAGATATAGGGCACCATAAAAAACCCAAGTATTTTACATTTATATTACAAAAAGCAGAATAATACATTATGAATGCAGATATACGTATTTAATTTACAAAGGAGAAAGGAGAAACCCTTTTCATGCATGCATTGGAAGATGCTACCCTTAAGCCATTAATTCACTGAGTATTAAGTATTTATGAATGGTCTACATGCAAATGCAAAATTAGCATATATCTAAGTGAAACAGAGAACCAAAAGAAAATAAAGTAGAAGGAAAATACAGAGCATGGAAGTACAAGGATGAGACCAAAAACCTCCAGATAACTGGTTGTGAGAGTGAGCTATACAGAATACCCAACAAAGAAAATCTTTTGCTGTAAGGAAAGCAAAAGCTGTAGCCTTCAATCTACACCTACTAGAATCCTTGTCACAAGCAGGGAGACACAAATGGGTATCAATTGATTCATTGCTTTTTTTTCAGATATGATTATGAAAGAGTTGTTTCTTGAGGACAGAGACAAGGTGGCTGCAAGACGACACATGCCCTACAAGGTCTACCTAAATTAGGCTAGACAATTTGTAAGAAGTGAGCAAACCCAAATACACATGGAAGCTCTGAAGTAGTATAAAATCTCTGCTTTACCTTCTCTCAGAAGTCTTTCTACAATGTGAGAACCAATTCTGCAAGTGAAACACCCCACCACAGAGCAAACCTTCTGAAGGATGAAGAAGAGTATGGAGGACAAAAGACAAAAGTTGAAAGATTTGAAGCCTGTACTCACATCAAGAGCATTAACATTTACCCAGCAAAGGGGGCTATGTTTTCTATACAGGCTTCAAATGAAGCACTAAAAGCTGTTCAGATATGAAGTTATGAGCCCGAGTTGCAATCTGAAACATTTCCTAGAAGAGCTCTTTGACTGACTGAAAAAGTGTACACACAATTAAAAAAATATAATAGTGTAAATGAGGCTTTAAATATACCAGTATTTTTTTCTTAATTTTCTCTGAGTGTAACTTCAAAACGCAAACAGATCATAAGCACCATGAACAATGTCCAGAACACAGCCTTCAACACTGTCGACAAGCAGCTCCATGAAGTACAGCTAGTGAAGTCAAAACCATACAGTTTGGTGGATGACACAGAGTACAACTGTATGATTCACATTCCTAACAAAGATATTGGTTGGCTTGGAAAGAGTAGCAGTTCAGAAGAAATAATATTATGTTATCTATTATCAGGTTATAGCAGCTCCATAAGCACCAGCAGGATTAAGATCAAGATGAAAAGTAATAGCAGAAATGAACTCATGAATGGTATTTGGAATTATTAACTGGCATTAAGACCATAGTTTAGTTAAAAAAAGAAAAAACTAAAAGCTGTGAACTTTGGTAAAGAGTCTACTGCAAAGCAAACTGCACATAATTATAAGAAATGGCACCACGTTCACATTCCAGATCATTGAAGGGAGACACAGTTTAGTAATTAGCTCTAGTATCTCGAGAAGGTATCTGAGAAAATGCCTAAGAACAGAAAGAAGAAGGAGGGGGGAAAGGGGGGGGGGAAGGGAGGAAAGGAACCCAGGATGTCATAAAATAACAGTTTAAGCATTGTCACCAAGTTAATGTTTTCCTAGCTAACAGAATTTTACACATTAATTTTGTTAACAAGTCAGTCACCAGTAGAGAGGCCTTCTGTCAGAGAACTAACACAAGTTTCAACTTCTTCCAGTCTGGAAAGTTAGGCAAGTTGAAATCTTTCAATGCCCTGACTGCCTAAAACAACAACAAGATCACCAAAACAAAAGATCCACAGATCATGTCCTAATCACCTAACACTATTACCCTGAGGTCTTAATAGATAGTAAACATAGTAATTATAATGCAATAACCAAAGTAATTAGAACTCCCTTTGGTGGCCTGGTAACTTCAGAATCAGTTAAGACAGACAACATAGAGGCAGAGCAAAGGTGTACACAGAGGATAAATACGCAACTTTTCCCTCTGCTGTGGTATAGAACATTACGTTTTTCTTCCTTTAGAGCAAAACATTGCTTGACATTTCTTCTCTGGAACAACAAGATGGGGAGGGGGACAAGGAGTGCAACTTGCTAGAGGACACAGAAAGCCTGTGAGTATAAGTGACCTCCTGATGTGTTAAAGCAGAATGGGGAAGAAGAGAGAGAAAGAGAGGGAGGAATAGATGAATTGCCGAGTATTCTGCAAAACAGACTGAGATAGATCAACAGGACCAAAATGAAGTGTTCCATCAGGTACTTAAGACCAATGGACAGAAGGCAGCACATCTCCCAGCACCTGCAATCTCAGGTGGACTTCCCTCCACGTAGCTCACACTTCAGTGGTGCAAAGATGCTTATATTTAATAACGTAACACTACCCTATGCGCTCAGAGGGAAAGAAGAAGAATACAGATGGCATATGATTCCACTTCTTGTGATAGTACACTGATTGGTTTTATTGTGAAGTCAGTTTATATAGCTAATTATAAATTCCTAGTGTACTTTGATTACCGCAATAGCAGCTGTACTACTTCCTTTCTCTTAGCACTTAACTGTGCTCTTGATTAGCGAGTGGTATATGAAAGCTTGTGAAACAAGTACAGGAAGATCAAACAAAAGCAATTATTTCCTCTTAGACCACTACATTACCTTTAACCTGCCAACACAAGACCAGTTAGTCTCTGACCTGCAGCAGCTGGGAGTAGCCGGATTCCAGATGGCCCTGGAAACATGCTTTTGTACAGCCCTTGACTTATTTGTACCAACCTGACATGGAAAAAAATAAAAAGTCAGAGCCAGCTGTTTGGGCAGCTCAGTGACAGATGACATCTCCAAACACAGGAAATTTCCAGTCATCCAGTATCTGTTTGATGTGGTCCCACCACTCTGTATATGAGATCTATCAGATCTAGCTCTACAGGAATACCATCACTATTGAAACTTGAATCTACTTCCACTACATTACAATGTATACATATGGTCTGCATGCCACTGGCATCTCACGATAACAAACCATTACAAAATACTCTATCACATCTCCTATCCTGGATCCTCAACTTTCTGAAAGAATTATTTCAGAAAGAAGAGAGGATTCAAGTCATTGTTCTGAAGTTTACTATGTGCATATGCTATGGCATGTATGATTCGCTATGCTAATCAGAAGAGCGAGCACAGCCAGAAAAGAGCACACACCTCACTCAAAACATTTTTTTATTTACAAAATTGGCAGATTGGTGAAGTTCTGTGTAAGGCTCAGATTGATCTGGAAAGTTTTTCCGCCATTATACTGCAAAACAATTCACAGAACAATTCAGACCTAAAAACTTGAGTAGTTCTCCCCAAAATCCTCGTCAAACCTGAAGTAAGCACAGAAGTTAGGCTGCCACTGCTTTTGGCCTTGGCTAATGCAGGTACCACTATGTGCAGTGAAGCATACATCAGGATGAGTTTAGGATAAATCATAAGATGTAGACAAATTCAGTAATAAATTCAGGTCAACTTCAGCATAGTTTACAACATTTTCATGTTATTTCAAAGAATTTTAATGGGAAGGGCCTACATTATTTTAATATTGCTATCATCTGGGGAAAATAAGTAATTTGTAAAAGCTTTCAATAAACCAACTTGTACTGTAAAAAATATTTTATCTTAGAAGACATGCACTCTGATTCTCATATGTAAGGAAGCAAAGTTCTTGCTTTAAGTACACTGCAAGCCTCAGCATTAAGTTACATTATGTGACTGGTGAAATCCAAAAAGGATCCAAAAAGGATATTTCTTTCATATTGCACATCAGTGAAATTAAAAGCTTCTGTGTTCCGAAACAGAACAAAGTGACAAAAAACAAACCCAAACAGAAATCTTTAAGAAGGCTCTGTCGTGTTTTTTCCCCGAACTGAGGGTTAACAATGGATAATTAAAAATAAAGCTATTGTGGGATGTTTCTATTTTTATTTTTTAATCTGCACTCTGAGGTAATGAATCACCTGTGACATAACCTACAAAAGGAAAAATTCTTGCCAAGGGCCATGCAAAGTTCCACGGGGGGCAGCATTATTTCTAGAGGCAATAACTCTGTTCCACCTCTTGCTCATTCCCAAGGCAAAGTCACAACTTGCATAGTTTCTAGTCTCCATTTCCATTCACCTTATGATGTCTCCCTCCACCTCTTAAATGAGAGAATCACAAACTCTGGGGAATCATGAGCATTTTTTAATTCTTTTAAGGATTCAAGCATAAGAGAATCAAAATGGTCTCAACACCAGGCTTCACAAGTACCACAGAGCAGAACAACTGAAAAAATACAAGACTACTCAGAAGAGATGTTAAGT
This sequence comes from Aquila spilogaster, assembly GCA_024606505.1. Lineage (NCBI taxonomy): Eukaryota > Metazoa > Chordata > Aves > Accipitriformes > Accipitridae > Aquila > Aquila spilogaster. The sequence goes on along the minus strand of JANHGO010000042.1, from coordinate 48,938,258 downwards.
AGAATATTAATTTCTTTTGCAGTCCTTAATACAGTTTACCCTATGTGCTGCAGAAGGCAGAGAGACAGTCATTTAAGCTGCATTTCACTAGCATTTTCATCTAAATCAAGTTCTCCTACCCCCAACATTACAGTGCTTTGTCCATCTTCGATGGTTTAATATAAGTTGCTAACTCTACCTACAAACCTCATCCTAACAATAACAGCTACTAGAAAATACTACTAGGTTACACTCGATGCAATGGGAGGCTGCTAAATAAAGAAACAGTTCTAACCACCTTCTGTCACAAAGTTCATTATATGCATAATATTTTCAGAATGGGGAAAGCTCACTTTAATTCCTTTTTTTTGGCACTCAAGCAAGATACCAGAATTACAAGACTGCTTTATGCCACACAGCTTCCGCTTAGGGAAATGCTGTCTCTGTGACAATACGTGTTAGGACCCTGTATCTGTAAATTATTACAGATGGGGGTGTCAGCCCCCTTTAATATCTAGCACTTCCTGTTATAATTCATTTACAGTCCCGTAGAACATTATAGAACTTGACCTACTTTGCTTTAATTTTCCAGGATCAGACTTAAAATAAAGCTATAAAAAGACAATTACATATGTGCAGGATGGCGCTCAACAAGAAATTATTCATTTGGTTTTCTCTTCATTCTGAAGCTTGTAATCCAAGCCCTCACTTACTGCACATTGCTAAAGTTCTGTTCTGAACACCAAATTACTCTTTTCTTTATCAACTGAAACCTACGTTAAGTGCTTCACAGCTGCTTTGCCTTCAGAATACCTCTGTCCTGAGAAACGGATTAATCCCATTTACAGATAGTGAATGGAGCCACAGACAGATTAATGTAAAGAGTTTTGGGTGCCTGCTTTGAGCCACTCAGGAATTGATTGTCCAGTTTAATATGGCATGCTGTAACATTTAATTTGTTAAAAGAACAGCCTCTACTGAATGTAGTTGTAGAAGTGAGCACTTCACTTTTAATCTCACAAACCAAGCACCCAGAAAACTAGATGTACTATTAATGATCAGCTGTGAAAAATCTGCTTATAATGATTTAGTCATCCTTAAGTATACTTATATATGTTTATATAACCAAAGGCATATCTGACTCTCCAAGAAAGAATTCAGCTGTCTTGATTAGGTCTTATTCACTTCAGAAAATCAACTTTTGCAACCAATAAGGCAATGATCTTGCAAACAGTCTCCTTCACTGCAAACAGACCCATTCTCTGAGCAGATTGAGGCAGAGAGCTCATGTAAAATACATAACAATGAGATTTCATAATACCAAAAGGGAAAAATTAAGGTTGCATAGAAAAATTTAATCTCCAGTTCTCTAATTCTTGACTCTGCATCATCCTACCCTCAATAATGTTCTGATATTTTTAAATACAGTTTTATTTGTTTTCACATGGGTTCTAGTAAGATTATTAAAGCTTATCCACTATTCTGATTCATTTGAGCTCATAGTCTAGGTATGAATAGCTGACTTACGTGAAAAGCTCAATATTCCTTAACCAGCAACCAGAAGACTGCATTAGTCTGGGAGCCCTTTTCATAGTGTATCTGCGGTGCTCCCTATATTTAAATTTTCTCCTTTAAAAATGTGTCAATCAACAAATATTGTTTGCACCAGTTAGATTATTGTCAATTTAAAAGAAAAAAAATGGCCTTTTTGCTATCTACAGTTACTGTCTTGGAACAAAAGAAGAAGATGTATATACATCTGCTGCAAGACACTAGACAAAAAACACAAGCAGAAAAGGAAATAATGTGCTCCTCATGAAGCACACTTGTTTCTTCTGTAATACTGGAATGTATTGCTTTCTGACACACCAAGTAACAGAAATTCTGTCTGTAATTCACAATAAAGATTATTTACGTAAGAACTACATTTGTTTGACATTTAAGTCAAAATTCTATTACCTCCGCTCCAGTATAGCCTTGTTCTTTATATGTATGGACATAATTACTTCAATTAGTACCAAATACTTCAGTAGATTCCAGAGAGCGTGGAAGTTTTTTAAGCATCTGTCTATATAATCACACCTTGAGAATTAGAAACTTCAATCCATAAAAATTATTGTTTCCATTCATACCACTGTACTTCAACACAGATTCTTCCTGGAGGCTGACCTAGGAGTCCAAAGCAGCAAACGCAGCAGTTGAATTTACTCACTTATGAGTGCTGCAAACACACTTCAGGCCATTAAAGCAGATTATGAAGCTCCAGCAGCAATTCAAGAAAGTTTTATGTATTTGTCTTTAAACCAAAAAACAAATAATGACAGATGAGTACAGACATTTATGCACAAGTGAAAGAGTTGGTCTCATTTTAAACATTACATACTCGACACTATCACTTCATATTGCATTTGGTTTCACTACTAACCTGAGATTCAAATCTTCTAACGTTCCTGACTATTTCATCAGTGCTGAATCTGCCACTGACTCAGTAATCTTTGAAGTAGTCATTTATACTGTCCATGCTTTAGTTACCTATCTGTAGATTAATTTCTTTTACATCACACAGATTTTTAGAGCAATGTTTATTTGCAACATGCTTTGAGACTGGAAGATAAAATATCTTAAGCTTTCAGAATGTTTAAAGTCTTGCTTGACAAGGTCAAGACTCATATGGTCCTCCTGTCCCAATGAGTTGCAAGTATTATTATCCCTAAATTTCACTAAACTCTGTAAGGAACAAAAATTAGACCACAGTGTCCTGTAACTTCCATTACTTTGTGGTGCATCTCAGCAGATGATGCAAACAAACTTTGCTGTGGCCACACACAGATCTGAAAGCTTGCTTGAAAAGAATGTGGTCTTCAAGGGCTAAGAATATCTCCAGGTGGCTGCACAGATACATAGGTTTGTTTACTGAGATTCAAGACAACTCAAAATGATTGATAAAACATATAGCATTTAGAACCTCCAGTGTCAACACTTCACAAGAAACCTTGTATTATTCTTGGCAAGAAACTGTGGAAACTGGTAAGAAAAAAGTCAGGATACCTTTGTATGTCAGTGAACTGGAATTTTTCACGGAACACTTTCTCTTGTAAATTTGTCTGCACCTAGTTTAATCAACAAAATTTGCAGCTGTTAACAGGTTGTGCTTCCATATGCTACCCCATATAAATACATTTCTTAATCAAGACAGAAGCTGGTTCAGAGTCCAATTGTTTTAATTGGACTTGGTACAAAAAAAGCATAAATAATGAAGTTAACCATCAAAAGAAGTACAATCAAGTGTAGATTACAGGAAAACTGTTTTCCTCTGACTTAAGACTGTGTAAGCACAAGGGCAGAGGAGGTTGCTCAGCTTTCCTCACATACACAGCATAGACAACAGCTGCAGTTTAGGCTTCCTCATCTCAGGAGAAATATACTTCCCCTCATTTAGGTCCAACTAATTGGGCTCATGGTGGGTGGAGCACTTAAGCATTTAAGATACTTTAAGCAAAACTTTTGGTAATTACTATAACCTTACTGGAATACACTGCATAGTCAAAGTACACAAAACATCTTTATAAAGGATGTTATTTCAGCAAGTTGCTTTGGATTATTTCAGAGGCTTCACTTTGTTATTCGCATTTCTCATTGCCTGCAACCTTCAACCCATCTTTCAAAAAAAAAAAAAAAAAGGGAGGGGAACAAACTTGCCTGTAAGAATTTCTTAACTTTTTAGGAAGGTACTTTTGCTTGAGGCCTGCATCATTTGTCCAGTTAGTTCCAGCTGGTCATTTCAGACTAATTAGATACATGGCAGGTGCGTGGGAGCATACTTCAGGCTATTGTTTTCTTTCTACATTGCATTCATTATTTCACATCAACTAGAATGATGAACAAGACAGTGCAAAAATATTGAAACATATGGAATTTACCAGGACCTGGGATTAAAAATGGAAGTTTATATGATCTATAGAGAAAAATGCTTTCAAGGCTTTTTCCTTCAAATCTCTCAATAAACACATACAAAAAGGCATCCTCTGATTGGCAAGAACTTTAACATTTTTAACAGGGACTTTAAAAGGTTTCTGATTGACAGCAGCATCACCAAGCTCTCTGCTGGCACTAACTATATTGCTGAAAACTGACCTCATCTGTGACACCATCAGTCCCTGAGGAATACCCAAAAGTAAACACGGGGTATTCTTAGCAACAAGAAGCTTAGTCTTTACAGAAAAAAATTGTATCAACTATTCTACTTTAAAAAAAACAAACAACTAACAATGTGCATTTCAGTACTTCATAGAAGCAGAAAAAAGCCTTGCGCCTACTATATTCTTAATCAGTGCCTAGCAAAGTAAGAATAGTAACCCTCCTACTAACCCCAATGCTGAAATTAAACAGACAGAAAAGGTAAGGGATAGGGCTGGTGCAAGAGGTGGAATGACACATCTGCATTATCAGGTCATCTGCTATGTCCTCTGAGGTCATACCAGACCAGTGGCAGAACTACAAATGTAGTCCAACTCCCAGCCAACTGCCCAATCTACTGAATGTGCATCGTCAATGATTAATTATTAGCAATTAAATAAGTACTACTGGTTGGACAATGAAAGTAACTTTTTTTTAAAATTGTGAAGGTGTTTATTTACAGTTTCCCCTATAAAGGTAGATTACATGGATATGAAGTATTGAGAGTCCTGCAGTATATTCTTATAGAACAGTTTTACTGTTTGGCTGTCTTCAGTGGTGCATCCTTTCCAAACCTGCTTTTCTGATACTGTCTTCAGCTTCCTCCCCCCACTTCTCCCTAAAGCATATGCATGCAGCCCTACATCACACCTCAGACTGAGCTTTCCCAACTCCTAGTAAGCATTTATATCTCGATTTTATGCTCTCCCTATTTTACATTCTTCCCAGTTTTCTTGATGCCACTTGGCCATTCCTTGCAGAAGATGCTCCTGCCTAGGAAGCACTCCTCCTTTGTACTCTATTTCACCAAGACACAAATCTTTCTTCCAGAACAACATATTTATGATATACTCAGAAATTAAGAAAATATATTGAATGAAACAGAGGGAACAACTGCAATATCTTAGCAGGGTGCAAGTTCCTTGAAATGTGACTGATAGTTAATCATAATCGTCATTAAGAGCCACACCTCCTAAAGACTCTCTCAGAGGAATACGCAGTTTAAAAATACATGAGACTGAGATCTTTAAAACAAAAATCTCTCTTTTGTACTTCCAGTTTTGTGAATCCTTAAAAATTCCAAATTTGGTGAAAAATAGATATGCAACTCTATTGCTATTAGACAGCTGCAAGGACAGTCTGTCACATTGCCTTTTCCTTACACGTCACACTAGCTCTTCAGTGTCACATCAGCCCATGTTTACATACATCAGAAGAAAAAGTACACATCCCGATGAGATTCCTGATGAGTTCTTCCCATCATATGTGACAAGTCAGTTTACAGAGCCAGTCTAAGACCATCAGAAGGAAGCAACTCTGTTGTCGTTTTCTGCTCCAAAGCTGGAGATAGTGTCCAAGGTTTTTAGTGACAGAATTTATGCAACCTCCCAAAGCACCAAAGGAGACATCCAACACTGACACTGGAACAAGGTAATCATGTTCAGTAAAATAACAAACATCTGGTAGAATTTAAAGGGGAAATCTGGAGCAGTCTTCTAAGGTCCTCTATAGGTTAAAATACTTTTGACATGTATCTAAAACGTGAACCTAGAATCACCCTGCCTATGATACAACTGTTACCAGTATCATGTCTTTCTAAGCTAATCTTTGATTTAACGTAAAAATAGTTTATTTTGAATAAGCCATAAGGATAAAGATGACTCTGAAAACATGGCCAGACCATAGGTTGGCTTGTCTACAGCCAAACTGCAAAACAATCATTACTTCAAACACCTTTCCTCTAACCCCAATCACCTGAGTTTTTACTTCAGATCATCTATTAGCAGGTACAAGGCCCATTGTACATAACCACTAATTTTCTGCAAGCAGGCATAGAATTTGAATGGCTAGATCCTGCTTCCAAGGGGGAGGAAATAAAGTGAAAGAGCACATTAAACCTAAGTGAGGCCTAGGAGTATTCGGGAATTTAAATATGCAAGCGCAAAGGAATATTAAGACAAATGATTCCAAGAAAAAGGAAGCCTTTACAAAGTCATCTATGGTAAGTAGGGAGCAAGTGCTATGTAACTACTCACCCATGGATCATTCCCCTTGACACTTCTGTGACCAGGAATTAAGATACCTTCTAGCACAATTACTGTGCTTTGGCATTTTCATCATTATTTGTAACGGACAGTTTTCCTCCAAATGGGTGGACCATTACATTTTACATTCAAACAGGATAGTTTAGCTCTGGATCTACTGGAGTTTAAGACCTTCTTGGTCATTTTCATTCCTGTTAGTATTTTCCCCTTCTATGGACACAACGCTCTTGCATGCACAAAAAACACTAATGTGAGAGCCCAAGAATACAGCTTTTTTCCCAACATACCACCTGTCTTTCTCCTTAAATTAGAAAAAAAAAAAAAAGTAATAATTTACAAAAGTCCGTCTTTTAGGAGCAGACAGTATATTTTAGTATGCTACCTCACAAATTTCTCTCCTCCCCTTTTAAAAAACGAGGTAATTTTGTAGTATATAATTAGCATATTCGTATATTACTGTATTTTACATTTTCACATTACTTGCATACGCTGAGCAAGTGCTATTGACCACAACAGTTAAATCTATTGTCCATTGTGTTTATTTTAAAGCAAAAGTGAGTTGTTCATTCAACATATTCAGATTTCAAATGTCCTACCACTGATGATTTTGCACATTAGCCATACCTGTTCCTCAGTCATGCTTTATCTTATATGAGCTTACCGACAATTCCGTAACTTTTTGTTTCTATGACAACATTTTCCTTGGAGCTAATGCCAAACCTGCAGTCAAAGCTTGGCTGTTATCATCAGAGTTGTAACAATCTAATATTCTCTAGTTCAGATTTTGTAGTATATCTTGTGCCTACCAGGATAAAAGAGTAAGCGAAAAGCAGAAGACATGGTTTTGCCTGAACAATTAGCAAAACCACTAGCCTTTCCTCATTAGGAACTCAGCAATTTACAAACACAACATATCCCAGCAACTTAAGATCCCCAGGAGTAGTAGTTTCCTCCGTTTTGCCCACGCTTTATCAGCTCTTAACAGGAGGGACAAACCTTGATACCAAGTGCCAAAGGCCTGACCAAAGCACAGTAAAAATGAAGCCTCAGTTGACTTGAATAGTCATACAGCCCAAGACAAGGAAATCTCAAGTCTTCCTATGACACAACCAAAACTAACCCTCAAGAAGATAAGGACATTTGAATAAGAAGCAACTGGAGAGTTTAAAAAACAAGGGGGAAAAAGAATGACAGGTTTTAGATTGTTAGCAATTGTTAACCAAACAAACTAGAGCAGACTGCAGAATCTCTTGAATTAAAATTTGAATCTTGAATTAAGGAAGTTAAGATTAGCTGGGGAGTGTGAAGAATTGGCTGTTCTCAGGTCACCCATGCAAATCAAAAGAGATAAGGAACATTAACAGTGTCTAGGTGAGAAAAGTCTCCAAGCTTAAACTGTTGGACAGGTTTACTCAGAACCAGACAATCCATATACACGACCAGCTACATAATTTATAATTTAATTCACAAAAGAGCCCCAATGCTGTCATCACCACACTGTATTATCAATGTGCCAGGAAAGGAAGTAGTAGTCACAAAGCCTACTTAAAATGCATAAGCTCTTCCTTTGAATACAGCCAATGTTTATAGAGTATTTTCATCACTAAGTTACTTCGACACATTTTTTTTTCAGAAAAGGTATCAGCAAAAATCTAGAGGAATCAATTTAAATTGTTTATGCAACATTGGTGGCATAGTTTATCTTTAAATATGTCTTAAAGAACTGTCAGGAAACTTAAGACAGAATGATCTATCAACTGAACTTGTGCAGATGAGTTAAAATAGCTTTCATCAGAAAACTACCAATTTCTCTGATATATCATTTCTCTTCTTCCAACTCTTCTCAAGAGATAAAAGTTATAGAGGATTTTCTGCTAAAAACTACAAGTTACTAGCCAAATGCTCCCTCCCTCCCTCTTATTTCAAAATTATCCTGTTATACTGGCACACACATAGCAACATTTGATAGCAGTCATATCAATACCACCATGAAAATGTGAAGCTCATAATTCTGACATGAGCATTCAGGTAAGCATCCTATTCTTCAGGGCTTCTACTCAGACCAGTGACACCTCCTGGTGCACAAAACTCCTGACAATACATTAATTTTAGTACCATGGAGCTGCTGTTCTAGGAGCAACCAAGTTTGAAAACTTTGAAAGATAATCTTGGCTATAGAGAGACAATTGTTCAAAGTTGTTATCAGACTGGTTTTCAGAGCAAATTCACAAATAAGTGCCCTCTCTCTTCTCAAGTGTTGTCTTTACAGAAAAGTTTTGCTTTTCACCCCCTTCCTTACATTTTGGCTTTTCTCCTCCCACCCTTTCTGCACAAAACCCCACTGGCCAGCAGTTGCAGTCATTCATTTATATGGAGATTAAAAAAAGAAAAGAAAAGAAAAACTGTGTTTTCCTCATTCTTCCTGATTCTTATTCTGGAAAAAGTACATTTGCTTCATACTGATGGGGAGGAGGGAAGGCCTTTTTATAGCAGTATCACATTTAACAGATGCTTTGCAGAAGTAATTCTCCACTCCAGCATTGCATATGCTCATTTAACAAAAAGATTTATTTTAAAATCCATTTCTTGGAAGAAGAAACAAGCCTACATACCTGAGAAACAGAGCTCTTAGTCTCCTTTTGGTGTCAGTTTAAGCTAGCTGAGGTATCTTGAGAGTACACTAACAGGATGTAATGTGATTTGTGCTTGATGATGCATCTATAACTTCTTCAAATATCCCAGCACTAAGGGCTTCCAAATGACTGTTTTAAAATTATGCAAAACTGTATATGCTACACAATTTCATTAGAGAAGTGAGGCACTATACAGAGATCAACTCATTAAATTATATCCATGTACATCTGTCTTTTCTGCAGATCAAGGATGAATCTCCCAAAACACCTGCACCTTTCCAAACTCAAGACAAGCAGGCACTCAGCAGTGTCACCAGTAAAAGACCTTTCCACAAGAACCTCTGATGGAGTACAACAGTTACCTCAATCTGATGCTTTTTTTTTTTTTAAAATGTCTTTAGCACACAATAAGAACAACAATTGCAGCAACAGATATTTGTCTCCTACTTACAGCTTTAAAGGACCATCACAGATGTGCTGAGTTTATTCAAACCTATGGAGTCAGCAGTTCTGAAACAATGCTACAACTATCAGATAAAATGGTCACACCACTAGATGTTGCAACTGAAAAAAAGAGCTATTAAACAAAACCAAGAAGGACAGGCCTTCATGTTAGTTGCAAACTCAACAGTAATGCAGTACACTTTTTTAAAAAGAAGCGAGCAACCACAAACTTGCCAATACAAAGATGTTAACAGCTGAGTCGGTGACAGCTTAACAGTAATACCCAGGCCTCTCTGACACTGTTCACTTAATTATTTTCTTTATTGTAAGTCTTTAGACTTTAAAACAGCTTGAACTTGGGGGAGCTCCTGTTTTCTGTCATTTGGCAACTCATAACCTGCAGGGCTGTTTCATTTAGAATAAAATGTTAGAAAAGTGATCAACAGTAAATCACTGCACTGTGCACTTAAAAGTCTCATAAACTGAAGAGTTGGAAAGCAAAGACGATTCATGTAAAAACAGAGGGGAGGAGATGATTTGCTGCTTATGGCACAGGACTGTAAGTTAATACATCTGGGTTCCATTCCATGCATTAAATGGGAATACCACCATGTGCTTCACAGAAGTGAAAGGAGGTTTTATTCATCAGCATTTGTAAAACATTTTGAGATCCCAAGATAAAATATTTTAGCAAAACAGAAATTACTGTTAGGGTGTTACTTTACTTTGCAAAATATTTTATGGAGCAAAACAACAGTTTAATAAAAATACAGCACCCTACTCCCTTGAAGTCTCTGTGAAAACTGGCTAATATTTTCATACATCCATGATAAAAGTCAGGTTACCAAAAAAACCAGGAGTAGATACATAAATATCAGCATCTTGATTTTCTGAGCAGAGAACACACAAACTTCAAGTCATGCACTAACTCAAAGAGACAGGGGACACTGTGGGAAGGGAGGGGTTGCCCCCAGAACTCAGTCTCTTAATTCAACAATTGACCTTAAATATTTAGATTTGAAAATGCCAGTCTTAGCTTACAAATTCAAGACTGACACTCCCAAATAATGTTTTGCAAAAGCAAAACACATACTTCAGATAGGTGTCCCACTAACATACCTCAGATGAAACCCAAAATGCCCAAAGGAAGTCAACTTTGCTTCAGCTAATCAACAAGTTTTCCTCTTAATGTAAGCTGAAAAATTTCTGTGGTGTGAATGCTAACCACAAAGAAACTAGTCGGAAACTTACCCAAAATACTGTAATGACTCAACACTCATAACAAAACACATTCATCTTTCTACCTATCACATCTGTTTTTAAATTAATGGCCTACAAGTCAATCCCTCTCCATTTCACCCTTTTAACTTTGGCAGTAGAGTCCTGTCCTGATACTCTTTGTCCGAGACAGATAGAGTCCCACACAAATAAATTAAAGCTTGACAATATAGTAATATTATTAAAACATCAAACTGCCTCAAACACCACATCTCAGTCTGACTGATCTTAGCTCTCATTATTTGCACACACTACTACCAAAGAAGCACCGTATCTTTCTGAACATCCCAGTAAGGTCATTTGGAACTTCAGTATGTGTACTGGGTCTGGCTGTTGCTTGGATGCTGGCTAGGCAGTGGTCTGCTGATGAGAGCTGGTGAGTGACTGCCTTTGCATCACCCTTTTTTTTTTTTTCCCTCCCTTCATTTATTACACTGCCTTCATCTCGACCCCATAATTTTTTCTTGGTTTTGCTCTTCCAGTTCTCTCCGCCATCCCACTGTGGGGAAGGAAGCAAGCAAGCAGCCGGTGGGTGCTTAAGCTGCTGGGCTGAGTCAACCCACCACAGAATGGCATCAGAAAAGGTACAAAAGACATTTTATTGGTACATCAGTGTCTGAGAAATACCATATTTTGCTTTCAACTGACCTTACAAGACTAAGAAACAGCTCTTCTTGCTGATTTTGAAGACACTGAAGAGTTCCCCACAAAGACAGACTACTGCTCTCATTGCATTGCTTCCAAGCTTGACCCAAAGCTTGTTCAGCTAAATGGAATTATTAACAGATTATACACCAGGTCCTCTAGAACCTGAAGTTCACAGAACAGAAGTCCATGTGCAGAGAGAACTTGTTGTTTGCACTGCATACTCACATCCAAAAAAAAGTCTTTTGTTTTATGCAGAACTTAACCTGCTTACATTTTCTAAGCACATTTTTTACAACACTTTTCCTGCTTTCCCAGAGAACTACCAAAGCAGAATGTAAATTTTGAACAATACAGATGTCAAAAGGGACCCTGCTAATAGAGTTATTTTAATTGTAAATTTTTCCTGATACAGCAGTTTAAAAGCTATTCATTTTTGTAACTGTTCAAGGTAAGAAAAATCCTGTTTTGCACCTGATATTTTTAATAAAGGGATAAGGATCTCTTATTTTTGCCTGCAAATCATCCTGTTACACAGGTATTCTTTTAAACACTGCAGCTGCAGTCAGTTGGTTTTGGGAAAGTGGCATGGACACTATTCGAGTTTGCACATCAACATGTGAACCCCTTGATCTGCTTTCTGAAAGCAGACTGTTACCAGCTAGGTGAGAGGAAATGAAACCTTGTTGTCTATTCAGAGTCTACAGCACTACTTTCAGGAAAAAAAAAAAAATTGTTCAGCTTCTCAAGTGGACACATCTGCCCCCACAATCACCAAAAAAAATTGTGAAATATTAGTTTCATTGTAATCAATTACTCAAATGTAATTCAAGTTTGGCATTATATTCTGTGTTTAAGCTATTATAAAGATGCAGTTAGGTTTTATGCAAAGGAAGTCTAAAACCAGTAACAGGCTTATAAATGCTGCTCAAAACTAAAGATTTTGGAGAATCCAGGAAGGAATTCAAATGATTTGCTGATAGTTGTTTTGAAAAGGTATGTACACGTGCTCATGTGGAAGAAAACAGCAGATAGAAATAAATGGAAAAGGAAGTTCCAGAGAGAGTCTGAAACTGCTAAAGAAAGAATTTTTGGGTTAAGGATTGACCGACAGGAGCTCCAAAATATTAGCAAAGAAACTATTTGTCTGTCTGATTCTGCTGGCACTGAGACAAGAAAAACTTGGTACACCACTCAAATAAGCAGGTGAGCATCAAAAAATTATGTCTCAGTTTCTCCTCATGTGTGTATCAGTGTGCAAGAATCCATGTTTTTGACTAAAATAATTTGTGTGTGTGTAAATTTAAATTTAAACTGAATTTGCACACTTATTCTAAATCCCTGTTTTACAAGGATTTAATCTACTCTCAGACAAGGTCAGGCAGTGCTACCTACCTGCAACCTAGAAATTGCTTCTCAAATTAATAGAAATATGAGCTTTATAGATCATTACTCTAGTAAGAATACAAATAATTTGATAAACAACACTTAAAAGCATCAGTATTTGAAATGGACATTGACAACTAGCCAACACACATAGGAGCAAGACTTAACAGAGAACAGGAAATCAAGAGTAATCTCCCTGGAAAAGTACCAAAATTACTGGGTTAAAGAAGGCAAGTTAAAGGATCTGGAGATACACTCTGTTGTCCAAAAATATCATCCCTGAACTCCTGCAAAGATTTCAATGGAACTATGAACAGCCACAAAAAAAAAAAAAAAAAAAAAAAAACCAAAAAAAAACCAACCAAACAAACAAAAACCAAAAAACCACACCATCACAATTTTTATTTCCTACATAATTTCTACATTTTTGCTAATGCCAAATATTTAGTTAGTCTGGATACTGTTTGCAAAACATCACATTTTACAAGTGTTACTGTTAATAAAGCAGACCGCTTTGAAATAAAAAATAAGCCTATTATAACACCTTGCTCTTTGTGTATCAATTACTTTTACATTGAGATTTTTACTGTAGTCCACAAAACCTAATGACAAATGAATTCAAGATACTGCTTCTATCCAGACTGAAGTAGGTAAACGTAGTAAACAAACTCAGATCCTCACCTCCATCTTAACAGGTGCACCAAGTCCATCCATCACTCCTTTCACCCCCTTTTGCAGACTAAAGGCCCATTCTTCTTTTTCTAGTACATATTAACACTTTTGTTCTGCACTAAGAGCTAACTTTCCAACATTCCCAGGTCACCACTCGTATTTTGCTGATAACATCCTTTCCCTCTGTCATTTACTTCTATGTATTAAGAGTCACTCCAGGACTTCTTCAATTTTAGAAATGACTGATCCAAGCCATCTTCCCCTCCCCACTTCACGGGGTTTTCTTATGGAATACTTGGGGATATAGACAGAAGGCAGGATCCCAAGGGAGAAGACACGGGTGCAATTCAGGAATAGGAACCACAGCACAATGTGATAGACCAAGACCCAGCCTTCTACGACAGTGCCCCCAACAAGCTTTCAGATCCATTACAATGGGCCAGCATCCAAGAGGTGAGATATATAGAGATGAACCAGTTACTTGGGGACCGAATATTTTCCTTCCGAGTCCTTTCCGACTATCTCTCAAATAGCACACGCTATTTTTGTTACATAAATGGCCAAACATCATATTTATTTAAGAAGGCAAAACATTTCATTTCCTGAGTACAAGGCAGTATTTTAAAGACTTCTCATGCCTTTTTTCCACTTCTTTATTAAAAATACAACTTCTATATCAAACAAGCTACACTTAATTGATGTTAAGGCTGTGAAATAAACTGACAACTGCCCAGGAAATACAGAGTCCTAAAGAATAAGCTTCACACCAAATCACTATTTTTAGGACAACTTAATTTTTCTTTCCAGTCACAGGAATCAGGAGATACCAGTTTTTCCTATTCCAACTTTTTTTAAAAACATTAAAAAAAAAAAAAAAAAAAAAAAAAAAAAAAACACCAAACAAAAAACCCACACATAAGAGCATTAAAGCACACAACTCTAAACAGTCCACAAAAAATAAGAAGTGGCCAAAAAGACAAAGGGGAATATTACAGCAAGCTGCACTGTATCTTTCAAAAGAGCAAGACCAGAGCTGAGCTATAAGGTGGTTTTAACTGAACCAGTTACAGACATTTCAATACATACTGAATGCTGACTCTGACCATGCAATGCCATTCATCACATTAGGTACTCTCAGGTAAACTTACTGTTGATTAAAAAGATCTTCTAGGTGCTATTTTGAATGATAAGAAACTCATCACAAAGTCATTCACAAACAAGCAACTTGTTCACGGGAGTGCTGGGATTTGTTTTTGGACTGAGGTATCCAAATGATGTGCATATGCGTTGTCTGTCTTCATGATGAGACACAGGACATCGGTTTCTGCTCAGCTACCACCCTCTATACACAGCTAAGCAGAAAAAAACCCAGAGATTACACTCAGGACTGGATAGTGGGCACCACAACTCAAAGAACTCCAGCGACTGAGCTGCATGTCATTTTCTCCTCCAAGTTATTGCCTGTGTCACACATGCCCCTGTGAGAAGCTCTAGGGTAGCCACCACTTCATTTGGAATTAGAGATAAAAGGTCTCAAAAGAATAAACTGAAAGTATTTTCTGGAGGCCCCAGAAATTGCATAATGTCACCTTGGGAGGATGCAAGGAGTTCCAGACAGCCGTGTTACAGATGTTCAGGATATTGCCAGCTTTTGAACTTTGTGTGCGGGCGAGGGGTGGAGGGGGAAGCACCTTAGAAGGAACAGATACATGTAAAATAGTAGTAAAACATTGCTATGTCTTAATTCACACTTAAGCCATCACGGACTGGTTCAGAAAGCCTTCAGTGAGAGATTATCAAAGGCTTCTCTCCACTCACTGTACCTGTGACAAGCCAAGCTAACAATGTTAATTATTCAGCCATTTACAAGAAAAAGAACAGAACACGCCTTCAGCAAGGACACGTGAACCCCAGGTGAATGAAGTTTTACTTAAGATGTGAAGATTTGTTTCTCAGAAATTCCATTTCTGTATTTGAAACACCTGGACCTTAACATTAAGGATATATTCTCAAGGTGGAAAATGCCTAAGGGAGGTCTGCTATCAGAGCTGGCATCTTTCCCACGCCCCTTACCTGAGGTGACAATTGTCAAGAAGGACATACTCACCAATGACTGCAGAAGGCAACACACAGTGACACCAACTCAAGAAGCTAACCATGAGCTACAAGGCAGTAACACCCCAGGGCAGATATCCCGTCTTATGCTAGTATAAACATACATTAATTGGATTAGTTCCTCAAAGCCATAAAGATCAGAGGGGCAAGACAAAGTAGACATTGCAGAGGACCTCCTTAAAGGGGAGCCTTTCCCCTAAACTGTCTGCTGGCTTTTACTGTGAACAGCATTTTACTCCATGATTTTGTTGGCACTAAACGTCTGAGAGAATGAGCTCACCTTCTTCTTTTGGGAAATTAGGAGATGCATTAAGCAGGGTTCTTTACACATTTCACGGATTAAGGACTTGCAAACATCTTCCTCGGATGTTAAGTTATCCAACGCAGCAGGGGATCCAAGAGTCTCATCATTTCCTGAAACAGCCTTAGCACTTGTGAGGTAATACTTGAATCCCAGTGAACTTGAAACACTATTTTAGGACAAAGAATATCTTTCAGGCATGCTGCTAGCATGAAACAGAATAAGCAAGCTGTATTGGACCGAAACAACGTATGTCTATATAACCTTTTGCAGGCAGATGACAAGGCTGTGCCCTTAACAGGCACAAGGCTTGTTGTATCCACAACCCAAGCCGATCACAACATGGCACCAAGTCCAAGCTAACAAATGGTCCTAAGTTACCTAAAAGATAAATGCATCAAAAATGTTTCCTAGCTGCCTGAAAACTCAAAGCACTAGACGTATCAAATTTTACTTTCTTACATCTTTATCATGCTGAATTTTTGCCAAATAATCGAACCATTTTTCCCAAGAAAGTCCAACAAATATGTTTAATATATTTACACGTTGTTTTTTATTTAGCTTTAAATAAATGAAACTAGTAGAGTGTTTAACTTTACACTCAGATGAAAATAACCATACCTTGCTCAAGACAGTGGTTGGATAAAGGAACATCTTAACAAAAGGAGGGGTTTATTAACCTGTTTGTTAAAGTTACTCATTATTTTTCCCCTCATTAGACCCCCACTGGTCTCTAAAAAGTGAAATTCTTTCAGAGCTGCTTCTATACCCTCTAATCAAAGCACATCGCTATCTGACAGATATCTTTTCTTTTTAAGTAACTTCTTGAACAGGAATCTTCCATCTCAACTCTACATTGTAAATACCAAGCATTTTTCCGAAACTGTAGGCAGATGTCAAGTTCTGTGTCTTTTTGGTAACCTTTCTGACTTATATTTAGATATAAAACATAGCAGCCAAGATAAAAATAATTCTTGAAAAGAATCTCTCATTTCTCAGATACCTGATATTGTAAGAAGATATGACAACCAGGGCTATCCCAGCTCCAAAACCTAACAGATTTATCAACATTTCCACTAACCAGGAAGTGTGAAAAGTTTGGATGCCTTTTGATAAAAAGATTGTGTTTTCTGTTACTAATTTGGCATTGCACTTAGATTAGTACATCCACTGGGAAAGCACCACCACAAGAATTTTCAAACCAACCTAAATCTCAAGTAAATTCCCAGCACACTTAAGCATAACAAACAGCACCATATCTTCAAAACATAATCAGATGATGCTGAGCTGGTCTGACAAAGATGTATGGGTCATCCAAATTGACATATATTCTAAACTCCTGTCTCATTATTTCCAAATTTTTTTGCCTCTTAGTTTCCATTTCAATAGAAAGCAAATTATTCTTTTTTGGTATGTATAGTCTTATGGTTTTGATTAAAAAAAACTAATATGGGTTGTGAATTAGCATAAAACATGTGTATTGACTGATTAGTTGTCCTCCAAGTTTAAAAGGAAACTGAACATGAAGAAAAGTCATTACTTAAAATTGCACCTCATATAAATAATTGTCTGCTGCCATGTTCTGGGATCTTCTCTTTTTGCAATGGATACAAATTCTAAATCATATTGTATGTAACCAATGCCTCACCAAGAAGGTGAGGTGTACCTGCCTAAGCTATTCCACAGCTCAGCCAGACTAGAGATCAGCAACCATGATCTTTATCTTGACTGCATCCCCTTAACAAGGGGTGACCAGGTGAACAAAATGCATCTACCGCAGAAAAACAGCTCCTGATGGAAAGAGCAACAGAATATATTTTAAATTCTTGTTTAATATGACAATAGCATAGTTTTTGGAAAGTAACACCTGAGGCGTGTATAGGCCACAAAAGCCAGACATTTGTCCATTCAACAGTTCAGGTTTTAAGTGCACCAAATAATCCAGTCAAGAAGCACAAGGCATCTTTTATTTTTCCTTCCTTGGAGCCTTTGCTCTTCAGTAAAGATTTTGACAGCTGTCCTTATTTTTCTCAGCAGTTAATAGACGATCTAAGAAAATACCATGAAATTTGTGATTTTTATGTACGTCTTCTAGCAGAATCTTTAAACAACTGAAAGGAGCCTTGTATTCACCAATAAAGTAACCACTTTTAGTAAAGAATATTCAAAAGCACTACTACTCATTACCTAAGGAAAGTTACTAAAGACTACATAAAAACCCAAAAAACTTCAAGTTATTAATACAGCAGAAATCATAATCTGGCCATATACATATATATGTGTGTGCGTGTGTGTGTGTATATACATACATACATATATATATATATATGCTTTCCAGAAAAAAACCTGCTTATTATCACATGCAGTTCAAGAACACAAAATTACATAACTTTTAAAAGTTTAAAATCAGTCAAAATTGTGAGCTATGAGAACCCTAAATTGGAATGTATTTCCCTGCGTTCATTTCCAAAATGACAGTTAATTAAAACAGTTTTTAAGTTACACATACTGAGACATTGACCCACACAAAGATATGAGGCCTGCTAAACTCCTCATCTATCTAAAATATAGACATATCTTCCATGTCCTTTTACTTTTGCCAAACTGGCTACAAGCATAACTCTGCAGCACTGTAGGGATCACACCACATGAACTGCTCATTATTTAATACCTGTACTGCTCTGGGAGCCTCTGACACTTTCTGTTTTCTAAGCTACAGGCTTAAAGCTAGTCCTGCAAACTTGCTGGAGGAAACATTTCTGCAATAAATCATTTCATGTGGCATTACTCCTCACTGAGAGAATAAAATACAGCTCCCAGATTTCTTCTGGAGACTAAGTCCATCCTTATTTGTGATCACGGAGAAAGTGCACATCTGTAAGAGTTTAATATTACATACACCTCATTTACTGAAGGCTTTTTAACAAAGGTGGTTTTAAATCCTTCATCTACTAGTCTGTAACATTTTCCTTTTACCAGGTCACTATCATCTACTTACCTATATATCTGGTTCAGTAACTACGAAAAGATGCAGTTCTAGCCTGTATGAGGTTTTATAACAATGAAAATGACAATAGTAGCTTCTGAACCATTAATTTGATGTACTTAGGGTCAGTGAGGCCAAAAAAACAAATGTATTTAAGTTCCTGCACCAGCCAAAACAAATAGAAACATATTTTATTACATTTCTTACCTGGTAAGCTGCTGTTACAGATACCCAGTTATACGTACTTGTTCATGCCTCTGATCAACCAAAACAACATAACACAGCAATTTTCCAGAAAACACAAAATTAAGGTACACAACTTCTCTACCAAAACAGAGAGCGTTAAGAAATATCTCCTCCTCAATGGACATGAGGCTGATAACTACGGAAAACAAAAAGCAAACATTCTTCTCCCATACACAGCATTAAGGTGGTTATTAATTGATTTCTTACAAGAGGTTTCTTTAAAGTTTAGGAGTTATGCTTTAGAACTGCAGACACACTTTCATTTTATATATATATGTTATATATTTTTATATATATATATCTTAAGACTGGTTGCCAAAGGCATCATGCCCATTTCAACTCCATCCACACTATGCACTCTCCCCCTCACCCAGAGTTCAGCAAGAGGCTTATGCTGGTCTTGCAGACAAAGGATAACTGTCCAGAAAGATACTGCTTGTGGTACTTTATTAAGTGTTGCTCAACATTCCTGCTATGGAATAGAGCTTAAAACAAAACAAACAAAGAAAAAAAATAAGACAGAAAAACAAGCACCACCATCACATTCCAAAACATGCACAAATGGACAACCCTTTCATCAGAACCATCAGTAAAAGTCTAACATGCTTCTATTTAGATATATATGGAAATACAGAATATTAAGCTGGTTAGTTGTTAAGGTATTAATAGCAAACTCCAAACCCTGTCTTGATCATATTTATCCAAATCACATTTATTTACATACCCTGTATTTAGCATGCAGATGCCAGAACAGGAGTGTAACTAATGCTGAACACCAATATAACTAGTATCAGTTTCCACAGCACTGCGTTCATGTGCCTTACATATTCTGAAACAGGTAAGACAATCTGTTGGTTTAAATGGGCCACAAATAGTTTAATCCATAAACTAAAAGAAGGTTATCTTGCATCCATTTCTAGGTATTAACATGTTATAGAGTGGTAAAGAAATAGTTCTTGGGGTGGGGGTAGAAACTGTAGTAAAGGCTACAACAGAACGGAGGAGGGGGGGAGAGAGAGAAAAAAGAAAGTCCAAAAGATTTCTGACAGTGCTGGGTGAAAGAACATCAGCCTCTCAGGTCCCCCTAGCACCATCAAAACATTTGTTACCTGAACTTTAATTTTCATTCTGTGAAAACAAATCCAAGAAAAGCTAGATGAAAACAAATGATGCTGAAAGCCTAGAGACAAAAGTGAAAAAGTTTTATATAAGAATAAAACTTGAAAAACAAAATTTAACAATGGTAAGTGAAAGCAAACCCATCAGGGTGACCTTGTACTTGCAGCAAACAAGAATAAATCTTGTAGTAGCTCCTAACTTCATAGTACTGAATAATAAAGGACAGAGACATAATAAGTAGAACTGAAGGAGCAATTTGGAACAACAACAAAAATCTGTACAGGTGTAGTTATTCTTTGAAATTTCCATTAAAATATACTAACTTGGTGTAAGATACTGACTTAAAAGCCTCTTTACCATTGCCAAATTCAAGAAGCCAGATTCTGCCCTCTACGTCTTTCAGCAGGCATCTTGTATTTTGCTCTTTTATTATAATTTCTTATACAGAAGTAGTTTATACAAAAGTACTAAGTTGGTGAGCTGCTATTAACATTTGAAAATTAAGTACTTTCTCAAATTATATTACAGTTTCCAACTATGTTAATGTCATTATTCTGAGAAATAAAATTACTGGTATCTTGCGTACAATTTCTGACTCTTTTATAGGAATACACATTTTCAATGTAATAGTAGTCAAGTAATGACTTAAATGAACTTACTGCATAATAAAGAAATAAAGAGTGTCTTGACAGCAAATAACGTATCAGAGGTAGAAAGACTTTTCTCATTTGATGGGAACTTAGAGGACAGTATACTAGTAAGAAAGAAAAGGCAGAGTCTTTCACTGCCAGATGGGCCTAATGCTACCTGTTCATTTCACTCCAGCACCACTTGACAATGAAATAGCTTTCTACTTCTGTTTTTTCCTCTACAGACTGCAAACAGACTACAAACTGGGGAACTGTTGCTGCTCAACTTCTTAATTATAACTGGGACTCCTGCTGCTGCTGCTAGCCTCATCTATCTAAATAGGTTTATGGATGCATTTACTGTGCTTCATTCATTTTCATCCTTCTAAGTTAATACAAGGCATTCACCAACTTACTTTAATCCTCATGTCTATGTGCATTGAGCACAGATAAATCAAAATCAGAGGGAGTTCCTGGTCAACTAACATGTCTACAAATCCCCTGAAATATATTTAACATTGCATGTAGTTTTTATCTGTATGAAATGGGATGATAACAGTCTGCTGAGGTAGGAACTAGGAGCCAGATTCAAGGTTTGCAAAGAATAGTTCAGATTCTGTGATGAAAATTGCAGTAATCAGTTTGCATATTTACAGTATTTTGCATGGAAAAGACATGAGAAAAACCTTAGCACCACAGTGAGGCGAAGTGTATTGTGCAGATCTGTATCCCCAGCTAGAAAAGACTAAGGTACAGTTCCTGTTAACACCAATATACCCATTTCACTAACACACAGCACATCAAGCCTCCAAATAAAAATCAGACAGACTTTGGAATCAAGGAAACGCCTTTCCTTCAATACAGGTACATACAACTATTGGTACATACAGCATATCACACCCTACACAGCACAGCGTACACACAAAAAACGCCCAAAGGATAACAGTGCTGCACAGCACCACATAATCATTTTGTTGCTTCGAGTCCTAAACAAGCCCAGCAGGTTCTGTGCAGCCCACAAGTTCTCCATTGTAGCAGAAGTGTGTGAATAAGGGCATGCAAAGTTTGCTTTAAGAGCCATTCATTAAGAGTAAATTCTAGCAAACTAAGCATACAGTAAACTACTCACACCATCCTTCTGGTCTTCCCATCCTACTTCTTCAGTTGCCTGGGCTGTTTTAAGATTTCTGCATAAATAATCTAAAAGGAAATCATGTTTCTAATTCTCCACCAAGCACCTTATTCTAACCTGAAATTTCAGTAGTCCCACTGAGACCCTGACACAAAAGAACTATCCCAATCTCTTTCATAAACTATATATGCAGTGCATACAGTCACAGAAGGACGAAAGGAAACAGCCACTCATCATAACCATGCTTCCATGGAGTTTAAAACAAGGAGTGGTATCCAAACTGGCAAAACGCAGCACAACCGTGGTCAACCAAAACCCTATCATTAACAGAAGGGTTCTCTATGATACTGTTGTTCTAGCTGACAGGCTGATTTTTTTTTTCTTAAAAGGGAAAGGAAACATTTTGAAAAAAGATTCACAGACATAATTACAACACTTTCACAGATGGATCAGAAGTAAGTAACATTTGGAGCTTACTCACAATACTGTCAGGACTTGAATCTAAGGTGCTGAGGGGTCAACAAGATATTTGTTACCTTTATAATCTCAAAACTGATGTGTACCTTGTAACCAGACTACCCACATTAGATTTATGACTTTAAAAATAGCCTTCCTTTACTTGAGCATTCATAAAATATACCAATGGCCATTGAATATATGCTTGTTGCAATAAAGAAAAGCCTCAAACAGATTATGATCAAGCAAGTATTTCCATGTAAACCGCAATCACTACAACCAAAGCTTCAGGGACAGGTTATCAGGTGATGCTATTTTAGCAAAGGAAGAGAAATCATTTTCAACGATCAAATGATAAGTTAAAGGATCTGGTACCATCTACAGCAAAACCTTAATATTCTTGCTCTTTTGCTTTGCTTCTAAAAGATGCAAATTGTACTCAGAGTTGAAGAGAAATTACATTGCCTTGAAACTTCAGGGCAGGTCACAATACTCCACCCCATTCCAAGCTCCATTCAACAGTGATTCTATTTCTGAATATCCTACCTTACATCAATTAAAGTCCACACATTTGTCTTGTATGTATTTTTCCCCCCATTCCTGCAATCTTAAAATTATTTTGTATTTTAAAAAAGAAACAACAGCCATCTATGTGGGCTATCTCTCAAACAGAACAATATTTTTAAGAGATAACACTGATCCTAAGCATCCAAACACACATTTTAAATATTTAAGAGACTTGATTTTCTCACATGATGAGCACTTACACCCTTTTTGTAACTTACACAGCTGAGATAAAGTTATGTTAAAAGAAATCTCGCTGGACAGAGCACTGTTTCACTCAGTGTTATTCTCTATGAAATCCATCCTGCTATTTGCAATTCTCAAACTGGCAACACCCATTAGCCAAACATAGCAAAGTACCACTTAAACATTCAGGAAACCAGTGATGTTTACTTTGAGGTTCACCTTCAAATGAATACAGAATCCATATACCGTGGATTCTGGTCATCTTTGTTATGAAACATTTTCAGGGTTTAGCCCACTGGGCACGTTAAAATGATAAATCATCTTCGGCTATACAAAAACAACCTCACTCAGATTCAAACGCCTACAGGGAAAATAGCATCTGCCTAAAGCACCACAGTACTTTTTGTACATTCCTTTAGGTTTTAATCCTTGCCCAATTCTGCTTTAATATCTGTAAATTCCACATCTTTGACAAGTAAATACACACACCCCCTTTGTCTTCCACCCCCTTACCTATCCTTCCCAAACCTTCCAGTCAGCCAGTCTTTATGGCTTGAATATGAAAGGCTCGGGGCACTTGACAAAATACTAACAGATCTGCTTTGTAGTGGAAAAAGTAGCAGGGGGAGAGGGAAAATATAGTGCCTTTTTGTTATTGTTCTTAAAACTCCCTTTAGTATTTGCATTTCAAAACAAGAAGTGTATATGATACTTTAAAATGAAAACAGCATTTCCATTGTCTTTCATTCCTTCTCCATTTACTAGCTGATATCTAACCAGATTTACAAACAAAATGTTGTCATTCCATTAAATGCTACAGAGAATGACCTGCATCTCTGCCTCAGGTTTCAAATACTTAGACTTTGTGGAACCACAGCTTCAATCTGCAGCAGGATGCAGATGAAAGCAAGTACATTTTACCATCTGAAGATCTTTCAGATGAGACTTTAAAAGCTTAAGTTTCCTCTATTAACTGGACAAAAATCTCATGGCATTTCTAATGAAACCAACAGATGTGGCCAAATCATTGGTCATATCTTTGTGCACATTATTTGACTGCTGTCTCATCTTAGAGATATGATTGCACTACTGTAGCTGTATAGTATGTGTATAAACTGACCCATATATTTGTAGCTAAAATCAAATGGGTTGAGAAAATCCACTTATTTTTGCCAATTAACTTCAACAAGTTGGTAACATTCATAACCTAATGAAGACAAGCACCTACTCAATACATCTTCCATTAGTAGATAAGTTCCTCCTTTAATGAGACTTACCGAGGTACCCATGCTAGGCTTGATAAAGCCAGCACAACAGAAATAAGTGTGAACTATTTGACATGGCCAGTATTTCTCCTGGTTTAGCACAGTGCAAATCCATTCAAAGACACTATGCACTTACTGAAGGGAAAAAACAGGACTCCCTTTCCATAAATACTAAGCTTCTAAAAACTCACATAGACAACTAGTTCCCCACCAAAACAACTTCACTAGTGATGCCACCTTAGGAAGTAAGAGTACATTGCAGAACCTAAGCTAATAAATTTTGTTGAATAGCACAGGATTCCTTTCATAGTGTCCAGACCCAGCAAAAGCAAAGGATGGGAAGCTGTGCTAATAGCATGGGCTATCAGACAGAACCAGGGCTGGGAAAGAACACAAGGGAAAACAAAAACAAACCACACCCCAAACCCCACACACACCAAAAACCACAAAACACCATGGCTTTGCTGCCATGAAAAGGGAACCACTGAGCAATTCCTGCTTCCTCACATCAACTCTCCCAAAATTTCTGCTGAAGAGGCTCTCTTATCCATCCCCTCAGTCTTAAAATTATTCATCTTACATGGGTTTAAATCTCTGTTTAAGGTTTTGCTCCTCTCAATTCTGAATGATCTCCTCCCTCCATGCCCCCAAATCCAGTGCTGTGTCCGCCATTAAACAAGCTTAGCACTTAATTTGCATGGAGCTAAGAAAAGCTATGAAAGCTAAATGCAGTCAGTCATTGGTTCCAAAACAGAATGCTCTAAAAGCTATTGATCTTCTACGAAAAGTAACATATGAGTATTGTTCTCAGCCAGCCAGAAAAGGGAGGCTCTCTGTCTTCAAATGATTAAAAAAAAAATTGTTTTGCTAATACAATCTTCAAAATTCCATGTCATGTTATTAAACCCCCCTCCCCTTTTTTTTTTCAGCTGTTCTTGCCCATGGAATCCATAGTCACACAGAATTCAGTTCAGACTTTGTGTTATATTAACGTGATTTCTCTTCAAGGCAAAACAAAGTAACAATGTAACCATTCCTCATTCCTTGCTTTTTCAAAACCTAGAATGAAACCGACTCAACTCAGTGCAATACTATGAACTTTTATTTAAAGGTTATTACCAAAAAAATACTATCCTGCATGTCTTTAAAAAAAAAATAAAATCAAGTAATCAAGATAATGATGTGCAATTCACATTGCAGTACTTCATCAACCTCCTCAGATCTAAAACAGCAGCAATTTTTTCTTGCTTTCCCCATTTCCAATGTGCTGGAATAATTAATTTTATTTACCGGATCGTGGTTTTTTTGTTTTGCCCACCCATCCCCCCCCCCCCCTTTTTTTAAATGGAACTGTGCATGGTATAAAGACCTTACAAAAGCCAAGCAGTCAAAATGATTTTTGTATTTGTATCTTTGTGAAAATAATTGTTTAACCACTCTTATTTCTCCCAGAAACGAAAGCCTTTGGTGAAGCTCCTTAAGTCCCCACATTCTGCTTGCAAGCCTCTTATCTCATTGCTTTCTTCCAGAAAGCTTGTAAGAGTCAAAGCCACACTCAAAGAAACTGTAGGTCCTTCAAGTACTTGAGGTCAAACCTATGGCAGACTGCAAGACCAAAAGAGAAATTGTGAATAGAATTCTTATAGACTACAAAGCTTTGTAGTAACATGCCTAATAAACTCACATTACTACAGGGATGGTTAACTGTAGTAATCAAGAGCAGAATCAATGGATTGGTGAGCAAATGGAAAATAACCTTCCAGATGGAAGCTTTTTTTTTTTTATTTTTTAAGTTCCTGCTGTGATGGAATGGACAACAGTACAAAATATTTATTTCTTTATCAGGGCTGAACTTGCTCATCTGACTATTACCTTTACTTCTTGATTTCAAGATAAAATAGAGCAAATACAATCTGGGCATATTTTATGCCCTTCTTCAGTGCTGTGTTCAAAGATCTCTGGCCTAAAGGGATGCATTTCTATGCAGTTTTCTGAGAAAGGCTGTCACACCTATATTTCATCTTATCAGCTTTTATTCAAAAGATAAGAAATAAGGCAAGGCAGTAGAAACTTCTTGCACCATGAAAAACTGGGAGGACTCCCACTCTTATCTTCCTCCTGTCTTAAGCTTTACCCCACTCAGTTCTCAGACACTATCACCTTCTGACCAGCTACTCACTACTCACACTATCATCAGTATTTCAAATTACCAGAGATAATGGGAAAGCCTCAGCCCAGTAAGGTTTGGTAAATTCCCTCCAAGTTCTCCTACAACTTGCAGGACTGAAATTCTTTAAAAGCAGCAGCAAAGCATCACTTGCATTACTAGGGATGGATAACTAGATTCCTTGAGCAAGCAACAGTCTGAAATATTCTGTGATAAGCCAACAGTCATTTCTATATGCAAGATGTGGAAAGATGCAATTTTACGCTTATCTTAGAGCTTTTCAAATATGATTTTATTTGATTTGGAACCACATTCAAAAATTTTACCTCAGTGTCAACTGTTGGGAGCCACTACCATAAGAATAGCTTCGATGTGAATGACAAATTCCAGCTTAAGCAGTTAAAAGTAATCATCAGAATTATTGAAATAAATGCATATATTCTGTTTAGTAGACAGCACAAACAACAGTTAAATGGAAAATCTGATGTGGCCTAGCATTTGTGAAAAATACAACAGGGTATGAAATCTAAAAATGCCAAGCCGGTATTCTTGGTAATTATCACCTATTTCATTGCTACTCTTCAAAAGATCAGTTTTACCACTGGACACTCTGTCCTTACTATGACAAGAAAAAACATCTCTCAAAAAACCCACAACCTTAATCAAAGACAAGGAACATAAAAAGTTTATACTATTTAAGGTGCAAACTCATATTTTTAAAATACTGGATACTTGGTTCTCCCCACTTGCTTCTCAGGTACATCTTCATTAGGTTATGTTTGCTTGCTTAAGGGCTATAAAAGCTTGAAGTTTCATTGTTTGAAGGAGAAAAATGTACCTGGTATATTTCAACTTAGCATCCTGCTACACCACAAAAATCACACAAGACTAGAACTGGTTAGGCTTTTCATTGTAATTATCAAAGCTGAGATGCATGGTATCAGAGAGTAAACAGCAGTTATGAAAGTTAGATTCCACTACATTCAAGAATTCCTACACAACCCCTTCCTATTTTGTTAATTCAAAATGCAACAGATGCAACTAGATAACCAAACTACTTTAAAGAAACCCACAAAACTAATTTTAACCTTGTAACACTGCTATTAAAGTAAATAGCAACTAGCTAAAATTCACAAATAAGGCAAAGCACTAGACGAGGTCTCCTTCCATCCACCTACTAGCAATTCCACTGGCCACAGGGCGGCTGCATTGTCGAGTCTTGGGGAAACAACAGGTAACAAAACAGGAAACACAAAGGAGGCAACATTTAAAAGCTAGCAGGAATATATACGTTGCAGTAGGAAGAAAAAAAATAGGTAGCTGTATCATTGATCAGGCAAATTATGATCATGGAAAAATCAGTAGCATAGTCTCCTTCACTTGGAGAGAAAAAAAAAAAAGATTGACTGGTTGTGAAAAAGAAATCACAACTACAGCATGTATCCATAAGCATTTTTATGTGCTGAAATGTATCAGAAGCTCCAAAAGTTCTCTGCTTATTTATAAAATATAAAAGGGCACATGTCCACTCAAGAGATAACAAGAGTTTAATAGTAACATAGCTTAGATTAATTCTAAAATATCCAACTCTTAGAAGCTAAGTTCAAATCTTGGTAATGTCAATATAAAGTTTTATTTTTCCAAAGCAGATAGACCTGGTTCCTAGCCCATTTACCATATTTGCCCAGCAGCTTTTTGGCAGGAAAATTTTTTGGATAAGACTTCAAATACTGAAGCTTTATTTGTTTTATGTTGATATTAATGTTTTCATTACTTTTCTTCAAGAAATCATGGTTGGCCTGATGCCTCTGACTTAAATTGCCATTCTCTTTCTAAAGCTGGTAGTTTCTTTCCATCAAAGAGAACCTGCACAACAACCATAGACTATACTTATCAAAACCTGCTAGAAAAACAAAGAATATTCATCATTAATACGATCATGTAGACTTTAGCATGCTTCAGCATCCAAGTTGCGGATACAGAGTATGTGAAAATAGCCTTGTGCTGTATCACAAAAGCAATATGGTGATAAACCGAGACATAGAATATATATATTAACACAGGAAAGGGGAATTCAGATGCCAAGGTAGAAATAAAAAAAAAGGATTTTTCAAATAAGAGCTAAAATTAGCTGGTTCATCTAGCAAGGCAGAGAAGTGAAGGAAGCCTATTCCAACTGGCAACAGCGACAAAGGCAGCTCTTCCAATAAATGAGAAGTCGCGTGGAAGAAGTGGGACTGATTCACAGTGAAGGACACAATCTACAAAGATGCCCAATGCAGATTTCTGAAAATTACAACAACTCTCAACTATATCCTGAAGTAAATGGAAAGTTGGTGAAGATGTTTGAGGATAAAGTAGGTTGGGAGGGGAGAGGGGAGAATGGAAGAAAAGAGAGGATGGAAGAGATGGAAAGAATCCTAGTAGAAAATAGGAAGCAGGAGTGACAGCCAAAATCTTCCCCAACAAAATACAAAACAGAAAGCATAAACAATATTCCATCTCCTCTACAGGCTGAGAATGAGAGGAGTTAAGCAATATACTGTGGCAGGCTATTGATTCAAATCTTAAAATTCAAATCAAGAGACTAGATCAAAGGAAGAGTAATTAAAACAAAAATCAAGTACAGGGTGTGCAATTCCTCTCCTTAATTACTCCAACTGTAAACCCCAGGGCTTCACTAAGTACTTCACTTTCAAATTTCCAGATTAGCTCACTTCTTCCACAGCTGAGCTGTTCCAAAGGCAGCAGCAAAGGGATGGTTGCCTAGAATTAAAATGAAATGCCTGTAAGTTCCAGTATAGTCTTTGTAAGTGGATGTGGGCTTTCTCCAACTGGCAAAGCAAAAAGGTACCTCCTGCTGGGGATTCTCAATCAAAGAGGAAAAAGCTGGCTTTTTGGAAGGAAAAAACATTCACAAAACTGACTAGCTGCTAAAAGTCTTTAATTACTCTCTAACCTGAATGGAGCATCCTGAATTAGGCACAGATGCCACTGCAACATCAGAGGTCTTGTCCTAATCATGAGATGAAGAGACCATGCTAGCAGGCAGCTATAATCATTTACACCCTCAAAGTTCCCTACACTTCTCTTAGTTTTTACATTTCTGTCCAGTACATATGTGTATAACCAGTCAGAAAGAGCTGTACTGAGAGATGAAACTCACTGGCAAATACTCAAAGCAAAACAAACTGGTCAAACTCAGTGCCAGGTAACACCTGTTTAACATGCAGCATTTTTTTCCAAATGTAGTAACAATCACATAAACATTAGTAAAGCACACATAAATATCTCTACCTATTGTACAAACATTGGTTAAACAAAATGAAAGATACAGTTAGAACTCTGTCCTCTAGTAAACAAACATCATTTTTTGGCCTTCGAACATTTTTATAAACTCTAAAACCTGGAATTGGCAGAGTCATAAAACAACATAGGAAGAACATCATTATGTGAAGCTAGTTCCTGGGTTCAAGTCTGATAGCTTCCTCATTAAAATAAGTATTATAAGAGCATCAGCAGAAAGGCCAATGAATGAATCATGATGAACTAAGACGTGACTACGCCTCCTTAACTCAGCAATAAACATTAGTGCTGAATCATAGTGACAGGATATTATTGGGGAAGTCTGTATTGTCACTTCAGCTTTCAGGACTGTCAATCCACTACCTAATGCTAGTATTGAAAATGTTGAGAATAAACAAATGACCAAACAGTACTGTCAAAGGATACAGCACCAAACATAGCATAAGGTAACCACTTTGGAATACCCTAAATCATATGTTTACATTTTGATTAGCAAAACTACCAGCATACTCTTAGCCTTGGTTGTCAGACTTAGCCACAGTAAGGAAAGTAGTATTCAAACTGTTCTGATAAGACAATATTGTTAGAAATCCACTTAGTTACCGGATTTTTGTTCTTTACCTACTGTCAGAGGTCACATCACAAATGGTCTGATGGAATAAGCAAGACTAGAAAAAAAGTAAATGAAGAAACTATATTAGAGAATATGCTGTAAACAACAGATTACAAAACCGAACACTGGCGATGTGTTTAAAGGGAATCTGGCACTATGTATTTATGATTCAGGCTGATCATGTCCTGCCCATTTGTCTTTTTAAAAATTCAACAAACTCAAGAACTTGGAGAGAGCCTGCTTATACCGAAATTTGTGTATGTTTTACTTTCTTCTAGGACTATTTAACTGAAAGCAAAAGCTTTGAAGCTGCTCTTTCAATAAAATGTGCCTATTGCTACAAGCAGCTAACTCCTCCATAACTGAGTTTGGCTTTCTTTCCTACATCATAAAATTAATGACTCAAGTGCCATCTACTGTGTCTGCACTCAAGTGCAGTATTTCCACAAACAACAAATGGAAGATAGTGCCAAAAACATCATACAGAAATAACTCACCAATTTTATGCCAAATTGGATACCATACCTTCAAGTATTGTCCTCCATACAGATTAACACACATGCTATGCTCAGAAGGCTAAACAGTCATCTTTGAGGTATGGAATCCAAGTTAATATAATGATCTAAAGCAGATCTTCAGATTTCCAATTAAATTAAAAAAAAAAAACTCACACCAAAAAAACCCCAACCACAGCAAAGAATTAGCCTGTTTTTCCTCTCATCTTGATTATGCTCTTATCATAACATCCTGTTTTCTTTCACAAGATCAAGGAAATCAGATATGGAAAAAAAAACTTACAGCAAACACCAGAAAGAACAGCATTTGCCAAGAGCCACAAGATAACTGTCATGGAAATAACACTGCACTTTGCTACACAGGGGATTGGAATAGAAAACACATTGTATCTCAAAAATCCCTGGATTATCAAATCTTGTCTTTTAAGTGCATTGCTTTATTGGGGGAGAGTTCCAACACTTCTCTTGAAGGAAAGCTTCTTATAGAAGGAGAACACAAGTAGAATATTACAGGAAAAATACAGTTTGGAGTTATTCACACAACACACAGCTTTATTTCGTACAGCATATGCTGTTTCATGACACAGAACTTTGCATGAAAATTGCTTCACTTCAGCAGTCAAAATACTGAAGACAGGTATCCTTGCAATGCTGCGTTAAAGTTTGCTGGTGGACTCCTTTCAGCTTTATGTTACATCCTTTTCCATCACATTCTATTAAAGAGGACTCATGGAAACTCACCCCCTTTTTCTCCCCAAGCCCCTCAGCACTCAAAGAAAGATAAGATTTGGGGCTAGAATTACCACCACCTGTATTATTAACTGCAGACCACGGAAGCAGTTTTGCTGGGATATTAGGGGTAGGGGGGCAGTTCGTGAGGAGTAGCAAATCAGCTTCTAACACTTGCTTATTCTGCTGTAAATGCAGACATGTGGGAAGCAACTGAAACAATGCCAGGGCCACAGAGCTATAACCTCTCTCTGCAAACACAGCTCCCTTCATTTGTAATAGATGGAAAAAACAAACAGAAAAAGCCTCTCCTCTAATGTGAATGTTGCTCTTTCCAAAACAGCTCCCTCTCCAGCTCCACTGGCACATAAAGAGGAATGATACACAATCCTTTAAAAACAAAATAGCCACTCTATCACTATCACCACAGTGAACCACAAACACCCAAACAGTTTAGGTGTCCAACAGAATCCAAGCCCAGAGTGGATGAGAGGCCATATTCAAGTGCCATCCGTGTTTCAGCATTCCTCTGAATACCAATTTTTTTAGTTCAAACTTATACATGGTTATCAAGTAACAGGGAGAATTCATCCAGACTAATAAAATATAAAAGGTTGCCTCCTACTTAGTGGTTCCAAAATAAACACCGCAATCAGCATGTGGGATTAAACTTTGTTTCCAAACTAAACACTGTGTCATGCACACAATGCAGGGTTTAAAATACCACAGATATTCTGAAGGGGTCACAAGGTACATAAAGGCAAACATAAGACCAATTTACAGCAGGAAATTTGGCAGAGAGGTATAAGGGGTGCAGGGAGGGTTGAGGCTTGCAAGTCTGGAGGAAAACTAGTACAATATGGTGCACACCTGGTTCTCCTTCAGCACTGATTGCCACTGAATCTGAAAGCACACAGAGCTAGGAGGAGGTCCCTGCACAGATCTCAAAGCCAAATTATTCTGATGTTCTCCAATGTCTGTTTGTAAAAGCACCATGCTATGAATACTCAAGTGTTCGGTCTGAGCTGACAACAGCCCTTTCCTCTATCAGCTGTGTTTTGGATTTCATGCTCATTGCCAGAGGGTTCACAGCTGGGAATTACACATAGGTCATGTGAAAAACTCTTCCTTTATAATACTTCTGTTCTCAGGTCTTATTCTGCAATAGAGGGTAATATTTCAGAATGTTTTCCAACTGCCTCATCTTCAACTGAATTCACCTTACAAACACAAACTATGATGTAACTAAAAGAGACTTGCCAATGCTATGCCAGTTCCTCTTCACCCACCTCCAAAACTGCACAGCACTTGCCTAAAACACTTCTCATTCTTCCACTTTCAGGATCCTGCATAGCTCCACCAAGGTGGCCTGAGCCTGACATATAAAAGTTGTTGCAATTCTAGCCTTGATTTCACAAGATGCTCTGGCAGTATACATCCTCCCTGGCCTGCACAAGTTCAGTGTTCCAGGGCCTATCTTCTCATGATTCTGCCAACACAGCTCAATTTCCAAGCCACTACCTTTCTCTTCTAGTTCTGAACTTCTGAGCATCACAGTCAGTTTCCAGTCACAAAGGCTGCAAAGAACAGAGAACGATAGCATTCACTTTATGTTCAGGAAGAAAAGGATACTCTCACCTCAGTATCTGAGCTTCCCATTTCTGCCAAGCAACAGGCCAAAAGCCAACAACAACTTTGTAAAGCAAAGTTCCTTTCCCTTTCGGGTGATGAAAAGGCACCACCTTGTGGATGTTGCTCTGAAGAGAGAGGCTTCAACTGGCAGAAAAAAAAATCCAGTACAGCCAATTCCCAGTTCTGTCAATGGGAGCATCAAAGGTTTGTATAATGAAAAAATTACCACTAAATAACAAATATCAGAGCATGTTTCGCCTAACAAAGCATTCCACCCAACGTGGGTAATTAAGGCTTTGTTATATTTTGTCTCAAAGTGAATACTGAAGTTTTTCAGCTAAACCAACTATGCAAAATCTTACATTCCTTCCCTTGTTAACATGCAACAGTAAGCTTCTCCACTATCCCACCTATATTTATTATTTCTCCAGCAAGCACTGATTAGACACTTATTGCAAGGATCTATATTAACGTAATTGATTTGCATGTAGAAATATCATTTTTCCATCAGCAATAGCCAAACAGCAGTCACAGTCAAAAGCAAATTTAATGAGGCACTATGCAAAATACATAGGCACTACCTTTGTCTAAAATAAAATACCCAAAATTGCTATAGGACAGTATGTTGGAAGTTAGAATAAGAATATTGTACTTACTTCAGTTGGTGAGCAAACAGTATTTGCCACAAATAGAATCCTTCATCCACAAGCTTTTCATTAAAGCTTCTTTTTCCTTTGCATGTTACACTTGGGCCAGGGGAGATACTGGACAACACAGCTAAGAACATAATCAAAGCAACTTCTAGTTCAATGTCTAGCTACTAGAAAATATGTCCTCCTATCAAAAGACTGTAAACACATTCTGAAAAGCAATTGATGGAACGCAAAATTAATGACAACGGGCTGACGGGATACAGAATGAATAATAGAATACACTTCAGAATATCTATGTACTTGGTATTTGGAAAGTACGGAAAGCAGAAAATGCCTGTGATTCCTCTTTTAAAAGCTAGTCAACTCCTTTATATATCATCTCCATATCCCACCAACATTGCCAGAACGTTTATGCAATTTACACAGAATGAGCAACCAGAAAACCCACAAGAATATAAAATCTGCTTGCAGTTCTTGAAAATGTTTCTATAGTTAGTATTTTTATGTAAATGCTAGTATTTCAATAACTAAAATTATGAAGAAAGAATGGATTCCAATGACTTATAGCACAGGGAATTCATTCTGTCTTCAAGTTCTGATGACTCAAAAGTCAGTGCCTGTAGTTTCAGTATAATTAGAGACCCTGGATTAAATTATTTGCTTGCAAATCAGCTGCCATCCCCATATTTCATTATACTAATACAGAAAATAAACTTGAGAAGAATTAGTACATTTAAGTTCAATCATAATCCATACAGCTGAAAAACACACCTGTTGTTCAATTAGTACATTCTAGTGAGAGGAACAGATAAACCACAGCACGATGTTCAGTAGCAACACTGAAATCCCCTGCACCGTTCCAGCAAAATGCTTGTGCATCAGCACTACAAATGGAAGGAACTAACTACGACAGGACAGGATTAGCCTTCAAGAAGGTCTCAAAAGACTGGAGAAATACTTGCAAAAATAAATAAGACGCCATTCAAGAAAGCATAAGGATAACTAAGTTTAAAAATAAAGATTGGTTAGCAACCCAGGTGTTCCTTACAAAAGGATGTAGGGACTATAGTGGAATACAAGTGAACAAGTCAAGATGCGAGGATATTGCGTTCAGGTGAAAAGCTATTCAGGAAAAAAACTGAAAGACAACTTTTCAGCTGGATCAATTCCCCACTGATGGCTGCACAAATGCTTCTGTAAGAACAAAAAAGGTAACATAAGGTATATATTTATGTGTGTATAAATACATGTGTGTGTGTGTGTGTATATATATATATATATAATATATAAAAGCCCACAGCATTGTCAAGAAGTTACCAGTGAAATTTCACCTTCAATCACAAATATAAAATATTAGTGAGTTTAAGTCTGATGAGTACAGTCTGAATGTCAGCCACACATATTTTCATCCCAACTGACCAAGAAAATGGGGTTCTGTTTGTTTCGGAAAACATATAAAATCCAAGAAATTCAACAGTAAATAGGCACTGTAAATTGACTGTTGTTGCAAAGAATGTGGATAACATCTCTTCAGCCTTGAACAGATAAAATGAAGAATATAAAAGAGGGGAGTGGAAAAAAGACTAGCAAGAAATTAACACAAAGGGGTGTAATTTTAATTTATGCTGCCACTTTCTTCACCATTTCAAGTGAAACTCACTCCTGATATTGAAATCAGACTTAATATTGTGACTGGTATAACAAGACAGCAGAATTTAAGGTGTCTTTAAACTGGATTTTAGTCACTTATTTAGAGGGGATAAGAGAAAGAAACAAACCAATGAAAGATAATCACATGCAAAACTCCACTTGGAGATACCTCTCTGAGGTACATACTGAAGCAAAGAAAAAAGAAAACCTTTAGGAGTAAAACAGATGTTCTCAGCTGCTACATACAATAGATGAAACACCAAGGATACCTATCAACCAAGGTGATGATGGCAAAAACTCAAGAGAGGTTTGAACAGTGTCAGTTTTCACTTCCAATTGCTTTAAAATTTGGTGCAGGAAAGGGGAAGAGTGTCAGCTTCCTCCTTCCATTTCAGTACCATCAAAACAAACTATAAGCTGCCCGCTCTACAAAATGTTTTACAAGTATTTCTATTTAACAAAAAATTATGTCGTCTTTATTCTTGTTAGAAATTCCACATGCCTACAGTAGGAGAGCGTGGCCAATGCCAAACAATTAAGCCTATCAGTAATGTGTACTTTACTAGATCACTCACATACAAAGGGATGCAAATGACCACAAGCATTTGGTGTCTTACAGTATATTACAAAACTACAATTTAAACAAATTTAAACAAATTTAAACAAAAGAAATTTCCAGGTTAAATGACACAGAAAAGCTAAGAAAGCTTGATGTCTCTGCTCATCAGCAACTCTACAGAGTCTAAAGTAGATCAGGAAAAGTTTACAGGCAGAAATATTCTCCTTTACTAGCCGAACTGACAGGCAGGTTTTCCCAAGGCCCTCTTCATGTTTCTAGCAAAAAGCTCTCCCTTTTCCTGACTGTATCAACTGAGCTAATAAAAAACTTTCACACCACTCCCTATCAATCTTTCTTCACTTTATTCTTACCTCATCAGTTACAGCTCTGAACCAGGAAGCAGATTTGCTGAAGCTGAGAAAAAAGCTGTAGTAATTAAAATATTCTGGGGTCATAGACTGTGTCAGTACATGGGATTATTGAAAAACTTTGGCACTGATAAAACAAGTAAGATTGTAATTCCATCTATAGTTTGACAGAACCACGTGACAGTAATTGAGTTTGTGTGTATTTTTAGAGCTCAGGAATACAACCTATATGACTTTTATCACCGATACCACAGTATCATGAACGAGGCATCGTTGACTGGTACCGCAGAAATTTTATTTTCCTTGAGTTTTTCTCTTCATATATAGCAAATTTATGGACCAGATCTAAATCATATTTTGCCTAAAAGAATACCAATGACTTACATGATTTCTTAAACAACAGAATCTTAAGTGTCAGGTATTCAACTACTAGAAGGAAAGCAGTTTGATATGCCAAGAGTCAATGTTGTCTCTCTTTCAGATGAGCTGGGGTAACGTGACTGACTGTTCTTAATTACCTAGCATTTCTTTGGACATTCTCAGTATCTGAGGAACATTAGAATTACAAAAACCCAAACTTACATAAATACTAAAGTTACATTTAATAGAATCAATTACAGTGTCTGCATGACATGCATATGCTTTGGGTCTGGCTACAAATTCTTATGTGTTCTGCTCAAAACTTTAGAAGGCTCAACGACTGTACTAGGGCCAGGTTCAACATTTTTAGGCAGCACCTAGCATTCAGGCTGCATCCTTAATTCCAAACAAGTTGGTGAAATTTACAGAGATCTAGTAGTTTACTATATTCCAGCAACAGCAAATCAAGTTGTGTATTGCTATACAAGCTCTCATTTCCTGGCTATTCAACAGATCTTCTCTGTTTAGTATCTCCTTACATTTGGGAGGATCTATGAAAAAAAGCAGCAGTTAGGTCATTGTACCAACAATTCATGACATATTCACGAGTATGCAAACCTCACCTCTAGCACCCAGACAAAGGACTCAATTACAGTGACCAAGAAGAAACAGTACAGGCTTCTGTACAAATTGTTTGTCCTTGAGAGGAGAAACACATCATTATTATTGCTAGTCAATTATTCCTTCAGAAGGAACTGCAAAGCCAGCTTCAAACAGTATTAAAAATAGCAGTTTTAAGGGCAAATAGAGTGCTTGAAGTAAAAATTAGTATTAAAATAACCAAATAGAAGAGATATATTCCTTCAAACTAACACCATATTAGTTACGATGTATTAGAACATTCCAACATCAGAAAAAACAAGCAAACAAGACATTAAGGCAACTGAAATACAAGCCTAGTAACAGACCAGTCTACTACCACTCTATAAGAACGTCTGGTAATAGTTGGCTCTTGGCATGAAAATAACAAGTTGAAGGCTTTGGAAATGAATGGAAAGATAATTTGTTGGTATCTATTTCAATAGCCACTGTATTAAACTGGTGAGAGGTTTGACCTATTAGTGGTCCAGTCAGAGGTGAATGACTGGACTGAATGCAAGTGGGACAGTCAAGTATGCAAAATGCAATTTATTCCCTAGCACTGGGTTTTATAAGACAGCACATATTTCATTCCATATTATCAGCATAAGTTATGTTATTCTAGGAGCCAGAACCTTGTAAATATACACAAATATTATTTTATCGTTTAGAAATTTCATATTTATCTTAACAGATTTTACCTGGCACCAAAAATAGGAGAAAAGCAGGTATCTGTCATGATTTACAAATTGTGGCCTTTGGAATTTTACGGCATTGGAATTTTAAAAAGCACACACACAGAGGTACTGCACCACACAAACTTCTAGAACCCTTGTGTCTCCAAGTAACTAGTATGAAACTATTTTGATTTAGCAATAATCTTAACTGTTATTCTCCAGTAACTGTTCAGTATCATGCACAAAGCAGTTTGGCAGTCTGCATACACACTACTTTCCACATCAATAGCTATCTTTGCTGCAAACAATACTCATCTTCATCCACGTTTTAAGGGAGGGAGTCAAAACAAAAACCCACACACATACTACCCATAGACCCATTCATCTCAAGACCTCTCTAGGGGCTCTATCTTCAGATTAAATCAGCAACTATAATTTGCACAAAATGTTCTTAAAAATAGAACTACAAAAATACAGGACTACAACAACTATGTGCAGAACTTCTAATGAGATTAAACAAACCACTATTACTTGAAACAACTGCTGCAACCAATGTAGTTTGAACAAAAGAAATAAACAGGAAAAGTACCACAGGCCAAGTAGGTTAAATCAAGATCATAGACTTTCACCTAGAACTGAACTTACAGTCTTGGACAATTTAGTATCTTCTCTGTAAAATTTCCTCTTACTAGTAGACAAAAAACAGGAGCTGGAGATAACTACATTCTACAGACTTCTAAAGCAGCAGCTGCAAAAACTTGGCTAATGGTTTAACCATAGCATGCTGACAGATGGATATGAAACTATTAATAATGAAGGAATGCAAGCATGTTACGAACTGTACCAGCTATTTTATGGATTGTTATACATTTCATTCTGAATTTTAGCATAGGAAGATATACTGTGGTTTGAAAATCTACTATTCAGCATAGTTTCTGACCTCAGCTAAATTAATTATGCATGGATATATTACAACTCTAAATACAGCATATTATGATGCATTTTAAAACCAGAACATGCAGACTAAAACCAGAACATGCAGACTAAAACCAGGACACTGACCTAATGATGCACAAAAGCCCTAAGCAATGTAAGGATAGGCTGCATGCAACCAGGCATTTGCTCACCTTTAGTCAAAGTACAAAGCATTGTAATAATTGTATGTAACAGAATCCTTCCTAGAGCTGTTAAAAGTTTAAAGGATGTTCCAAGCACCTAACACTCCTTTTCTTTACTTGTTTTGAGTAATAACCTGGTTAACATTTTTACTCATACCTAACCTTTTTACTGAAGATGCAGTTTTACATTCAAAATCTGTGCTGCTGCCAGAAACCACACATTCCTGCCTCTCCTTTCTGCCTACATCAGTGCCTGTTCATGCACACAACAATTGCCCACTATGTTGGTTTTTTTTTCCTGGGTTGCTTTTCAGCTGGTTTACATCCTTGTTCAGGCTCATCAACAAGCATGAACCAGTTGCAAACTCTACACTGAAATGAATTACGAGGCAGATAGGAATGAAAAAAACATGTATTGTCCTCTTATTGCTGTCTAATCTCTGACATTGGTTGACCACCTCTTGATTTTGGACTACTCAAACTTTCTATAATGCAGGCTCAAATAACCCGCTACCCATGTGCCACTTGTGATTTGCACAGATAATGTATTCTGCTTGCAGCTTGTTTCTGGTAGCCTTCTTTCCTAGGGACCACTTCAGAAAGGGCTGCAGGTCAGTGGATTCCTGGCAGCGGCTTCACTACTTTGCTAGTTCCACTCTTCTGTGGCTCCCTTAAGCCAATTGAAAAAGGAGGCACAGCAGTAAGCATCGCTGCCAACCCCAAAACAGTATCTCTAGCCAGTAACAATCTCCTTTACTATTGTCAATCTGCTCCTTGAAAATATGACAATCAGGAGCAGACTTCACAAATTGTTTCAGCAGCATCTGTTTACTTTTAGTAGCTCCATTTTACAGGGATCACAGAAGCAGAATAGAGCATATCTGTTCTAATACACAGTGTACTAGTACCCGGGCCTCCTCAGAAACTTTGTACTCACTTCCCAGGCATGACTTTCCATTACAATGCCAGGAAGGGCCGTGACATGGAGCTCTTCCATGCAACCAGAGGAAGTTATACAAGCCCAACACATGCCAGCCTTAGGCAACTGGTTGTATATACCCTCCAGGAAATCCTATGACACTGCATATTCAGAAGATTTTTCGGGTTAAGAATTTTCCCCTCAAACAACTTTTGACACAAGCAAACCTTGAATGTTTTATCAGTCAATTGCTCTTCCGAACAAGTTCTTCGCTATCTAGCTAGAAAATGATATGGAAAAGGACATACCACTAAAAAGGTGAGCAGCAGGCTCCTATACTATTCCTGGAGAGTTCAGAGAATTTGCTAAAGACAAAAGGAAACAGTTCTTAGATGTCATTCCAAACCTCTCTGGGCAGACCTGAGGTTTTAAGAGTAAGACAGTGTTTAAGGAAATCACAGAAGGTAACAGAAGGCAGGGGTCTGAATTTAAAAAGTTGTCTTAGTATTTCATACCTAGGTTACATTTCACTGCATCTTTGAAGAAAAAGACTTAACATACATTTGCTGATGCACAAATTTAAGACTGATAGAGAAACAGACACATAGCCCTACATCAAACTTTCAATCATCCAGTTGCAGCCTGCTAGTATTGCTCATAGGCTTTACAGATAAAGAACTTCAGTTTGGTATTTCAAAGACTGCCAACATCTGAAGCCTGTTTGCTTAAACTAATGTTCTTGAGAAGTAATGTACCCAGAGCACCGGTATGTGCCTGCAGCCTTAAGCAAGCCCCGCTTTTCCCTAGGGGGGGACCTTTATGAAGTTACAAAAAGTATCTAAGCAGTAAGCACTTTTAAAGCAATCTTCCTCTACAAGAACTAAGAGTTTCAGTTGCATGAAAAAGTAGTGCTTAATTCATGTATTAGAGGTGATTTTGCTAACCAGCACATCATGAAAAATATAATACCACAGTCTGCCAAGAATCCAGTCAAGACCTCAGATATCATTGAAGAGCAAAGCACTCTCTGCCCGAGGGCAAAAGGATAAGATATGATAAATACAAAAGTAAAGTATGGAAAATACTAGAATCTAAAGACAAAGAACATGATCTATATTCTGGGGTGGGCAACGCAGCTCATCCAAATCAGAGTATCAAAAATGTTAACAGAGTATTGGGGGGGGGAGAGATACAGTCTTACTGAAATTCAGATATAATCTCACCAACAAAAAACAGCACCTCACTCATTCCTGTCTAATTAAAACTCTGCAGATAACTGCTCAGTCTTATTTAATAAAAACCTCAAAATCTAATTTTGTTTACCTAGAATATTACAACAGAAGTACTATATTCTCAAATGAGATAGTTCTATGCATTTTAGAGAAAGGCAACGTGACAGTTTTGATGAAGTTACCAAAATCATGTAGATTCTCATTGGAATCCATATTTGGAATGAGTCTCCCTCAGCTTGATCATACTGAACTTCTGCCAAATGAATTAAAATGTTTGCTGTTAATATGGGTTTCCTTCTTTAAATAGAAAATTGGGGTGAATAAATCAAGATAGATAGCTGCAACTTCAGTGAACAATGATACAAACCATATATGTTCTCAATAAAGAAGATGGACCTTCCTGTAGAAAAATCAGAATGAAGTTGCTTAGGAGACCCTACATTATCGTTCATAGATTCCAATTCCAAGCAAAACAGAGGAGGGAAACGAGTAAAACCCGCAACTCTTCTAATGCACGAGAGCCTCAACAGTAGAAGGAAACATGCAGACTGAAAAGCCTGTCCTTGTAAACCTAGACGCTCCTATTTTCAAGGCAGCACATCATCAACCATCTAGCTGCAATAGTTTGGTCTGATTGTGTGTTATTAACATCCAACCATGTGTTGAAGGAGAGGAAGTTTTACAGACTGAAAAAGGCAGGTTCTCTAGTTAACAGCAGCAAGCAGACTGCATCATGAAGCTTCCAGATCATACTTCATGAAAAAGCAGCCACAGCAGTGCACCTGGTTCCACACAAATGCAATATTCTCACAAAGCAGTCCTGTAGACACAAAGAGGGAAGTGATACAATCATCTCTACTACCACCAGTTTCCAAGCAAGTAAGATTTTACTTTTGATCTCTGGGCACATTTGTATTGTAACATACGTATGCAGTGCCCAATCTTAATTTCCTCTTATCCCCATCCCTTCACGCCTCAGGGGGCTGATACAATATTATTTAGGAGTAACAATTGCAGAGCAGGTCCTCTTTATTCCCAGAAGTCCTGGGGCTGAGCAACCATAAAGCAAACTCTA
Organism: Aquila spilogaster; assembly: GCA_024606505.1. Classification (NCBI taxonomy): domain Eukaryota; kingdom Metazoa; phylum Chordata; class Aves; order Accipitriformes; family Accipitridae; genus Aquila; species Aquila spilogaster. The sequence goes on along the minus strand of JANHGO010000042.1, from coordinate 48,895,789 downwards.
AAGAATCTGGAAATCAAACCACTAATTAGTCTATACTGAGCTCAGACAGGTAAGATTTTTCCAACAACTTGTAATCTGGTCAACTATTTTTTGTATTGCTATCCTGTCTAGAGACTAGAATCACTTTCAGTTATACATTATGCAAATGCAGAAATATTCCTAGAGAACCTACAGTTTAAATAAACCAAAGGACAAGGAGGAGACAAAAGAAAACATGCAAAAAGAATGGAATACTCAAAGCACACGTACTTCTCTGCAAAGTCACAAATAGATTATTGGCCTAAAGTTTCAGGCAATTTTTCACACAGTCAAAACAGCACATCTTGCCAAACCCTAAACTCCCAATAGAAGGCATAAAAGCCCTTCAGTACAGTTACTGTTGTTTTCTACCGCACACACGGAGCAACAACATGACAGGGCAGAAAAAAAAAAAGACAACAAATACTGTATTTTTATTTTAGCAGTAGAACATCTTATATAGGTCTGTTACTCAAACTGGAGAAATATAACCTAGATGAGTCTATTACAGGTTAGATGCAAAGTTTATTGGAAAATGAAACATAGCAGTTACCAGGGTTTAAAGGTCTCTTATTGAACAAAATGGTATAGTCTGCTCGAAGTCTGGTTCTATCCAATAGTTACACCAAGAATCTATAACAGAAAGAATGATCATTTTCCTTGCGAAAGCAGGGAGGAGACTGCAAGCACACTAGAATATAAGATTAGAATTCAAAACCATCTTGACAAGTCAGGAAAAACAACACATTAGAAGTATGAACAACTAGCTAAGTAAGAAAGTCAGCAGATGCGAATCCAGGGTTTTAATGAATGGTAAGTAAATGACATCAGGCTGTTGCAAAGAAAGCAAACAGCGTACTATGATGCATAAACAAGAGGATGTCTTGCAAGGCATGAGAAGTAATCCTTCTCCATAAACATTGGTAGAGATTCATCTGGAATACTCTCTCAGTTTTGGGCACCTCACTTTCAAGATGACGTAAAATCAGCTGAAAGGAACCCAGAGAAGTGTAACAAGAATGAGGGTTAGAAGACACAAGAAACTGCTAATTTATTTTGGATAAAGTCCTTCAGAAATTCAAGTCAAGGCAGATGTGAGGGAAAGTGTCTGCCCTCCTTTACAGCTAGCATTGTCCATGATCGTATAGCAGATCAAAAACAAATCTGGTAATAAAATCTCATTTCTCTCAGTTCCCGCTCCTATACATTAATACTGGTGCCTTCCTTCTTCATAATTTCATATGTGCAATTGTGCAGAATGATAGCTTTTGGCAAAGTCACTTGCACTGTAAAATGGAAAAAGCAATGGAGGGAATACTTTAAAAGAAAAAGAAAACTGAAATCCAGTATCATATAACTTTAAACTACCTCCTTTTCTATACTTCATCACCACATGAAAACAGGAAACATTGCTCTACCATTTCTCATTCCTTTTCCTCAGCAGTATTAAACATTTTATGAGCAGAGACAGTCCAAAAGGAACACTGTGTTGGGCCATAAACTGCAGAAACATATATTCTCCAGACACATATAAAAAAGTACACAGATGGCAGCAGTACTGAAGACAGTTATAATTACATTTTAACCAGTCATTTTAAACTAAAACAAAGTTGTCCCTTCCGAGAATAATTTTTAACAGCCACACGAGAAGACAAAACCATCTAACTTTGCCACTGTACCGACACTTAGCAGTTGAATTAACTCCCTTTTATCAAAACTATTTTTTGCTCAGTACTGTGGAGCATAGGGATAATTGAAACATAAACAATCTGCCAGCAAAAACTGGGTTTATGAAGTTTTAGCGAGGGCAAAGAACGAACTCTGGTCTGCAAGTCCCCTTTAACCATTTTGTTTTCCTAATTAAACAATAACACAAATTAAAATTCATTCCAAACCACACTTTACAAACTGCAGTGTTCGTATATATGTGAAATTCTGATACTTGTTTTTTAAGCAGGTTTTTGTAAGAAAACAAAGGGTAACACTTGAATATTTAATTAAAGCAAGCTGTAGACTCAGTTCTGGGTATGAAAATACTGCTAAGTATAACATGGGAGGAATCTTAACATAAAATGTTTTGTTTGTTTCACAAACTATGTTACTTAAACTGATGAAGCACACTGAACAAGGTTAGGTATTCCTCTTTGCACCAAAAGAGAATATGTTTGAAACCAAAAGTTCTGATATAGCTAGCACAAACATAATTTTCTAATGCTGCTCAGTTCACCATTTAATGAGGACATGAACACCAACTTGAATTTGGTGCAGGGGGAGTGAAATATCTTAAAGAGATCAAGAATTGTTCTTTACTAGAAGAAAGTTAGTTTTGGAAGTAATTTTCCTGATTCACAAAACAAATTAACTACTGTTTTCCGTGGCTCAAAACAAAGTTAGGGCTATTCAATGTTTCTTTAATTCATACAGAACAATAAAAGTCAGCAAATTCTGCAATATCTACCTTATTCTAAATATTTATGCTTCTGTGGATAACATTCACAATATGATTAGCATAAGACACTACATCTTTTCATCCTATTGAGTTCATAGGACAACTCATTTCTCCAAGAAGTTGGTGAATTATCTTAATAAAATTCTGCAGGTTCAGAAGCACTATTCTACATCTTCTAAGCCAATAGTCACAAATTGTTTTAACATTCATGCTGCTCCCTAGAGAAATATACAGACTTCATGAAAAAAACCACCAAAGCTACTCATATGGAAGGGGGGTGGCGGTTGGTAGCAGTGGAGATACCGTTTCCAGTAAGCTAGAGAATAGAGGGGACA
>JANHGO010000042.1:48806802-48892887 GCA_024606505.1 Aquila spilogaster | reverse complement strand
AAAAATTATCAGACTGGTTTCCACAGTAAATTCCCTAAGGAGTGTTCTCTCTCAAGTGTTGTCTTTACAGAAAAGTTTTGCTTCTCATTCCCTCCCTTAATTTTTGACTTTCCCCCCCCCCCCTCACCCTTGTCAGAGGGCACACAAGCCCACTGACCAGCACTTGCAGTGATTCAATTACGAAGGAATAATAATTTAAAAAAACAACAACAGTAGCAAAGTCCATTGTAGGGGTGGACTTTTCCTCATTCTTCCTAGTGATTTATTTTGGAAAAAGGACAGTGGTTTCAAAGTGCTGAGGAGGAGGAATGGTCTTTATATAGCAGAATTACATTTTTTCAACTGCATTGTTGAAGTCACAAAGATTATAGAGTCTGGAGCATCTCTCTTATGAGGAGAGGCTGAGAGACCTGGGTCTGTTAACCCTTGAAAAAAGACGACTCAGAGGGGATCTGATCCATGTCTATAAATATCTAAGGTGAGGGAGGCAAAGGGACGAGGCCATACTCTTCTCAGCAGTGAGTGGTGATAGGATGATAGGAAATGGCTACAAACTGATGTGTAGGAAATTCCACACAAATGTGCGTGGAAACTTCTTCACAGTAAAGGTGATGGAGCACTGGAATAGGCTGCCCAGAGAGGTTGTGGAGTCTCCTCTGGAGACGTTCAAGATCTGCCTGGACACCTACCTGTGCAACCTGGTCTACCGAGCCTGCTTTGGCAGAAGGGTTGGACTAGGTGATCCCTAGAGGTCCCTTCCAGCCCCTACAATTCTGTGATTCTCCACTTTGGCCTTGCTGATGATGTTCATTTAAGAAGAAACAACTAAAAATATCCATTTAGGTGAAAAAACAATTTATTTATCTGAAAAAATAAAAATCTCATTACCTTTAGTCAACTTTTGGTGTCAGGGTCAGTTTAAGCTAGCTCAGGTGTCTTGAGATTACACTAACAGAATGCAGTGTAATTTGTGCTTGCTGATGCATCTACAAGTTTTTCCAGTGCAACAGCCTTCCAAACCACTGCTCTACAATAATGTGGTAGTAACTACATAACTTTAGAGAAGAGAGGCACTATACAGAGATCAACTCATTTGATTATATTAATGTACATCTGTTGCTCTGTAGATTAAGGATGAATCTCCCAAAATGCCTGCATCTCCCATTATTTCTCCAAACTCAAGTCAAGGAGACGTTCAGCAGTGTGACCAGTAAAAGATCCTTCCACAAGACACAGTTACTTCAACCCAATCCCCTTTTTTTTTTTAATGCCTTTCGCACACATTAAGAACAATATTCACAGGAACAGATATTTGTCTCCTCCTTGGAAGATTTAAAGGACAACACAGATGTGGTAAGTTCATTCAAAACCATAATGTCAGCAATTCTGAAACAATGCTATAACTATCACACAAAATGGCTGCATCATTAGGCACAGTGACTGAAAGATAGTTAAAAACAGACAGGACAGGCCTCCAAGTTAGTTGAGTGTTCAGCAGTTTTAACAAGAAAAGCAAGCACCACAAACTTGTCAATACAGAGATGTTAACAGCTAAGTTGGTGACAGCTTAACACCAAAATCCAGACCTCTCTGACACCATTCACTTAATTATTTTCTTTTCTGTAAGTCTTTAGACTTTAAAACAGCTCGAACTTGGGGGAGCTCCTGTTTTCTGTCATTTGGCAACTCATAATGCACAGGGCTGTTTCATTTAGAATAAAATGTTAGAAAAATAATCAACAGTAAATCACTGTTCTGTGCACTTCAGAATCTCATAAAGTGAAGAGTTGGAAAGCAGAGAAGATTTGGGTAAAAATAGAGGGGAGGACATGATTTGCTGCTTGTGGCACAGGACTGTTATTTAATACATCTGGGTTCCATTCCATACATTAAATGGGAACACCATCATCTGCTTCACAGAAATGAGAAGAGGTTTTATTCATCAGCATTTGCAAAACATTGAGTTCAAGATAAAATATTTTAGCAAAACAATTATTAGAGCATTACTTTACTTTGTAAAATATCTTATGGAGCAAGTGAACAGTTTAACAAAAATAAAGAGCCCTTCTCCCTTGAAGCCTGTGGAAATTCTTTAGAATTTTCATACTTACATGTTAAAAAGTCAGGTTACAGAAAAAAAACAGTAGATACATAAATATCAGCACCTTGACTTTCTGAGCAGAGAACATACAAACTTCAAGTGGAACACAGCCTCCAATTGATCTTAAATATTTAAATTTGATAACGTCAGCCTTACTGAAGCGCTTACAAATTCAAGACAAACTCCCAAAGATGTAATGAACAGCCAGCAAAAGCAGAACAAATAGTGCATACAGGTGTCCCACTGATGTACCTCAGTAAAAATGCAAAAATATCCAGAAGTCAGCTTTGCTTCATTCTAGCAACAAGTGTTCTTAATGCCAGCTGAAAAATTTCTCTGTAATATGAATGCTAACCTAAAAGAAACTGGTCTGAAACTTACCCAAAATACTGAAATGACTCAACACTCAAATGGCAAATTACATTCATCTTTTTACCTATCTCATCTGTTTAGGGTCCACTGTACCCTATCTATAGTGGCAGGAGAGTCCTGTCCTGATGCTCTTTCTCCAAAGTCCTACAAAGACAAAATTAAAAGCTAGACAGTTCGGCAACACTACTAAAACATCAAATTGCTCCAAAGCACCACATCTCAGCCCTGCTGATGATAGCTTTCATTATTTGCATATCCTATGACCAGAGAAGGAAGATAACTTTCCTAATATCCTGTTAAGATGATTCTGAGCTTCATCAGCATGTGTACTATATCTGGCTGGGACAGAGCAAACTTCACAAGCATAGCACCATACAAGCTGCTTAGATTTGTGACCAGAAGGGTGTTTATAACACACTGGTGTTTTCGCTACTGCTGAGCAGCACTCCAACAGCATCAACACTTCTCTGCTTGACACTCTACCCTCAGGGCGAGTAGGCCAGGAGGGGGCACAGCTGAGACAACTGTTTTAAAATGAACAAAGAGATATATTCCACAACAGACAACATCAGACATGCTCAGCAATAACACTAGGGGTGGCAGTGGAGACAGTTATTGCTTAGGGGCTGGCTGGGCTTTTTAGCCTGCTGGTGAGATGCCTGAGTGACTGCTTCTGCATTACTTGTTTCCCTGCTCCCCGCCCATTAAACTGCTTTTGTCTGGACCACTGAGGATTTTTTTTTTCAGTTTTAATTCTTCCAGTTCTCTGCCCTATCTCACTGGAGGGGAGAGGAAAGCAAGTGAGTAGCTGTTTAGTGCTTAGCTGCTGGCTAGGACCAACTCACCCTGAGAAGACAAATAAATACAATTAACGGGTTCATCAGTGTTACAGAAAAAAAAGAGAGAGACTTTGTCTTTTGAGGTCAACTGAATACAAAGAAATAACTTATTTTTCTGCTTGAAGACACTGAATATATTACTCACATGCCAGCTTGCCCACGCAGAATTGAAACAATGATTTTTAGAGATCCCCCTTCCAACCTAAGTCATTCTATGATTCCGCAATGACAGACTACTGCCCTTAATACACTGCTTCCAAGCTTGACCCAAAATTGCTTCACAGAAATAGCAGATTTTGAACCAGGCCCTCTAGAATCTGAAGTTCATAGTGAAGTCCACACACAAAGATAACTTTCGGCTTGCACTGCATACTCATGACCAAAAAGAGGAGTAGTTCTATACAGAACTTGACCTGCTTACATTTTCTAAGCAAGTTTTTACACCCTTCCTGCTTTGCCACAGAACTACCAAAGCAGAATGCAAATTGTGAACAATCCAGATGTCAAAAGGAACTCTGCTAAGAGGGCTATTTCAATTATAATTTCCTCCTGATGGAGAAATCTGAAAATGATTCTCGTAAATGTTCAAGGTAAGAAAAATGCTGTTTCACACCTGATATTTTAAGTAAGACAATGAAGATCCATTATTTCTTCCTACACGTCACCTCGCTACAAAACTATTCTTTTCAACACTGCACTGTCTAGTTTGCACATCATTGGAAGAATCCCTTGCTCTGCTTTCTGAAGTCAGACTGTTACCAGCAAGGTAAGAGATAATTAAATCTTGTCCACCCAGACTCTACAGCACTACTTTGAGGGGAAAAAAATTTTCATCTTAAGTGGACACATCTGCCTCCACAATCAACAAAAACTGTGAAATATTAGTTTAATTGCAATCAAACATCATTCAAGCTTGAGATTATATTCTGTATAAGCTACTGTAATGACAGAAGTTTTATGCAAAGGAAGTCTAAAATGAATTAGAAACATTACTAAAAACTAAAGATTTGGGAGAATCAAGAAAAAAACATTTGCTGATAATTACTTTGAATAGATGTTTCAGTGCTCTTCCTGGAGAAAAATAAATAAATAAATCAGCAGATGGAAATAAATGGAAGAGGAGGTTCCAGAGAGTTTGAAAGCACTACAGAGAATTTTTGGGTTAAGTACCGACTGAAAGTGGCTGTGGAATACTGGAAAAGCAACTGTTTGTCTGTTATTCTGCTGGCACTTGGACACTGGAAACTTGGTACACCATTCATAACTAAGAAAGAAACCACCAGAAGACATGTCTCTATCACCTCCTTCCTCATATGCATCAATCTGCAACAGTCCATGTTTTTGGCTTTAAGAGTTCCCTTTTTGTCTGTAAATTTCAATTCAAACTATGATCTGCTCCCTTTTAGAAAAACTTTATCTACTTTCAGACAAGGTCAAGCAGTGCTACTTATCTGTAACCTAAAAATTACTTTTCAATTTAATGAAAAAAATGAGCTTAGTATTTCATTACATTATTAAGTATACAAATAATTTGATAAACAACACTTAAGTGCATCAGCATTTGAAAGGGACATTTACAACTTGCCAGCCCAAAAAGAAGCAAGACTTAACAGAGCAAAGTAAAGAATAATTCCTCCAGAAAAATAATAAGATTACTGGCTTAAAGAAGCAAAATAAGAGATATGGATATCAATCTTTTGTTCAAAAATATAACCCCTGAACTCCTGCAGAGATTTCAATGAAATTATGAAGAGCAGCAAAAAAAAATTCCTACTTTTTTTTTCACTGTTTTGTTCAAGCTAAATACTCAGTTATTTGGAATACAGTTGCAAATCACCACATTTTGCAAGTGCCATTAACTAAGCATATAGTTTTGAAATAAAGAAATAAGCCTACTGTATCACCTTTTTGTCTATCAGAATTACATTTATATTGAGATTCTTACAAAGTCCACAAAGCCTAATAATAGATGAATTCAAGAGACTGAGTTCATTTACTATTGCAGTCTAGACAGAAGCAAATCCTTACTTCTGACCTAACAGGCACACCAAGACCATCATTCCTTTTCCATCCATTTAAAGACTAAGAGCCCATTCTTCTTTATCTAGTACACATTAAGAATTGTGCTCTGTACTAGCAGCTGACTCTCCAACATTTCCAGATCACCACTAGTATTTTGCTGCTATCTCCTTTACCTCTGCCATTTACTTCTACATCAAGAATCGCTGTAGGTTTCTTTGGTTTTAGAAACTACTGATCTAAGTCATCCTCCTCTCCCCATTTCATATGGTTTTGTTATGGAACATTTGGGGATACAGATACCAGACAGGATCCCACCAGTTTCCAGAAAGAGAAGCACAATACAGCCTTCTGAGACAACACTCTCAGCTAGCAGTCAAATCCTTCACAATGGGCCATCATCAAAGGTGTATATGCATACATTAATCAGTTTCCTGGAGACTATTTTCCTTCCAAGTCCTTTCTGTCTATCCAGCAAGTAAGAGCCACTATTTCTGTTATCTAAGTAGCCAAATATCATGTTTATTTAAGAAGCTAAAACATTCCCTGAGCACATGACAGTATTTAAAGACCTCTCAAATCTCCTGTCTCCTCTTCATTAAAGACAACTTAAGCATCAAACAAACTACATTTGAATTATGTTAAGGCTGTGTAACCAACTGACAATTGTCCAGGAGATTCGAAGTTTAAGAACTTCATCCTCAATTAATAGTTTTAGGAGAACATTATTTTTTCCTTCCAATCATAGCAAGAATTAGGAGACGTCAGTGACTGCTCTTCCAAAATTGACCTACATCTATTAAAAAATCCACACAAAAAACCTATGTAGAAGCATTTAAGCATGTAACTGAAAAGAGCAGACAAAAATAAGTACACAAGAAGAGAGAAATACCACAATTTGCACTGTATCATTTCAAAGAGCAAGATTAGAGCTCAGCTCTCTGGTGGTTCTGAGACGATTACAGACATTTCAATGCATACTGAATGCTCTGATCACACAATGACATTTACCACATTAGATGCTCTTGGTAAAATTCACTGCTAATTTAAAAGGTCTCCTGAGAAACATTCTGAACAATAAGAAATTCATAGCAAAGCCATGTGCAAAAGGATAAGGATGCCTAGTCTTGGTTTGGGACCTTAGTATCTGAATGACATGCATATGCTTTGTCTATCTTCATGACAAGAGAGCAGAGAGAGATTTTTGCTCAGCTACCATTCTCCATACACTGCAGTGTAGAAAAAAGACTGTATTTAAGACTGGGCACACGAACCACAACTCAAAGAATTCCAGCAACTGAGAAATGTGTCATTTCCTTCTCCAAGTTACTGTCTGTATCACATGCTCCCCTGTGACAAACACTAAGGTAGCAGCCACTTCATATGGAATTAGAATTAAGATATCTCAAAAGAATAAAGTGAAAACATTCTCTGGCCGCCCCAGAAATTACATAATGTCATCTTGGGAGGATGCAAGGAGTTCCAGACAGCCGTGTTACAGATGTTCAGGATATTGCCAGCATTTGAACTGTGTGTGCGGGCAGGGGAGGAGGGGAGAGGGGAAAGCACCTTAAAAGGAACAGATATATGCAACACAGCAGTAAAACACAGCTATACTACCTTAGTTCACTCTCATTTCATCACTGATTCAGAAAACCTTTGAGAAGGATCGCTACAGCCTTCTCTCCTTCCACTGTATCTGCAACAAGATTGTGTGTGAATTGTTCTGCCATTTACAATAAAAGTGCCTTACATAAGGACACATGAGAATCTGGGTGAATGAAGTTTTGGTTAAGGTGAGAAGATGTTTTGAATATGGAGAAGAATTTCTGAACATCTAAATCTTAGCAAAGATATATCCTCAGGGTAGAAAATGCATAAGGGAGAGCAAATATCTGAAAGCTTGGATCACTCCTACTTCTCTACATAAGGTCACAGAAGCCAGGCTTACTTGCTGGACACTGCAGAAGATAGCACACAAGGACACTGGCTCAAGAAGCTAACCCATTAAGACTCCAGATAGACAGAAATTCCATTTTATACTAAACATATTAATTGAATTAATATATTTAATTGAATTAATATATTTAATTGAATTAATATATTTAATTGAATTAAATTCTCAATACTGTAAAGATCACAGGAGTGCTACAAAGTTGCAGAGACCTCCTCAAAGAGAGGCATTTCCCCAAGCTGTTTCCCACTTTCATGTGAACAGCATTTTATTCCATGACTTTGTTGGCACTAAACATTTGAGAGAATGAGCTCACCTTCTGACTTTTGGGAAACTGGGAGATGCATTAAGCATGGTTCTTCACACATTTCATGGATTAAGGACTTGCAGACATCTTCCTTGAATTATCCAACTCTGTAGGGGATCCAAGAGTCTCATCATTTCCTGAAACAGCTTCACACCCGTGAGGTAATACTTGAATGCCAGTGAACTTGAAATGCCATTTTAGGACAAATAATATCTTTCAGGCAGGCTGCTAACATGAAGCAGAAGCAGCAAGCTATTCTGGACTGAAATAACATATGCCTATTAACTTTTCACAGGCATGCAACAGAACTATTTTCTTAACAGAGATGAGGTTTGTTCTGTCTGCAGCCCAAGCTCATCAGAATGCAGCACCAACTCTCAGCTAATAAATGCTCCTCCCTAAATTCTGATTGATAAGAGCATCAAAAGCACTTCCTAGCTGCCTAAAAAAAAACAAACACCAGAAATACCATATTTTACTTTAAGCTCTGTGTTTTTGCAAAAGAATGAAACCGTTTGCCCCAAGAAAGATCAACAAATGTATTTACAGTATGGAAGTGTTGATTTTGATTTAGGCTTAAATAAACAAAGCTAGTAATGCGTTCAACTTTGGACTCCCATCAAAATAACCACATCTTGCTCCAAACGATAGTCAGGTAAAGGAAAACTTACAAAAGAAAGTATTTAATTCACCTGTTTGTTAGAGTTACTTATTATTTTTCCCTCACTAGATGTTAATGTTCATTATGAAGTTCTTTCAGAACTGCTTCTGTATCCTCTGAAGTATATCACTAAGACATCTAGAACAAAAACCTGCAAATTCCAAATTCTAACTTGCTTTTAGAATAAACCATCAATTAGTATATTGTACTAACAACTACAGACACCTTTGAGCAAACAGGAAGGCGAGTATTATTTTTGTACATTGAAACCAGGTTAACATTATGCCAAAAAAAAAAGTACCATACTCCAAAAGTAGTTTCTACATCCAAAGGCTTTCTATGCTCACTTTCTAAAAGAGCAAATACAGTAGCTCCAAAAGGAGCTCTAAGACATGCTAAAAGGGTCACAAATAGGTTTGTTAGAAAGGATCAGTTGGTATTGGAGGGGTTTTGGTAGGATCAGTAAAAACATACAATCATTTTACTTCCCATTTTGTGTGCCTGCCTATGCTGTTCCACATCTCAAACTAGATATCAATAACCATGATCTTTATCTTGGCTGCATCCCCCAACAAGGGCTGACCAAAGTGCATGTGACTCAGAAAAATAGCTCCCATTGGAAAAAGCAGTAGAATATATATTGAACATGAAATTAAAATGTGATAGCGTAATTTTTGCAAGTGACACCTGAGATACATATGGGCAATAAAAGCTACACACATTATCCCCATCCCCTTCAGTAGAAGGTTCGTGACAGTCTTGTACAGAAAAATTGCTTGTGCTGTTTAATTGAAATTGTTTGCTCAACATTCATGCTTTGTCATGGAGTTTATAATAAAAAATGGAAACAGAAAGGCATCACTATCACTTTCCATAATGCACACTGGCACTTTCATGAGCATCATCAGTAGAAATCTAACATGCTTATATTTAGATGTATTTTGAAATACAGAACATTAAGCTGGTTAGCTTTAAGACATTAACAGCAAAGTCCAAGCTCTGTCTTGATTACACTTACCAAAATCATACTTCTATTTATAGATCTTGTATTTAGCACACCAGTGCCAGAACTGTAACTCAACTTACATCAAACAAATGCACCTAATGCCAGTTTCTATGGTACTGTATTCATCTGCATTATCTATTCTGAATCAGATAAAACAACCTGTTTGTCTAGGCCATGAAATCTGAAAACTAGAAGATTTTCTTACATCCTTGTATTCACACATCCTTGCTGAAGAAAAAGTTGTTTTTCTTTTTTGGAGGGAACAGTAAAGACTACAAAAGAACTGAAAAGAAGACTCAAATATTTCTGCCAGCGCAAACTGAAAGAACATTTGCCTCTCAGGTCTCCCTAGCACCATCTAAATATTTGTTACCTGATTATAGGTTTCTTTTTATGAAAACAAAACCACAAAAAGCAAAGCTAGATGCAAGCGTGACACTGAAAGCCTCGAGACAAAGGGAAAAAGATTTTATATAAGTATAAAATTTGAAGAACAAGATTTAACAATGGTGAGTGAAAACAAGCCAGTCAGGGTGACCTTGTACTTCATTACTAAAGCAAACAATTATAAATCTTGAAGTAGCTTATGACTGTAGCTCCTAACTTCACAGTGCTGAATAACAAAAGACAGAGACACAATATTTAAGTCAAACTGAAATAAGAATACGTAACAACCATCTCAGACATCTATACAGAAGTAGTTATCCTTTGAAATTTCCATAAGAAGGTACAGATTCAGCGTAAGATACTTAGAAGCCCCTTTACCACTGCTAAATTCAAGAAGCCAAATTCTGCTATCTATTCCTTTTAGCGGGCATGTATTCTGTTCTGTTATCATAATTTCTTATATAGAAGCATCTTATACAAAGGCACTGCAAAGCTGTTGAGATGCTAGTTACATTTGAAAATTAAGTACTTTCTCAAATTACATTGGTCTCCAATTTTGTTAACATTATTTTGAGAATTGAAACTACTGGTATCTTGAGTACAATTCCAGACACTTAGAGAAATACAAATGTTCAGTATAATAGAAAGTAGTCAAGTAATATATAATTACACACATCTAATATGCACTTACTACATGCCATTTACTTTCACCCTGCTAATTTAATCCAAGAGATTTGACAATTTACAGTCCAAAGGTGTCATGTACAGATGCCACCAAAATGTCTACCTTTGGCTAAAGGAAACTAAGGCATGTTCCTACAAACATGGATATACCTGTGCCATTAACACACAGCGCATCAAGTCAGTGGTGTTTCCTAATAAAAATCAGACAGACCTAGAAAGCAAAGCAATGCCTTTAGTACAGGTACAGTTGGTAGACAGAACATCACACCCTATACAGCACCATGTACCTACAAAAAAGTGTCAAACTGTACTCTGCAAGTGCCACGATCACTTTCTTGCTTCACGTTCCAAACAAGTCCAGCAAGTTCTGCAAGGCTAGTAAGTTCTGCACTGTAGCAGTTGTACGTGCATAAGGGCATACAAAGGTAGCTTTAAGAGCTATTTATTGAGAGCAAATCCTTGTAAACTAAACATACTATAAACTGCTCACACCATCCTTCCAGCCTTGTCATCCTACTCCTTTGGTTTCCTAGGCTGCTTTAAGATTTCCACAAAAGGATTTAAAACAAATTCACTTTTTTAATTTCCATCAGCCACTTTTCTCTAAGCTGAGATTTCAGTAGTCCCACCGAGTTCCCGATATGGAAGAACCATCTCTATCTCTTCAAAAATTAAGTGCAGTACACACAGTCACAGACGGATGGAAAGTGACAGGCAGCCATCACAACCATGTTTCAGTAGAGATTAAGAAGAGGGAATAATATCCAAACTGGCAAAGTTCAGCACAACCTGGGTCAACTAAACTCCATAATAGCTGATGGATTCCCTATGATACTGTTGCCATAGCTGATAAGTTGACTTTTTTAAAAAGGTAAGAGAAAGATATTGAAAAACAATTCACAGGCATAACTGCAAGACTTTCCTCACATGGATAAGAAATAAGTAACATTTGGAGCTTATCTGCAATATTATCAAGACCTGAATCTCAGGCACTGAGGGGTCAACAGGACCTTTGTTATCTTCATAATCTCACAACTGATATGCATCTTGTAACCAGACTACCCGCATTATTTGGATGGGTTTAAAAATAGTTTTCCTAGAATAGTTTTCATAAAATATATCGTTGTCAGTTGAACATAAGCTTTTTGCGATAAACAAACTTTTCTAACAATGAAAGTATGAATTAAAGGATGGGGTACCATCTACACCAAAGCTTTAATATTCTTGCTCTTTTGCTTTGTTGCTGAAAGGTGCAAATTGTACTCATCTGAAGAAAAGATATACTGCCTTGTAACGTCAGAGCAGGTCATGATACTTAAGCCTGCTCCCCATTCCAAACTTTGTGCAATGGTCCCATTTTTATTCTTAATAGCCTACCTTTATATAGATTCAAGGCCACACATTTGTGTTGGATGGGTGTTTTTCCATTCCTATGATCTTCAAGGTATTTCATATTAAAAGTAGTATGTGGGCTATCAACAAGTTCTCTCTCAAACAGAACAGTACTTTTAAGAGATTAAATACTTATGTTAAGCATCCAAACACACATTTTATATTTCAGACACTTGATTTTCTTACATGATAATCACAATCTTTATGTAATTTACAAATAGGACAAGAAAGGTATATTAAGGGGATCTCACTGGACTGTTTCACTTGCTGTTATTCTTCATGAATTCCATCCTGCTACGTGAGATTCTCAGCCTTGCAACACCCATTATTCAAACATAGAGTACCACTTAAACATTCAGGAAGCCAGTGATGTTTACTTTGAGGTTCACCTTCAAATGAATATGGAATCCATACACCATATATTCTGGTTATCTTTGTTATGAAACATTTCCAGGGTTTAGCCCACTGGGCATGTTGAAATCATAAATCATCTTCAGCTACACAAAAACAAACCTCACTCAGATTCAAATGCCTACAGGGAAAACAGCATCAAACCAAGGAAGCACAACTTTTTGTACATTCCTTTAGGTTTTAATTCTTAGCCAGTTCTGCTTTAACACCTGTAATTTCATCTCTGACAAGTAAATATGCACCATGCTCACTCTGCTCCCCCCCCTCCCCCCTGCCCTTTTATGTCTCTTTCCCAAACTTTACCAACAGTCAGCCAGTCTTCATGGGTTGTATATTAAAGGCTCAGAACACTTGACAACTAGTGAAAAGATCTGCCCTGTAGTGAAAATGAGGGAAGGGGGGATACAGTACCTTTTTATTATTGTTCCTAAATCTCCCTTCAGTATTTGAGTTTCAAAACAAAAGCATAAATATTTTAAAATGAAAAAGCATTTCCATTTTCTCCCATTCCCTCTCCATTTACTAGCTGATGTCTAACTAGACATACAGCAAAACACTGTCATTCCATTAAACGCTATAGGGAATCACACATCTCTCTGCCTCAAGTTTCAAATACTTCAACTTTCTGAAACCACAGCGTCAATCTGTACAGGATGCAAATGAAAGTAAGTGGAGTTTAATTTAATTTAACATCTTTCACATGAGACTTGAAAAACCTCACAGAACTTCTAATGAAAGCAATACACGTGACCAAATCAGTCATATTTTTGTGTACTTTGATGTCTCAGCTCAGGCTGATGACTGCACTACTGCAACAGTATAGCAGATCCATGTATATCCAAATATAAGATCAAACTGGTGGAGAAAATCTGCTTATTCTTGCCAATTGTCTTCAACACGTTAATAATATTTGTCGCTTAGTAAAGATAAGCATCTTTCATTAGTAGAAAAGTTCCTCCTTAAATGACATTTACTGAGGTATACGTGCTAGGTTTGATAAAGAAGACACTTACCAAAATAAGTGCAATCTGTTTGTTGCAAACAGTTTTTCTATTGCTGTAGTACAAAGCAAATCCATTCAAAGACAGTATGAATTTAAACAGAAAAAACAATACTCCCTTTCCCTAAATACCACCCTTCTAAAGACTCACGTAAACACCCAGTTCCCCACCAATGCAGCCTCACTAGTATATTACAGAATCTAAGCTAATACATAGCACAGGATTAATTCCAAAGGGGATGGAATCAGCAAAAGCAAAGGATGGAAAATGGTGCTATTAGCATGGAGTACATGGCAAACCAGGTTTGGGAAAAAGCACAAGAAATGCACATGAAGAAGCACAGTGAGGCTTTGCTAACATGAAAACATACCCACTGAGCAATTCCTGCTTCCACACACCAGCTCTCCCAGTATACCTAACTCAAGTGGCTCTCATTTTTATACCCACAACCTAAGAATTATTCAGCTTAAGTGAGTTTAAAGCTCTGTTTAGAGTTTGTTCTAGCAGTTCTGAATGACCTTCTCCCTATAGTCCCTTTAAATTAGTTGCTGCATCCTCCACAAATTAAACAGTCTTGGCACTTCATTTGCATGGAGCAAAGAAAAGCTACGAAAGCTAAACTAAGAAAGTAATTATTTCCAAAGCAAAATGTTCAATGTCGTACAAAGAGTAACATACTGCTATTGTTCCCAGCAAGTCAGAAAAGGGAAAGTGTCTTAAAACAGCAAAAAAATAAAATAAAATAAATGCCTTAAACTAACTATGTTAAAGCAAGCATCTTAATGTAAAGCACAATTGCTACAACCTAAGCTCCAGGGTCACATTATCAGGTGATGTTATTTTAGCAAAGGACAAGAAAGCTTTTTTGACAAACTAATTATGGGTCAGAAGACCCGATACCATCTACAGAAGAACATTTGTTTTGCTGACATCAACGCACAATTTGATGTCTTGTTATTAAAAACTCTACTTTAGGCTGCTTTTGCCCATTGAATCCTGCACTGTGGAATACTCAAGCTAGTGGCATCCTAAGATTGGCATCCTAAGATTAGACAAAGATAGACAGGTTACAGGGAAAACAGCTTACTCCTTAAATAACAGTTTAACTTTATCTTATTTCCTTCTAATTTATTCCGCAATGGACTTAAATGAGAGAGACCACAGATATTTATATTCTATGCATGAGAGTGATTGGTTTGATCACCTTATCCAAATAGTCTGAAATTTCCTTGTAATTTGGATCCTAAATCTTCATGATCTCTCAGAGTTCAGCTATCAGACCTATTCTGAAGTGATGTTAAGGCAAAACAACCAATAGATTTAACTGCCCCTCACCCTTACTTTTTCAAAATCTAGAATTAAACTGACTCAGTGTTGTAATACTAGGAATATTTATTTAAAAGGCCTATGTCAGAAAAACATTACCCTGCATGTTGAAGAAAAATCAAGCAATAAAGATAATATGTAATTCACAATGCAGTATTTCATCAGATTTACTAGGTTCAAAACAGCAGGAATTTTTCTTTTTTTACATTTCCAATGCTTTGGAATAATTCATTTTATTCACACATGATGCTTTTAATGTTTAGCATGTAGAAGTGTGCATGCAAGAGAGACGTTACAAAAAACAAGTAACAAAATTTTGCATTTGTATTTTTGTGAAAATTAATTGTAACTAACTGTACAGTTACTATAAAACATTATGACTAATTAGAATTGTTAATCCTTATTTCTTTCAGAAATGAAAACCTTGGTAAAGCTCCTCTTCTTAGGCCCCATTGTTCCACTTCTAAGCCTCTCATCTCACTGCTTTTTTCTTAGAAAACTTGTAACAAACAATCAAAATCCTACTCAAAGAAAACGTATGTACTTAAGTACTTGAGGAGAAACCTGTGGCAGACTGCAGGATCAAAAGAGAAAGCAGTACAGAATGCTTCTAGAGTCCAAAGCATGAGTGTGTAAGCAAAAGCCTTGCACATGTGCTCTTAAGTTCCTTCTGTGATGGAACCAACAACCTATAGCACAAGAAAAAGGAAAAACGGAAATGAATATTGATTTCTCTACCACAGCTGAAACAGCTCATCAGATTACTGTCTCAACTTCTTGTTCCCAAGTTAAAAGAGCCAGTACAATCTGGACACATTTTATCTCCCCGTTCAGCACTGCCTCCAAAGATCCCTAGCTTAAGAAAATGCATTTTTATGAAGCTTTATAACAATAACTATTGTCATCTAACCAGTTTTTACTCAAAAGATAAGCAAGAAATTTCTGCTCTGCCTTGCACCATGAAAAACTGGGAGACCTCCCTCTTCTGTTTTCCTCCTCTTGCAATCCTTACCCAGTCAACTCTCAGACACCATCACAACCAGCTACTCACACTACAATCCATATTTCAAATTACCAGTTACAGACACAGGGAAAGCCTCAGTCTACTAAGATTTGATTACTTCCCTCCTAGCTCTCCTACAATCTGTAGGACTGAAATTCTTTGACAGCAGCAGCAAAGCTTCACTGACATTATTGTGTAGAGGCTATGAGATTTCTTAGGAAGTCACAGCCTGAAACATCCTATGACAAAGCAACAACATGGTTCTCCCCAGTTGCTTCTGAGGCACATCAGTGCTTTATTTGCTTGCTTTAGGGCCATAAGAACATGCAGTTTCATCATTTGAAGGAAAAAAATATACATGGTGTATTTCAACCAAACATACTGCCACAATGAAATCATACGCAACTAAAACTGAATCAGACTCTACAGTGAAATTATCAAAGCTGAAACACCAGTTATGACAGTTAGCGTCTACTACATTCAGCAAAAATTCCTACATGTTCCCATCCTGATTTGTCAATTCAAAATGGGGCAGATGTAATTAGAAAAGCAGATGGCATTAAAGAAACCCACAAGACACAAATCAACCTTGCAATGCTGCTGTTAAAGTAAGCAGTAGCCAGAGTTCACCCATACAGGAAAGCCCCAGCTGAGTACTCCTCCCGTTCACCAGCCAGCACCTCCCCCAGCCACGGCATGGCTACACTGTGGATTCTCATAGGCTGTGGCAAAACAGGAACCCCAAAGGAGGGAACATTTAAAAGCTAGCAGGAATATATACACTTTTTTCCCTTCCTAACTGCCATGTGTAACTGTATCACTGACCAAAGCCCCAAGAAAGTCAGTAGCGCTGTCTTACTGACTTGAAAAAAAAAAAGACTGGTTGCCAAAAAGAAATCACAACTAACTACAGCACGTATCCCTAAGTATTTTTGCGCACCAAACTGTAACAGAAGTTCCAAATAACTTCTGCTTATTTACAAAATAGAAGAAAGCACGTATGCACTCACAGATAACAGAAGCTTCATAGTAACATAGCCTAGATTAATTATAAGAAAAGCTACTCCTAGACGCAAAGTTCAAATGCTGGTAATGTCAATATAATGTTTTATTTCTCCAAAGCAGATAGACCAGGTTACTACGCCATTTACCACATTTGCCCAGCAGCTTTCCGGCAGGAAAGTGTTTTGAATAAGATTTTAAAAAACAAAGTCCTATTTGTTTCATGCTGATATCAACTTTTTCCTCAACCTTTCTCCAAGAAAGGACAGTTGGCCTGATGTTCCCAATTTAAATTGCATTCTCCTTACAAGCTGGTAGCTTCTTTCCATCAGAGAGGACCTGCTCAATGACCATAGAGTCTACTACTAAAATCTGCTGGAAAAACATTGATCATTCATCAATAACATCATCACTGTAGACTCAGACATACTTCAATATATATTTTGCAGATGCAGAAGCGTATTTTCACAAACCATATCACAAAAAAAGCACGCAATAAACCTAAGCCTCAGATAAATTAAATTAGGAAAGAGATATTCAAATACCAAGGTTAAATTCTTTTTTCAAGGGTCTTTTAGGATAAAAACTAAAAATGGACAACTTATTCAGCAAGGCAGAGAAGTACAGCAAGCCTATTCCAAATGGCAACAGCTGCAAAGAAGTCAACTCTTCCAACAAATGAGAAGTCACTTGGAAGAACAAAGAGTAGGACTGAGTAGGACTGATTCACAGTGATGGAGATACTACAAAGACGCTGGAAGCAAATTTCTAAAAGGTACAACAATTCTCATCTGGATCATAAACTGAATAGAAAGTTGGTAGAAATGTCTGAGGACAAAGAAAGTCGATTGGGAGGGCAGGGAGAGAGACTGGAAAAGAAAGGATGGTCAGGAGAAGAGGGAAAAAATACCAGTAAAACAAACAAACAAAAAAAAAAACAACAACAAAGCAGGCGTGACAGCCAAAGCCTTCCTGCAACAAAATACAAGAAGTATAAACAAGACTCTACATCTCCTTTACAGGCTAAGAGGAGAGGAGTTAAGCAATACATCAGGAGCAGGTTGATGATTTAAATCTTGAAATTTAAATTGAGAGACTAGATCAAAGGAAGACTAATTAAAACAAAAATCAAGTACAGCGTGTGCAATTCCTCTCCTTAATTACTTCAACTGTAAACCCCAGTGCTTCACTAAGTACTTCACTTTCAAATTTCCAGATTAGCTCACTTCTTCCACAGCTGAGCTGTTCCAAAGGCAGCAGCAAAGGGATGGCTGCCTAGAATTAAAATGAAATGCCTTTAAGTTCCAGTATAGTCTATGTAAACGGACATGGGCTTTCTCCAGCTGGCAAAGCAAAAAGGTACCTCCTGCTGGGGAGTCTCAATCAAAGAGAAAAAAAAAGCTGGTCTTCTGGAAGAAAAAAAATACATTAACAGAACCAGCTAGCTGCTAGAAGAACTTTGGTACTCTAACCTGAAGAGAACATTCTGAATTAGGGACAGCTACACCTACCTAGAAATCTGTCCTAATCATAGCATGAAAAGACTATGTGAGTAGGAATTATAATCATAGAATCATTACGGTTGGAAAAGAACTTTAAGATCATCTAGTCCAACTGTCCTCCTATCACCAATATCGCCCACTAAACCATGTCCCTAATACTACATCTACCCTTTTCTTAAACACCTCCAGGGACAGTGACTCCATCGCTTCCCTGGACAGTCTGTTCCAAGGCTTGACTACTCTTTCTGAGAAGAAATTTTTCCTGATATCCAACCTGAACCTCCTCTGATGCAACTTGCAGCCATTCCCTTTTGTCCTACAGCTAGTTACCTGGGAGAAGCAGCCAACCCCCACACCGTTACAATCACTTAAGCCTTCAGATAAAGTTAACAACACTTTTCTCTTACTTTTTAAATTTCCTGTCCAGCACATAACTGTGTAATCAGAAACAGAAAACTGTACGGAGAGATGGCTTGTTTTGACTAGAGACAGTAAGATCCAAGGGTAAACTTTCTGCACTCCCTACGAAGTTACACTGATCAAACAATTTCAGGTAACACCTCTAACTTGCAACATTTCTCTAGAGGTAGTTGTAATGCCATAAACATAAAAGTGTATATAAATACCTCTACTTCACAAAAAGTGGTTAAACAAAATGAAATTAAAATCCTCTGTCCTCTAGCGAGTAAGCATCCTGTTCTGGCTTTCAACCATTTCTATGAATCTGCAATTGACAGTGGTAAAATGACTTAGGAAGAAGAACATAAGTGAAGCTAGTTCCAAGGTTGAAGTCCAATTGCGCCCTTATTAAAAGGAGAGCATCAGCACAAAGGCCAAAGAATGAATCATGACCCAAGTCTAACTACACCTTCTTAACTCAGCAATAAACATGAGTGCTGAATCACAGTGACAGGATATTTTTACAAAGTCTGTACTGCTGCTTCAGCTTGCAGGACCATCAACCCACTGCCTGCTGCCAGTATGGAAAACACAAGAGAATAAATAAATGACCAAATAGTACCATCCAAGGGGACAGTCCTGAACACCACAGAGTAACCACTTCAGAATACACTGTCAAACATTTGTTTACATTTTGATTAGCAGAACTACTGACACACTCTTAGCCTTGGTTATCAGACACTGCCATAGTAAGGAATGAAGTACTTAAACTACTCTGATAATTTGATATTGCTAGAAAATTTCCACTTTGTTGGCAGGTTTTACCCTTCCCCTGTTCTCAGGGTCACATCACAAACGGCCAGATGGTGTAAGCAAGACTAGAAAGAAATGAAGAAAGTTTTATAAGAGAATACGTTGTAAATAACAGATTATAAAACCAAAAGGAACACTTGCAATTTGTTTAAGGGGAATCTGTCATTTCATATTTATGACTCATGCTGATCACGTCCTATCCATTTGTCTTCAAAAAAACACAACAGTTTGAGAGAGCAGCTGCTTTTATTGAAGAAAAAAAGATGCCTCTTTTACTGTTTTCTACATCTACGTAACTGACAGCTTCAAAACTTCTGCTTTCATCTTCCAGTAAAACACGCCTGTTTCTACAAAGAGCTAAGTTCATAACCAAGCTTGGCTTTATTTCCAGCATCGTAAAACTAATGACTCAAGTGCCATCTACTGTGTCTGCACTCAAGTGCAGTATTTCTACAGACAACAAATGAAAGTTAGTTCTAGCAAAATTATACAGAAATAAGTCATCAATTTTATGACAAATGTGATACCATACCTTCAAGTACTGTCCTCCTTGAACATTAGCACACATGCTATGCTGATGTGTCACCTTTGATGTGTGGAATCTAAGTTAATATAACGATGTAAAGCAGATCTTCAGAGTTAAATATAAGTAAAAACAAAAGTGAGCCTTTCTCATCTCAATCATGCTTCTATAAAACCCTGCTTACTTTAACAAGGCAGACATGGAAAATAATTACAGCTAACAAAAAAAACCAACAGCCTTCTCCAATAGCCACCAGAAAACTGTAGTGGAAATAACACTGCATTATTCTGCTACACTAGAGTTTGGAATTAAAAACACACACTATCTCAAGAAATCCCTCAATTAGTAAATCTTGCCTTAAAATTGCATTGTTAAATCAGGAGGGAGCTCCAACATTTCTCCTGAAGGGAGGTTTCTAACAGAAGATCACAAGAAGAATATTACAGGAAAAATACAGCTTGGGAGTTAGTTGCATAACACACGGCTTCAACTTTCTCATACAGCATCTGCTGTTTCATGGCATACCAAACTACGCATCAAAATTGCAGTGCTTCAGCAGTCAAAACACTGAAGAGACAAGTGTCCTCTCAATACTGTAAAATTTGCCGGTAAACTCCTTTGTGCTTTGTTAAATTTCTTTTCCCATTACACATTGTTAAAGAGGACTCATGGAAACTCATTACTTTTTTTTCCTTTTCTTTTTCTCCCTCCAAGCCCCTAAACACTCATCAACAGATAAGATTTTGGACCAGAATCACTACCACATGCATTATTAACTACAGACCATGGGAGCAGTTTTGCTGGGAAGTCATAGGGGGGTGGGGGGAAGGCAGAAAATCAGTTTCTAAAAGTTGCTTAACTCTGCTGCAAATGCAACCATGTGGGATACAAACAAAAAGAGTCCAGGGTCACAAATCTATAACCTCCTTCAGCAAACAGCCCCGTGCGTCTGCAATGGATGCACAAGGCAAACAGCAAAGGTCTCTCTTCCAATGCAGATGTTGCTCTTTCTAGAACAGCTCAGCTGGCGCACAGAGAGGAACCATTTGTGATCCTCTAAAAACAGAATGGACACTCTATCACTATCACCACAGTGAACCACAGACACCCAGTTTCCCATCAGAATCCAAACCCAGAGCAGGTAAGAGTCTGTATTCAAATGTCATCCATGTTTCAGCATTCCTCTGAACATCAATTTTTAGTTCAAGCTTACACGTGGTTATCAAGTAACAGCAAGAATTCATTCAGACCAATAAAATATAAAACGGTGCCTCCCACTTACTGGTTCCAAAATAAACACCACAATCAGCATGTGCGATTAAACTAAACTTCATTTCCAAGCTAAACACTGTGTCATGCACACAATGCAGGGTTTAAAATACCACAAATATTCTGAAGGGGTCACAGGGTACATACAAGAACTTGTAATACCAATTTACAGCAGGAAATTTGGCAGGGAAGGTATGAAGGGGGAAGTCGAGGACTTGCTAGTTTGAAGGAAAATGAGTACAATGTGGTGCACACCTGGCTCTCCTTCACCACTGACTATCACTGTGTGGAAAGGCACGGAGCTAGGAGTACATTCTGCACAGATCTCAAAGCAAATTACTGTAATGTACTGTGTGGTTGTAAAAGCACCGCACTATGAATATTCAAGTGTTCAGTGTGGGCTGACAACAACCTTTTCCCCTATCAGCTGTGTTTTGGATTTCACACTCGTTGCCAGCAGGGTCACAGCTGGAAATTACATATAAGTCATGTGAAAGACTTTATATACTTCTGCTCTCAGGTCTCATTCAGCAATAGATAATAATATTTCAGATCATTTTCCAACTGTCTCCTCTAACTGAATTCAGTTTGCGAAGATCAGCTACAATGCAACTACATGAATCAAAAGTGTTATGCCAGTTACCCCTTACCCACACTCCCCTGAACTGTGTAGGACCTGCATAAAGTACTTATTTTACTTCCAGGCTCTTAAACAGTCCCACCAAGGTGGCCTAAACCTGACAGGTAAAAGTTGTTGCAGTTCTGAGCCTGATTTCACAAGGTGGCAGTCTACATCCTCCATGTCCTACACAACTTCAGTATTCTCAGGCCAATCTTTTCATGATTTTGTTTGATTTTGATTTACAAGTCACTACCTTTCACTTTCAGCTCTGAACTTTCAAGCATCACCATCTGACAGTTTCCAATCCTAAAAGCTGGCAAAAACACTGAACAATAGTTTCCAGGTATTCAGGGAGAAAAGGATCAAAATGGATCAAAACTGTTACTTCAGTATCTGAGCTTTTCTGCCAAGCAATGGGCCCAAAGTCAACATGAACTTCATTTAAAAAAACTAAAGTTTTTTTCCCTTTCCAGTGATGAAAAGGCACCACCTTGTGGCTGTTGCTCAGGGAGAAAGGCTTCAACAACTGGCAGAAAAAAAAATCCAGTATAGTCAATTCCTGTCTCTGTCAACAGGGATTTCAGAGGTTGGTATGATGAAAAAATATCACTAATTAATAAATAACACAGCATATTTCAACTAACAAAGCATTTCACCCACTCGAAGTAGATAATCAAAGCTCTATTATATTTAGACTCAAAGCAAATACTGAAGTTCTTCTAAAATTATGTCAACTGAAGTTGACTAGTTCTCTGAAGTAAGGAATTTAACTTGTAACGTGCAATAAGCTTCTTATTTATAGCACTTATATTTGTTATTTGATCGTTTTTCCATAAGCAATAGCCAAATAGCATCAAAAGTGTGTTCAATCAGGCACTGTGCAAACACACAGCCTGTCATTTTTATCTGAAATACACACACTTTTTATGGGACAATACTTTGGAAGTTAGAGTAAGAATATTCTACTTCAGTTAGTGAGCAAATTGTTTTTGCCACAAACAGAATCTTTCATCCACAGACCTCTCCATAAAAACTTTTTTTTCCTTTGCATATTCAACTTGGGCCAGGTGGTATACCAGATAACACAGCTAAGAAAGTAATCCAAATGACTTCCAGTTCAGTGTCTGGGCATGATAATTAAAATGCTGCAGCCACATTCTAAGGTTAATGCAGTAAAAATAAGTGTACCAATAGAATAGAGAATAACAGAATACACTTCAGAAAATCTGTACAGTCAATATTCAGAAAGAACAGAAAGCAAAAAATGTTTGCAATTCCTCTTCTAAAAGTTTGTCAAGCTCTTCCTTTAATACATCATCTTCACATTCCACCAATATTGCCAGAGTGCTTATACAGTTTGTATGGAATGAGTAAAACAGAAAACCCGCAAGAACATGAAATCTTCTTGCAGTTCTCAAAAATGTTTCTAAAGTATATATATAATGTCTAAAATGGAGAAAAACTGAATTGCAGTGACTTACAGCACAGGGCATTAATTCAGTCCTCAAGTTCTGATTACTCAAAGTCAGTTCTTGTAGCTTCGGTATAATTAAAGATCATGGATGAAATGGTTTGTTTGTAAATCACCTGCCATACTTATATTTCATTATGTTCACATAGAAAACAAATCTGAGAAGAATCAGTACATTTAAGTTTGGTCTTTATCCATACCACTGAAAAACACATCTGTTGTCCAATTAGTGCATTCTAATGAGATGAACGAACTCCTGTTTAATGTTCAGCAGCAGTACTCTGCAGACAGGCTTAAACAATACCACCTCTTTCTTATGAACCCTCTCAGTTGTTTGTTCCTTCTATAGCAGAGTCCCCTGCACCGTTCCAATGAAATGTTTGTGCATCAGCACCAAAAAGAAATCAAATATGATAGAATAGGATTAGTCTCCGATATCTCAAGAGACTGGATAGATACTTGAGGAGGAAAAAAAAGAGTTTAAAGTGTCAAAGAACTTCAAGAGAAATTTCACCTTCACTCACAAATACTAAAAATTAGTGAGTTGAAATCTGATGAATATAGTCTGAATGTCAGCCATCCACATCGTCATTCCAACTGACTGAGACAACGCAATTCTGTTTGCTTCAGAAAACTTACAAGATCCAAGAAATTCAATAGGCACTGTAAATTTACTGCATATTCAGACTGTTGTTGCAAAGTATGTGACTAACAGCTCCTCAGCCTTCAACAGATGAGACAAAGATAACATTAAAGAGGAGTTAAAAAATAAGACTAGTAAGTAATATACAGGAGTCAAAGTTATTCTGCCACTTTCTTTACCATTTCCAAGGCCAACTGAGTCTCGATATCAGAGGTAGATTTAGTGCTGTAAACTGATAGAACAGATGTTAAAGGTAGATCCTTATCACCTTACTGGAGACAAGAAATTAAAGGAAACAAATCAATGAAGGAAGAAATAACAGCCACCCTCAAAACAGGACTCAATTTGGAGATCTCCCTAATTGCTCCTGGAGTACAAACTGAAGCAAAGGAAAAAGAAAATCTTTATGTGTAAGACAGATGTTCTCAGCTGCTTCATACAACAGATGAAACACCAATGATACATTACAACCATAGTGATAACTGCAAAGAACTTGAGAGGTTTGAACAGTGTCAGTTTTCACCTCCAATTGCTTAAAAATCTGATGCAGGAAGGGAAAAGAATGTTATCTTTCCGCTTTCATTTTAGTACCATCAAAATAAACTAGATGTCCACTCCACAGATTGTCCTACTTCCCAATGCTTTCAAAAAAAATTCTGTTGTCTTTATTCTTCCATTAGAACTTCCATATGCCTTCTCCACAAGAGTGGATCCCAAAGGAAAAAGAAAATCATTAATGCTAAATGATCAGCATGTTGGCACTGCATACCATACTAGATTGTTCATATGCAAAGGATGCAAATGTCCACATTTGTTGTCTTCTAGGATATTACAAAAGTGCAATTTAAAAGAAATTTTCTGGTAAATGACACTTCTAATACTGAAGCTATGAAAGTCTCTGTTCATCAGTAACTCTAGAGACTCTCAACCAGATTAGGTAAACTTCACAGGGAGAAGTTTGTTTGTTTGTTTTTCTTTTTAAGTTGTATTAACTGATAAACAGGATTTTCCAGGCTCCTCCTCAGGTTTCTAGGGAAAAAACTTTCCCTTTTCCTGGCTGTTACCAATTGAATTAATAAAAGACCTCCACACTACTCCCTACCAATCTTTCTTTATTTTATCTTTACCTCTTCGCAGTTACATCAACTCTAAAACAAGAAGCAGACCTATTGAAGCTGAGTAAAAAAACTGTGGTAATTAGAATATTCTGAGGTCCTAGACTGTGCTGGTCCATGGATTATTGTAAACCCTGGCACTGGTAAAAACAATTTCATAATTCCATATATTGTTTCTGACAGAAGAACATGACAGTAGTTGAGTTCACATGCATTTTTAGAGCTCAGGAGCACAACCTGTACGTCTACCCTTTGTAAAAGAACTGGGGTAACATAACATTGTTCTTAGTTACCCAGCATTTCCTTGGATAGTCTCAATATCTGAGGAACAAAAACCCAATCTTACTTAAAGATGGATGTTACAATCAAGAGAATCTGTAAGAGCATCTGTTTAACATGCACATAGCTTCAGATATTATGTTTTTTGCCCCAAACTCCATAAGTTCTACAAGTTAGATGCTGCTTAAAAATGTGAAGTTGGCTGCAGTAAACATTCACGTTGCACTGTTAATTCCAAACACGCTATTGCCATTTACAGAGATCATACTTCAGAAAGAGCAAATTACATTTTGTAAATGGTATTGCAAGGTAAGCTCTCCTTTCCTGGCTATTCACAGATCCACCCTGTTTAACATCTCCTTACACTTGCAAGGCCCTATTAAAAAAAAGCAGTAATTAGGTCATAATATCAGCAAACTTCATGGCACATTTACCAATATGCAAACCTTACCTCTACCATCCAGAGGAAGGACTCAATTGCAGTAAAGAAAAACATTACAGTCTTCTGCACAAATGGTTCTCAAGAGGAGAAGCAAATCAGTATTACTGCTAGTCAATTATTCCTTTATCTGTGAAGCTAGGCTCAGATTATATAAAAAAATAGCAGTGTTTGTCTGGGGGAAAATTAGGGCACCTGAAGTTTAAAAAAAAAAGTACTAAACTGAAAAAAATACTCTTCCAGACTAAACCTACTGAACACCAGAATCCCTACTGAGGAACAACAGGAAAAACAAGATACTAAGGCAACTGAACTGCAAGTCTAGTAATAGACTAGTGTACCCTCACTCTCATATCATGTCTGGTAACAGCTGCATCTAGGTATGAAAATAACAAGCTTTAAACTTTGGAAATTAACGGAAGCATAGCTTGTTATTTTAACAGCCACTATATTAACCTGGTGAGAGGTTTGACATGTTAGTAGTCCAGTCAGAGGCAAGTGACTTGGATTGAATGCAGGTGGGGCAGTCAAGTATTCAAAATGCAGCTTACTCCCTAGCACAGTTTCATAAGACAGCAAAGATTTCATTACATTCTATCAGCATAAATAATGCTATTCTAGGTCACACAACCTTGTAAGCATACATAAATTTTACTTAAGATAAATGTGAAATTTCTAAATGATTAACAGATATTTTTATCTGGCACCAAAAAACAGGAGAGAAAGTACATATGAATCATGAGCTACGAACTGTGGCCTTGAGAATTTGACAGTAGTGAAATTTGTAAAAGTGCACATACATACACAACGATAATGGACCACACACAGATTCTTCTAGAAATCTGCATTTCCAAGTAGCTAGTATGAAACTAAACCAATGCAGAAATAATTCTAATTGTTGTAATTCTGCAGCTGCTCAGTACCACAAAGTAGTCTAGCATTCTACACAGTTCCTACTCTACATAGGTATTTTCACCACAAACAGTATACATCCACATTTTGATCAGAGGAGCAAAAATCAAAAAAAAAAACCACAACCCCCCACACACTATCCACAGACTCATTCATCTCAACATAGACCTCTCTAGGGGCCTTACCTTCAGATCAAATCAGCAACTGTAATTTTCACAAAGATGTTCTTAAAAACAGAACTACAAAAGTACAGAACTACAACTATGTGCAGAATTTTAATGAGATTAAACAAAACACCAGTACTTGAAACAACTGTTGCAATCAATGCCATTAAAACAAAAGAACCAAAAGGAAAATGCCACAGGCCAAGTTCAAATCAAGATCACAGCATTTTACCTAGAACTGAACTTACAGTCTTGGACAATTTAGTGAGTTCTCTATAAAGACTCCTCTAACCAGTAGACAAAAAACAGGAGCTGGAAATAACTACATTTTACAGACTTACGTAACAACAGCTGCAAAAACTTGGGTAATGGCTTAGGCATAGCATGCTGACAAATGGATATGAAACTATTAATAATGAAAGAATGCAAACATATTATGAATCGAACCAGCTATTTTATGGATTGCTATACTCCTCATTTTGAATTATAACACAGGGAGAAATACTGCGGTTTGAAAACCTACTACTCAGCATAGTTTCTGACCTCAGCTGAAATTCATTATGCATGGATATACTACAACCTCTAATACACCATATTATCAAGCATTTTAAAACCAGAACATGCAGACTAAAATCAGCAAGCTGACCCAATGATGGAAAAACAACAAAACAAAAACATAACCAATGTAAGAATTGGCTGCTCACTTTCAAAATACAAAGCATCATAATATGCAGAAAAATCTTTTCTAAAACTGTTAAAAGCCCAAAAAGATGCTGCTAAGCACCTAATGTTTCTTTTTTCTTGCTCTGCTGTCAACCGCACAACATTATCTCCAGCCAGTAACAATATCCTTCACTATTGCCAACCTGCTCCTGGAAAGCAGGACATGTAGGAGTAGACTTTGCACTGTTTCAGCAGCATCTGCCTGCTTCCAGTAGCCTCATTTTTATGGGTGTAACAGGAACAAAATAGGGCATATCTATTCTAATTCACAGCATACTAGTTCTGTGCATACACTCACTACCAAGGCCTGCTCGGAAACTTCATACTCACTGTCCATGTCTGCCCAGGCATAACTGTTTCCACATCAGTCTGTCATATAGCTTACTTTTCACTGCATGGTCTCTCAGAAATACTGAGGGGAAAAAAACATACATTTGATGGTGCACAAATCTAAAAGTGAAAGAGAAACAGACACATAACCCTACATCAAACTTCTGATTATCCAACTGGAGTTTGCTAGTATATAGTTCATAGGCTTTGCAGAGACTTAACTTTAGTTTGGCATTTCCAAGACTGTCAGCATCTGAAGTTGCCTTGTTTTAACTAAGAATCTTGAGAAATAACATACTTGTAGCACCAGTATGTTTTTGCATCCATAAGCAAGCCCTTATTTTCCCAAGGTGGACCTGTATGAAGTTACAAAGCCATTTTAAGCAGTATGAACTTTTAAAGCCACTCTCTGCTACAAGTAGCGTGAGTTTTAGTTTCATAAAATAGTAGCAATTAGTTCATGCATTATCAATCAGCACATCATGGAAAACATAATACTGAAGATTGCCAAGAATTCAGTTAAGAGTTAAGAGGTACACTCTGTCTGAGGTCAAAGGTATGAGATACGGTAAATACAAAAGTACAGAAACTACTGGAATCTAAAGAAAAAAGTTATTTGCATTCTGAGAGGGAAAGAGCAGTTCTTTCAAATCAGAGCATCAAAAAAAGTTAGCAGATTATCAACAAGGACGGAAAAAGAGCTCTTTTTGTAATTCAGATTTAGACCTACCAACAAAAACACAATTTCATTCTGCTCACTCATGTCATTTACCCTTTTCTAATTAAAACTCTGAAGCTGGACTTCTCAGGCTTGTTTAATAAAAGCTTCCAACTTTCTTACCTAGAATATTAAAACAGAAGTACTATATTCTCAAATGAGATGTAGTTATGCATTTTAGTGAGAGCTAACATGACAATTCTGAAGTTATAAAAGTCATGTAGATTCTCATTGGAATCCATACTTGGAATAAGCCTCGCTCTGTTTGATTACAATGAACTTCTGACAAGTCAATTAAAATATTCACTGAACTTGCAGGTACTTAAATGAATTTATGTGCCCCAATTTTTAGTTAAAAAAGGGAACCTATTATTTCAACAGTGAGCAATGATGCAAAACATAGACATTCTCATTAGGAAAGATGGAGTCTTTTAGTAGAAAAATCAGAACTTACTCAGGAGACAGATTTCAATTCAATCACAAAACAGGAGGAAAATCAGAGCAAAATCCACAACTCTTAGAGAGCACAGGAGCCTCAAAAGCAGAAGAGAAAGTGCAGGCTGAAAAGCCTGTGCCATTAACCTATGCTCCTATTTCCAGGTCAGCCCAGGATCATCAGATGTCAATCTGCAATAATTTGTTCTGGTTGTCCATTATTACCATCCAAATCTTCAATGTGTGAAAGGTGAGGGAGTTCTGCAGACACTTAAAAAGATGTTCTCTAGTTAACAGCAGCATGACTGCATCAGGAAGCTTTCACAACATTCTTTATGAAAAAACAGCCCCAGCAGTGCACCCAGTTCCATATAAACTATAATTTCAAAGACAACTTCTTCCTTCTTGAGTCGACAAAACAGCTGCTACAAACAAATACAATCTTAACTCTTAATTTTAACAGTCATATGCATTGCTCAGTCTTCATTCAATCTCATCCCACATCCCTTTTCACCTCAGGGCTGGTACAATTTTATTTAGGAGCAACGATTGGAGAGCAGGCCATACTTATTCTCAGGAGCCCTCGGGCCAAGTAACCACAAAGCAAACAAACTCCAGGATATCTGGAAACCAAACCAGTAATTAATCTATACTAGGCTTACATAAGTAGGGTTTATACAACAACTTCTAGTCAGCTGTTCCTTGTACCACTATCCTACTGAGAGACTAGAATCCGTTCTTCTACACATTATGCAAATACAAATATTCTCAGTAAAACCTACAGTTTGCATAAAACTAAAAGGAAACATTCCTAGAAAACTTACATGGACTACTCAAAAGTTAAGTACTTCTCTGCAGAGACAAGCAGGTCATTAGCCTAAAGGTTCTGGCAATTTTTTTATTTTTATTTTTTTTAAAACAGTGAAAACCATTCATATTGGCAAATTCTGAGCTCCCAATAAAAGGCATGAAAGACTTCAGCACAGTTCCTGTTATTGTTAGTCTGTGTGTTGTCAAAAATGTGACAGCAGAAACAAATACTGTAAATTTTAGTTCAGTAGTAGAGCATCTCTTATATGTCTACTACTTGAGAACTAGAGTAATATAACATAGATGAACCTATTACAGACCAGATACAAAATTTAGTGGAAAACTGCACTTTTAACAAAGTCACTTGTAACATAAAGTCGAAAAAGAAAACTTAATTCCAGCTTAATTTAAAACTGCCTTCTCTACGCTTCACCAGCACATGAGAACATGAAACATTGCTCTGCTACTTCTTGTTCCTTTTCCTCAGCAGTACTGAACATTTTGAGTGTAGAGAGTCTGAAAGGAACACTGTGACAGGCCCAAAACTGCAGAAATATATATTCTCCAGACAAGTATAAAAGAGTACACAGATGACAGCAGTACTGAAGACAGTTATAATAACATTTCAAACAACCATTTTAAACCAAAATGAAGCTGTGCCTTCTGAAAATATATAAACTTTTTTTTTTTAAACAGGCACACCAGAAAACAAAACCATCTAACTTTGCCACTGCAACAGCACTTCATAGTCGGACTGACTCCTTTCTAATCAAAACTATTTTTTGCTCAGTTCTACAGAGTGCAGTATTTAAACAGTACACCAACAACAAAAACTGTTCTTAAGAAGTTTTAGCTAGGGCAAAGAAAGACTTCTAGTCTATAATTCCCTTTTAACCGTTTTGTTTTCCTAATTAAGCACAACAAATTAAAATTCATTCCAAACCACATTTTACAAATAACAGTGTTTATATATATGGGAAACTGATGCTTCTATTTTAAGCAGGCTTTTGCAAGGAAATAAAAGGGAGAACATTACAATCCTCAGTAAAAGAACAAAGCTACAGACTTAGCTCTTGGCATGAAAATACTGCTAGATCTAACACAGAAGGAAACCTTACTATAAAATGCTTTGTTTCACAACCATTTGTTACTCAGACTGAAGCAACATGATTAATTAGATTAGGTATTTCCCTTTATAGCACAGAGAATGTGTTTTAAATCAATACTAAAGAAGTTCTTATAAAAGGTATAGCTAGAATGAACACAGTTCTATTCTGCCATTCAGCTGAGTCTATTCAATGTTTCTTTAATTCATAAAGAACAATAGAAGACAGCAAGTTCTGCTTTATCTACCCAATTCTAAACATTTATTCTACAGATAACTTTCAAAAAATGATCAGCATAAAACATTAGTGTTTTTTCACCCCATCAAGTTCAGAGAAGAACAAATCAGCTTCTCCAAGAAGTTAGTGGGTTATTTAAAAATTCTCCAGTTTCAGAAGCACTCTTCTCAGTCTAAGCAATCAAACCATTTTAACTTTTAAGCTGCTCCCTAAAAAGAAATACAGACTTCATGAAAAGAGCCACCAAAGCTACTCATACAGAAATAAAAGCAAAACAAACAACAAAACAGCCCCACATCGAAAGGAGAATTACATTACTGGGTAAACCTCAATATTTTGCAGCAAGTGAACGGTGGAGTAACTACCAGCACTGCAACTAGCAGTTAAGCATCATTTTGGGAAGGGTATTCACATATGTGCGCCAACACAAGTTATGCTTGGAAGATGAGGGACAAGACACTTTACATACACATCAGTAGCTCAACAGAAAATGATCCGTACTTTTTACTGAATTCTAACCAGTGAAAACTGATCGAACCACATCTGGCCTAAATACGGCTAGCAAAATTTCAGTAATTCAGTTCCAAAAAGTTTTCTCCTGATTAGATTAGCTCCTCATTTAAGAAACATGTATTTTGATGTGGTGCAACTTTTAAACTATTTCTTTCTTGTAAACTTCAAAACAGAATCAACTCAACAAGTTTTTAAAGTAAAGTTTTGCTTATTTTAGGCTCAAACAACTTGCAAAGATAATTCAATTACTATTTCCATAATCCTGGCAGTGTAACATGGAGAATATTTTATGACAAAGTAGAAACAAGGTTTGTACTTCAGTAGCTTATGGTCCAGATAGAGACAAACGAATCTGGAATTCGAATGATCTCCACAGTTTTGGAAACATCAGTACACACTGCTGTTACATACAGCAACAAGAAAATAAATTCTGTAATTTTTCTCAACTTTCTACGTATTTTATTACCAGTTCAAAAAAAAAATCGTATTAACTTTTCTCCAGAAACCTTCCATTCTGGAATTTCTTTAGTTCTCCATAAACTAGTAGTTTCAAATATCACAACAGCAATAACAAAAGTGCAGAGTAGAAGACAAGCAGCCAAAGCAAAAAAGAACCAATGACGACACCCAACAGAAATACTCACTTATAAAGAAAGAAAATAAACAGTTTGAACATTACTTCTCTTTGACAACAGAAGCACTTCAAATCTTGAGAAGCCTTACTGCAGGAAGCTGAGTTGATACAGTTAAACACCCTTAACCAAAGACAGCAGAAAGGCATTGCAGAAGTCTTTAATGCATTTAAAGGCATTGATTTTGAGAAGAAAAACTCACACGGCCTAAAAACAAGCATACATCCCACTGAATATTCAGCTTTCCAAACCAAATGGAAACCTCATGTTTAAAGTTCCCAAAATACCTAATTGAGCAGGAAGTACTGAAACAGGAAGTGTGAGAACTGAGAATGTGAAAAGAAACTGACAACTTCAATTGCTATCACTACTAATCACTACTGATAAAGTGATTTTTTGTTGTTGTTGTTTTTAGATGGAGCATATTGCATCTCAGGGAGCAAAAAACTACCTGCAGAAATAAAGGGCTTCTCGACTACTGCTAATTTCACATAGCAATTAAAAGCCATCACAGATTAGTCAAAGTTTGTCTTCCACTTGCACTGTAAAATTACAAATGAGAAGAGAAAGCCTCTTAAGCTATTTCATCTTCTCAAAAACAGTATTAAAAAAGATAAATACCACTATACATTTGCTGCTAGTAATGATAGCCAGCATGTTCATCACAATAAGTTTCTCTTCATGGATTAAGGACACAACCCAGACAAAACTATAAAGGACAGACAGTGTAATAATTTTTTGATTAGCCTTAGGGATTTACAAAACAATTTTAATCTCCAGTCTCAGTTTGCCATTTAAAAGAATACTTAAGGCAGTTTGATTTTGAGAGTGCCACTTTTGGAGCGCTTTTTCACAGAGGTGTCTAGTTAGCTTCACACATTTTGTCATCTACTAGCAACAAGAAGACCAGATTCTATAAATAATAACTTTCATGAGCTGCGCAGTTAAAACTCAAGAGCAATTCTACTCATACTGTTTTTCAGTTTTAGCTCTTCACTGAAATGGAGACAGCATTTTTTTTTTTTTTCAAACAGCACGAGCACTGAAGTATTTTTACCAAATATTTTCCTATGAACACAGAAGAAAAAGAGAAGAAATAATACCCAGAACACATTTCGCTTTCCATTCCTTTTAAGAAGGCTAGGGATTTCAGGAAATGACTAGAGATATAAGACTGACGATTGCTGCTTAAATATGCCATCTGGCAAACAGCATCAATCCATTTTGTAACAGAAAACATTCAGATCTAAATGATCAGACTCCAAGCACAGCGCACTCTAAAACAAACATAAGTCTTTCATGTACGTTTACATCTTCACTACATTTCAAAAACAGAGGGGCTTTTTGTTTGATTTACAGTCAAACTGTCTTTCTCAGTTTCTAGCAATCCCTTTTGGGCTGACTGGCTCGTTTCAACTAACCCAGATAGAACAGTTCTCAGTCATTGCTGGATGCAAGGAAGGATGGAAAGGGACACCCCTAAATAATTCCTCACAGAGGAAAGATTCAGTGACTGTTCAACCATCAGCACTGCTGCCTGGCAGTCTGTCAATAGTCCAGAAGCAATCAAAACCTTACCTGCATGCTGCCTCTTGCCCTGGCAGCACTTAAAACATCTAGAATTGAACCAAATTTACTACAGTGATAGGAAGAAACGAAAACAGAAAATCAGGCATCATATTTCATTTCTCAAGAAATGATTAATGTTGTCCACACATTTAAAAAAAACAAAACACTATGTAAAGCAAGAATTTACAATAAATAATACTCTAATTTTGTTTAATTCAGTGGCAAAGATGGCGCCTTTCAGTGTATTTAATATTTTTTTCCTCATTTTCTAAGGTGAATTAGAATTTCATTTGCTATAGATTATTTAAAATTTTCAGGTGGATTTGGGAAGTATTACTTTCCAGTGGTCACCTATATATTGTTCAAGAATACAGTCTGAGTGCATTTGGAACAGTAACTAGTAACTTTCCCTCAGCACACTCACAACCGAACTCCCATTTCACAAACTAGAAACAGAAGCACAGACAAATTACTGAATGATGATCACCAGTTTTGAGGCAGTTAAGGTATGTTTTGTTCCCCCCTCCCCCCCCCAGAATACTTCATAACATATAAAGCTACTTGGGTATGAAACAGTTCCCTTTGAATTCAGTAAAAGCTATGAATGCTATTGACTTCTGCTAATGAAACACAGTATGCATCCAACATGAGTACATAATTATTAATAGCTAGAGCATTCATAATGCTAAGAACTACATAAAACACATTTGAATTCCAGCAAAACATGGTAGTACAGGGTTTCCCAAATCTAAGCCTTTCTGAATCAATTTCTTTTTTTAGGAAACAGGGAAGGGGAAATTTCATTTAAAAATACTCAGTGACAACAATCTGTAAGTTTAGTAACATACTGCAATGATAGATTACTTCGTTAAGAACACACCCCTTATTTGAAGTCTGAACTTGCTTAATTCAGCTTCCAACCACAGAACTGTAGAATACCTTTGTCAGCTGACAAGGTTGCTTTTCTATCAAATACCTCTTCCTCAAGTATGTATTGACTAATGAAAAAACCCTTAACACTTCCTTAGCTAAGATAAACAACGTAAGATTCTTATGTCTTTGTTACTGAAATTGCTCTCCCTTAATCTCAATTTTTTTTTTCCAAGGCTAGTCTCTGGATCCTGATTAATCATCATTTCAGATTCCCTGGCTCACCTACTCAGTTTTTCATCAATCTAAAGTACTGACTTTAAGTCCCATCATTTATTAGCTCCACATCTTTTTCAGAGTCTTCAATCCAGTCCACCTACTTGCCATTCAACTCAGTATTTAGGTGCACTAGCGCTGCCATACAGTGTTATACATTTCACGTGTCCAGTTTATTAATGATCCAGATCACTTTGCAACCTTCCTAATGTTTTTTTTAGTCTCAAGTTTACATCCCTAATCTTCGAGATATGGAAAAACATCTGAGAAAATTTCCACCACAGTTATTTACAATAAGAACTTCAGATACTCCCTAATCTGAAACACCAGATGTTAGCACAATGTAGACTTACCTCTATGTATGTACCAACACTTGCAAATACATAACACTCTGCTGTTGCATTTCAGATCTTACACATACACAGCACTGCCTAGGAACCTGCATTTGTGA
The DNA here is from genome assembly GCA_024606505.1 of Aquila spilogaster. Taxonomy (NCBI): domain Eukaryota; kingdom Metazoa; phylum Chordata; class Aves; order Accipitriformes; family Accipitridae; genus Aquila; species Aquila spilogaster. The sequence goes on along the minus strand of JANHGO010000042.1, from coordinate 48,857,601 downwards.
CAATCTTAATATCTAGCCAAGACCTTTCTAGAACAGTACACAGAACTTTAAAGATCTTATTCAAAAGGTAAAATACCTCATAGAGCAATTCAGGACAGTTGTGGTCAGAAGCACATACTCTTGGACAAAGCTTCCACACTCCTTACCAGAACATTCACAATGGGAAACAAAAACAGATCTAGCACACCAGTCTCAAACGCCTCAAGCAAACACATTAGATTTAATGTAACTGAAACCTTTAGACGTTCAACCTTTATTTCCTTTCTATGTAGGATGAAATAAAATCAGTCTTACACTACTTAATATTGTCCAGTTCTAAAACCTTTGTAAATATCAACACTGTCTGAGCATAAGCAGGGCAGCAGCCTGAAGTGTCAGAGGTTGAAATCTAGCTCATCTTCACCATTTTAATTAAGATAGGCGGGTGAGGGGACAGGGGTTTCTAAAGGAAAAAGTAAATAAAAACAACATCTACTCACAAAACCTTTTTCATAGGATTGCATCTTATTTCTCAAAATACAGAAACATACACTCTTAATTGAGCACACCTTTCCTGGCTTCGTATGCAGTTGTAATGCTGTAACGTGATGAAAAACAGAGCAATGATAGCGGGGCGACAGAGTCCCAGGCTACAGCAAGTGAGGATAAGCCCAAGTACAGCAGTTGTGGATACAGAAACAAAGGAAAAAAAGCTGCTTACCTTTGGAAGGCCTCACGTAGACAGGAAACTCCAGCAAGATGCCACTGCTTCCACTGCCAACCCTTAAATGAAGTCTGGTAAGGGGTGGATCCTGGCTCCACCCCTTCTGGTCACTCAGATGCATTGTATGCACCTGAGCTCCTTTGGGTTGGCCCTGCCTTCCCACCAGGTGCTCAATCACTGTTTCAGGCCATGACTTAGCATTTCCACTACAGCAGTATATTCATTTTGCTGTATTAACTAGGACACTATCTTTTGTACCAGAACTTAAAGGAACTTAGGCAGGGTTTAATTCTCTCCATAAAAGACCTTTACCAATTACATGGCAGAAGGAAATCCATTCATCTTCATCTAAGTCAGTTAGTTTCACAACTCTGACATGTATATTTCTCAAAAGCAGCAGAAGGAATAGACCTCACCAGTTTAATTCAGGTTCTCAACACACTTTCGTACACTGGAGTGACAAGAAGTTTACTTATGCTAGGAAATATTTCCTACAGCTGAGCCTCAATCACATCTCCTGACTTCTGCTTCTGATTACCCACAGATCATATCACAGAGAAACACCCCACCCCCCTCCACCCCCCATACAGACACCTACATTTATGGAGCTTACATCTTCTAATGCACTTTTTAATAATTTTCAGTCTATAAACTTAAGTAGAAGAGACAAAGGAAGGGAACCATCAGGGTAAACCATATTTAATACCAATAGAATTATATTTAAAAAGAAAACTGAACAACAAAGCACTGAAAAAACAGCTGGAAAGACAATCAGTAAATCCTTATTTGAAGTCTAAAATCAATATTCAGAAAAAAGCAATACAAAAAACATCAAGTTATTTTCTGTTTCAGGACTATTTTTCAGCAGATATCTGCTTGAAGATTTGTAGTAGGAGCTTTACTTAGCTTTCACCATCTTGTCTTTTTCATTCTTCGATTTTATTATTTGAAACTGTAAAGTAGAAAATTAAAAAGGAAGAACTTACTGGTATTGAGAACTCCTCTGCCAAATACTTCAACAGTGATGCTCCTTTAGCCAAAAAGTTACTTCTCTCTGCCAGATTGCCTTGGAGTTTTGTGTCAAACTCCTTTCTTACAACTGAAGCTACAGAGTCAACTATTATGAGTTTAATCTTCTTTGAAATAATTTCTTCTTCTAAAGACTTAATTCTAAAAAAAAAAAAAGAAGCCATTGATAACATTAATTATACAATACAGCTGTTTTATAATCCTGAAATTATTTAAATAAAAGGTTTTCTGTAATTAACTAAAGTCAATCCCTCTTTCTCCCTCATAGTTCACCCCCACTAACATCTGCATATGTTGAAGAAAGGAATCTCAGGCTCCAGCAGGCCAAATAACCCAAAGCAGACCCCTCCAAGAGAGGTTCAGAAGACACTCTGCTTAGCAACATTATGCTCCATAAACTCTGAATGGCACAAACAGCAAGTTAAGCAGACACTGATACGATGCCTTTTTGCATACAATAGTATCATCCCATTGCCAGCAACAAAATACCTGCTGCCTACATATGCAGAAAGTCAGATCTGTTTCTATATGCCTTCAAAAATGGTAAGTCAAACCTAACACGTTGGTAAAATGCTAATATCTGTTCTTCTGTGATTAAGTTGTACTAGGAGAAACAACTCTTAGAACAATTCTCCCTCTAACATAAAATATACAAGAAGATTCTGATATTCAGTTTTCATTTTCACTGCAGTATGTGCTCAAAAATTAACATAAACTGACAAGATGACAATACAACACTGCCTTCAGGATGATGACTTCTAAGTAATTCCTCCCTTTAACTGCTAGAGGGGTCCCAGTCTTCCTGGAAGTAAACAGCACCCTGAAAGTGCAATACCTGCTTTCTGTTTCACAGTAAGCATAACTCTTAACACTGCGACCTCTCCACAAGACAAGATCTGTCAGACAAACACCCCTCTCTAAAAGCTTATGATGTTCAAATTCTATAGAAATTGTCTATCAGAAGCTTTAATAAACCAAGTGGATTAGTCGAGCACTATGAAATAAGAAATGCCAGTCTTTTTGTCGCAGTTTTCCTTTCTGGGGACCATGCTGTTATCAACATAACAGCGTCCAAGTAATGAATTACTCTTCATACAACTTTGATATAAAACATTATCTTAGACGATCCAGCCAAAATGGTCCCCCCTCTGCTTAAAGTTCTGGAAAAGAATACCTCTTCAGTACACTGTCACAGGTAAGCTCTCGATACAGATGAATGCTACGGGTCATGCAAAATAGCTTTTCATCAGAGTCAAAATAAGTAGGGAATCTGTTTCCTGCTATCTCAATCAACCTATCAAAAATAGAAAAGGCATAATACTGAAAAAGGAATCATGTGCAGATAATAAGGCATCAACTTTTCACAAAGTAAATAAAATAAACCTTGGAATGATAGGTAGATACCATGTAGTACAGGAAATCTTCTTCAAAGAAGAAGCTTACTTGAGCATCAGACTGAAATACTGGAAATCAGAACGTTTAGATTCTCCTCCCAATGATGCTAGAGTCAAGGGTACAGTTAGGAAAGACATAATATGTCCATACACAGAGTTTACACAAAGGTTTACTAATGAGAGATCCACATTTTCAATTAACTTACATACATGAAATCAAGGACACTCAAAGCACACGTTTTAGAAATGTCAGCAAATTTTCTAGAAGTTAGTGAAAAGTTCCACACCTGTGAACACAAGGCAATTTTATCTAGGTCCTTACAGATGAATCCAAGATTTTAGAAACTGATAGTTACAACCCAGAGCACTGTACATTCCCCCTTCCACCTCTAAGAAGACTGGATTTTTGAGAACAGAAACAAAAAATACTCAATTGTAACTTAAGCAGCCATACTCCACACCTCACATGCTTGAGAAGAATGACATCTAGTGGACGTCTGCAGACACAGCTTTCTGACTTTTTATTTAAGCTTCTTTCACTAAAAGCCATTTCAGAAAAAAAAAAAAAAAACCTCTTCAGTCATTTTTGAGTTTTAAAACAGCTAGGCTTGAATGTTGATATAACTATTCTGAACAAAAAGTTTTAACATAACTTGAAACTCATTTGATACATTACTCGATATATCTAAACTTGTCCTGAACTTCCAGGGACAAAATCTTTTCTTTACATTTGCACAGTTAATTATGTAAACCTTTTGGGTAATGACCATTCAATTTGGAAATCATTCAGTGGTCCATAAGAAATGAAATTTCATTACACTTTCTAATAGGTACACACACACAAAACAATAGTACACAAACTGTCCTAAAATGACACCAAAATTTTCCTATGATCACAGTGTTATCTGCAAAGTTCCATGCAGGTGCAAAGATCTTTAAAACATAAATCCCATTTGTCACGATGAAACCAAAAACTGCACAGAACACATTCTCTACTACTAGGGCAGAGGTTCACAGGATAGAAAAGTCCATCACTGTTCTCAGCTTATAGTTCACAGAAATTTGTATCCTGTGTTTTTCCCCACAGACAATAGACATAGCTAGAAGAGTAAACGTATTTTCAGACTTTCTGCACAAGTTTGGTGTGTTTTCAGTTAATGGCTGGTTAGGAAGAGGTGAATTGAACTGCTACAAAAGTGATGAAAACAATTTTGATTTCTAGAATTACTATGGCCATTCCATCTACCTGTCCCAATGCCCGTGTTCTGACGAAGCTGAGCAGACACCACCTGCAATGTTACAGCTTTTTTGCAATAGAAAAATACGTAACTTACAGAAAATATATAAATTACAGCTGCTGAAAATGCTGAGCCTTTACACCTTCAAAACCATGCTAACTTCACAAACTAAACTGCAAATAAATGTTTCAATACAGGACTGTTAAGACCATTTTTAAATTAGAAAGAGTGCTATCCAGCTTGTTCCACAGCTGGAATCTGGAACACCATGCAAATCAGGAAGGTGAGGAAACCATTCTATTCAAACAATTTCATAACCTATAGAGTAACTGTATATATCAGGTGAAAGCTTAATAGCCTCTGTAAGTATTTGTTTCATAAATGCTCAGAAAATAATTGAGGGTTCCAAGATAAAAAGTGCTAGGGAAGTTCAAAGTGTGTATTTTACAGTTTTGCATCTTACCTTTCAGCACTGAATGCAGACTCTGTGTCAATGTATATAACAGCTCCATCTAGTCCTCCCATGCTTACAGGCAATGTAGCCAGAACACTCATTGTAATACAAAATTGAGTTTTGCCATAACCCGGTGGGCTTGTTAACTAGAAGAAAAAAGATTAGTAACATCATAACCAAGAGAAGTCACAACCATTTCACCCTAATTTTAATTTTTAACTAAGGCCCATCAGCAAGAATGCCTCTTCTTCTGCTCCTCTAGATACCAAAGACAGTCACAAAAAAGACAGAACGCAGCCCACAAAGAGCAAATTTCAGTTACTTTTGAATCTGTGCCTTACAGTCAAACTCATCATCACTAAAGAATAACTAATTCTTCACATGCAGCATTCTGCTTGCACTTCCTTTACCATCCTCCTTTCCCATATTTGAGGTCCTTTCCCCCCCTCTTCTTACAAGATCTTCCACAGAGCCCTCCACAGTTACTTTCAATCTCCTTTTCTGTGCTATCTTCTAAAATAGAGCAATATTAAAAGAAACACATCTGACATTCACTTGACATCAAATTACCTTTACAGCTCTAAGTCAGTCAAAACCTACTGAGTTCACAGATGTAAATTACAGCTTACTATTATGATTATCTCTGTTATAATCAAGTTTCACCTGGAAATTTTAAAGACAATAGTTTGCATTCTGAGTAGTCTGAATGTGCAATATGAACCACACACCAAAGATTTTAGCTGCTCCAGTGACTACACCTGTGCTACAATTTAATAGGAACTAAGTTTTTGCTTAGCATACTATATGAAATTTTTCTAAGTGTTTTTGTCATTGATGTTAACTCCTCATCACCATATTTTAACATCAACATCATTAACCATGGAAACATCATTTAATAATCCAGACCGGCATGCCAGTTAAAGCTTTCACCTGCTTAAAGTCTACTGCAGTTAAGCAGTATTCACAACGAACACGCTTAACTTGTGTGAAATGGTTCCAGTATGACTTTAAACCAAGAGTAAAACCACAAGGATCAAAAGAATACAGTGTTTGATGAGATCCCCAGCTTTTGAGGGCAGAATTTTTGTATTTGACATGTCACTAGACTGTTCTTAACCCACAGCGGATCTTACAGAGATTGCAAACAACACTCAGGCTCTATATTCAGATATGTTATTTAGTATTGTAATGGTTTTAAATACAGTATCACACTGCTGCTACTCTTGGGAAGGGAAATAATGACATTTTTAATACTAGAGGACTAAAAAACAGCAAATAAAAAGTTGAAGGGAATTTAGGCACTAAAAAAAATGAAGAACGCTCACCTCATTCCATCCCCAACTGGAACAAAATAATAATGCAAGATAAACATCAATTTGTCCAGGAAATTTAAACTACAAAACAGAACAGACTGCTTCAGATACACAGCACTGCCGTAAAAGAGGATGAATACAGAGGTGGCGTGGGTTTTTCTTGTTGTTTTGTTTTTCTAAGATAAAGAAAGAATCACAGGAAGTTGGAAGGTATCTCTAGAGATCATTCAGACCAACTCCCTGCTAAAGGAGACTACCTACAGTAGGTCACACAGGAGCCTCCTTCTCTGGAGATAATTAACTCTCTGGGCAGCCTGTTCCAGTGCTGCATCACTCTGACAGTAAATAAGTTCTTCCTTGTGACAGTATGGAATTTCATGTATTGCAGTTTCTGCCCCCCAGTCCTATTGCTGCATGCCACCAAAAATAAAGTCCATCCCATCGCCATGACTCCCACATAGTTATTCATGAACAGTTATGAGATCCCCTCTCAGCCTTCTCTTCTCCAAACTGAGGAGTCCCAGGTCTCCAGCCTTTCCTCATATGGGAGATGCTCCAGGTCCTTAATCGTCATTGCCAACCTCTGCCGGACTCTTTCTAGGATACCCCTGCCTTTTTTTAAACTGTGGAGCCCAGAATTGGACACAATATTTCAGGTGTGGCTTCAGCAGGGCAGAGTATGGGGGAGGATCACCTCCCTTGACCTGATGGTCACATTCTTCAGTGCACCCCAGGATCCCACTGACCGTCTTGGCCACAAGAGTACAATGCTCGCTCATAGCCAACCTGTTGTCCACCAGGACATCCAGGTCCCTCAGTGCAGAGCCCATCCTTGCAACAGAAACAAAGGCAAAACCAAACTGATTTTGAGCCAAAGTGTACAATGCTTTGTTTTTAAAGTGCAAACACCGATGCAACTCAACATGATGAAGTCACAAGCAGCTAATTCTTCTTCAGCTATCCAGGAATCAAACTTTCAATATTCAAAGTCATTACTTTAACTTTCCCTCAGAGGAGTTGGCAAAAAGTTCTGACATTTAACCACAACATTTCAGTTATCATTTAATTTCCAACTTAAAATCTAATAGAGGTTTGGGAAAAAATGATCCGAGACAGTGAAATGCAAATCAAATCCCTCTGGCACTCAAAAAGCAAGTGGGTTTGGCTTAGAAGACACCACCAGAACTTGACTGTGGCTCAGCCATTCAAATTCCAAGTTTCAAAGGTCCCAGCCACCTTCACTGCTGAGTAAAGTAAGAGGAAGGCAACAGTTAAGCCACACCTGTCAGGAATTAAGTGCTGCACACAATACACTTCTGAAGATAACTTCTCTCAGGCATGGAACATACACCTAACAACAAAAATACCAGAGGATAATGTGCTGGGCAGCTACACTGCAGGAAGTTACAGACGTACAAATTAGAATGATTAAGTTCCAAAATCATTTGAGTCCAAGCAGAACACAACCCATGAAATGTTCACAAGCTACTGTTAAAGCATCACAGCAGGACAAACTGACATTTGATAGCTTTCTAATGAAATTTCATCTAACAATCATGTTCAAAAATACTTGAAGTGCTGCCAACTTTAAAATAATTCAGGTCTCCTGACTTTTGCAAAAACAGTTTTACTCCAGAATCAGATTTTAAATGAGAAAAAACAGATTCTGCAGAGTAAATTGTTCCCTGCCTTACACTTGCAGATAAACCCCTAATATACGTCCTAATCAATTTACAGAGTTAGTACCTAAAGAAAGTATTTTGTTTTCCTCTTATTTAAAAAAGAAAAAGAAAACAAAACAAAAAACAACCTTCTAATTTCTCTAATTTCTGGCACCTACCTAGGTCTTCAAGATACTTCTGGTTGACAATACCGATGTATAATGATGTTTAAACTGGCATGACAGTGCAACTAAGACTAAAGTACACCTAGAAATGCTGAGCACTTGAAGTCCTGATCTGATCCACCAGTAACTTGCAGATCTTCAGACTTCAACATTTCAGTCATTGAGTGAGATCTTGTATTCAAGATAAATGCATTAGACAGATCTATGCATTTTCAACAAAAATACATTTGAATACAAAAAAAAAACATACAAAAGTTGTTTGTGTTATTTTTCTCCAGAACTAAATATTTAAAGTGCAAAGGCTGTCTGCAATCAGCTAAGAGTTTAGCCTCACTGAGAATATAATCGATTTTTATTTTCCCCGGTTACTCTTAAATATATTGACACACATGGAATACGATCGTACTTAAACTCTAGCAACAGTTTCCCAGATTTTGGTATCTGAAGAGATCGATGTTTTAAGGAAACACTAAAAATAGAAGTAAAGCTTTACAAAAATCAAGTATTACGATACAGATCAAAGCTAAGAAGGGTTACAAAATACATAGTTCTGGAAAATTAAGCATATGTACTTATTTCCTGAAGTGCATTATTTTATACCATCACAGCAAAACTATATTTGATTTCCACAATTTAAGATCAACTGCTTGCAGACCTTCTTTCAAATAAACCAAAAGAAAAACTTAGAAGTTTAGCTAAACTCCAGTGTAACTATCAGAATGACAACTCCGCTTTTCACAGATCTCTCCCTGGAGAAAGGCAAAGAACATGGGAATGAGCAGACAATATGTCATCCATTAGTGCAAATTTTTAAGCTCTGGCCAACTTCTATTCAAAATTACCAAGCCATGGGAAGGGGACAAAAAAGACCTTGATCCACTGAAAGATAACATCTTTGTTTTGGCCTCCACTCATCAGCCAGTCAGAGACTCAAGGGCATGTGTCAGCATACCACAGGAAAACACATCTCTCATCCTGCCTCTTTCTCCTGTCCATGCAGCAATAACTCTATGTGTCAACGAATAAAGCAGCACAATTCAGAAGCTCATGGAACACAAACACATGAATAGAAACCCTCCAGCCCTAGTGAGGAAAATTTAGTAGACAAGATAGAATTCCCTGAAGGTCAGAATCCAGCCACAAGAAAGCATCATCTCTTTCAAACTTGGATCATGCTGTTTTGTTAGTTAACTACATGAACAACAATTCAAAAGAAAAGGAGCCATACTACACCTAGCATGGTCATTGCTTTCCCAAGAATGTTTTCAGGAACAACAACAAAAAAAAGCTATAAAAAACCTCATGTCCTGCTGAAGGCACTATCCTTCAACAGAAGAAAAACTATTACAATCTCAGGACCCCTTATACTGCACAGCCACATGTCAGAACCCTTTTTTCCATCTTCAGAGAAAAAGAATTTAGCAAGCCTTCTCTCTCACAATTTAAATAAAGTCTAGCAGTAGTTAACTTTAATGTCAGTCTTCTTCTGTAAAGTGGCAAAAAAATTAGGCATAAATACGAAGAAAATACGAGTTCTGACAGATCAACATAAATGTATGGATGCAATCTTAAATATTTGTATGACAGCTTGAAAGATGTATATTCCTGTATATCACACGCACTAAGAAATACTGTTACAGTTTAAACTCAGTGTTGCTTAAATTCCAGCATGTTTGAAGTCTCCATTAGACTTTGTGATTTCACTCTGTGATCAGAACCAATCTATTCTGATTACAGCATGGAAAAAAAATATGTATTTTTTAATCTCTTCTCACTTCTGCTCCTCTGCCACAGCAATTTGCAAGTTGAAATTTGACAAAGAAAACCACTTTAGAGGAACTATTAAAGTGTTCAAGGAAAAATTATTTCAATCTATCTGAATTTAGAGCATAGGAGACATATGTCTCTTCAGGACTTCACTGTAGAAGGCAAGTATGACCACACTGCATAGTAACAACGTCCATCCAACTCTGGATTCACTCTCTAACAAGGGCCTGCAACAGATGGCTAGAAAACAGCGTAAGAAAAGGGTACACATACACTGATACTCCTCCCACTAAATACATTTCTCCACCTTCATTTGTGGCTCAGAAACTTCCTAAGCCAGACACTGGATCCAGTTTTATAAAACCTCAATGAACCCTACAAGCATCTATTCAAATACTGCCTTTCCAGATTTTAGAAACTGCGCAAGCAAGGCCATACAGCTTTCAAGCACTAAAAGACGAAACACTTCTTTACTCTTAAAGGAAAATTCCAAGCCAAAAAAAAATAGTAGTATTGCATTCAAAGACAGTGACAGTTATAGCTATAAATATGCTATTTGTAGTGTTATAATAGATACACATATAACACAAGCCTTAATTGCAATGTCTTTTCAAAGAATAACTCATTGCATATTTATTGTAAAGATCAGTTAAATCTATCCACAAAAATCTATAACTTCCATGCCTGTATGCTTCACATTTTTGTCTTAATCGCCCATTTTTCCTTCCCAAAACCTAAAGACTTAGAAAAATCAGTGAGAAGGTATTAAATAGACAGGGTCCTGACTCAGCACCTCATGCTCTGACCATTAAACTGCACTGCACCTTTCTCACCATAAAATCCAAACAACAATTCTCCCAGTTTCTCTGGGAAAATTTAACTTTTCATAGGAAAATAGGGTCACCAAATCACCTATTCTTTTCATTTTCTTATTTACCTGACAAGTTGCAGAAAAAATGTCCTAAAAAGAGCTTCTCATCGAAATTTGTTTGTTCATTGTATGTTTAAATAATCTGACACAAGACAGGCCAACCAGTGACTTTTGACTTTTAGGTGTGGTGTACAACTGCATTAAAATACATTAAAAAGATACCTCTGTGAGGGATCCACAGGGTATTCCACCATGCAAGACTTCATCCAGACTATGCAGTGAGGTGGGTAAAAAGGCTGCAGAGGGATTGCCAGACCTCCTCACTTTCATTTCATAAGCCTACAACAGAGGGGAAAAAAAAAAACAAAAGCAACAACAAAAAAGCACAGGTTAGAAGATACTTTCTTTTCGTGGAAATAGAGAAATTCTCACCTTTGCTTTCATCAGCCTAGACTGACTTAGTTCTTGCAAGTAAGCTAACTATTCCAATTTTCAGTTACAGTCCCCTCGCCTCTCCGTCCCCCACATCCCCCCCCCCATTAGCCTTTCTTACATTTATATCCTATTTACAGCTCACAGAGTAAGTTTGTTTGCTGCGCCTCATTCACCACAACATTAAACATTAAGTTATAAAACAGTGTTTCAAAAGTACTCTCTATTCCCATTGAGGCTTGCTTTGAGTCCATAAAACTCCCAGTGACTTGTCTATCCCCAGGAGAAATAGTGGCATCAGTTTTAACCCAGACAATGATGTCACCAGCTGGCCAAGAATACAGCGTGCTATGGATGCATCTCCACAGAAATCATCAACAAATAATCATGCCATTGAATCACAGATCTTTTTGTCCGTACTTGTTGGGCCAATGAATGAGCAATTTTTATACAAAGTTCATCAGAAAAATTTTCATCTAGTTCTACCAGCAGAGTAATACAGCTTGAATTTTAAATGGTATTCTCCTTTCTCATACTACAGTTTTTCCTTATTTTATGAGAGCTAGCATATTAGAGTAATATTTCAAAATCATTTATATATTCTGTTATTCTATTAAAGATAACTAGACAGGGAATAGCTTTCAAGACACAGAACGTGCCAAAACAATACATTTTACCTCATTAAGAGTTTATGTTCTGAAGCAGTCAAGAGCGAATATATATACACAATGATGATGGAGGATTTCCAAAGCTATATGTATATTTTTACATTAACCATGGAAACAATCTTCCAATCTCACTTTCCTGAGTAACACAGACTCTAAAACTTTATCCAGTGATTCTTATTCTTTGCTTTTATTAGTTAATGCTTCCTTTAAACAAAACAATTTTTATATGCTGGAATACAAGAGAGAATGGTATTTTATCCTATGGGACTCAGGACCAATTCTGTAAGTCCGAACAACCTCCTTAAACTAAAATGTCTAATAGAAGCCGCCATCTCAAACTAAAGTCACTCATGGATCTAAATTTAGACATAAAACTATTATCTCATTATGCAATCAAACCGAGACACCACAAACCTAGATGACTCCACTCCCTAATAAAAATGTAAGCAACGTTGTTTAGCTTTTTCTCAGACAAAAAATTAAAAATAGAACCAACATAGCATACTTACTGTCTGCATTTTGGGAGCACAAGCCAGGCTGACTTTCCGAAGAAGCTTCTGCACATTTCTGTAGCTCTGTCCTGTCACTTTCATTAGTTCCAAGAGTGAAAGACATAAGAAGTCCTGAAAGAAGATGAAACAGTTCAGAGAGCTTTACCAGGAGATCAAGACTAAGGACTAAACTAATACAATTTATACATTACTAGTATACATTCCAAAGGCCAGATTTACCAACTGTGCCACATTATATAGTGTTTTCTCAGACTTCTACCCTTCTCTGATGCCATTAAGTTGTAGAGTCATAGAATGGTTTGGGTTAGAAGGGATATTAAATATCATAAGGCTATCAGAGAAGAAATTGTATTTATATTTTAAAGGACACAGCATCAAGCAATTAAAAATTCAAGTATTGTGATGAAGTTGCAACAAGATAACACCTTTTTGCCCACAGAAGTGTCTATCTACCCAAAAAACATTCAGATTACATTGTGTTTTTTAGACTGCAATTCTAGGAATAGATCTTCCATCTACTGTGAATACTACTGAAATATATTGAGCCTCTACTCTCTTTAGAGAAACATTCACAACAACTTCTGAGTTTATCGGTGAATCAATCCATAACTGATAGAATAACTTTATAACACATTCACAGATGCTAGATTATGCAACATAGATGCGTTTTTGCAGAGGGATCATGAATGGTTGACTTACTTCATACAGGTAGTAGCTACACACCTCTCCTAAAATAACATATCCTTTCTTTTCTTGTCTTCCCAGAAGGGAAAATACTAAGTATATACACATTTAAATGTCTTAGCCATCCATCATTTTAAAGCGACATTTTTACAAGGCAATCAGCCAGATTGAGCCAGAAATACCCCTACACAGTAAAGTTTCATGTAAATTAAACTTAGAAATTTAATAAAATAAAAATAATCCAAAGGCATAGAATAACCCTTTCACCTGACAGGTAGTGATCTGATAGCGGCTTAATCTTTCACACAGCTCCTGAGACAACTTTGCTCTTCTCAACTTCTTAGCAGCCATACTCCCTTGGTCTACAAGGAAATAAAAAAAAGTTTTTGAAAGCTGCTTGGAACATGCCTGTGCAAACAATTATACCCTCTCCTTGCTAAAGAGTAGGAAAGAAGGTGTGTGTGTGTATAGAAAGCCTAAGTCACATAAAATAATCTTACCACTCAGAAAACAGTTCTGTTAAATTATATCTCCTAATGATCAAACATTAGGAGATCTTACCAATAAGAACAAAGAATCCACAACGCTTGTATGACATGGATTTCTGAGAAAGAAGCAAGCTCAAAAATACTCAGCAATGAGTTGAAGAGGAACTCCTTGTGCTAAATGGCATTGGAAGGAAAGAAGGTTCTCTGTGAATGTTTAAAATTGAACAGTAATCACAGGATTTATTCAGACCTAGAACTGCTAAAATACAACACACTTCTGGTGGCCAGGTATGTTAAAAGGAAGGGAAGGACACAGGATGGAGACAGTAGAGTAACCAAAGGTTTGAAAACACACTTTAGCATGTAAGATTCAAGATAGTCAAACTATTTAGAGCCATTTGACAACCTTCTATGTAAGTTTACAGAAAACACTGTTTTAAAAGGAGTTATTTTACTTAAATTATCACAAAAAAAAGAAACCAGAGGCCAGAACTCAGTGTATGAACACCAGAACTACAATGCAAACATTACTGAACTAAAAACACAGCCAAAAAACCCCACAACGTCGGAACGAGGTAGCAAGCACTGTGGGGTAGTCAAGTTACCTCAGGTATTTTATTGTTGTGGGACTTCTTGAAGAGCAGCTGCTTAGTTTGGATAAGCCTTAAGACCAACTTACGCGGCAGTAAGATTGCGTTACTACTGTGAAGCCTTGTCTTCCTAACCCCCAGCTATGTGTACCCGCCCTTTTGTGTGGGGAGGGCCATTCTATCCTGCTAGACAGAAACACGCACAGTACATACGGAGCGGGACGGCCTTACACCGAGCAACGCGACTGCTGCAGGAGAGCCTGAAACTACCACCTCATCCGGAGCCCGAACGCGGCTTTACATCTTCCGACACCCGAGCGCCAGCAGCAGCCAGAGGCTCGGTCCTGCCGGGTGCGGGCTTCGCGGGCACCCAGCCCCGCCGCGCACCACAACCCCGGAATGTCCGGCAGCTTTTCAAAGTCCCCCCCGCGGCCGCCGCGCTGAGGTGAAGCCGCCCTTCAAGGCCCGCGCGCGCCATTGGCTGCTCTCCCAGAGACGGCGCGAAGCCCTGAGGGGCGGCGGCGCGCGGGGCATGCCGGGACTGGTAGTTCTGGCGCGGGGCGGCGCGCGGGTTGCGCGCCCAACAGCGCCCCTCGAATCGGTGTTTCCTCGGTACCCTGGAAGCTCACTGCCCAGGGAAGTCCAAAGCCCGTACAAAGCGACTCGGGGCACGGGGAGCGGCGGGCTGAGCGCGGAGAGGAGGTGGCATGGGGAAGGAGCTCCGCCTGCTGGACGTTGCCTGTAAAAGCTGGCGTCCGAAGGGGAAGTCGCTATTGAGGGAGAAAACGTCTGCGGAAAGAAGGGCGAGGCTGCCTACTGCTCCGTGTTAGTTTCAGTGGGAAGAGGGGCTGTGACTACAGCGTGGCTCTGTTGCGGACTTTATTTACCGCTTCTCGCTAACGCCATCAGGACCCCCTACCTCCGTATCAGAGGTGGAGGAGGAAGTAATGCTGCCTCGGCAGGTCTTTCCATTTACTGCCGGGGCTTCAGATTCCTTCCCATCTTCCACAAAAACAGATATCTGTATTAAAGATAAGCCGGCTCCCCTGGAGGATTTGTAAGCAAAACCATGATGCCCCGTCATCTCTCCTGCAAGTTCTTTGTGTCCCATTTCTCAATGGAATCACAACCGTTCCATTCGTGACTGCTCAGATAAACCTTTATGTTTTCTGGAAAATAGTCATGCATTGTCCCCTCCATGTGACTTGAGACATTCAGTCTTGCATATCCAGAGGATACTCAGAGAGGTGTTGTATGCACCTATACGTATCCAAGCTCCCAAGCAGCAACACAGCAGGCACTATCACACCCATGTGTTTGGCAAGGAAACCGCTGGTCACCGGGGAACTGGGGCGCTCAACTAACAGCTCCGCCTCTGCTCTGTGACCTCGGTCAAGTTCTGTAATGATAGGGTATCTGTTTTCTTTTTCATTTTTGGTTTTACCTCGTTAGACTGTAAACACAGTGAGCACCACTGGCCCGACAGAATTATGTGCTGGTTGCGGCACAGCAGGGCTCTGCTCCAGTCTAAGCCTTTAGCGGCCCCTGGAACTCATAATAAGAAGGGATTAAAAAAGCTGAGAGAAGATGATTACTTTGTAAGACTGAGCCTCATCACAGTGATTTAAGACGGTCCTTTAAATTGGCAACCCTGGACTAAGAATGTTACAGAAAGGAAAAGCGTAATAGCAACAACTAATGAAGTTCACAGAACCAGAGTGCTCTGAGAACAAACACCAATTACAATAAAATTACAACTAAAAAAAAGGGGGCAAGAACCTGATTTGAAGAATACAGAATGAAATGCTTATCAATTCTTATCCAAATAAATTCTCTGCAGTTAAGTAGTTCTACTGTGTTCTGGAATCCAGAAGATAATGGCAAAATATTTCCTTCTTTGAAAAGAATCCACAAAAAAAGGTCTTCCTGTAACCTAAGACAGACTTTTATAAGTAACTTCAGACAACAGTTTTGCATGCTGGAACATTTCAGATTGTGCACTTCATTTCTCAAACAGCATCGGCCTGCTGGTATTGACTATATTCTGCAGATTCATTACAATTTTCCAACTATCAGTTGTTGCTTTAAAACTAGCAGTGCTCTACTTCCTCTGTGAAAGGAAAACAGCTCCCTATTAAAGTACAGTGCATGAGAATACAGTGAGAACTCTGACTCACAGCAGTAATTCAGACATTCAGAGCAATTCCCTACCTTATGTTTGCTGAATAATGCCTAATTAGTCTAATGTATTCTTATTTCTTGGTGATATCTACTTGATGCCTAGCACATTCTTAAAAGCAACCGATGTGCTCCTGAGACTGGAAAGCAGTTAAGAGACCATCTCACTCTTTCCTGATATTAAGGTACCAAGAGGTTTATCAATAACAACATAGAGAGGAACCGCCGATGAAATATTCTGTTCATTACTGTCTCCCCAAAGGAGCTGGAGATTTACTTCCAACTCTTTGGTGTTTTCCTCATCTCAAAAGAGAGAATTGAAATGATTTCCCAGGGAGGCCTACACCCTGGTTAAAAATACTTTGTTTTCCACACACACTTTAACAAAGTTTTAGCAAAGCCACCTCACCTCACTTGAGACTTTCCCAGCTGTATCTGCTGTAGATATGGAGCAGAGGGAAAGGAAAACATCCTTCTATTGTTTCTACAAACTGCTCAGCACAACATAGCTGTTATCACTGGCTATACTAAGCAGACTGAGAACAACAGAGCTGTAAAATATCAGCCCATCTTCTCATTCTGGACAATCCTCCCTCCCCCCATTGCTCTGAGCAGTCTGTAGGCCAGTTAAATGCCTCTCACCAGGCAATTAACCTTTTTCCTCCTGCCTCAGGAAGGATTAAAACCAGTTATAATGAATCCTCCTCAGGTATTAGTGAGGACTTGTGCAACCACGCACATTTACACCCAGGAAAATGAAGCTTATCTCTCAGGACAATCAGGAGGCATTTCTCCATTTTCTGCCTCTCCACACATGCTGCTGTGAGGAAGTATTCAGAATTATCCATCATCCTCAAAATAGTTTCAGAAATATTCAGCAGCAATGTGGAGTTTTTGAAAGAAGGCATCTGTACCTCCCACCCTTTTACAGAACAGCAGAACGGCCACCTTCACTGCCACCGCAGGCAGAAGGACAGAACCACCTGCGCATTACAGCTTTGAAAAATTCACACGTGATTGCTTTCTTCCCAAATTATAGCAAGCAAAATGAGAGACCTCAGGGATTATTCCACTTTTAGATTGTACTCATCTAAGCAGATTGCTCTCCAAGATCAGCTTCCTACTTCATTTAGCATTTTCTGGTTAAAGGGACAGCAGAATTCATTCAAGTCTTTGCACTTTTTACATTTCTCTGTTAAGCTTCAGTTGGATGAGAAAGCTATGAACTAACAAAGCAGCAGCATAACAATCCAGGTGAAGTTGTTGCTATCTTTACCAACCTAAACCCAATTTACCCTACATAAGACAAACCTGACCTCATCCTGCCTTTTACCTGTGCCTTATTATCATCACCCCTCACTGTCTTGTCTTGAAGTTCTGTGTACTGAGGAACTAGGCTTACTGCAGTAGCAATGTCTGCAGTTACCAACCTTTCTACTCATACCACAACATTTCTTGCATCTTTCCCTGCATTGCTAAGAAATGACAAATATTGCAGCAGTAGGCCTTTAGGAGCATTGCACAAAGAAAACTGAGGTAATTCTTTGGTGTCCACTACAACTTTTTCCTGATAAACCATGGAAAACTGCAATAATTCCTATTACTCAGAAACTTGAATTAGATTCAGGCTTATGTCCTATGAAGCAGACTTGTTTCACATTCACCAGCTACAGAAGGGAATTCAGTAGTATTCAGTAGTTCAGTGGTTCTCCTTTGATCAGCCCACTTCTCTGGAGGTATGCATATCCAGCAAGTTACCCTGTGATCCTTCACAGCATCCAGTCTCCGTTGAGCCGCAGCAATTAGACTGGGAAGATCCAAGCACCTCATGGGGACGAGCAGAAAAATGGTACCATGTTCCCCTTGTAAACACACACAGAATCAGACACCACTGTAATTAGTACCTGCAGTGCTTTAGTGGCTCCGTTAGGACATTTGTTCCTTTCAGGTTGAGCCCTCACTCCTTCCACAGAGATCTGCAGTGTCACAAACAAACGGGAGCAGGTGGGCACTGCAGAGAGAGGTTCTTTCTGCTTGGACAACAGCAGCAGAGGAAAGCAACTCCCAGACACTCATCTCTGTGCAGCTGCCAGATACAGCAGTGCCCTTGAAAAAAATAGACAAAATCGTTCATGTACAATGGTTTTTGGAAAAGAAGTCCTCATTTTGCAGTGTTACAGATTAATCACTCTGGTAACCCAGTAGCTGAACTGAGCCCAATAGCTCTTATTTCAAACAACAAACACAAAAACCAGCAAGGGAAAAGGTTGCATTCCATGCTTCATTCCATGAATCATTTCAGTCTGGGGCCTTTGACTCTTGCATGCTTTTAATTCTACTTCTTTTAAAAGCCATGAATGAGATCCCTTTGCTGGGACTAGATGGGAAACTGCTCCAAATGTATACATGGTCCTGGCTTTCCCATCCTCCTCAGATGTTGCTGAACTGCTTCCAAAGGTGGTTGAGTGGCATGGAAGAGAAGAAACCACCAAACCTGGGCAGAGGAATCCGAGGTAAATTTCCCCTCCCCGTGTCTTTACCATTTTCTGCCTAGCTCATGGAGTCATGCCTTGCAGTTGAATGTTACTCACTCTCACCTACTACCTTTGAGGAACCTGGCAGACTTGAGCAAGATCAAACCAGGGACCTAGGGACCTGATATCCTGAGTCTCCCCAGTGTTGAGGAACAGATATAAGAGACTTCTCAAAGGATAATTACAGACAAATTTACAGAGGAAGGAAGACATTAAATCAATTCTGTGGTGACTTTTTTACCTTGAAGAATGGCGGTTCTTATCTATTTTACTGGGATGAGCACACAGCAGTAACGTATTTGAGTATCACCCTAGGACAGCACTACCTCAAACTCAATTACTATAGAGCATCCAGGCAAGCATGTCTGCTGTTCACTGTTTGGGCATGATGCCATCACTGTGATCACGTTATCATCACCCTACACTGACTACCCATAACAAATTGATTTTACAGTGTCACAGCTATTTTTTAAATCACTGCAGCGTGCTGCAGTGATTTAAATGAACGATGTAGCAAATTAAGCATATACTTAATTGAAGTAAAATAGGACGTTTGTACAGAAAGAGGATGAATGCAAGATTAGCTCTTTTGCTGAACTAAGGTCCTATTAATTGTCAGATAATTGAACTTTTGTTTTAGACAGTCCTGAGAATGTAGGCATAAATCTGCAAGAAGTATCACAGTCAACCCAATCTATTTCAGCATTTGAAGGCATATTTTTCCTAAATCTTTGGAGCTTTCATATCCAAGAGGAAAAAAAGCTTGAAATAACGGTACTCCCACTGCAGCAAAATAAAGTGCACCACAAGGAAAGGTGCCCCTGAGATGATGGAAGCTTGAGCCATTCTGCATTTATGTCTGACTTCCATTGTAGCTGTGCTATCAAGGCACGAGTGGGGACAGATGAATCCTGGTCTGTGTGACCAGCAGCCTTGCAGTTAAACCAAAGGTTTGACTCAACTGGCTTTCATTCTGCTTGCACTGGGACCTGCTTGCATCCACCACCAACTCAGACACCAAAGTCAAAGGATTTTCAAAAGCCTCTGATTGAAGCTTTCTTGATTTTTGAGCTTCCAACTTGAAATACTTTCAGCCCCAGGAGTATACAGTTGCAATGCTTTTAACTGGAGCCTTCTGAAAAACAGGATAGAGATGTCCTAAACTGGTAAAACTTGAGGCACTCTAAATCTGTGATCACTTTTCATATATCTGGGCTTGAATTATAAGCTCAGGAGTGTACATCAGTCATCAGGACTGGGAAAGGGCAGATGAGCATGAGACTTCTTTGCCCTAACTCCTAATGTCGTGTTTAAAATAAACACTCTTTAAATATGTCACCCTACTTCCATCTTACGTTGGTAAGGATCCAGAACTACGTCGGTGAAATGAATAAAGTTACACAAGGATAAAATGAGACTAAGAACAGAATCAGGCTTTTGGGTATAAAAATATGGGCCACAGTTTTTTTGCAGTTTCTTTCTCCCTGCATTTAATCTCACAGGGAAATAAAGAAGTGGTGAGGATGAATGAATGTCAGATGTGAAGAAAAATCTTTGGGCTTTCCATTTTATATGATAAGGCAGGACTAGAATACTAAAAAAAAGCAGCAGAGGTCAGGAATGCGATACAGCAAAGAAAAGCAGCATGAACACTTTTTTTTTTTTCTGAGAAAATGGATTCAATTTGTTTTGTAAGAAAAAAGACAGAAATAGCAGAAGATTTTACAGGGCAAGGGATATGTACTGTTATTGTACTCGATCTATGTATGTATGGTTCATTCTGGGATTTTGTGGCTGCGTTTCTGAGAGCCTGGCGTCTGCCACCCCACATCACCGTCTCTTACCTAACCCACAGAGTGAGCACACGTGCCCTGCTCAGCAGCCAGACAGAGACAGGAGAAGAACAATTCTGGGACAGCCCCAGAAGCCAAGGCTGCTGTCTCCATCCCAGCATGCTCAAGGAGGGCAGATGTTTGGTTTCTGTTGGATTAAGCTTTTGGCTGGAGATTAAGCTTTGTTGTGGGTTAGCTGCTGATCTTGATAGCTTTCCTGCATATCTGCCAAAAATGCCTAGTGTAGTATATAGGCTCTTTTCCTGCAATCTGTCAAAAATCTAACACTAAATAACACTAAAACCAGTATTTTAGAAGAAATGGAAAAAAATAGTTTGGGATGAACAAGAATTCCTTCAATCTCTCCTCCCCTTTACAACCTCCATCTGCTTATCAGCACCTCTGTTCCTCCTTCTGCCTGCTCAGAATAAGGAGACAAAAGAAGATTGCTGCCTCCACTTCAGATGCAAAACTGCAGACGCTGAGGAAGTTCAGCAGGAGCTAGACTGTGCTCGAATGCACCAGGGCAGGAGGCGTAATGACATGAGTAAAATGAGAGTTATTATCACATTGCTTTTGAATAACTGTCCCAGACATACCCCTCAGGAACACCTTAACTCCCAGGACTGAAAGATGTCAGATCTGGATCCAAACACCATGGCCAGAAGTGGTATTTCTGTTGGATTTGCTGAGCAGGAGAGCTCAGTGAATGACTGCAGACCCCTTGTTCCTCAAGGAGATGTCACAGGGATGTCTTGGTCCTCCAGCTCCCAAAGATAGGTATCACTGTGCTGCTGCTACCACACAAAGAGTGGGCTAGAAGCCAGGAAAGCACATCTAAACAGACAGCCTGAGCCATCCTTTTTCAAGGCTAAATTTACTCCCCTGCAAGGCAGTGGGCCATAGCACATGGCAGCTGCTGCAGGATGAAGGGCGCCTGTCGCTGAGCTTGGATGTTACTGATAGCTGTGGGTGTTCCCAGGAGTGGCTTTTGGAGGGACTTGCGCCCTGTCTTCCTAGGACATGTGGAATCTGAAATTCCCCCTCCAGTAGGGCTGGCTCAGTCCTTAATCCCTCAATATCTGGAGCAGATCAATTAACTGTGGTGCAGGACTTGCAGGAGGGGGAGGCAGGCTCTTTGTGAAGCTTCTTAGAGTTATAGATCATCTCTGACTTGTCAGTGTGTACAGAAAAGACCCTGGGAAGACTTCAGTTGCCTCTTCGGGCATAATTATTTCCCTTGCAAAATCTGTGCTGTACAGATGATTGCCTCGGCCAAGATATCTGTATTTCAAAGCCACAGCATCTTACAAAGTGCCTGCTACCGCCTTTACGGAGTGAGACAGTTTCTACCCAAATGAATAACCTCTTTGCAGCCTAATAACACTGCTCCTCAGATCAGGATCAGCCCTGATGCTCAGGCTGCAAGGTGTTGTTGCTTTGTAGGATACCTGATCAGTTGCTATGATTATAATAAATGCTATCTCTGCCAGAGCCGCAGGTGAAATCTCCCTCAGGAGCAGCATTTCCTGCTGACTCCATGTAGAAGGCTTGGCAGAACACCCTGTGCTTACAGATATTTTTGCTGGAAACAGAAAAATCCTCCTCTGGGGCTGCCCCCTAAAGCCCTTGACCCTGAACATGTAATCTCCCCAGAGACCTGATGTACATGAAGAAATATAATCTTCCTGAAGCATCTGTTGTCTACATCACGTTAAATATGACTGAGACCCAACTGTCAAATCCCCAGATCACTGGCTGCAGAATCCCTTAAAGGGCAGTGAAATCCCAGCCCCTCCTGCAAAGAACTCCAGCACACAGGAGGTCATTCTATTTCTTTAAGAAGCACTGTTTTACCACTGCTGCAGTCCAAGAGGTCCCTGTGGTGTCCAACAGCCATTTCACCTGCTCTGTGCCCCGAGAAGAACAGATGGGAGATGGAGCTGTGGATCCTACGCCTGCAGGGAGCCCGGCTGTGGGTTTGTGGCTACACTGGGAGCCAAGGAATTGGCAGGTGTTAGGCAAGGGCTCTGCAAGGACACCCTGCAATGTGGGCCTGTGTGGCAGAGCAGCTCTAATGCCACAATGAAAGGGAATCAGGGGTGTCTGTATCACAAAAGACACAGAGACTAGTGATGTCTGCTGCTTTCTTTGTTATACATACCAGTTTTATGCATTTTTTTCCAATACTCCTTCCATGACATCTGCCCTTCTCTCACCATTGCCCCCCCTTCTCCCACTTCTCCCTGTAATGCTGCTGTCCTTGCTTCCCCTTTTGTACATATGACCCTTCCACTATGTGGGGATTAGCATCTCACTCATAAATATGTGAAATAGATATGCAGATGATCTAATTTGCTGAGGTTTCTAGGGCTGGCATGACAGACAGGAATGGGGAGAAGGGTATGTTCTGGCAGGTCTGCTGAACTACATGTGGGATGGGGAACAAGAAACAGGCACACGTAACAGCAGCAACAGCACAGCAGGAGGACCGCAGAGGATGAGGACAAGGTGGTGAAACAGAAGGGCTGAGAAAGCAAGGAAGATCTTCTCTGAGGATCACAAAATGCTCAGTGCTAATGCAAAGAATGGAGAGCACCGATGGGCCTGAGGAGGTGGGATTCATAAAGCAAGAACAATGTGTAGCTGAGAAGCAACACACAGAGGAACTGCAAACCCTCTCAGATTTGCCTGAAGTGACCTGAGGGAGCCATGCACCCCACTGGGGCATGCGAGCCCTGGGCCCTCAGCGTCCTCAACCCACTGACACAAAGCATATGGGGAAGTGGCCTGTTCTACATTCATGGAGGCCTTGTCATGAGTTCGAATTAAGTAAAAATGTTCTCTTATGAGGAGGTCCACAAGGCAGTAACTCCCTCTTTTTTAAAGGAATGTGGCATGTCTGTCTTAGATATTAATCTGATTTTATAGCCCCATGTAAAACATGCAGACACAGCACTTGCTCCTAGCCTCCTTCAACTTGACTCGTCTCTTGTTCTCAGATATTCAGGGAGGAGCAGAGCAAATGGGCCAGAGTGCTGCTTGCACTAAACAGTCACAGCTCTACCTCACCAGTACAAGCTACGATGCAGTCAGTGGTGCAGTACAAAGGCCCTTGACTGTGTTTATGCATGTAAACACACACGCACTCACTATGTGTATAGGCATTTATAAGAAGGATCAGCTGAAATTACATATTATTACGCACACATTGAAATTCAGAGGTTGACAGGGGAATCTTTCAGCTGAATTTAGCCCTGAAAGCCTATTTTCTGCCATGGTGTGGATGTGATAGCAAAGGCACTGAAAATTAATTGCAAGCTTGCAGCTATCCTTGTGCCTGAAGGCAGGCATGTAAAGTGCTTTCTGCTCTGAGCTTCCAAAGCACTGACAACTGCAGCTCTTGTGGGCTTTAATGGATGCTACAGCTCATCAATAATCAGCACATTTGTGTTAAACTGCCAAAGGAGAGTTCCTGAAAGAAAGCTTAGAGTACCTGTGTTCACAACATGGACCTGCAGTGGATGTAAGGCATAGAAAGAAACAGGTTGCCAAAAGAGCTGATGGAGAAACAGCACGGGGAAGAGCTGTAGCATCAGATGACAGCAGAAGGGGCAATGTAGACAAGCTCTGCAGTAACTGCAACAACACGAGTTGATAGAGCAGATGGTCATCTCATTTTAGCCTCTAACGTGGCTTATTGCCCCTAGCAATACATACCTAAAAGTACTCTGCTGATAAAGATGGGATTATGTAGCAAAGGGAGGGAGAGCAGTTCTATTCTGAACATAATAGACCCATGCTATGTATCAGCTCTGACAGCCCCTTCATGTGCCAGCTTTGCACTTGGGCTGTCTGAATGCAGGTGGCTGCTGGCATCTTCTCTCTGATGAAAAGCTGAAGGAATTTGCTCAATCAGAAGCCTCCATCCTGTGGGCAATCCGCTGCTCCCAGGGCTATAACACACAGGGCAATCTGGAATCAAAATCGTGCACACCAGTGGAGGAAGCATAGGATTTAAAGCAAGCCAATTTTGGTTTTGAAATGGAAAAGTAGAGATAGATGTTGCTATGGATGAGAGTAGAAGGTGCTGATTCAAATGCAGGAATGGTCACTTTGAAGGCAGACTACTAAGTTTATCAAAAAGCCTATTTACAAAGCAGTAAAGAACGTAACAGCCTTCTGAAAACAGAAGGAAAGACTGTACTCCAGGCTAACAGAATAACAAATCTTATCAAAACACACTCCCCTAATGCAGTGCACTAAGCTGGTTCTCGAATCCCAACTAACTGCATCACCACAGAATCACAGAATTACAGAATCAAAGATGTTGGAAGGGACCCCTGGAGATCAACTCTTGCTAAGAGGAGTTCCTCTACAGTAAGCCTGTGCCCAGGGTCCCTGTGAGTGCCATGTCATTATCTGGGGATTTCTCAGCTACTCAGGTGAGTCTCTGTCTAGCGCAGGGAGCTCCCTTCCCTTCCTTCCTTTTCCTCATCCCCCAAAACACAATGAGAAGGGCCATACCAAAGTAGCAGTACAGATGTGTTGCAACAGGAGTTAGTCACAGATTCTGCACTGGAAAATGTCCTGAGTTTGAAAGGCCAGATATCTACAAGCACCATGCTTATAGTGTTCACTTATTTAATAAACATTGTTTCAATGGCATATGCTTACTCTTTTTCTTTTTTTTTTTTAATTAAAGAGCAAGGAGTGTCTATTTCCTTCTCCTTTATAGCATCAAAGCAGGATGCTCAGTGGTATAAATAAACACTTGCAGATATGTAAGTGTCTTTAGCTCCTTAAATTGGCCAAAGCATGATACATACTAACATCAAGCATTTGTAACTGCCATTCATAAACCACTGTTTTCTGAGGAGCTGACAAAAGTCCTTCAGATCTGAAATCCAGCGGCTACAAAAGCAGAGAGCAGCCTGGGCTCCAGAGGACGGAGTCAAGGAAATGCTCAGCTTCTGCTAGAACAAACCCTGCCACACCG
The DNA here is from genome assembly GCA_024606505.1 of Aquila spilogaster. NCBI lineage: Eukaryota > Metazoa > Chordata > Aves > Accipitriformes > Accipitridae > Aquila > Aquila spilogaster. The sequence continues at coordinate 48,832,069 of JANHGO010000042.1, read as the reverse complement.
CTTTACACCTACAAGTAGTCCCAGACATGGAGAACAGGAAATAGCTGCTTCCAGCCCATCCAGATCCTGAAGATTTGGGAATGCAGATGTCACCAGCAGGCCTTGCACGGCTGCCATTACCCAGCACTTATATCAGCAACTCTGCTCATGGTCCTCGTGCACTGGAAGCTCTCCCTGTCTGTGCTGGAGCAGCGCAGCACATCATGCACAGCACACCTGCAGTTTGTGGTACTAGTGATCTCTTCCATGGCCGTGACAAACACCTTCCCACATTTGGTGTCTAGGGGCTCAAGTAACTATCTGGAACTTCAAACAAGATGCTCTCAAGTGAGATCGTAAATGGTAATGAAGTTGTATTGTATCTCAGTCTTTCCTTTAACCTCCTGCTTTCCCATGAAAAACACTTCCTCTGCAACCCATGGAGTTAAGAGTACACCTCAGAAAGCACAGTGCATTCCCAAGTAGGCCCATGGGCTAATCCAGGTGCTGCAAGTGCCACGTGGCCGCACCCTGAGGGCTGAAGTGTCCTGTGTCTCAGCGTGGTTAACTGATTGAGATAGGGCGCAGAGCTGGGAGCATTTTAGTACCTCTGTGAGCTGAATGAGCAACAACTTGCATATCACTATTTTTCCATAGAGCTGTAGGCAGAGAATCTCCTAGAGAAAAAAAAGACAAGGTTTTGAACCTTCTTTTCTCCTCAGAGAAGGTTTGGGCAATATACACTGGGCTAGCGGACACCTTTTGCATTGCCACCCATAGTAAAGAACTCATTGGGCAAGGGCAGCTTTGTCTTTAAAGAAGTGGTGGTGCTGGACACCAACAAACCCATGCCTCCCTTGGACTTACTTTCAGACAGCACTTCTTCCTCCAACATTCGTGTCAGCTGCCCAGGGCTGGGAGCAGACACATCAGGGGTGTGAGGGAAGGCAGGTATGCGTGAGGAAAGGCAGGTATGAGTGGTAGCCATTTGCCAGCACTCCCGACATCTCTCCAGCTCCGTGATCCTACTCGAGCAGTGGGTGCCAAAGCAGCTGGATGAGGGGGCACAGCAGGAATGACTTCTGACAGAGCATGGGATGCACCAGAAGAGAGATTTCCTTCTACAGCAGGGGGAGGTGGTAGCTGCAGACACACAGGAAGGAAGGGGAAGAGAGCAGTTTCCTTGTCTGATGGTTCAGCTGCAGTTTGCAAGCAAAAAGCCTGAAGCAAAGAGTGCAGGTCTGCAAGCCCACCCCCTGAATTCAGGGTATTAGCATGCATATCCAGGGCCCAGCAAAAAATAAAACAGAAAACTGTTTGGTTTCAGTTCACATCTTGGTGGTGGTTCATGTTTTATTCATAGTAGTGAAAGGGCAGGCATTCGTGTGAATGAAGAAATCCCCTTTCTTTCGGTGCAGCTCACAGAAAATTAGTCAGCAGCAGAACAGCACTATGTCTGCAGGAGAACTTCAGCCACCAGCTTCCCAGTTCTCCAGAAGCTTGAGTCTTTCAGCCATTTTTTACCTTTTATAGTCATAGGACTAGTCAAGCAAAAGGTTGATTCGATTTATTCTGCTTTAATTAGAAAATGCACTCAGACCAAAGGCATAATTATACCTGGTACATATGTACACATTTCTCTCAATTATAACGCCAAGATCAAAATGTGGTCTAGTCCTGCTTTGAACCAACTGTTTCCCTCTGGCAAGATCACTGCAATATGCACAGACAGCATTACGACACTGCTTGAACTGCTCCTTGTTCTGAGGACACAGAACTGTATTTTATCATGTATGTATGCACCCCTGAGGGTGGACAGTGTGAAGGATAAGCAATACAAGGGAAGCAAAAGTGGAACCTTGAGGTACTTGGAGCCCAAAACCCACCACTCCCATTCCCCACCCTCCTCAAAAAGCAGCACAGGGCCCCTCTCTCCTCCTCGCTGCAGAGTTAGGACAAGGTGGATAAATCACAAGTTTTTTTTATTGCTGGTGAACTCAAAACAGGCAACTTTAATCTACCAAGGAAGATAACATACAAACAAATGGTTAGGCCTTGTGCGTTTGTTTTTTTCCTTCATAATGTAAGTGTCTCTACCACTTCAAGTCCAGCTCTTGAGCTCATGCTGAGCTGCCACCAAGACCCCGGTAACGTGCTCTGGGCAATTCTCCTGTAAGATGTTGTAAGAAGCATCACATGTATTAAAAAGAGAGATTTTGCAGAAGAGACAAAGCCACATTGCTTAGCAAGAAGTCTAGCTAACCCTGCTGTGTTAGGTACATGGTATTACAACAAACCCTGCGATAACATGTGTTGTCCAGGGAATTATTTGAAATTATTTAATAATTTGTTGGGTTCCTTCCTGTTTCTGGTGTGCAAACTGCAAGTAAAGTGCACTTCTGGGTATAAGTTACAAGTCTCTAAGGATGCAATATCTAGGTGGTACACATCAGACATCACTGGAAAGCAAACCAGAGCAGTGGTTACAATGGCATAGGATAACAGAATAAGATGTATGCTGCTGGGAAATCCCTCCATAATCTGAGCACCTAAATATTTCATCACTTTGCAAGAACTATGCCATTTGGTGGGAGCTCCTGCAGTCACAACACATGGCTGTGTACCAAGTTAGCTCTGTGAACTCTTCCTCCCTTAGTCCCACCTGCAGCTGGTATGGAGTCACCAAATGATGCTGCTAACACCTTTTAACATTTTTAAGAGTTTTACAGCAGCTAAAGAGAAAGCAGGAATCCTAGGGATGCTTCTGTAAAGCTGAGTGTTTCAGATGGTACGGGGGGATAAGAGGCAGCATCACACCACAGCCACACTGTGCTGCAAGAGGACGGCCCGGCTCTGGGTACTGTATGACCCTGACAGAACTAGGGCCAAAGCGGGGACATCACAGAATCATAGAATGGCTTAGGTTGGAAGTGACCTTACAGATCATCTAGTTTCTACTCCCTGCCATGGGCAGGGCTGTCACCCACCAGATCAGGCTGTCCAGAGCCCATCCAGCCTGGCCTTGAACACCTCCAGATGTGGGATGAGATCCCAGCTCTTACTTACACCTTGCAGTTCTTGTTTCTAATTCAGCAGAACTCATCTCTTTTTGTCCCCCTGCACTACGTGAGTTGACTATTTTGCCTGGGTCTACACACGTGAGACCATCAGGACTGACAAACAACATACTGCTTCTCTGGTTTCATAATACTGGTATCACAGCAAGGAAAAAGTATATACATCTGCTCAGTGTTTGCTCTCTTTTAATTTAACAATCTATAAAAAGGAAACCCTAAATACCAACCTAAACATTCTGAGTGCTTCAGGAGACACCAGGGCAGATGTGACTCCTTGATGCCATTAGTTTGTGTCCATTGCCAGCAATGGATGTCATGTGAGAAGGGTGAAGGAGAAGAATAAAATAACTGCACTCTGTGCAACACAGAAAGGATTAACACTGGCTTCGTAAGAGCAGAACCAGTCAATAATTCCCTTCACAGGGCTAGGAGTGCTTCTGCCCTTGGGAGTGGATTCCCCAGGACAAGGAGCGGGTTCACAGCGGAGCACTACCTCAGACAGAGAAGCAGCACAGAAATAACCTGGCTACTTCCAATGCAAAAGTGTAACCCTACAACTACACAAACATGTGTTTCAAGCCAAATTCATCCCTGCTGCAGCTCTGCTGGTTACAGTGGAGGAACACTCAAAATGAATCTGCCCTGTGAGGCAATTACAGCAAACCTGCCTGGTAAAGCTGTCAGGAGCACGATACTTCTGACAAAAGGAAATTCCACTTCTGTGGCTAACTCTGACAGCCAAGGCTTATCAAAGCACATTATTTAACCTGTGATTGCCAGTATCAGGCACCTTCCCTGTTCTACAACTTTTCCCAGACTCCACAAGTGCTCCCAAGAGGTTAAACTTCAAACCGCCCCTATGCAAGAAGCTCCAAAATGGAGCCACAGCACTCCCTGCTCCTACAGCTCTCTACTGCTGCTCTCACAGCAGAACCCAAAACCTTGCTCAAAGTATGAAGAAGTGCTCTTCTGGGAGAATTGTGTTTTATTTTGGAAGCAATGTGTCTCCCTACATCAGACAGCATGGCATATCTCTTACTGCCTCCAGTTATTCTCATGGGAAAGGTTTGCTGTGGTTATTTAGAATAGAATTTGGGAAGGAAAAGCAAATTCTCTTGAAACACTGAGGAGACCATTGGGCTGCCAGTGCTGATGGAAGGTGACCATCAGTGCCAGAGGACTGAATGCTGGGTACCATTTCAGCCACATGAAGATTTTGACCTTTGGTCAAGTACAAGGGGTTGCAGCCAGATTAAGTCATCAACATCACCAGAAACAGAGGAATCCCTGGGAAGGAAGGCAGAAAACTCTTGTGTACAGTCTCTACAAGGTTCACATGGTTGGGATGAGAGCTGCTTTTGGGGGGGACAGAGGAGATGGGAAGACATACGTATATCTTGTGCCTTTTGCCAAGATTCAGATTGCACACATTATGGTAAAATTCACTCAGCAAAAAAGGCTTTTCCTTTAAAAAAAAATGGAAGAAAGAAAAAAAAGAAAAAAAACCAGTATCAGGACTGAGATTTCAAAAAGTACAAGATTTGTATAAATTCAGCAAGATGTCCAGCACCAGATTATACTGTGGTGCAACAAAGAACCTTGGGGTAGGCCAGTGGGACCTCAAGAGGGGAACATCATCTACCTCCCCAGCAGACTGCCAGCCTTAGGTTCTTCTCCATAGCAGACGGATTTTCATCGTTCCTGCAGCATCTCAGGTCCCATGGGAGGTATTGGTTGCAAGCAAGCACCTGAATATTGCCTAATGGAGTAAGCCAATCACTAAACTTAGCTGGCATGTCCATGACCATCCAAAGATTATATTTTTCCTTTTTGAATACTTTTTCACTGTAGCATTTTTTTCCTCCTTCTTTTTCCACACAAAAGTGTAAGCAAAAGGACTGCTTTCATCCGTAATAAGTTAAAATCAGAAACAACCTAACTAACAAGTAACTGATATTGGTCCTTGGAGCCCAAAGAGTAAAATCCATAGAAAATCTATTGGTTCCATTTTTTTTCTGGTATATCCCATGCACACCTCCATTAGAAAAATGGTGTTTATGAATCTTATCATACAGCAAGGAGCAGTACCTCAAAGCCAGAGCTAACAGCCTGTGGTAGAGGTCTGGGCTCCCCCACATTGCTAAGGGTGGCTCCGAGTCATGGTTCAATCTGTCTTCACATGGCCATTGGCCAAGGCAATGGGGACAGTGGGAGCCCCTGGCTCGGCAGTCTCATCAAATCGCAAGCGCAGGGTGTTCCTGATCACCAGCTGTTCCATGATGAAAGAAGCACAAAACCATGGGATGGCATACTCCAGGGTGATGAGGCCCATGAAGTCAAAATCAAACTGGGAATAGTCCCAAGGGCAGGCATTGAACTGGCGTAGGATGAGGCCAGTGGTGAACTCCCAGAGATACGTCCAAAGGGTGTAAATGAAGCAGCGCACTAGAATATGACACTTGTCTTTGAGATACAGATACATCTTCTCCACAATGAGGATGGAGGTGCCGTAGATGAAGAGGGCCCACACACTGGTAACACCTGGGAACTTCCAGTTAAAGTTGACCACAAACTCCCAGGCAGCTGTGAACATCACCTCACAGAAATAGCCGTGAATGGCATAGAGGTACCATCGGGAAAAAGCGGTCAGAGGTTCTGCTGCAGCCATCCTTCTGCACGCTCCCTGGTAGGCACTCTGAAACAAAGACAGAGAGAGGAGTCAATGAAGAATTTGAGTCCCTGCCACCTAGATCACAACACGTACGGATCTGTAACACCCACAAAGGGAAAATTCTAATAAGAAAAGTGCATTTAAAATTGTACCGTTTTTACTATGGCAAATTTAAGCCCTGGGGAAAGGTGGCACCTTACCAGGCTCTGAGGCTCAGAACGCATCTGAACTACTCTGACTAAGGACTGCGATGCAGCTGGTATTGCACTCGTGATAAGGAGGGAACTGAAAGTTTCAAGAACTTTGCCAGGAGTGAGGCTACTAAAGAACTTACTGAATGCAATCATCAGAAGAAAAATACAGGCATCGCAGAAGGAGCACACCATCTTTTTGCTCTTTTCAAGAAACAGAACTGTCCTCTGCTTTTATTTCTGCCTCTAAAATGAAGATTAGCTGAACACAGCGTTGAAAATCTGAGCCCTTTCATCTGTCTCCTACAGTCTCCATACCCAGACAGTTTACTGTAGTAAAAGAATGAGATTTGACAGGAGCTACAGAAAGGAAACCAGAAGAGAAAGTTTCAGAGGTTTTACGCTTTCCCATATACACCTTGTATCCATTCAGCTGAACTGTTATTTCTTCTTAATTCTTCCTGTTAAAAAATTCTGGCATCATATCTGGAATCTAGAGAATCATCTCTTATGCTATCGAACTGCCCAGTACCAAGTCAAAAAGGACAAGAGAGCCATTGAAATCCATTCAGATTTGGCTTCAGAACAGCAAAACACAAAGAATGAGAATAAAAAGAACAGCTGAGCATAGAGAGAGGTGGTTAGTCATGATAAATAGGAAATGAGAACAAACTCTATTTGTCTCTGCAGGAAGAAACTTGGTGAGGAGGTTTCTGAAAGGGCACAATTTGCTTATCGCTGAGCGGTTTAAACACAATTGGTTTTCACGCTTCTTTGTAGAGATTCACAAGGTCCTAAGCGTTGCTTTACCACACTACGTTCACTGGCATAAGCTGATTAGGCACAGTTTTACTGAAGATAGATTTACGCTACAGGGTGAATTTGACATCTTTGGGATTTTAAAAATTTATTCTTTCAAGCTGAGTTTCTCTTGACTCTTCATCAGGCATTATTTAATTCACTGCACTTGTCAACCCCATGGTACAATGTGCTAAGTAAGGACTATACTATGTCCTATGTGCAGTTCCAAGTGGAAGTAGATTGTTCCTGCCCTGCTCTGTAATCACTGCCTCTCTGGACAAAACATTAACGTTTTCAGTGTGACTAAAACTCTGTCAGGAAATCATCGGGAAAATGGCAGCACAATAATGAAAATGGAGAACACAAAGAGATTATTCACTGAAAAAGTACCTGTGGGAGGAGAGATGAACTGGGGTACGTTTCTTAGCAATGAAAACCAATGGGGAATATTAAAAGTGAAAAGGACAGAGCTGTATCCGTGAATTCACTCCTCTCTTAAGTATTCACCTACAAACAACCGTAGTCTTGTCAGCTCACATGATGTGGATGAACAAAGACTCTTTTCCTAATGGCACAATCTGTTTTACACATGGTACTGAACGATCATCAAGTGCTACAGATTTGGGTCAACAGCATGTTTTGAACTTGTGGGTGAAAGACTTTGCAAAATATCTATTCCTGACACTGTAATTTTTGGCTAATAGCGGAACTGAAACCAGGTCTGAGACAACCTATACAATACAAAAGAACTCATTTATAACAACCACCACTGATGTATTATGAATCCTGAGCCTTCATGTAACTGAAAGAAGTATCAAAGTGCTGACACTGTCTCAGCACTTCCCTTCAACTGTCAGCTGCCAAGTCAGCACAAGCTTGATGGGAACTTCCTTCTCTCGATGTCCTTGAAGGACAATCCTCACAGACTGCCTTCTGATGACAAGCATCTGTAGACGGTGCAGATGCTGACCTGGGGCAGCCCAAACATAATCTGGTTCCATTGTGTGAGGCAGTAAGTCCTTCAATCAACACAGCTCCTCCTGTACAATATTTAATTCAAGATAACACCAAAAGTACTCATTAAAACATAGAACAGAATGGACAATAGGAAGAGGGAATACATAAGCTACAGCTCATCCTTGTACAAGCTGGAGATTGCACAGTGTCATGGTGACAAGTTGCTTGAGAATTTACAAAAGTAATTAACAATGCAGCCAATCCCAAGTATCTTGTCTTCCAGCCATATCAAAGTGGCTGATGCTTGGCAGACAATACAGCAAAAGAAGGTCTTAAAAGGAAAGTGTGGGAGAACAGTTTTGTCTTATTGGACAGCAATTAATGCCCAAGGACCATGTTCAAAGTAGCTGCAAGCTTTTAGTGGCAGAAGCATCCAGACAGAGGGCCAAGACTGGATTTCAGTAACTGATGCAGATTTATGAAAAGCTTGAAATAGATAATTGATCTTGGTGATACAAAACTTCTAATGGAGTGACAGTAATACAGACCAAAAAGCTCTGAATATGTGATAGTTGTTCAGTCCCCTGAGAAAAACAAATGGCATTCATCAGTGAGGTAGCTCCAGTGGGATGAGCAGCAGCTTCCAGAAAACCAGCAACACAGCTGCCATCTATGCAATTGTCTCAGCAGAGCAAGTCAGGGAGACTGCTCATTGACGGCAGCTCAAAATGATGGAAATATCTTCCAACAGCAAATTATATTTCAAGCAGCTAGAGAAATGGTTCACTCAAAATGCAGTGTTCTTAGTAAGACTGAGCAAAAGCATTCCAGAAGCACTTCACTTTTCACAAGTGGGACCTTCTTTTCCAACTTGATGATAGAATTACAAGAAAAATGGGAAGTCTATGGAAACCAAACCCAGACCTTAGAGGGATGTGATGCCTGTGCAGGTAACACAAAGGCCAAGAGCTCCTCTGCCTATAACAAGGAAGGACAGGTTGAGCAGGGGAAGACGGTGAAGAGCTGTGATTCTCTACAGAGACCTGGTTCAAAAGATTAGGGCAGAATTCTGGTTTAGGGCTGTAAGAAAAGAATACTGTAACAGCACTAAGATCACATTTCCACACTTCAGTGTATCAACTCCAAATGGGATACCCATCATTCCTTAGGGTAAGCAAGATGCAGATAAACCTGATGCATGAGGCCACGTAAGCAGAAAGGATATAAATATCAGTGCAAGACCCTTTGTGCAAGACGAAGACTTCCATACTCCCTTCCAGTTGTCCTTTTTTTTTTTTTCCCCTTTCTCCAAATGAGACAACTGTGAACAGACAACTCTGGAACACTGGGACCTGCCACTCCCTCATTATAAACCCTTCTATTTATGATATGTTCCTTCTTACCCAAATAATATTTGCATAAAAGTAACTGTTCTTAATGACTGTATAGATGGTTTTCATTGGGACATCTGTGAAGATACTGAGCTATTCATTAAGGCTGGGAGAATCAAATACGTGTGGCTTTTTGCTTTAACAAACAGATACAAGGATATGTTGATGAAAAGCAACACGCATAGGGGCAATACCTTTTTAAATGCATCTCTCTTCCTCATATTTTCTTTCCCTCTGAGTAAGCACCAAATCAGAATGCCTGTGCAACCAGGGACACCATTAACGTGATGCAACTGTATCTTCAATGTTTTTGTATAAATCTCACACAGATCATTAGGAGTAAAGATTTACAGAACACTAGCGCTGGATTTGGCCCCAAGACATTAGTTCGTTAGTGTTTAAAGATTTATGCAGCAAAGTCTCAGCAGTACTTATGCACTGAAGTCATAAGTCTGAGGAAATAGTCCTCCTCCAGGTAACTGAGAGCCTCAATTAAGTGTGTCTCAGAAAACAGAATTTCAGCTCTTCTGAAGCGTGGAACAGTTCCAGCAAATCGATTAATCAAGCCTCATAATGAGTGCTAAAGAGTGCCACAGACAAATGTCTCTGAACACAGATTTGATGGCCCTTCCTTACTCTTAGCACTTTCAGGATGGATCTGGAGCTTGGGGATTTTGGTCACTTCTGAATGTATTGATCTGCTTTTGCTCCTTTTCTCTCCGGACTTCAGGTCCATCAGGATATGTGTTGTCTACTGTATTGCGAAGAAGAAAGCCTATTTTCTGTCTTTTCCCCTCATTTTTTGTCTCTAGCTCCTTCTCCTTACAAGGTACATCATCTTCTGGTTCCTTCACGCAGTGCATTCTATACCTGCTGGCAGCCTCTGATCCCTGCCTATCTTTCAAATCTGTTCTGAAGAGAACTAGGATTCAGTAAAAAGGAATGACGACAAAAGAAGATTAAATGAATCCAATTACCACACTAAGCCAAAGGGATGGGGAAGCGTAGCTGTTACCGGTAATGCCTATGTGGGATGCCCAGAAGGCACTGTTTCACAATGAGCAGAAAGATGGGGGTTTCTTGGGCAGGAGCTTTTCAAGGAACAAATAGGAAAAAAAGAAGGCATTACTAGTTCAAAGATTCTTCTGACAAATGTGATCTCTTGAATGGTAAAAATGCTCAGAAAGGTGAGACTTGCCACGCCCTGCACCACGTACAACCTCGCATTACTAGAATGAGCCTTTGCCCACAGCAACCACCCTAACCTGAGAGCAAGCTAAGGCAGCAGCTCTTCACTTCCAGTGACCAAGTGGGATGCTTCCTTTGATCCAGACAAAAAGCTCCTTGAGAGTCAAGCAAATAGCATGCTCACAAGGCAAATTTGTGAAAAATGGCTGGGATCACACTTAACATCTAGAAGTATTATCACTGAGTCTGTCCAAATCTTTTGGGCAAAATCTTGTCCCTCTCTAGCTAGTTGTTAGAACATTGCCTCACCTGCCAATCTCCCCTGTGGAAAAGCTGCCCTGTGTCCTCAGGGCATGGGCTGGCACTACAGAAAAATGTCCACCAAAGGCCCAAGTGCCTCCGAAGCAGCCCCAGCACAGAGCAGACTTGTAAGCCAGGGCACAGCTGTAGGAGTGGACAGAGCATCTACCAGCCTGCAGAGGCTTTAAATCTTAACAGTAGCCCAAGTTTACTTTATTCTCTGTAGTGAGGGGAGAACTGAGTTCACAGAAATGATTTTTCCAAAGCTGCTGCAAGTTAACAGCCTGTAACTTCAGGACTGAGCGTTGGTAGCACCCGGTGGGCAGCTGTCTGCTCACTGCTTGGGGCCAGGGACACGCACTTCTAACTGTGTGCTCACACACAGTAGCAATCAAAATTCACGGCTGTTTTTGAAAGCTTGGGCCTAACATGTTGCATTAGCTGACTGAAGCAAATCTGACATTCAAAGAACATAATGCACATCATGGCTTACAAGGAAAAGCAACCCCAGACAGAGTGATGAATGGAGAGAGAGAATTTATCCTGAGAACATGCTGAGAATTTACAAGCCACAGCCAATATCATTTCCTCTGCCACTAAAGAGCCAACAAACACAAAGGAGAAAAACATCGTCGTGTCGCCTAACTTACATGGTTTCTTAAGGAAATCTAAGACAGCTCTTCTTTTCAAGTTTTGTTTTTCTCCTTCTTAGTAAATGCCCCTCTTGTCTTCTTTCCAAAGCAAAATGAAAAGCAAACACACCAGTCCACTCCTGATGAACAATCTCACAAGAATAAATTGATTTGGACAACTCAGAGATCGATACTAGTCCTAACAAACAAGCACTTAGCCCAACTCTTCTGAACAATCTGCAGTTACAAGCCAGAATCAGTATGCAGCAAAAGTAAGCCAGGTTTGGCAATTAGAATGACAAATTCAAACTCACTTCGCATTGAAAATGAAGCTTGGCAGAAAAGAATCTCCTGATCAAGGTACCGAAGTATGTAAAATCCTTGCCTGCTAATACTGTGAGATAATCCAAGTCACCTAAAACTGTGAAGAGGAATGGTGTGTGTAAAAAGACCAAAAAAAACCCCAAACATTAGTACTATAAGCAGATCCAAGGCAGTGTCTCCTGGGTTGCTGCAGGAGAAACTAAACTCAGCATTTCAGTAGTCTGGTACTTCTTTTCCTGGAGAATAAGACAGCAGCCTCTAAAAATTCTTGCTGCACACACACACACACCTACAAAAAACTATTTCCTTCTCCTTGTATTACTCTTCTCCAGCACACAAGCCTTTATAAATCCCTACCATTCAAGTGATGGTAGTGGGTAACTGCACAGTGTAAGCACCCACAGCAAGCAGCTGCGGCCACTCTTCACCTGAGAGGAACAGAACTGCTGCAAACCATGAAGACATGTAGCATCTGGGCTTATGATGAGATAGATTCAAGCCTCACAGGCAGAAAGTGCTGCACAGAGATAGATGAAATAGGAGAGAGAACACTTTCAAGCACCTGCAGAAATGGGATCCTAGACTGTCATCAAAAAGGGAATAAGAGAAGAAAACGTTCTGAAGTCTGTTGATGGCAACTCTACATTTTTTTTTCCTCCTTAATTTTTCCTCCTTTAATATTCTGTGAATACATATTTTCCTTCCTAATATCAAACTACCACTGAAATGTGAAGTAACGAGAATCTCAAAGAGCTCTCTGCTATTTGCCATGCTGCAAAGCCTCAGATTTCCTACTAACAGCCCTACAGGAGGAAACTTCACAAATTTCAGATTGCTAAATTGTTCAAGGAAGGAATCTTAGTGGAGCCCCCAAGACGGTGGCTGTCTCATCTTCATTTCAAGTTCATGTAGATCCTCAGAGGTAACAAATATCCTGGGAAGGATGGGCGGAAGAGGCATAGTATCAGAGTCCTCAGACAAAATTCTCAGGTAGGCACCCCTGTCTACAGCTGGGGAAAGCAGCTCCTCTGAAGCAGCTTCCTGGGGAGTTTCTCCCACTGGCATTCACTTTACCATAGGGGTGAGTCATGCTCTAACTGGCTTGCAGAGCACAAAAATCAGCAGTTGAAATACACTGTATGAACAAATAATTAGCAGTGACTTTTGTCTTCTATTGTTCAGGTTTAGCTCAATTCAGAAAGAGCTGCAAGCAGCTTGTAACTGCTATCACTGAGGATATTTGTCTTCATAGACTACTCAAATTTTTCTGTCCTTAATAACAAATTGAAAAAAAAACCAAAAACTTAGGTTCTAGGGCCTGGTTCCTACACAGGAGACATACTCCCCCACTGCATTGGGTAGTTGCTGTTTATATCTTTGCAAAAAGAATGCTTACTTTTTCAGTGCTGTTATTTCCTCCAAGTATCAGGAAGCTTATTATCTTCAGCTTGGATATTAGGAAATATTTCTTCTGAGAAAGAGTGGTTGTGCACTGGCACAGGCTGCCCATGGAGGTGGTGTAGTCACCGTCCCTGGAGGTTGTTCAAGAACCATGTGGATGTGGCACTGAGGGACATGGTTAGCGGGTACGCTGGAGGTGGGATGATTGTTGGACTAGATGACCTCAGTGGTCTTTTCCAACCTTAATGATTCTATGATTCTATTCTGTCTGGGTTACAACTATATACACACCATATTCACTTTTTATGTGCCCTTGCCATTTTTTTCTTTTGTAACTATGAAGCAACAGATCCGTCACAAACCTCAAATGTTCGCTGGTTCATATTTCTTCTCAGTTCAAACTCACCCATCTGATAATGTGCTCTGTGCCTCAGGAAGGTGGCACCTTCCCACTGGGAAATCTGACTGAAATCATCAACCTTCCAAGAAGTGATAGGACAAATACTCATGGCCTTTTTCAAATAAAACAGTAACTCAACATTCATGCTCCATGTGGAACTTGCATTTGCCCATCCGCTTCTTCCTGCTATTCAGAGAAGCCTCTTACCTCTTCAGGCATCAGTTTAACTCAGCATTGGCCCTCAAGCTTTTACTGCCTCACCCTACAGCTCCCCCCTTTTCCAGTCAGTCACCTTATGAAGGCACAGTCCCAGAAGTGTTTCCCAGTACCGTTCTTCCAGGCAGAAACGTGTGCTCCCAGCTGCAGCTTCACAAACTCAGCTTGTGAGCCAGGGAGCTGGGTCAGAATGATGCCCTGCTTGTCTTCCGTCTGCAGCTGACATCACCTTGGTTCCTTTCCAGTTCTTTTTGAGCTTCTTACTGCCTCACTTCCAAATCACAGACCTAAACTGTTCCCTTACGCTCTAATTGGGACTGGACCACAGATACCTTGATTTGCTTTAATTAAAGTAAATCAACCCACTATGCTTACACAATTTTTAAATCTACCTACAGATGTACAGATATATGAAAACGCTAGATTCAGGATTCCTGCCTGCAGCCTGTCAATCACTTACCACAGCTCCACAGGGAATGCCCAGTTCCATCCTTTGCACAGCCCATATGAAAGCAGATACATTTAATATTAGATCTAGATCTTTCTTTCAGGTTTTCTTTTTTGACTGCAGCATGCCCAGATGACTGTGCTTTATTGAATGGTCTTCCTGATAAAACCAGTGAACTGGATTCATCACTCTGATGCAGGACAGCATTTTGAAAAATAGCCTATATTTATTAGTCAACACCAGTATAAGACTTCAGGCTCCTTGAAATAAGACACAAGATGTGTCTGTATGTATGTGCACAGCGATGCTTTGGACACTGCTGTACGCCAAGTCCAGGAATTCATCTTTCATAGATTTCATGATCTGGGTGGCCCAAATCATGAAATAATGCAATACCTCTGCTTTGCAGATCTGGATGTTTGTGGCTGTGAAATGTGCTGAAAGCCTACACATATTCGTCCCTTATCCCAGATCTGAGGTACACATATAGTCTTCAGAAGAATTCTACACTATTTCTTGTGAATAGCACCTAACAAATATTTCCTTTGGAACTAGTGGAATTTAATTGTGACATGTTAATACCGCCTACTTGATAAACATCTGAGAAAGGAATTAAGCCTCCACCTTAGTAAGCCTCCACCTTACAACAGAAAATCCTTAAGAACTACTAACTCTAATCCTAAACTCAGCAGGGAGGTAAAAATAATACTCACCTCTTCAGTCCTATCAGTTGCCAATCCACACAGAAAATGTTTTCCACTCTCAGCTGGAGAAAGATGGCACAGACACAAAAGGTCAGCACACAAAGACAAAGGGAGAATTGGATTTGAGTTCACACACACAGCTGCCACAATGAAAGGCAGAGCAATTTTCTTGCTTGAAACTGCTACCATATTTGTGTTGTCTCCTCTAAGACCCAGGAGCCAAAGCAGAGAAAGGGAGGAAGAGCTGGTGAGAAGCTGTGGATGTCCTATCCCCAGAAGTCAGGTTGGACGGGGCCCTGGGCAACCTGACCAAGTGCCTGATCTAGTGGTTGGCAACCCTGCCCACAGTAGGGAGGTTGGAAATAGGTGATCTTTAAGGTCTCTTCCAACATAAGCCATTCAGTGGCTCGGTGAACTAATGTGGAAAAAACTTTGTGAGAACTTCGCATTGAGAACAGAATCTGGCTCTAAAGAAGACAGTTGGAAAGACTCAGCACAATCTGAAGAATTGCAGGAAACAAGGAAGAGTGCATACATAGAAGTACAATTTTAAGTGTATTATAAGCAGAATCCTTGCAGGACCCAGACGTTGGGCAAGTGAACTCACTTGTTTCATAACCACTGACCTCACCTACACAGATAATAATGAAGATCCATAGCTCTCCACAGCTGCTACGGTGATGAGATAAAATCTGCATACATGTTCCACCATACTTCTGACTACCAACCTCAAGTCAACAGTCTCCAGAACAGCTTCCCTTGATATTAGACACAGTTTCAGAAAAGTAAGTTCTTCTCTGCAGGCAGGAGATCATTCTGTGCTTCTCTAGTTCAGCACTCCCTTCTGTCAGAAGAAGCTGCTATATGCAGGAGGAACAGAAGATGACCAAGTATAGCCAAACTATGTGCACCAACCTGCTTTGGCTTTATGAAAGAGAGAAGTCAATTGTTAAAAGCCCATCTCCACTAACCTGGCACTGCAGTGGGACATGGCTATCATCTGACTAATGCCCAGCGGAAAGATCAGCAGCAGGAGGGGGGGCTTTAGTCTATCATCTCCTGCAGCCTCAACCCTGGGCTAGCAGCACACACCACCAACTGAAATTGCCAAGTGCCAGATCCTGCCTTGCATCTGCCTGTCCCAGATGCCAACATTGAGGATGAAACGGAAGAAAGGAGAGAAAAAACACCTTTCTAGAGTATTAGTTTGTTAAGACAGATGAGTTCCTCGCATCCCAGCTTGTGTCAGAATACTTCACAGTAAGATGGATCCCCCCCCTAGTATTACCACCCCCGGATATGACCAGGTATCAGTAAACCCAGGTAACAAAGGCCTATACAAACACACAAGGACAAACAGTATGTGCCTCAAACGTCGTACCACATCATCTTTCTTAATTCCCTGCTGCTGCAGGAGGACTGAGATTTAAAAACTAGAATCCTATTTATTTTGCTATTTGGGCTTCAAAAAGAAGATGTTCCAAGACACAAAGCTCTTATGTTTCCTTATATTTCAAATGATTGACAAAACTTCCTCGTAATCCAACTACAGGCACTAATTAGCCAGGAGCCTTGGCCATGTCAGAAGATGACTCATATTGATGCATAACACAAAAAGCTAACATTCTCAGTCTCAGAATTTCTAAATAGTCCAGCCAGTACTTTTCACTAATACTGAACTGCCCTCACAAAAACACTTTGGGCAAACAGGGCCCTCCAGAACACAAAGGGACATGAGCACGGAGGAGCGGTTGGTAGCCCAGTGTCTGCCTGGTATTCAGCTCTGCAATGCGCATGACTTGTCTTCACCGCTGGGCTCCACAGGCAACATGCTTGATGCTTGTGCCAGAGAGGATCGGACCCACCACAGACCCAGACATGTTCTCAGTAACTTTTTGACCTAATTACTTTGGTCATATCAGAGACAGAAACCTGACACAACAAACAGCACCTAGCCCAAACACAGCCTGAGTACCAGAATCTTACTGTTCCCCCCCGCTCTACCACCTCACAAACATATTACCACTCCTTAGGAAACCCTGTTGCACTTGATCTTTGAAGGAAAAAGAGTTCTGAGTAGAAAATACCTCACCCAGTTCCCAAGAGAAGTTATTCTGGAAGTTTCATGAAGCCTAATGGCCAAATCCTGTGATGTACAGGATGCTGTCAGCTGCAAGACGAGAAGAGATGCTCCCTACCAGGCTGTGCTCTACAGAGACATTTACATTCCACACATATGTGTAAGAGGAAGTGGTCAGAACACTGCTTCCCACCCACAGAGTTCAATTCTTTCTTAATACCTCCCATAATTAGTTTCTCTCAATGACCGAGCTTGTCCCTTAATTTCTGTGATGTTGCCAGAGGAAGCTTATTGTACTCGGCACCTGGTAGGAAGGACTCAGTTTCCCCATGGGACCTGGGGAGCACAACCAGAAAAGAAAAAGACCATGGCCACACTGCAGTGCAGCAGGAGGGCAGAACGGAGGCAAGCTGCCTCTCTGGGGGCCCATGGGGCAGTAAGGGCCTTGTCACTGAACAGCAGTTCACCTCACTTTGTTCTATCCTGCTGTAACCTAATGCTTTATCCAGCTACTGTGTAATTGTCCTTTTGTGTTCAGACAGAACGGCCTTGGTCAGAGGTGACAGAAGCATCCTGCCCAGCTGGCAACCCATCACTGGCTCCAGAGCAGAGCAGGGCTTTTTCAGAGCCAGACTATTTTCTGTCTGGGGCCTTCTGCTCAGCTCTTTGCTTGGAGCGTCCTTAACACCTGACTTATGTTTTCAGCTTTTATTTTGCCATTTCCTGAAGATAAAAGATAAAGATATACTCTAAAAAAAAATCCCACATGCTATTTAGGAGACACAGCTACTAGTTCAGCAGTGAGGAGCTGACCTTTCTGCAGGCACAGAGCTCTCAGAGCTCTCTGACTGAAAAGCGTCTTTAATAGGGGCTTGTTCCTTGCAATTCAGCCTCCAGTCACCTGCTTTTCACTATTACTACAGCAGAACACGATTCTAACAACCAAATTTTTTGCATGACACAGTTTTACCAGCTTTTGAATTTCATATAAACTTTCCCTCTCACCACACACAGACCAGAACGGACTCAAGAACTGCAGGCACTCCCAGGTACCCGGGCTACAAGCTTTGTTTCTGCAGCCTCTCACTAACAGTCAGCTTGAGCTGTGACAGCAGCCAGAGGTGGACATCCTGGAGACAAAAGTGGAGTCTGCACATCTGTACCATCAGGGTACTACTCCTGCACCTTCCAGTTTCTCCCTACAGGTACTTAAAGCTCATAGAATCATTATTTATTTACTCCAGTTAAATACCCAAGGTTATGTAGGATAATTTCAGGCCTTATCAAACAGGAAGACTTTTTTCTTTACCTTATTTTCCTTGGGGCAACAATAGGTACCTCATGCCTCCGGGCAAAGGGACAGCTCTCTTCTGTGTGTTGGGAATGATCTTGTGGTAAGAGTAATACAAAATTCTTCAGTGTAACCCTGCTCATATCAGCCACCAAAAACAAAAGAAAGAAAAAAAACCTCACCAAAACAAACAAAAAAAACCACACCTAAATTCCTTTAAAATCATCTTTAACATGTGTTCAACAAACAGAGCATCAGATGACCCACAGCAAATGGAACCAGAGCAGCAGCATATGTTGTCTCCGCTTATGTAAAATGCTTAAGAGCTGTCATTTCTGTGCCTGAATCACGCATCTGCTGTTGGCAGCCCTGGAGGCACACACTCTGGTCACCCTGTCCATTCCTCTCAGGAGGCACTTACACCCGCAGTGTGTGAGGACTTCTGTGGCAATCAGCAGGTATCTGAGCAATACACTGCTGGTAGGATGAGTAAGAATTTCTTATCACCAAAGTGTATAGAATAACTACCGAGGCGCTTTTCAAGTGTGCTCCTTGTGCTTAAACCTGTTCTAACTTAGAACCTATACTGCATCTAACCAGCCTGCTTCACTCTATCTTCCTTGTTTCTTAAACAGCTGTAATGATATACAAAGTTAACTTACACATTGCATATGTAAAGGTAACTTTTAAATAAGTATGTGTGTAGCACAGACACAGTTTGTTCTGAGCAGAGTATATCTGCACCTGAAAACACTCTAGAATTGGAGGGTGACTTCTAAAACTTTGTGCTGATAACAGTTTTCTGAGGTATTTCTCACTTTAGGCCTTAGGTCACTCCCAGTCATCTGAATTTAGACACTGACAGCACATTATAACATACAAAGTTCTGCACTGCAGCCACAACACAGGCAGAACCTCACTTTGTTCTCTGACAGATGAAGCATACAGGCACGGGGTGCTCCTGCTGCTGCCTGGATGCGGCCTCTTTCAACATTCTTCTGTCCCCCTCCTGGCAGAGCTATGGCACACAAAGGACTCCAGGAGTCTGACTGAGAGCACAGGAGAAATCAAGTGACAGAGGTGTTAGAAGGCCGAGATGAAGCCTCAGGAATTGGACCACGCATCAGAGGACACTGCAAAGATGTGATACTGCATGAAGGCTCAGCACTTAAAAAGCAGGGGATGCTGGAGATCTACCCCACCATCTCTCATTCTGGAGGTACAACTAAATCTAGAATACCTTAGCTCTCCCAGATCAATTCTAAACGTCATTGAGATTTCTACAACGAAGGGTGAGGGGAAAAAAAAAGAAACATTAGACAAGCGTGTAGCACCCAGGTCTCAAATGGAGGAGTAAAACGATATTCCTAAGTCAGTAAAAAGGTGAACACATGGATTGGGTGTCTTAAAGCTGTGCTGCCTCATGAAACAATGTGCAAACTGCTGCAAGCCCGAAGATGTAGTGGCCACAAGAGCGATGTGAGGGGCTAAATAGTACAGCACAATAACAAAGGACTCATGAAACCTCTGTTTTGCTGAGGTTCACAGTGCTCTGAGACATGGCCATGGATGAATCACCCCACCTCCCTGTACCTTTGCCTGCCACCTGGCTAATTAGACTCAACTATGTGGGGCAAGAGCTGCCTTTAGCTACAGATTGGTTTGGCAGGTTGCACAATTGGTTACTGATACTCCCAAAAGCCATTCAGTACCACTGAAACACAGAGAACAACTGCAGCCAGCTGCTTGCAGCAGCACTGGATCCAGATGGAGTCAGAAAGGCTGCAGGACTGGGAGGCTCCAGCATCATCCTCATCTACTCAGGCATCTGTGTCACGTGGATGCTGGAGTTCACCAAGCATTTTTTTCCAGGGAGCCTGGAGGTGCATCTCTGAGCAGATTCACACATTCATATTTAACAGCGTGTTCAATAAGCTTCTTCGCTTCTGTACAGCACTTAAGAGTGAGTAATTAAAGGAAATATTACTGTAGTAGAGCTTCTCATTAGCAACCTAATTAGCCTTCTGAAAATAATTAACATTCCTTTCTATAAAGAGAACAGATGACCCATTACATCCGTCAGACAAGCGAAATAAATGCCCAAGGTAAGAAACTTTTTTCAGGGGAAGAGCACAAGAAGCATCCAGCAGCAGTGCCATTAAAAGAGGAAGCAGAGGAGGCACAGATGCCTGTGACTCATGGAGACTAGGCTATGCAGGTGGGTATGCAGGATTGCAGTTTGTCTAGTTGTCAGATGTGCACATCTAGCACTTGCATTCAGATACGTTCTTTTACCTGCCTCTGTGCTCTGCTGATAATCCATCAGCTCAGATTCTAAGAAATTCTGCACTCCAACTTCTTTTTGAACGCTCTCAAATTCAACCACTTATAGTCATAACCATCTCTTTTCAAATGCAAAAAATCCCCAAAAGGTCATACTTTTTTTTTTTTTTTTTTTAACTACTAAAACACTTCAAAAAAATCCCAGATAAACCACAGTTTAATGTCACGTTCAGTTCGTTTCCACAGCCCACAAGAACAGCTGATTTGGCGGTTAGGAGCAGCATGAAGTACCTCTCCCCAGGCTGCAGAGGGTGGTGCTCTGATCAGGTGGTATGCTGAAAGAGTTTGGTATGTGTTTCTCAATCACTACCTGTTTGAAACTGGTGTGGGTGAACAGAGCGACAGCTATCAGTGTTGTGGAATGTGTGCACGTACAGATGAGAAGAAAGCTAAGGACACAAGTCAGCATATCATGGACTGGTACAGCAAGAACTGTGGTATTATCACAGTACTATCACGTGTTGATTTAGCACAGAACAACAGATAAAGGAGAAACAAGCCATGACAGAATCAAGCTTCCCAACATCCATGTATTCTTGGCCATGCAGTTGCATTTTTCCCATTTCTGTGTTCGTACATCTACATTTCCCTGGCGGAAGAGTTGAATACTCGTAGCCTTCAAGTGTGATTACAGTGAGGCAAAGCTCAGCATGCAAAAGCTTTCACGGTTGCATCACTATGGAAACCACAAATCCACCTCCTGCTCTGTTTGTCTACTTCCTTATCTGATTAAAAAAAAAAGTATTCTTCCAATCTCCAGACTTCTATCCAGACCACAGAAAGACAAACACTTTTTACCTGCTTCAGGAAGAATACTTTCTTCCTTCAGAGGAAGGAAGGCCTTCTGTGAAAAGGCCTCACCTCTCCACCCAGGTGGGCAGGCTTCCACCAGAACACTTACTCCACTTCTTTCAAAAAGCACTCTCCAAACCCAGGCTGGGATTTCACCTTTGTTTCCCCACCTATGAATTCCCTCAGCTTCCGGACTAGGACAGCTCCAGAGGTGAGTGACTCTTAGGGCAAATTCAGTGAGATGGCTTAAACTGAAAGCTGAAAACTGTTCTGGATGTGAGCTATAGCGTCCTCCCTTGATTGAAATATCCAGTTTCTTTCCTCAAAGCTCATTTTTGTGGAAGAACATTTGAACTGCTCTAAAATCGAAGTAGATGACATTACTAGACAGCTGCGAACACAAGGGTTCAACTCTTGTCTGAGAAGCCCATCATTTCTGCAGAAGTTGCTGGTTACAGATAGCTTTTCCCACACTAAAAACCTAAATCTCTCAGCAAAAGCCTAATAGCCGAGAGCAAATCTGGAAGATGCAGAAGAAAAATGGGGAACAATACTCAAAAGTCGGCGTGCATTCTGCAGCCTTGGTATGTGAAAAGGCTGATGGAATCTTCAGACTAACAAGTCAGGGTAAATTCTCCCCTGTATCTAAGTATGTGTATTTGGTGCTGAGGAACAAGCTCTGAAAAATCCTTCAGCAAAGCTCTCTCTGACCTCCCAGTGCACCTGTCCTGTGAGCTCACAGCAGTTCATGGAAGAATCAGAACAGAATTTAGCCTCTGTAGTTCCTTATGTCCTTGGCACCTCTCAGCCTCAGCTGCCAACAAGTTTTCCAATCATTACGGAGCAAATGCCCACTAGTAAATGAGTTGAGAAAAGCTACATATTTTACAGAGGTTCCCAAACAGCAGGTAAGCACCAGCTACAATACTAAGGTACTCTGTAATGAAAGAAAAGTCCAGCTGTGCTCAGAGGACTTTCAGCAGATGACAGTCTGGTTTCTCAGTAAGACAGACAGAAACAACCTATAAATGCTCTTAGAAAAAACAAGGTGCAACCGCAGTAAAGGTGCTGCCCTCTACCACCTTTCACAAAAAGGTCTGGAGCAGTCGACGCTTCCTTCTTGATCCTAACTCATTTCCCCCCCCACAGACATTGCAGGCTGCTATCACTAGACACAGCCCAGTTCCATTGGTGTTACGGGAGATCCTATCAACAGCCCACAGAATGAGCAAAGGTCACTTCTGTGTCCTCAAGGATGTCACAACAGTGCACATGACAGGTTCTTGGAGGAGGGCAGCCTGAGCGGAGCAGTGATGCAGTCTGCAGGGTCGTGTCCCTGTGGCTGTGGGAGCAGATCTGTCTGCATCTCTGGCAGACGGCATGCTGAGCAGCCCAGGTGGATGGCACATACAGGAGGCACTGGAGGAATTAATTATTCATAGTCTTGTTCTGCTGCCAATGGATCTATGTTTTCTTGTGCCCACACGGCACTCAGTTTTTGTTTTAACAGTAGCAGGAGATGTCTGCGCCTCCTTGGATGGCTCTTGAGGGCAGGCGATAAGCAGCATTTACTCTGCTCACAGTGATAGTACCATACAGCAGGGCGTATGCCAGACACAGCTTTCTCCAGAAGAACCCATGGCTGCATCACTGACAGAATGGCTGGGTGCACTCCAAGGCTCAATCCAGCAGCAGCAACCTTCCTGGGAAGCTGCTGACTCTTGCTTTGTCCTAACCTTGCAGCACTGGCCTGAACCTTGCTGCTCAGGAGATGACATTCTGACCAATTGAGGGCCTGCGTTCAGCTGCACAACCAGCAGCAAGATCACACCCAGAGCCTGGAGCAGTTGCTGACCCTGCTTACCCACACCGCTAGCATTGCCATCAGTAGCTGTCCAGGACCGCTTTCCATTTCCGGAGAGAGGCAGGGATCAAGCAAGGCTACCCATAAGACTGGCACAATACCACTCAGGATCCCTTGGACACCACCACTAGCTGAGGGTCATGAGACCCCTGAGACAGAGAGCAGGCTGGGAGGAAGGTGCTATGTGAATCTGAATGAGTAGGTGCTACACATGGAAAACTCAAAGTGTGTTCCTGGTCAGAGAAGTACTGTGCATGAACTCCCATGAGGGCCTCAGCCACAATCCAGAAAACAAAGATGTTGTCTAAACTGCTGCAAACTGCACCAGAACGCCTGTGCTTTGCCTCCTGCTAGGGCACTGTGCTACAGAGTGCTCAGAGAATGCTGCAGGGTCCAGGGATTGTTGCTGATGTCCCACAGTGCTTAGCCTGTCTGCCAGGATCAATGCAAATCTTTGCTCAAATATAAAACCTTTCCATCTTGGTAGTATTTTACTCTGAAAGAGTAGCAGGCTGCAATAGGTACAGACAAGAGGAGCCTGCAATCAGCAGAGTAGCACGTTGGTGAGTCAGGTGCAGAGACTGCACTGCTCCTCAGGGCCAGGAATAGACTCTGCATCATCTGATTCGCACCTGTGCATAGAGCAGCCCTTGCTCCTTACCTACTGCTCTCCTTTAGCTCAGGCACTGCTCCACTGTCCTGATTGCTGTGACTGCCTCAGGCTATCTGTGGGTGAGGTTTCAAAGTGACAATAATGCTGGAATAAGCTTGGCAATATAAATTATGAGTGATCAGAACAGCGTGACACGAAGCAGACAGAAACCAAGGGCAATGCATGCAAACAACAACCTTACGCATGCTTCCAGAAAGCAGTCTGCAGGTTGAACTGGTGGAAATAATTTCACCTCCTACCCACCACTCACCCACTCTACGTATCTGCTTCCACCATGCATTCATCTCCGCACTCACCATAGCTCTCTGCACTGTGAGCCCACTCCTGCCTTCTACCCCCAACCCTACCTGTTGGGAGGGATCCGGCAGCTTTCCCACGTTGGCCAGCTCTTGGTTCACAGCATCCGCGGTGGGGCCAGGCTGTCCCCGCAGGTCCAAGCTGCTTCAGACACCTGCCGTCTTCGAGCCAGGAGCGTGCGACCAGCAGCTAGCGTGATGACCAGGCAGCCTTCGTAAAGCAAAGCAGCACAGTTTAATGTTAATGAAGCACAATGTGAGAGAGGCTTTCAACACCCAGTGAGCAACATATGTATCTCAGTCCTGGCACCTGGCTGTGTGGAGGACCAACCTCTGCCAAGTGCAAGTGAGTGCTGCCCCTGCCCCAGTGCTGGGCTGGCTGCTGGCAGCCACTCCCCAGGCTGGGCTGGGTCCTTCTGCTCCACACTGTCCTTCTGGATCCCTGCCACGGCAAACACGGGGAGCACAGCTCTAGAGCCAATGACCAAAGGTTCCTCACCACTGCCATCTCAGACAAGGGCTCAGTTAACCCTCAGAGGATCTACCATGAAGTATTTACTCTGTGTTTTTTTTTCTGCCCATCAACCATCTTTTATTTGTTAATTTATCTTTAAGTAAGCTGCTGACTTTTCATCCCAGTCCTCCTCCTAACACTGCCTCCCTATCTCCCCCCTGACCACACATTTCTTCCCCCCCCTGTTCTGCTCCATGCCTTCACACAGGCAGGCCCTTTCCAGCCCCCAGCCTGCTTCCCCTGCCCTGGTGAGGAGGCTGCCTCTTGCCCCCGCGTCAGGCCCAGGCTATGAGCAGAGCCATGTGCCTGAGCTGCCCTCCGCTTCTCAGGCACTGATGCTCAGGATGCCACAGTGCTGCTTTGCACAGAAGTCACACGTTGAGGTGCCAGTTCCAACACAAAAATATACAGCACATACCCACTTCAGTCTCACAGATCTCACACTCTGAGGGCTTGTCTACACAAGCAATTTTCTAGATTAATGGCATGTGACGAAGCTACAGAGCAAGAACATCTATGTGCCAAACTGTGTAACAAACAGGATCTTCATGTTATCACAGAACTGCAGGGGTTCGAAGGGACCTCAGGAGATCATCGAGTCTCATCCTCCTGTTAAAGCAGGTTCCCTACAATAGGTTGCACAGGTAGGCATTCAGACGGGTCTTGAATATCTCCAGAGAAGGAGACTCCACAACCTCTCTGGGCAGCCTGTTCCAGTGCTCCGTCACCCTTAC
>JANHGO010000042.1:48731037-48806702 GCA_024606505.1 Aquila spilogaster | reverse complement strand
ACTGCACCCCCTCTGCCATTTAGCAAAGTAACTAGTGTTAAACAATATCCCCTCCCCCTGGGAGCAAAGGAAGGTATAGGCAGGGGGCGGACACACAGAGGGGAGGAGGGAGAGAGAGCTGTAGAAAGGGAGGGAGGGACAGAGGAGGACACACAAAGCAAGTAGCAGCCCCACACTGAAAGGAGAATTACACTAATAAGTAAACCTCAACCTTTTGCAGCAAGCAGATGGCCAGGAGTTGAGTGTGATTATGTAGAAATATAAATATCCTTCTATTAGAAGTTGGGAAGGGTATTCAAATTCACATACATACACAAACATAAAATACGCTTGAAACTTGAGCAACAAGACACTTTACATAAGTATCAGCAGCTCAACAGAAAACGACCCATACTTTCCACCGAATTCTCACCACTAGAAACTGTTTGAACTACATCTGGCCTAAATATGGCTAGTAAAATTCTAGTAACTCAGTTCCAAAATGTTTTCTTCTGATAAAGTTAGCTCCTCATTAAAGAAACACATGTTTCAATGTGGTATAACATAAGATATTTCTCTTTTTAGAAAACTTCAAAATGGAACCAGTTCTCTAAGTTTTGGAAGCAGAGAAAAGTTTTTCTTATTCTAAGTTTGAACAACTTGCAAAGATAATTCAATTACTGTTTCTGTAACACTGGTATTAAAAATACTTTTTAATAGCAAAGTATAAAAACAAAGTTTGCATTTCAGCAGCATACAGTCCAGATACAGACAAATTCACCTGGAAATCTACTGTATCTCCATGGTTTTGGAAAAGTCAGCATACAGTTTTGTTATATACTGTAACAACAAATCAACTACCCATTTTTTCCAAACTTTCTACATATTTATTACCAATTCAAAGGGAACTGGCATTTAAACAACTTTTCTTCAGAAATCTTCCATTTGGGAATTTGTTTAGCTCTGCATAAACTAATATTTTCAAATATCAGAACAGCAATAGAAAAGGTGCATAGGAGCCGACAAGCAACCATCTACATGGAAACAGAATAAAACAGAAGCAAGGATGAGGCCAAATGGAAATACTTGCTTATAAAGAAAGAGAAAATTAACAGTTTGAATATTCTCTCTTTGCCAGAAGCACTTCACTCTTGAGACACTTTATTGCAGGAAGCTGAGATGATACAATTAAATGCACTTAACCAAAGACAGCAGAAGACACTGCAGACGTCAAGTAATTTGCACATATAAATTGATTTTGAGAAGAAAAAGCTTACACAACCTAAAACCAAATATATATTTAGCTAAACATTTGGCTTTCCAAAGCAAATTAAAGTCTTGGGTATAAAGTTTACAGAGCAGAATACATGAGTGTGAAGCACTGAAACAAAAAATGTGAGAACTGAGTGTGAAAAGAAAATTGACTGTGACAGCTTTAATTGCTGTTGTATTATCAATACTGATAAAGCAAATTTTTAGTTTTTAAATGGTGCATGTCACATCTAAAGGGGAAAAAATATTATCTGTGGAAACTGTTAACTTATTTAGCACAGCAAATAAAAGCATTAGAGAATAGTTAAATAAGGTTTGTCTTTCACTTGCACTCTAAATCACAAGTGAGAGATGGAAGTCTCTCCTCCTATTTCATATTCTCAGAAAGAACAATTTAAAAAAAAAAAAAGAACAAAAGATACTATTATACATTTTCTGGTAGTAATGATAACCAACATACTTATCATAAATAACAAAGGTTCACTTCACAGATCTAAGAACACGACCCAGACAAAAGTATAAAGGACAGCCAGTGTTGTAATTTGATTAGCCTTAGGGATTTACAACGCAAGTTCCATCTTCAGTCTCAATTTAACATTTAAAAGAATGCTTAAAGCAGTTTGGTTTTGCAACTGCCACTTCTAGAGGGTTTTCCACGGAGATGTTTAGGTAGCTTCACACATTTGCTCAAGTACTAACAACTAGAAGACCAGGTTCTATAAATAACCATTTTTACAAGCTAAACAGTTAAATCTCAAGAACAATTCTAGTCATATGGGGTTTTAGTTTTAGCTGTTCACTGAAATGGAGACATCATTTCTCTCTCAACTAGCATGAACACTAAACTACTTTTACTGAATACCACTTACTAATAATAAATAGTTTTCTATGAATATGGAAGAAGGGAAGAAAGAAAATCCAAATTCTATTCTTTTTAAGAAGGCTAAGGAAGTTGGGAAACTAGACAGGAAACACATAGGACTGATTACTGCTGCTTAAATATGTAATCCAGTAGACAGCATCAACACACTTTGTAACAGAAAACATTCAGATCCAAATGCTCTCAAGTACAACGTACTCTAAAACAGATAAATGTAATGTAAACTTTTCATATAGGTTTACATAATCACTGGATTTCAAAAATAAAGGGCTTTTTGTTTGATTTATAATCCTTCTCAGTTTCTAGCAATCACTTTTGATCTGACTGGCTAGTTTCAACCAAACCCAGCAGAAAAAAGTAGGGTTTGGTCACAGCTGTGCACAGGGAAGGGGAAAAATCGACACTGTTACATAGTGTCCCATGGAGGAAAAAGTTTCAGTAGCTGTTCAGTCATCAGTATGGCTGCCAGGTGGCCTGTCAATAGACCAGAAGCGATCCAAACCTTGTGCTGTCTCTTGCCCTGGCATGATTTAAAGAGCCTAGGATGGAACCAGGCTTACTGCTAAGTTAGGTGGAAGAAGGGATCAAAAAAGGAAATCAGGCATCATATTTCACTTTTAGAAACAACTTATGTTTTACTAATGTCCATATACAAGAAAAAAAAGCTCTGTGTTTCTTTGTACTTTACAAACAAAAAAATTCAAAAATCAGTAAGTCAAGCAAAAATGTACAATCACACAACACTTTCACTTGCTTCATTCAGTGGCTAAGATGGTGCCATTCAATGAATATATTTAATATTTTATTCTCATCTCACAAGATGGATTAAGGTTTCATTTACTACACATTATTTAAATTTTACAGTGAGAATGGCAAGTGTTACTTTCCAATAAGCATCCACACATTGTTCATGGACACAGTACGAGTGCTTTCTCAACAGTAATGATCCTATCCTCACAGCATCCTGACAACTAACAGCCCTGTTATTCCCATTTTACAAACTGAAAATAGAGGTGCAGAGAGGTTATTGAACAATGACCATCAGTTTTGAGGCAGTTAAGGTCAGCTTTTTTCTGAATACTTCATACCATATAGAGCTACTTGGGTTCGAAACATCTCCCCTTTAGTTCGGTAAAAGCTATGAATTCTAGTCACTTTTGCACATCAAACTCGATATCCTGACACCATGAACACACAATTATAAACAGCTAGAGAGTTTATAACACCAACAGAAAGAACTGCATTAAACTCATTTGAATTCCAGCATAACATGGTCATACAGGGTTTCCCAAAATTTAATCCTATTTTAACCCATTTCCTTTTTAGGAAATGGGGGGAAAAAAAGCTCATTTAAAAATACTCAGTGACAAGAAGCATTTATGTTTAGTAATGCATTCTAATGATTAATTAGTACAGTAAGAACACACCCCTTATTTGAAGTCTGAACTTGCTTAATTCAGCTTCCAACCACAGAACTGTGGTATATCTTTGTCAGCTGAAGAGAAAGTTGGTTTTATCAAATACCTCTTCCTCAAGTAGGTACATACTGACTAATGAAGAAACCCTTACCATTTCCTTAGCTAAGCTAAACAAAGTAAGCACCTTACGTCTTAATTACTAAGACTGCCCTCCCCTTCTCCCAGCCATTTCCAAGGCTATTTATTCCTGGAAGCCTATTTTTCACGATCCTCCCTGGACTGTTAACACCAGACATACTGCTCCAGTAACAGTTATAGCTAAATAGATAATACACAAACTCCTTATTTCCGATTCCCTTGCTCAACTACTTGAAGTTTTTCACCAGACCTTTTAGCTACAGCCAAAAGCGTTGACTTCCAAGTTCAACTCCTATCAGTCATCAACCCCAAATCTTTTTCAGGGTCTCAGACTTGAGTCCCCTTACTTGTTTCTCAACTCAGTGTTTAGTTGCACTGATTCTGCCATGAAGTAAGTGTTACATATTGCGTCACATGTCCAATTTATTAGTGATCTAAATCACTTTGCAACCTTAGTAATGTTCTTTTAGTCCCAATTTTATATTTGTGATTTTCTAGGTAAGTAAAAACATTTGAAATAATTCCAGCACAGTTATTTCCAATTAGAACCTTGGATACTCCGTAACCTCAAGTAGCAGTGGTTAATGCAATGTATGCAACAGCAGACTTATCTCTAGTATGCACCAACACTTGCAGATGCATAACATATTCCGATGTTGGATTTTGCATGTTACGCATACACAGCCTTACCTAGCCAAGGCCCTCCTAAAATTCTTAACTAATAGGAGTTACTACAGTTTATTTTGTAACATAAAATTAAACAAATCTTTAAACTTTAAAATACTCTGGAACCAACCCACAAGGAATGTGTGTTAAAGAAGACAGTAAATGAAAACATGGTTGGACTTCCACTGAATAAATTGATAAACCTAATCAATAGGTGTTTTAAAAATACACAAGCTTTCAATCTGTGTAGTTACATGGATCTTTAAAGATTTTATTTAAAAGGTAATATATCTCACGGACCAATTAACAAAGACAGAGCTGTGACCAAGAGCACAAGTTCCTGCCCAAAATCCCAGAACTTCTTATCAAAGTGTTCACAGTGAGAAGGACAGACCAGCACACCAGGTATCGCCAACACCTCAAAGCAAACACGTTAGCTTTAACATAATGGAAACCTTTAAACATTCAAGCTCTCTTTTCTTCTTACATAGGATGAATTAGGATCACAGTCTTAGGCTACTTCACACTGTCCAACTCTAAGACTTTTGTGAATATCAACACTGTCCCTCTGACTGTCAGCAGGGCAGCAGCCTGAACTGTCAGACACTGCAATCCAGCCCAGCTTCACCATTTTAATGAAGGTGGAGAGGGGAGCAGGGAGTGTCTAAGGGAGAAGAAAATAGAGAAATAGAGAAAAATAGTATCTTCCCATAAAACTTCTCCCCTTTTTCAAAGGGCTGCATATTATTTCCCCAAAATATGAGAGTGTACATACTTAACACACAATTCTTTCCCGGCTTTTTAAAGCGCTATAAACATGACTGGGTGCACTAACTAGGACGCTAGCTTTTGACCTGAACTTTGAAGGCATGTACGCAGGGTTTTATCCTCTCCATCAAAAGTCTTTAGAAATCACACAGCAGAAGGAAAGCCATTCCTCTTAAGTCAGCCAGTTCCACACCTCTGACATGTATATTTCTAGTACGATAGTTGCTGTGACCTCAGGAGCGTCAGAGGGAAAAGGCCTCACCAGTCTTACCCAAGTTCTTGCCACAGTTTCTCTCTTACACTGGAGTGACAAGTAGGTTACCCATACTAGGAAATACTTCCAAGAGCTGAGTCTCAGTAACATCTTTTGAGTTGATATGATCCTCCATGGATTACATAATGAAGGAACACACACATTTATGCAGCTTACATCTTCTAAAGAACTTTTCAATCAGTTCCACCCAGTCCCTGCACTGAGTGTCCGTGTCTTCCTTTGTATTTTATGGTCAAGTCCACAGACAAGGATTTACTGAGCTGTTACCTTCCTTTCTGCATTAATTAGCACACATTATCAGTCACAAAAGGAATTTACACCGCTCCAGCGCATAAGGCCTTTTGAGATTCTAGACACTTAAGTAGAAGGGACAGAGGCAGAAAAAGATCTCCAACTAGTCAGAGTATGCACTAGTTAGAGTAAGCATTGCATTGGAAGGGAACCATCAGGGTAAGCAATATCTAATGGCAGCAAAATAAGATACAAGATTTAAAGAAAAAAAAATAGAAAACAAAGCACTGAAACACAGATGAAGAATATTGTAAACCCTTATTTGAAGCCCTAAATAAAAAAAACTTAAAAAAAATACAAACAACAAAAACCACCAAGCAGAACAGTTACTGTTCCCCCATTCCCCAACTATTTTCCAAATGGTACCTGCTTGAAGATTCCTGCTAGAAGCTTTTTGTGGTTTTCATCATCTTGTCATTTTCTTCCTTCTCAGATTTTATTACTTGATACTGTAAGGCAAAAACTTAGGAAAGGAGGAAGAACTTACTGGTATTGAGAACTCCTCTGCCAAATACTTCAACACTGATGCTCCTCTAGCCAAGAAGTTACTTCTCTCTGCCAGGTTGCCTTGGAGTTTTGTGTCAAACTCCTTTCTGACAACTGAAGCAACAGAGTCAATTATTATAAGTTTAACTTTCTTTGAAATAATTTCTTCTTCCAAAGACATAATCCTAAAAAAGAAAAAACAAAAAAAACCCCGTCATTGATAACATTATTTACACAATAGAACCATTTTATAACTCTGAAATTGTTTAAATAAAGGTTTACTTTAATAAGCTGAAAGTCAGCCCCTCTTTTTCCCCCTCAAGCATCACCTCCACTAATATCTGAATGTATTGAAGAGATTTGGAAAGGAATCTGAGGCTCCAGTGGGCCACATAAACCAAGGCAGGACCTCTTCCAAACCTCCAGGTTTGGAAGAATCTCTAGTTAGCAACACTATGCTGTACAACCCCTGAATGGGAGACAGCAAGTTAAGTGGACATTGTAACTGTGCCTTTTTGCTTACAGTAGCAGTGACCCATTGCCAACACCAGAATCCTTGATGTCTATGTATGCAGAAGGTCAAATCCATTTCTGTATGCTTCCAGAGACTGTATGCCAAACCTAATCCGTTGATAATATGCTACTAGCTCTTCTCTCATAAAGCTGCACTACAAGAAGAAACTATTCTTAGAATAATTCTCCCACTAAAATAAAATACACAGGATGATGCTAAAATATAACTTAATTCATTTTCATTGCAAAATGTGTTCACAAATTAACATAAGGTAACAACATGACAATACAACACTGCCAGCAACACCATTCAGGCTGATGACTGTTAAACAATTTCTTCCTCCCACTGCTGGAGGGGTCCCAGTCTTCCTGGAAGTAAACTGTGCTTTGGAGGAGCAAACTCCTATTTCATGAAAAACTTATACTCTTACACTATGGTCTCTCCACAACCCAAGCCAAGACAAAACCTGTCACATGAACACTCCCCTTTAAAGGCTTACAAGGATCAGATCATATAGAAAGTCTATCAGAGATTAAAAAACATCAACTGGATTAGTCATATGCTATGAAATGAAAAAAGCAATGTCAGTCTTTCTGTAGCAATTTTACTTTGTTAGAGACCATGCTGTTATCAACATGAAAAGGCCTCAAATAAATGAATTACACTTCATAAGATTTTGATATAAAACAAATATTGTTCTAGACAATCCAGTCAAAATGGTCTTTTTTTTTTTTAAACTCTGGAAAAGAATACCTCTTCAGTACACTGCCACAGGTCAGCTCTCGATACAGGTGAATGCTACGGGTCATGCAGAACAGCTTTTCATCTGAGTCAAAATAAGTAGGGAATCTGTTTCCTGCTATCTCAATCAACCTACCAAAAAAAAACCAGAAGGCATAACACTGCAAAAGAAATAATGTGGGATAATAAGGCATCAAGTATTCACAAAGCAAACCTCTGGATGATAAGCAGATACCAAGTAATACTGGAAATCTTTTTCAAAGGAGAAGAATACTTTAGCAGTCAGACTGAAATACTGGAAGTCAGAACAATTAGTTTCTCTTCCCAGTGATGCTAGAGTCAATGGTACACTAGGTAAAGACAATGTGTCTGTACGTAAAGAAACAACATATCTCCTCTAGAAGGAAACTGCAAAGTTTATAGTTACTGAATGCAAAGTTCTTTGAGTTTTGTACAAGAGGTTCCACTCAATGACCAAGCATTCTCCTGTTTTAGTTATTATATATAAATATTATTTTCATTTAGACAAATGTACTCTCCAACTCCAACCATCTTCCCTTCCACCTTTATCTTGCAGTGAAATCATAAAGTGGACCTTGTGCTGCCACAGAAATTTAATAAGCTGTTAACAAACAGAAGATCCGTTACAAGATCCAGCCAACAGGGAAGCAGGACTGCAAAGAACAGAGCCCAGTTCGACTGCAAGTACTTATACAAGCAATACATGTATGGAAAGTACACCTGCCAAAGTGAAAATCTTTTCACAGATAATATCTCCTTAAAAACAAGAACAAGGTCATTTGGATGGGAGACTTTATCACTGAAACCATTTCCATTGTGCCAGTTACCTCTTTGTAAAAAGGGCTTATAAAATCTTAAGAAAATATACTTTTTAGAACAGAGAAGAAAAAAAAAAAACAAACAGCATTGTGTCACAAAGTGACTGAGGCTCCAGCTGCCAGGTGGCTACAACTGAACATCCATTCATTCAGATAGCACAGGTACAACTGGCATGACTTGATATAATGAAATGACTGAACAGTTTAAGTGGGTGCTTCACTGATAGAACTGAATGTGGGATTCCATGATTAAGTGTTCTCCATTACCTTATTAGCAAATTCATGACCCTTCAAAACCTTGAATTACAATTGTTAAGCATACCACTGTTTATTATCACAGGAGACTAAGGAAGCGTATCAGATAACTGGTGATAACACCAAAAGAAGTCAGAGGAAGTTGGATATTTATTATTTGTTGTCAAAATACTTTTATATTCAGAAACTATGCTTTGAAAAGAACTCTCGCACAGATGTAAAAGTAAACAATGACCTGATGACAGGCCAACATTTTCAGTTAAATGAGATTTTACACATAAAATCATTGAGGACACTAAATGGTATACGTTTTAGAAATGCTGACTGCCTGCAAACTCTTCAGAAGTCAGTGGAAAGAAGTTCCACCCCTCTGAACACAAGGCAATTTTATCTAGGTCCTTAAATAGATGATCCAAGAATTTAACTTAGAAACTCACAGTTACAACCTGAACACCGTCAATTTTTTCCACAGTGAAGATTTTAATTTTTAATAACAGAAAATACTTTAATTGTTTGTATTTTAAGCAGACATATTCCACTGCCTATAGCTTGAGAAGAGTGGCATCTAGTGGATGATACCTGTGGGCACAACTTACTGGTTATCTTGATGTTTTTTATTTAGGCCCCTTTCATTAAAACCCAAAATGTTAAAGCTATTTTAGAAAAATTCTTTTAAATCAGTTTTATTTGGTTTAAAAACAGAAACACTAAGCTTGAATGTTGATATACCTATCCTGAGCAAGCAATTTCATTACAATAGCCTGAATCTTATTCATTAGATACATTACTTATTACATCTAAACTTGCCCTGCAGAACTTCGAAGGACACAATCTTGTCTTTCCATTTGCACAATTAATCATGCAGACCATTTGGGCAACAGTGATCTGTCATTCAATGGTCTGCATGAAATAAGATTCAGTATGCTTCCTAATGGACATGTATATCACAAAGAACATCATCACAAACAACATCATCACACAGACTGACTTAAAATGACATGCCAAAATCTTGTAAGATTGTAGTACTATTCACAGACCTCCATGGAGGTTCAAAGTTCTTTAAGATCTAAATCCTGTTTGTCATGGTGAGACCAAAAACTGCACAGAACATGCAATCAGGGCAGAGGCCCATGGGGTGGAAAATCCATTTGTTCTCAGCTTTGGTTCACAGAAATTTGCCTCTAGTGTTTTTCACAAGCAATAAGTATGGCTAGAGAGAAAAGCAAACCAAACAAATCATTTTCAGACTTTCTATATAAGCCTGGTATATTTTCAGTTAATAGCTGGCTAGAGTTGAATTGCTACAAAACTGACGATGACAATTTTGATTTTCAGACTGACGACAGCCATTCCATCTACCTGTCCTAGTGTCCATGTTCTGATAAAGCTTAATGATGGATACCATCTGCGCTGTTACAGCTTTCTCTTACACAAGAGAAAAATACATAAATTACAGAAGCCAGTGGCATATCTTAGAAGACCAGCCTCAATTCTGATCACTCTTCTCAGCATTGCTATTAGATTGAACTAAACTGTGATGTTAGAGAATAAGTAATAAGATTATGAAAGTTTGTGGAAGCAAAATGCTCCCTGCCCTGAAGCAAGACCTGCCAGGCAAAATGACAAAAGAGAAGTGCCTTTCAGCAAAAGAAATTAGCCAGCTTTATGCAGTACCTTTCTAGAAGCAGCACAGCATTATAGCCAGTATGACAACTACAATTCAGCAACTCTCAGCCCGAAAAGGCAGCAGGGATACAAACACTCTTCTCAGGCTTTCTGTAGAAACTTCTGAGTTTTAAATAAAAATAGTGCCATCTAAAAGTCTCCATTAACCCCTTTAAAATACACTGCTATTAAATGAGTATTTGCCCTCTTATCTGAAGTGTTTAGAACAACAACAACAACAAAATCTCTTCTACTTGCCATCTATTAATAATACGGGATTACATAATCATAAAAAAATTCAGGTTAGAAAGAGAACTCATGAGATCTCCAGGCCAACATCCTGTTCGAAGTAGTGTCAGCTATGAAGTCTGAACAAGTTACTTGAGGCTTTATCTAGTCGTATTTTGGAAGCCTCCAAGGATGGAGGCAGCACAACCTGTTTGGGCAACCTTTTCCAATTCCTGACTGTCCTTATGGTGAAAAAAACTTCTCCATATATCAGGACAGAAATGGATTTCAATGTATGCCTGCTGTCTCCCTGCCATGCGCCACTGCGGCATCTTCTTGATGGCCTCCTCATTGGTAGGGGAAGGCTGCTGTTAGATCCCCCAAAGCCTTGCCTTCTCTTCTCTAATCTGAGCAAGCCCTCAGTCTCTCCACAAAGGGCAGGTGCTCCAGCCCCCAACCATCTTGGTAGTCCCCTGCTGAACTCCCTGCAGTTTGTCATGTCTTTCTCATACCAAGAGCCCACAGCTGGACACAGGATCTAGATGTAGTCTAACAGGTACCAAGTAGGAGGGGATAAGCACTTTCCTCACTCTGCTGGTGCTGCTCCTTAGAGGTTGCAACACAAAGTGTAAGATACAGCTTGTCTGCTGAAACTGTGTTTAGCTATCATTTCCAACTGAGCAATACTAAATATGATTCAATACATAAATATTCTTATCCTTAGCAATAATGTTATTTTTACCACATTTCCTTTCTACATCCTACTCTATTTTCAGCAGTTCCATTTTCACATTCACCTGTTTTCCTTAGCATTTGCTTCTAAGCAACAAGTCTTAACTCACCCATTAGGTCCTACCCTTTTTTACTACCTACATTTCAGGGACCTGAAATAAAAATTAAGTGGTATGTAAGAAGGGAGCACCATACTTGGCAGAGCCATTGCTTGAAGCTTTTTTTCTTTGATATATTCCACTTCCGGCTTAAAGTAATTCAAACTTTTGTGAAATTAACTTGACAAAAACAGGGTTAGAAACCCCACCTTCTCATCCATGATAACTTCAAATGATTAAACAATGCAAATACATTTGCTTTGATACTCCAGATTCAGGCCATGGGTATAACTACCAAGTCATCTGAAATATATAAATTATTTCAATGAACCTTTTTCTGCCCATTTTTCTACACAAACAAGGATGAGACTACTGTACTTCTTGTCCTCCCCCAGACCCTTAACTTTTGAACTCACTAATTCAAAACAACAGTGAGAAAGGAATAGACATCTCAAAAACATCAAATCTTCATGGTTTAGAAAAGTTGGTAGCTAAGTAAATTACAGCTACCTTTAATGAAATACTGCAGAATTATTTCAACAGTTAGTCAGTTAACATGGGAAGAGTGGTAACCAACACATACACACATCTGTAACTCTCAAGCAGATACAGTATATAGTGCCTCCTGTCCATTCAGCAGTTAGAAGATACTGTAAGTACACAGCTGAGCAGTTTCGGTCACATGGGCAAAGCAGGAGATACTAGAAGAACAAGAGATGTTATAGAGGTAAGGGAATATAGTACTGTAGCGAGGAGGCCCCACTCAGCAGAAACAGGACAGAAATCTGAAGGAAAACTGGCTGTGTCAGTCCTACTGTTCACAGAAAAACCTTCATTTCCTTTGTACTCAAAATGCTGGGCCTTTACATGCTCAAAACCTTCCTGATAACTCAATAAAC
This sequence comes from Aquila spilogaster, assembly GCA_024606505.1. Classification (NCBI taxonomy): domain Eukaryota; kingdom Metazoa; phylum Chordata; class Aves; order Accipitriformes; family Accipitridae; genus Aquila; species Aquila spilogaster. The sequence continues at coordinate 48,794,559 of JANHGO010000042.1, read as the reverse complement.
AAAACTGCAAAGAAAGATTGCAGGTACAGGACTTTTAAGACCATTTATGAATTAGAGAGTGTGCCATCTACCTCATCATACCACAATTGGAATCTGCAACATCATACAAATTAGGAAGATGAGCAAACCATTCTATTAAATTAATTTCATCATCTATGGAATAACTGCATATATCAGATGAATGTTTAATAACCACCATAGGTATTTACTTTATAAATGCTTAATTATTGTTCAGAAAATAATTGAAGGCTTCAAGATAAAAGGTGCTAAAGAAGTTGCAAGTGTGTATTTTAGAATTTTGCATCTTACCTTTCAGCACTGAATGCAGACTCTGTGTCAACATATATAACAGCCCCATCTAGTCCTCCCATGCTTACAGGCAGTGTAGCCAGAACACTCACCATAATACAAAATTGAGTTTTGCCACAACCTGGTGGGCTAGTTATCTGGAAGAAAAAAGATGAATAACATAAACAAGAGATGTCACATTCATTTCACCCTAATTCTACTTTTAACGAAGACCCATCAGCCCAAACTCCGTAAATTCTGTTCTTCCAGTTACCAAAGGAGGAGACAGCCACAAAAAGATGGAATGCAGCCCACGAAGAGCAACTTGCAGTTATTCTTGAACCTGTGCCATGCAAACTCATCCACTGAAGAGTAAACAGTTGTTCTTCAGACACAGCATTATGCTTGTACTTTTATTCTTTTGACATCCTTTATTACCTCCCATATTTGAGGTCCCCTATTCTCCCCCTCCTCTTACAAGATCTTCCCTAGAGCCACACCTAGTTCTCTTCCATCTCCCTCTCTGTGCTACCTTCTAAAATAGAGCAGAATTAGAAAATTCACAGTTGACATTCACATGACATCAATGGCCTTTAGAGCTGAAAACAAAGTCCAGAGCTAATGAGTTCACACCTCACACCTGTAAATGACTGCTTAGGAATCATCATTACCTTGGTTACAACCAGGTCTCCCTTAGAAATCACAAGGATAATTGCTTATATCCCGTACAGACTGAATGTTCAATATGAACCACATATATACATAAAACAGATTTTATCTGCCCCAGAGACTACACTCTGCTATGCAGCATGTGTTTTGTCACTGGTGTTAACTCCCTATTACCATATCTCAACATGAACACCATTTAATGATTCAGACCAGCTTGCCAATTTTAAGCTTTCACCTGCACTTACTGAAAGCCTACTGCGGTTAAGCAGTATTCAAAAAGAGCACACTCAACTTGTGTGAAATGGTTCCAGTATGATTTTGATCCAAAAGAAAAACCACAAGGATCAAAAGAATACACTGTTTGATGAGATTCCCCAGTTTCGGAGAGCAAGATTCTTCTACTAGAGATGGCAGTATGCTGTTCTTTATCCACTGCAGATCTTGCAGAGATTGTAAATGAATGCTGGGCTGTGTGTTCAGATAATCATATGTTCATTACCACTACAGTGGATCTTTAAATACAGTATTACATTGTCACTGCTTCTGGGAAGGGAGATGATGATATCTTAAATATAAGAGGGCTTAAAAACAGCAAATACAAACTTGAAGTGACTTTAGGCAGTAAAAGCAGAGAGTGGTGGGTTCATTCTGATGCTAGTAGGGACTAAATAATAATGCAAGATAAAAGTAAGACTCTCCAGCAAAGTTAAACCGCAAAATGAAGCATACCTCCTCAAAACACCTAGTACTGCCAAAACAAAGGCTTAAATACAGAGCTGTTGTTTTAAATTAAAAAAGAAACCTTACAACAGATTGAAAAATCAAACTGATTTTTGAGCCTAAATGCACAATAGTTTGTTTTTAAGTACAAACACCCTTTCACCACAAAATACTAAAATATTGCTATGGTTTTGTTTTAAGCAGCAGCTGCATGACTTGAAGCACAGAAAATTTACAGGGAAACACTGAGGGACTGCATTAGCTACAGTTACACATTAGCTACTGTTAACAGTTGGTTAAAATGCCTTTTATCACTTTTGTCTTTAAACAAAGACTGAAAACCAAGCCATATCAGTCAATCTACTTGAAGATTTAATGCCAGAGAAGCATTAAATTGTTTTTGTTTAGAAGCACACACCGCATTTAGTGAATTCCAGTTCACAAATCAAGTCATATTTATGCAATTACCTGTCCTCCATCCAGTGTACTTAAATTACAAAATGTCCTATCAACAATAGCTGCCACATTTTAATACAAACCCAAAGCATACGTAAAAATTGCAGAGGCAATACATGTTCCTTAGACTGTGAAAGCCAAGGAATCTCACCAGCTGTTTCTAGTTAAAAAGAACACTTGAAATGAATGAGGGGAGGGCATCAATCCAGCTGTTAAATTAAAACATTTGGACAACTGTGAGGAGACCTCATAAAAACGTTTGTAGTTTCAGCCTTGCCTGGGAGGTGCACTGGAATCAACATTTATTTCAGTGGCTGATGCAGGAGCTAATTCAGCAGAGATGCTGCAAAAATTTCTGAGGATATGAGCATCATATCAGAGAAAGACAGGGAATCTTGCAGTATGAGCTAGTACAAGGAAGTAAGCCAATGGAGCAAGAGAGAATTTCTATTCCCAAAGACAACAATACTTCATCTTCTATCAGCATTCCTTTAAAGGGCATTAAAATGGGATTTTAAATAATCCAGAGTGAACAATTTTAAAGAACTACCACATTTTATTGTAGTTACCACTGGTTCAGCAAGTGTTTTGAACAATACAATCTTAGTTAACAAAACTCTAAAATTCCTCTAGTGTAATTTAAATTGAATGTCTGCAAAAAGTTTGCTTAGTTTGTTTTACTCTAAATTTGCTCTGAAAAAAAAAAAAAATTAAGTCCACCCAGATAGAAATGTAAAGACTACAACAGTTTTTAATTTTTTCTGCCTAATAAAATATACTTTTATTTTTCAATAAGCTATATATTTTATCTGGCACATCTGTAGGGTCTGGATGAAGTCACAAGGAGCTAATTTTTCTTCAGCTACCAGGGGATTAAACTCTTCAATATTCACAAAGTCATTACTTTAATTTTTCCTCAGAGGAGTTGGCCAAAAGTTCTGACATCTGACCACAAAATTTCTGCTACGATTTAATTTCCAACTTAAAACCTAATAGTGGTTTGGGAAAAAGTGGTCCGAGACAGTGTAATGCAAATCAAATCCCTCTGGCACTCAAAAAGCAAGAAGCGTTGTCTGTAGAAGATGCCACCACAAGTCTTAACCCTGTGGCTCATGTACTCAAATTCCAAGTTTCCAACCACCCTCACTGCTGGGTAAAGTAACAGGCAAATGATTTAGCCATACCAGTCAGGAAGTAAATGCTGCACACAGCATACTTTTGAAGAGAACTTCTCTCAAACTTAGAATATTTGCCTAATAATAAAAATACCAAAGGGCAATCTGCTGGTCAGCTATGCCCCAGTAAGTTGCAAAAGAGCAAATTAAAATTATTAAATTCCAAAATCACATGAATCCAAAAAGAACATGACCTGAAAGCATTCGCAAGCTGCAGTACAGCATCAAAGCAGCAGCAGCAGACACTTGATAGCTTTCTACTAAAATTTCGTCTAACAATCATACTGAAGAACACTTGCAGTGCTGCCAACCTTTGAAACTACTTCAGGTCTCATAAGTCTTGCAAAAATGCTTTTAAAAATCTCCAGAACAGGCTTTAAATGAGAAACTCAGTTACTGCGTAGTTAATTGTTCTCTGCCTTTATGCGTTGAGAAACCCCTAACACATGCCCTAATCGCTTTCCACATTTAGTACCTAAAAGGCACATAAAAATACCTCTAATCTCTTAAGTTAGTCATCTAATTTCTGGGGTCTACCTAGTTCTCTCTATAATATTTCTGATTAAACAGTTAATATGCATCAGTATTGTCAATCTGGCACAAGGGTGCAACCAAGACCAAGCTACTGCTGGTAAGATGTAGTGCTTGCAGTTCTGATCTCATCCACTAGATGCCTTGTACAGATCTCAATATCTCAGTCCCTTGGTGAGATCACCTATTGAAGATAACTGCATTAGGAAGGTCTGTATTGTTAACCAAAATCTGTTAGAAAACAAAAAACTAAACATTCAAAAGTTTTTTTCAGGACAAAACTTGAAGTGCGACACCTTTCCCAGCACAGTGCTCTTCATTTACAATCAGACAAAAGTTCAGCCTATCTTTGAATGTATTCATTTCCCCCAACTACCTTTAAATACATTGATACATACGGAGTATGACCATTCTTAAAATAGAGTTTAGCAACAGTTTCCCAGATTTTCTCGTATCTAAAGAGACAAATATTTTAAGGAAACACTGAAAAAAAAAAATTAAAAATTGAGTATTGTGATAATTAACCAAGCTGAGTATTATAAAACAGATAGCTCTGGAAAGTTAAGCATTTGCATTTGCTTCCTGAAAAACATTATTTTATACCATCACATGAAAATGATATTTGACATCCCTGTTTTGAGATACACTGCTTACGGAATTTACTTTCAAAAAAAAAACCAACCCAAACCAAAACGTAGAAGTCAAAGGTTAGCTAAACTCCAGTAAAACTCCCACCATGTCAGCCACTGCTTTTCCCGGATCTCCCTCTAGAGCAATGCCAAGAACATGGCAATCAGCAAGCTTAAAGTCTATCAGCGCTCCAGAGCCATTCCACCTGGTCTTCAGGTTACAGACAGATACGCAACTTGTAGCACTGCAATGTATGCACATATAATACAGGCCTTAATTAGTCTTTTTTTAAAAAGAAGGCATTACATATTTATTGCATAAGTTAGTCACATTCATATGTAAAAGCTCCGTAAAGTCATTCTCATGCCTATATGCTTCACACTTGTCCTAAATGCTTATTGTACCTTCATAAAAAGCTAATGACTTGGTAAAGTTAGAGTGAGTGAGTATTAAAAGGACAGTCTCCTGATTCAGCACCTTGTGCTCTGACCAAAAAACCACACTGCAACTTTCCCACTGTAAAATCCAGCCAACAATTCTCCCAGATTTCCTGGGGAAAAAAAAAAAAAAAATTGCTTTTTTAAAGGAAAACAGGGTCACCAAATCTTTTAATTCCTTCCTTTTCTCACTTACCTGACATGCTGGGGAAAAAAAAAAAAATGCACCACCAAAAAAAATAGTGCAGCCTCTAGCAATGAAAAAAAAAAAAAGCACTTGTCATCTAAAATTTTTGTGTATTTTGTGTTTAAAGCACCTGACACAAGACAGTCCAACCTATCTGTGACTTTTGACTTCTAGGTGTGATGTGCAACTGCAGTAAAATATATTAAACAAGTTACCTCTGTGAGGGATCCACAGGGCACTCCACCATGCAAGACTTTATCCAAACTATGCAGTGTGGTGGATAAAAAGGCTGAAGAGGGATTGACAGACTTCCTCAGTTTCATTTCATAAGCCTATGAAAGGAGGGAAAAAAGCAAAAGAACTAAACAAACCAGAAAATGCTTTTGTTTTTAATGGAAATAGCAAACTTCTCATATTTGCTTTCATCAACCTGGAATGACTTAACACTTGCCAATGAGCAAACTATTCCTATCTTCAGCTATAGTCCTCTCCTAGCTCATCACCCTTCCTTGCATTTCTCTCTCATTTATAGCTCACAGAGTAAATTTAAAAGTTTGTTGTATTTCCCTCACCACAACATTAAATAATAAGCCTTTAACAATGATGTGTCAAAGGTTTTCTCTGCTCCTATTCAACGAGGCTTGCTTTCAACACATAAAACTCCAACTTTTAAATAAGTAAACACTATGTGGATGGTTAGTGACCAATGCAGAACACTCACATGAAACCTAAAACCAAGAACTCCCTGGCCAACATTCGTTACCAATTTGAAACCACCTGGGTTGAAGAAAAGGTTTGCTAAAGATTCTCAAGTCTTTGAACAAGCCTAGGCTGATCCTGTAGCCATTCATAATTTTCCACTTTTGTGAGGAAGACTAGTCAAGAAGACAGGACAGGTACAGAACTGAAAATAGTTAATTGACTAGAGGAACTGGCCCAAGATCAGAATTCTAGTTCATAAGAATTATTTTCATTTGGGGAATCAATTTAAACCAGACAGAGCAGAAACAACAAAATGGAAATGCTGATCTGGAAACACCAAATTATGATGTTTCCAAAAGAAAAAGGTCTTGTTCACACCTTGCAGAACTCTGCTAAAACTGACACATTCCTCAACCACTGAGCAACCTGACCATCAGAAGCTTGATTTTTAAAGGAAACGTCCAAGATCTAAAGGTTGTTGCTCTAGTAATAGTTAAGGGTTCCTAGAAGTTTCAGACTCCTGGCCCAACAACAGGGACTCTTGAAGCCCTGTCACAGCGTACCACCATAACCTTCCATGATTGACCACTCCAGAAAACCCAATTTCTCTGTGCCCGAGAGAAATGCAGGCAGCAGATTTATCCCAGTCTTAAGATAGTCTGCTGGGAATATGGTATACTATGGAAGCACTTCCACCGGAATCATTGATAACTAAGTAAATAACCACACCATTGAATCTTAGATGTTTTAGTCTATGCTTGTTGGGCCAACAAGTGAGCATTTTTTGCTGAAGTTGATCAGAAAAAAATTCCAGCTAGTTCTACAAGCAGGCTAAGATAAGGTAGCTTGTACCTTCCTTTTTTAGGCTACAGTTCTTCCCTATGTTATAACAGGTAGCTTATTAGAATAATATCTGAAATTCATTCAGACCTTCACTGTTCTTCAGTTCTATTGAGGAGAAATATACAAAAAATAGCTTTCAAGACACAGAACAGGCCACTACAAAAAACAACTAATTTTACCTCACTCAAATGGGATAAGAGTTTACACTCAATTTTACTTTAAGAGTGAATACATGTACTGATGAAGAAGGATTTGCAACATATTTTAATTTAATCATTTCTTGTTTAACCTCTGACAGGACTTAAACCCTGTAGGCTGGAAACAAACCTTGTAGACCATGGAAACAATATTCTAGTCTAGCCTTCCTGCCTAACATGGACTCTGAAATTTTACCCAGTGATTTCTGTATTTAACCCACAAAATTAGGGTTGAACCAGACTGCCTTTCAGTAAAAAAAAAAAAAAAAAAAATTTAAATCGTTGAATCAGGAGTCCAAGTGCATGAAAAATTACCACAACTTTAGACAACCTTTTCCAATAGTAACTTATGTTCGTTTCTAAAGATTTTCTTATTACTTCCAATTTCAGGGATTTATTTTGTAATTTATCTTCCAGCCACTGGATCTTGTTCAGCTTTTTGTTCAGCTAGACTCTAGAGACCTCTAATATAATTATCCTTTTCTGCTCAGCATATAATGTGATCAAGTCACCCCTTAACCAACTTCCTCTCTGATGAGCTCAGTAGGCTTCACTCTGTACTTCATACTGCAAGGCAAGTTTTCCAGAAGTTAGAATTTTACTGTATATCTTGGCATACTCTCAAGTTTTGCTGCCAGTGCTTCCAATGTTGTATCTGGACAGTATTTTCCCCTTATTTATAACTCCTATTATCCAATATGTTTATTTTTTTACTCAAAGATACTGTCATACCTTCTTGCTACATCAGTCATGATGTACAACAGTCACTCTGACCTGAAGTCCATTTGAAATCCTGTGTTTCCAAAGATTCAGTCCACATCCCTTAAAAATAGTAACATCCTCTGTTTCTAGAGGTACAGCTCTGTCTTGTATGCACTTACATAGCTGGTCATCTATCAGCTGGCTCTGTATTAACAGTCCTTGACAACAGCTGTCTGACAAACTTCAGTATCTGCCACGCTTCTCAGCAAAGAAATTTGATTGAATAGTGATGTGTGGATGACAGGCAAAAGCAAATGCTAGAACTCTCCTTAAAACTTCCACCTGTCTTCAATTTATTGATTAGTAATAGTTATTGATGGAAAACTAGTAAGTAGCTAGCTTTTAATCCATTTGGTGTAAGTCATATTAATTCTACATATCGCTAACTTTAATGCAGTATGTTTGTGAATTTAAAGTTTCACAGAGTTACTGCTACAATTACTATGCCAATTACGCATAATAACCTTTGACATGGCTTATTTTTTTCAGGAAAAAAAAGCAGGCTGCATTTACACAGGTCAGAACTGTCCATGTCCTCTCTGTTCTAAAAAGACATCATTTTTGACATCTTTTCACCTGAATTCAAAAAAGAAAACAAAATCCAGCCACTGCATTGCAGCTAAGATCTGTTTGCTTCTTGCACTCTCCCCAGTTAGGCTACCTGTAGCCTAAGCACACTACAGCTCATTTTCATGGATGGAAAATTCCTCAAGAAGTTATTTTCAGGACCACTTCACTTCTTGGCACCAATTTTATATCTAAAACCAATTTACACTGAAATTCTTATTCTTTGCTTGTATTAAACAATGGGGTTTGTTTGTTTGTTTTTTGTTTGTTTTTGTTTTTTTTACTTGCAGGGTCCAAACTAGAAGCAATTTTTATATACCGGATTGCAAGAGAAAATGCTGTATTTCCCTGCTGCACTCAGATTGTTCTGCAAGCCTGAACAATCTCTTGAGGCTATAATGCCTAATAAAAGTCACTGCATCAAACTAAAGTGCCTCAGAGATCTAAATTTAAAAATAAAAATATTATTTCATTGTGCAAACTAAGACATCACAAACCTCCCAGGTAAAAAGATGAGTGACACTGTTTAGCTTTTTCCCAGATAGTGTATCAAAACCAGAATCAACACAAGCATACTTACTGTCTGCATTTTGGGAGCACAAGCTCGGCTGACTCTACAAAGAAGTTTCTGCACATCATAGTAGCTCTGTCCCGTTACTTTCATTAGCTCCAAGAGGGAAAGACATAAAAAGTCCTGGAAGATGATAGAACAGTTCAGAGAGTTCAACCTAGAAATCAGGACTGAGGACTAAACTGATGCAATTTATACACAACTAGTATACATTCCACAGGTTTACCAACTGTGCCATGTTATACACTATTATGCTGTATCTCTCCTACCTTTCTCTGATACCAGTGTATTAAAATAAATTGTATTCATATTTTAAGGGACATGGATCAAAGGACCAAACATTCAAGAACTGTGTGGTGGAATTGCAACAAGGTAACAGCTTTTTGCCCACAAAAGTCTCTACCTGAAAAACACTCAAAATACATCATGTCTTCTAGACCACAGTCCTAGGCCTAGATCCAGTAACTATGATGCATACTGTTGAAATATATAGGGACTCTTGGCTCTCTTTAGGTGAGGATTCATAACAACTTCAGAACATACTACTGAATCAACCCATAACTGATAGCGTAACATCACAGCAGGTTCACACACTAGATTATGTACTATACATGTGTTTTTGTGAAGTGTTCACAAATGGATGTCTTACTCCATACAACAGTAGCTGCACACCCCTGCTAAAATAAAGCATCCTCAGGATGTTTAGAAGTGAAGGTAGTAAGTATATACAAGTTTAAATGTTTTAGTTAGGCATCTATCATTTTAAAGGTATATTTTTAGAAGGCAGCAGGCCAGATGGAGCCTGAAATGCCCCCTACTTTCTATAAAGCTCAGCTCCCTGCAAATTAAAACTACAAAAAAGTAAACAGTACATGCATTAAAAAACAAGCCCCACCCACCCCACCCCTCCAAAAAAAAAAACCCAAAAAACCACCCCCAAAAAACACCCCCCGACAAACATAAAATAACTCTTTCACCTGACAGGTAGTGATCTGATGGCGACTCAGCCTTTCACACAGCTCCTGAGACAACCTTGCTCTTCTTAGTTTCTTAGCAGCCATGCTCCCCAATCTACAGGGGAAAAAAAAAAGAAAAAAATTTTTGAAAGATGCTTGGAATATGACTATGTGGACAACTACACTCACTCCTTGCTAAAGAACCGGAAAGTGTGTGCACATGTGTGTGTGCATGTATATAAAATTTAATGTGATATAGACTTCCCATATAAGTCTATGTCACATTAAATTATATTACCACTCTGAAAGCAGTTACGTTAAATTATATCTCCTCATACTTGACCACTCATGAGATCATGCCAGTAAGAACAGAAGAGTCAGCAATGTTTATAGGGCAGATGTTTCTGGGACATAAGAAAGCTGGAAATTATTTAGTGGTGAACTGAACAAGAACTCCTCATGCTATACTGCACTGGAAAGAAATAAGGTTACCTTTAGATGCCTAAACACGAATAGTAATCACAGTAAGTATTTAGCCCTAGAACATACACTGCTAGAACACAACACCCAGTTCTGGTGACCCAGGATTTGTGACATATGTTGAAAGAAGAGGAAGGACCCGGAAAGGAGACACCAGAAAGACTAAAGGGCTGGAAACATACTTTAGCATGCAAGACTCAAGATGGTCAAGCTAGTCAAACCCATCTCATAACATTCATATGTAACAATTTATGAAGAAATCACAGTTAATAAAGAGATATTTAATTTAGCCAACAGTCTAAAGGAAACCAGAGGCCAAAGCTAACCACATGAAGACACGAATTACAACGTAAATATTATTTTGTTCTAAAAGTGAACAAAAATACCATTGGACCAAGGCAGCAACAATTGTGGTATATTCAGTCACTTACACAAATTGTATTTACCAAGATTGCTGCTTAAAGAGTATCTGATTATTTCAGATAAGCCTTAAGACTATTTTACTTAGCAGGTACGATTACACTGCCACTACAAACCCTTCTCCCCTTAGCCCTCAGCTAACTGCATTTGTCCCTTTTTTTTTTTTTTTTGTTATTCTATTCTACTGAACAAAACTCCACAGGATAGTATTCAGCTCAGTACAACCTAAAGCACACATTTTCCTAACCTATATGTATGTTCAAGCACATAGCTGTTTCACACATGTTATTTAGGCACTATTCCTAGTATTTATTCAGCCAAAAGTTTAGGCAAAATAAAAAAGACTTTAAATAATGTGAAATTGCTACAACTTTTGCGGATGCACAGGACTCTACATCTTCACAAGACGGAAACTTTATTGCCCCCTCTACAAAATCCTCTTTAGACAGGAGGAAAATCAAATGTTTGAAGAGTTCAGCGTCCCTCAAGCTACTAGCTGTATTAATAACCATTTATAACACCAACCGCACGCTCTGCCTCGAGCATTATGGTGGTTTCTGGGTTTGCACATACACCACATACCGCTGCAGCTGAACGAAACCCTAGGCACAACCTCTGGGACCTGGTTTTGGGACTGAAGCGGTCGCAGCAGACGCCGGCAGGAGCGCCGCCTGCGCCCTCTTTGTGGTACCGGGCCGGGCAGGTGGATAAGGACACCCGTGAGGGGGAAAACGTACACACATCTATCGGCACGGACTTACACCGGGTGACACGGGTGCTGCACGACAGCTTGACGGTATCACTTCACCCGGGATGAGGAAAATGAACTTACGACCCCAACACCTGAAGGCGGCTGCGCTGCGGCGGCACAGGGCTCCCCTCCCGCCGCCCAGCCCACGTGCCTCAGGCGCCCGCCCGCCCCATCGGTCCGGGACCCGGGGCTAAGCCCACAGTCGGAGCCCTGGCCCGGCCCGGCCCGGCCCCCCCATCGCCCCCGGCAGCGCCGCGGGCACCCGAAACCTCGCTCCCGCCGCAAACCGGCCTACGCCCCCGCAGCTCCGGGGTCTCCCGCCGGGCCAGGCCGGGCCGGGCCTGACCCGCCCGCCCGAGGAGGAGAGAGCCCCCGTGCACCTGAGAACTTTTTCAAAGCCTCCCCGCGGCGGCGCGAGGAGGCGGGGCCGGCGGGCAAGGCCTGCACTCGCGATTGGCTCCGCTCTCGCCACTCCCCCTGCACCCGTGAAAGCCCGTGGCGCGCAGGGCATCCCGGGAGTGGGGCGGAAAGGCGGGAACGGGAGCGGGCGCGCGCCGCCTTGCGGCCTGTGATGGCGGCGGCGGCGGCGCAGCCTAGTGAGGGCTCTGCGGCCGCCGCCGGTGTGCCGCCGGGGGTGGTGCTCCTCCTGCACCCCCTCCATCAGAACAGAAGCAGCTTTGGGGGGAAGGAGGGGCTGTTTAGTGTTTATCCCTGCTCGTGAACGTGAGCCAGGCTGGTGAGGTGGAGTAAATAAGTGTGCTCCAGGCACGGAAACCTCGATGCGGGCATCCTCGGGGGTTGCCTTTCACAGTGCTTCCATGCTTTACCCTAGAAATTCCTGTTGTCCTCTGCACATAAACCATCTACAAAACTTGAAAGTCTTCAGGATGAAGTGTGCTACACGTTCTTTCATTTGTTAGTAAAGAATATTGGAATAATGATTCTTGTCTTCAAATTGAGGGCTTACAAACATCTGGCCTGCTGCCAGCTCCAGGAGAAATGCTTTCTGACTGAAGAAGCTATTACCCTTAATGTGAATGTAACAGGGAGAATCAGTTGTCAAATGTGACTAACGTAACTTTAGTAATGTCTGTAGGGTGAGTTTTCCAACTCACTCTAGCTTATACTAGAAAGTACTGAAGTTAGTATTGTATATATGTTGTCTGTATAATCTTCACGGATCTAAAAATTAACCTAGCTGGAGAAAAAAATGGACCAATAGTACCTAGGATGTTTACTGAAGGCCTGTGCCTTGGGAACTGCATGGCTGGGGTTTTGTCTGTACTGAAAAAGAAACGCTACAGTGAAGCTGCGAAATACAGAACACTTCAGCCACTTTTCCAAACTAGCAGACAGGAGAAACATAGCAAGAAGCTGACTATAACGAAATGCCCAACAATCGTAGTATCAAAAAGGGTCAGTGAAATTAGTGTTTCATTCATACCCTGAAGGGACCTTACATGCCCAAAGAAGTCCAGAGGATTTAAGAAGCTGGACAGGGAGTAAGCAGCCCATACAAAAGCAACTCAGACCTTTAGGGAATAGCTACCTGAACAGGGAGAGAAGAGATGAAATAGAGGAGGAAGAGCTCCTCCTAGTGTAGTTGGCCTTTAAAAGTTGACTTGAAAAATGTAAGTCTAAGGGAGGGGAAAGGATGTCTGTTGCTGCAGTTTAGTTTCAGTGGAAACAGGAGGGCATGACCACAGTATAACTGTCATGGACTACTATTTCCTGCTTGGTACAGAGGTGGCAGGAGCCCTACCTTCCCACCAGAGGTGCAGGAAAAAGTAACATTGCCTTGATGATTTTTTTTCCCCTCCCACAAATGCAGCAGGGCTTCCCCTTTACCTCCAGGCCAGCAGGCTTCCTTCCCATTTTCTACAAAACCAGAATACCTGTATTAAACCAGAGAACTGTTTTGGGATGTTGAGCGAGGCAAGCAAATCTTACCAGCCAGGTAGTTTAGATGATTGTGAGCAAAATCATTATACCCTGGTGCCTCTCCTGCAAGTTTGTTGCATCTCATTTCTCAGTGGAGTCACGACTGTTCCACACTCTACTTCTCAGTTATGCAGATACACCTACTGCATAACCTACTGGCAAATAATCATGCATCATCTTCTTCATGTAACTCGAGAAAGTTAATACTATATATCTAGAGGATAATCAGAGAAGTGTTCACATGCACCTAGTCACCATCAACGTTCTCAAGCAGCAACACGGCAGGCAGCTCCATAGCTTCCGTATGTTTGACTAGGACAGTAGTCGCTAGGGAATCAGGGCACTCTGCAAACAGCTCTGCTTTGTGACCTTGGTCAAGCCCCTTATTGATAGGGTATCTGTTTTCCTTCCCAGATTTGTTTTTACCTATTTAGTCTGTAAACAGAGTAAGTAGTGCCAGCCCAATAGACTTATGTGTTGGGCGTGATACAGCAGCAAACTACTCTAGTCTAACCCTTTAACTGCCCCTGGAACTCATAATAATAAGGGATTAATAAAGCTAAGAGATGGTTACTTTATAAGAACTAGGCTTCACCACATCATTAATTTAAGAAGGTCCTTTAAACTGGCAACACTGGAGCAAGACTTACAGAAAGCAAAACATAACAGCAAGGACCAAAGAAGTCTCACAGAAGCAGAGTGCTCTAACATCAAACATACCAATTAGAATAAAAAAGGGAATGGTGATTAGCTTGCTAAGGGCAAGCCAAAAGGGAGAGAGTCTGATTTGAAGGGCACGGGATAAAATACTTATCAGTTCTTACCCAAGTAAATATTCAGCTCTTAAGTAATTCTGCAAGCCTCCAGAACTGAAAAGATAATGGCAAAATTTTTCCTTTCTGGAACACAATCCACAGAAAAGTTTCTTCCTCAAGCCCAAGACAGCCTTTTGTGAGCATCTTCAGATAATAGTTCCACATTCTGGAACATTTCAGATCATTCACTTAATTACTAACACAGCATCAGCTCACTGATACTGACTACAATCCTCAGGTTTATTACTGTTTTCCAACTATCAATTCTTGCCTTAAAATTAGCAGTGTTCCCCTACCCCTGTGAAAGGAAAGTGTCTCCCCAAAAGAGTTCACTCTGAGAACACAGCAACAACTCTGACTCACAAGGGTAATCCAGATATTCAGAGCAATTCCCCAGCTTATGCTTGGTGACTAGTGTCTAATTAGTTTAATATATTCTTATACCTTGGGGTTATCTACGTGATGCCTACCACATTCTTTAAAAAAAAACACCCATGTGCTCCTGAGACTGGAAAGCGATTATAGACCAGCCCATGCTTTCCTGGGATTAAGGTCCCAAGAGGTTGCTCAGTAACAGTACACAAAGGAGCCTCCAATGAAGTAGTCTCTCTGTTGCTGTCTCCCCAAAGGAGATGGAAATTTAATTCCAACCCTTTGAGGTTCCCCCATCTCAAAAAAAGGAAATTAAAGGATCTCACAAGGAGGCCTGCACCCTGGTTAAAAATGCTTTATTTTCCATGCCGTCCATACCAGCACAGCTTTAGCAAAGCTACTTCACTTGAGACTTTCCCAACAGCATCTGCTCCAGGGATGGGGTACAAGGAAAGGAAACCATCTTTCTGTTTTTTCTACAAGCTGCTCAGCACAACCTCGCTGTTACCATTGGCTATAATAAACAGATCAAGAACAACAGACCTGTGAAAAATTAGCCCATCTTCTCATTCTGACTGATTCTCCCCCAGTTCTCTGAACAGTCTGTGGACCAGATAAATGCTTCTGCACAGGCAATTAACCTTTTTCCTCCTGCTCAGGAAGGATTAAACCCAATTATAATGAATCCTCCTCAGGTATTAGTGAAGACCTGCCTGACTACACACATTTACACCCAGGAAAAAAGAAGCTTTTTTTCTCAGGACAGGCAGAAGGTATTTCTGTTTTCTACCTCTTCACACATGTCACTGTGGATTCAGAATTATCCATCACCCCCAAAACCATTTCAGAAATATTCAGCAGCAATGTCAAGTTTTTGAAAGAGAGCATCTGTACCTCCTACCCTTTTTACAGAAAAGCAGACTAGCCACCTTCGCTGCTATTGCAGGCAGAAGGACAGACCCACCTGCACATTACAGCTTTGGAAAATTCAGCTGCATTTGCTTTTTGCCCAAACTACAGCAAACAAAATGAGAGACCTCAGGGATTATTCCACTTTTAGCCTGTACTCATGTAAGCAGATTACCCTCCAAGATCAGCTTCCTACTTCATTTAGCTTTTTCTGGTTAAAGGGACAGCAGGAGTCATTCAAGTCTTTGGGCTTTTTCTGTTTCCCTGTTACATTTTTGTTAGATGAGAAGGCAATGAACTGGTAGATTGGCAGTATAATAATCAACGTGGAGTTGTCATTACCGGAGCAGTTCTTTACCTGTACATGCTAAACCCAATTTACGCTACATAAAACAAACATGACCTCCTCCTGCCTTTTGCCTGTGCCCTACCAGCACCCCTTTTTTAGTGCCTTATCTTGAGTTTCTGTTTACTGAGGTGCTGGGGTTGTCCCAGTAGTGATGTCTGCAATCACCAGGCCTTGCCCCTCTCGCCACAAAATTTCCTGCAGCTTTCCCTGGGATGCTGAGGTAGACCAAGAAATGACTAATATCACAGCAGTAGGCCTTTAGGAGCATTGCACAAAGCAGATAATATCTGACTGAGGTAATCCTTAGGTCCTCACTGCAGCTTTTTGTTGCTAAAGCATGGAAAAACTGCCGCATACCCTATTAGTCAGAAACTTGAGCTATATTTAGACTTTTGTCCTGTGAAGGAGATCTGTTGCACTGTGACCAGCTATGGAAGCAAACTCAGTAGTTCAGTGGTTCCTCTTTGATCAGCCCAGTTCTCTGGGGACAGGCACATCCAGCACGTCACCCTGTGATCCTTCACAGCAGCCAGCCTCTGTTGAGAAGCTGCAATTAGACTAGAAAAATCCAAGCACCTCACAGTGAACAGTAGAGAAAGTGCACTGCGTACCCCTTGTCATCACACAGAGAGTCAGACACCTTGAAATTAACACTGATGGTGCCTGGGTTTAGCAGTTACACATCTGTTGCTTTCAGGTACAGCCCTTGCTCCATCCGCAGGGTTCTTCAGTGGAGAAAAGAGACAAAGGGAGCCAGTGGACTCTCCCAAGAGACGAGCTTTTTTGCTTGGACAACACCAGCAGAGAAGGGTAGATCCCAGACACTCATCTCTGTGCAGTTGCCAGAAATGGGGGTGCCCCTGAAAAAAAGACAGACTCATTCACATACAATGTCAAAAAAAACCCTGATGTGACTATTTCTGTTCAGCTCACCACCTGAGGAGCATGTTCCAAATCAGTAATGGCAGTGCAAGTGCCTTGGTTTTTGGAAAAGAAGTCTTCACTTTGTGATGTTACAGATTAATTGCTCTGATAACCCAGCAGCTGAACTGAGCCAAATAGCTCTTATTTCAAACAACAAACACACAAACCAGCAAGCAAAGCCTGGAACATTTCATTCCATGAATCGTTTCAGTCTGGGGCCTTTGGCTCTTGCATGCTTTTCATTCTACTTTTTAAAGCGATGAATGAGATCCCTATGGCTGGGACTACAAAGGAAACTGCTCCAGACATCCTCACCATCCTCCCCAGAAGATGTTGCTGAACTGTTTCCAAAGGTGGCTGAGTGGCATGGAAGAGCGTAGAAACCACCAAACCTGGGCAGAAAAAGCAGAGGAAGTTCTTCAGTCCCACAGTGTTTGTGCCTTACAGTTTTCTGCTTGGCCCTGAAAGAATGAGACATCTTCATGCCCCGTAATTGAATGTTACTCACTCTCACACACCTACAAGGAACCTGGCAGTCTAAAACAAGATCAAACCAGAGACCCAGTGTCCTGTGTCTTAGCAGTATTGGCAAACAGATGCAAGAGATCTCTTAGTGGATAATTATAGAAGAATTTACCCACAGAGGAAAGAAGACATCAAATTAATTCTGTGGTGATTATTTTTTACCTTAAAGCATGGTGTTTCTTATCCATTTTACTGGGATGAGCACACAGCAATAATATATTCAAATATCACTGCAGGACTCCACTACTGCAAACTCAATTACTGTAGAGAGTATCCAGGCAAGCAGGTTTGCCATTCACTGCTTGGGCATGATGCCATAGCTATGATCACATTATCCTCACCCTACGTTGACTACCCATGACAAATTGATTTTACAGAGTCATAGCTATTTTTTAAATCACTACAGCAAATTATATTAAATGAACTATGCAGCAAATTAAGCCTATACTTAATTGAAGTAAAATAGGACATTTGTACAGCAAGAAGCTGAATGCATGATTAGCTGTTTTGCTGAACTGGGGTCCTATTAATTGCCCAATGACCGAATTTTTGTTTCAGTGGTCTTTAGGATATAGACTTATAAATCTGCAGGAAGCATCACAGTCCAATCCAATCCAGTCATTGAAGGCATATTTTCCCAAACCTCAGGAGTTTTCACATCCAGGAGGGAAAGGGCATGAAATGAGAAGACTCCCAGTCTTGCAAAATAAAGTGCACTATAAGGAAAGGTGCCTCTGAGCTGACAGAAGACAGAGCCATCCTGCATTTGTCACTGACTTTCATTAGAGCTGCGCTGTCATGGCATCAGCGGGGACAGGTATATCCTGGGCTGTGTGACTCAACAGCCTTATGGTACCAAAGGTTTAATTCAACTGGCTCTCATTCAGCTTCCACTGGGAGCTGCGTGTTTCCATCACCTCACAGCGGGAACTCACCAACTCACATACAAAGGCCAAATGATTTTTAAAAGCCTCTGATTTGAGCTGGCTTGATTGTAGGGCTTCCAGCTTGAAATACTTTCATCCCCAGGGGTACACAGCTGCCAGACTCTTAACTGGAGCCATCTGAAGAAAATCGGGATAGAGATGTCCCAAACTGGTAAAACTTGAGTCACTCTAAATCTGTGGTCACTTTTCAAATATCTGGGCTTGAATGATAAGATCAGGAATGTAGACAAGTCATCAGGGCTGGGAAATGGGCAGATGAGCATGAGACTTGTTTGTCTTAACTCTCAACACTATGTTTAAAACAAATACTCTTTAAATATATCACCCGACTTCCTTCTTACATTGGTGAGGATTCAGAATAAGGTCAGTGAAATGAATAAAGTTACACAAAGCAAGACTAAGAACAGAATCAGGTTTTGTGGTATTAAAAATATGGACGATAAACACACAGTTTTGGCTGTTTCTTTCTCTCTGCCTTTAATCTGACAGGGAAAAAAAGAAGCTGGGAGGATGAATGAATGTCAGATGTGAAGAAAATCTTTGGGCTTTCAATTTCCTATTATAAACCAGGACTAGAATAGTAAAAAAGTGGCAGAGGTCAGGAATGAGATGTAGTGAAAAAAAAAGCAGCATGCACACTCTTATTCCAGGGATAATGGTCTCAATCTGCTGTGTATGAAAAGAGACGCTGGGACAGCAAGGCCAGAAATAGCAGAAGGTTTTACAGGGCAAGGGAGGGATACTGTTATTTGTACTAGATCTACGTATGGTTCAGCCTGAGGTTTTGTAGCTGTAATTCTGAGAGCCTGGCATCTGCCACCCCACGCTGCAGTCTCCTACCTAAACCACAGAGCGAGTGCACATGCCCTGCTTTGCCATCTGGGAGGAGTCAGACGATGAAGAACAATTCTGGAGCCATCCCAGAAGCCAAGACCTCTGTCTCCATCCCAGAGCGCCCAAGAAGGGCAGATGTTTGGTTTCTGTTGGATTAAGCTTTTGGCTGGAGATTAAGCTTTGTTGTGGGTTAGCTGCTGATCTTAACTGGATAGCTTTCCTTCATATTGCCAGAAATGCCTAGAGTAACACATTGGCTCTTTTCATGCAGTCTGTCAACAACCAAAGTCAACACATAACATCAAAACTTTTTACAGATTTTAAAAGAAATGGAAAAAATAGGTTGGGATGGGCATGAATTCCCTCAGTTTCTCCTCCCCACTGCTAAATTCCCCTGCTTACCAGTCCCTCCGTTCCTCCTGCTGCCTGTTCAAAATGTTGAGAAAAAAGGAAATTGCTGCCACTACTTCAGCCACAAAACTGTGGATATTGAGGGAATCCAAGAAGAGCAAGATATTGTTCGCATACACCAAGGATGGCTTGAGTAAAATGAAATTTATTATCGCATTGCTTCTGAATAACTGTGCTCCAGACATACCCCTCAGAAACTCATTTAGTCCCAAGCCTGAAAAAGGTTAGATCTAGATCCAAACGTCGTGGCTAAACGTGGCATTTCTATCCGGTTCGCTGACTGGGGGAGCTCAGAGAATTACCCCAGACCCCCTGTTGCTCTAGGAGATGTGACAGGGATGTCCTGACCCCCCGGTCCCCTGAGGCTGGCTACTGCAGTGCTGCTGACCCCTAGCAAGGGGGTGGACTAGGTGCCAGGAAAGCACATTCTGACAGGCATCCTGAACCATCCTTCTTTCATTGCTAAATTTACTCCCCTGCAAGGGGACTATAGCACATGGCAGCTGTTTGCAGGGTAAAGAGAGAAATCAGGGCTATTTGTGACATCCATTGAAGGGCTCTTTAATATATACGCAGCCCCTCTTGTGATCGCTGCTTTATCTAACCATAGTTTCTACATTCCACTGCACAAACGCTTCCTGACATTCACTGTTTCTAGCACCATTAAACTCTGTGCATGGGGCGGGGGGGGAACATGGTTGGGCAGTTCATGTTTGAAGGCCAGCCGCACTGAAAAGCCAAACCGATGCCCCATACAGCTCTGCAGGCTTTGGAGGGCACCTGCTAAAACCAGCTCTTTTCTCTTGTGCAGATTTCAGCACTTGAGGTAAATTCTGGTTTCCTTGGTTAATGTTTGCTCCTTCCTTAGGAAAACACTGATGGAAATTCAAAGCATCTTTGTCTGAGGAAGGATTTAGTAATAAGTGAGGTCCATGTTCCCCTTGGTTCTCATCCAGTGCTGTTACCTATTTCAGCATCCAGTGAGCATAAAAAATTCCCTTTGTGATTTAGTAGCATTTTACACTGAGCCCGCGAGCTACGAGCGACTGCATGAGACACAGAACAACAGAGAATTTAGTCCAGGCTAAGGACGCTCGCTACCTTTTCCTTTTTTTCAGGAACTGGCGTGGAAAGGCCCGTGTCTGTGCTGGTGTATGGTTTTTCCTTGCAAGCAGCTGGGCTGCACAGGCTCTCCCTGTTGGGATAGTCCAGCTTCACCACCTGCCGGACCCTGGGGGACCACCACCTGCCTGCACTGGGCCAGGCTGGTGCCGGAGGGGGCTCCAATGGCTTCTGAGCACCGCGGCTGTGAGCTGGCATCCTGGAGTGCCTGATCTGTACTGGAATTTTACTGATAGTTACTGATATTCTCAGGACTGGATTTTAGAAGGGCTGGTGTCAAGGTTTGGATTCCTAAGTCTTGTGGAATTGGAAATTCCCATTCTAGCAGGCCTTGCTCAGTCTTAATCCCTCAATATACAAAGGAGATCAATTAGCAGTAGTGCAGGATTGGGGGTAGGAGAAGGCAGCTTCTTTGTAAAACCTCATTAAAACTTAGATCATCTCTGGCTTGTCAGTGTATACAGTGGGGACCCCGTGAGGGCTTTCGTTGCATCTTTGGACATAATTCTGTCCCTTGCAAGGTCTTCTGTGCTGGCCAGCTGATGATCGCCTTGGCCAAGATATCTGCATTTCAAAAACACCATACTGTTACAAAGTGCCCATTTCTGCCTGCCTTTACACAGGCAGACAGTTTTCCCCCACATGAATAACCTTTTTACAGTCCAATGAGTAAGCACTGCTCCTCTGCTCAGGCTCAGCCCCGATACTCAGGCTGCAAGGTGTTATAGCACTGGGGGCTATTTGATCAGCTGCTATTATTATAATAAAAGCTATCCCTGACAGAGCCGTAGGTAAAATCTCTCTTGGGAGCAGCATTTCCTGCTGACTCCATATAGGCGGCTTGGCAGAACGCCCTGTGCTTTACAGATATTTTTTGCTGGAAACAGAACAATCCTCCTGCGGGGCCGTAGAGCCAGCCCCTTAAAGCCCTTGACCCTGAATGCGTAATCTCCCTGGAGACCCGATGTACATGAAGAAATATAATCTTCTTGAAGCATCTGCTGTCTGCCTTGTGTTAAAATATGACTGGGATGCAACTGTCAAATCTCCAGCTCACCCATTGCAGAATCCTTTACAGGGCAATAAAAAAACCCCAACCCAATCTGAAAGGAGCTCTTGCACACAGAAGGATCTCTCTCTATTGCTTTAAGGAGCGTTATTGTAGCACGGCTGCAGCCTGCGAGGTTTCTGTGGCATTCAACAGACATTTCACCTGCTTTTGTGTCCTGGGAAAGTAATAGCGCGCAACAGATGGCAAACGGGGCCGAGTTTTGGGAGGTCACTGTAACGGCATCACATGCAAATCCTTCGCCGGCTGGGACCTGCGCGGCGCGTGAGCTGTGCTGGGGAAGCCGGGAAGAGCTTTCCTGCTCGCACAGGGGGAGAAGCTCAGATGGAGCATTCGGCGAGGAGGCCTGGGAGGGCTGCCCTCGCAAATGAGCAGTCTGACAGATCGGTTTTCCCACTGGGGTGAAAGGGAAGAAGAGGTGTCTGTTATCACACAAGGCACAGAGAAGAGGGGTGTCTGCTGTTTTTTTTTTATTTCTTTATCCATTTTTTTGAGCCAGTTGGAGGACTTGGTCTCTGCTCTGAAGACAGAGGTGCAGGGAGCAGGAAAAAGTGAGACCTTAAATGCAGAAGTAGCAAGGAAAGAGCATCGATGTGGCTTGTCAGTGATACTCTGATCTGCTGTTGTTTCGGTTTTCTGCATTTTTTTTCAACACTGTAAACTCACCTCCTTGACATCTGCCCTGCCCTTGCTCTCGGTCTCCCCTGCCCCCACTTCTCCTTTTAATGCTGGTGTCCTCATTTCCCCTTTTGTACATATGACCCTTTCACTATGCAGGGATTAGTATCTCACTCATAAATATGTGAAATGGATATGCAGATGATTTAATTTGCTGGGTTTTGGTGGGCTGGTGAGACAGACTGGCGTGGGGAGAAGGGTATGTTCTAGCAGGTCAGCTGAAGAAAACATCTTGTGTACGGACGAGTAACGGGAAACAGGCATATGGAACACCAGCACTAGCCCAGCAGGGAGACCTCAGGGGATGGAGACGAGGTGGTAAGACACAAAGGCCAGGCAAATAAGGAAGAGCAGAAGGGAAGGTCGAAGATGGCTCTGCCTCCCCCATTTGTTATGTGTCTGCCAGGGAGAAAGGATGAGAACAGGGAATGTGAGAAGCAAAAGAGGAGCAGAAGTCTGCTCTGGCTACGGGTGGTTTGAGTTGCTGGTAACTCATTCAGGAAGAAATGCCAGAGGAGCCAAGAAAAATGCAGGTGTAGAGAGATGGTGGCAAGCTAGGAGGGAGGCAGAGGTCTGAGATGTGAGGAGGAGATGGCAGTAAAAGGTGTGTAACTGGGTGGAGGCACCCAGACACGGGACACAGCTGAGCTGAGGAGGGATTCCCAAGGAGGAGGAGAGACAACAGGGAGGCGGTGAGAAGGTGACAACGAAGGAAAAGTTGTCAAGTGGCAAGGATTAAGTCACCAGATCCAAAGCAGGAAGTTGAGACGAACACCAAAGCCCTAACATGCACTAAGACCTTGCCAGGAGGCAGTTGGTGAGGCGGAGAGGAAGGACAGGACTGAGGCGATGGAAGATAAAGCAGAGAAATAGGGTTTAATGGACCATACATGGCAGCAGCCAAGGCCAGGCTTCCGTCTGGTTTTGCAGGCAGCCATAAGGTCACAAGTAGCCTTGCTGGGACACAGTGTAGAGGCAAGACCACTTTCACCACCAGCGTCATGCTGGGTGCATGCCTGGCTCTTGGCCAGAGACCAGGGGCCAGGACAACCGTAGCCTATGCTACCCGCAGAGATGTTCGTGCTGCTTTCAGCAGTCACGCAGCACAAAGCCCCGCCATAAGCACGCTGCCGGGGGCCAGGCTGCCTTTACTGCGAGATCAAAGGGCAGCTGTGCTTCGTCATCACATTTATCAACGAAAATATAATTACCATGCTAACTCCAGTCAGCCTCTGCTGAAGAGCCAGGTGACTGTCCAATAACGTTAAAAATCTGTTTCGCTAGAGCATGCCAGCATCCGGCTAATGTGGACACCTGTGTGTCATCTGCAGAGGTGCCCCAGGGAGGAGGCTCCTAGCGTCCCACCAGCTGTGCTCCCCTCCACTGGTGCCGCTGGCATGCTCAGGTCATCGGCAGGGATTTGCCTTCTGGTGTGACACTGGGAGACAAGGCTGGATGGAAAGGGGCAACAGAGGTGCCTCATGGACACTTTGGTCAAGCTGTTTTATTAGTGGAACAGAGCTGGGGTACTTGCTCTTATCCTTTAAAGACTTCAAGAGACTTTTTTTAATGCTTACTGTGATATCATAGCACTTACAGATCCTGTTGGGGACAGGCTCACATCGATGTTACAACAAAAAGACATGTCCTGGCCTGGAGAATTTGCAACGTGACTGAGATTAGAGATGGCAGATAGGCACCAGTGGCCAACAGATGGAGCAGCAGCCGAACAGAAGGATGCCTAGGATCAGCACAGCAGCCTGGGTGGGAGGGAGTACTTTTGGTTGATGCCTTAGCTGAGGAAGAGGAGCGGATGGGTCTGACTCACACTGGGTACACACCACTCTCATTAGCAGTAAGAGTGCACACAGAGGGGAAGACAAACCCTAGCAAAGACATCAGAGGGTCCCCAAGGTGGTAACTCCCTTTTTTTTTAAAGATGGAGCAGGATCATATGGCATGTTTGCCTTAGACATTTAATCAGATTTAAAAACATTAGGTAAAACACTTTTGAAAAACATGGGCCTAACCCCCCTCTCTGAGCTGAGTGCTCATCAATAAGAGGCTTTAACCCCCTGCCAGATCAAACTGAGACCTCCCCATGTACCAAAGCACGCAGACACACAGCTTGCAAGGTCACGAGCACTCAACTCAGATCTTAACCTGCTTCATGTGTATGTGGAGCTTCATTTTGGATCTTCTCTGGATCTCATATACTCAAGAAAATGGCAGTGAGTGGGCCCAGACTGCTGTTGGCAGCTAAGCAGGTGATGGCTCTTCTTTGCCAGTACAAGTTATGATGCAGTCAGTGGTGCAGCGTGGAGGCCATCAGCTATGTTTATGCATGTAAGCACACACACTCACTATGTGTATATGCATTTGTATGAAGGATCAGTTGAAATTATGTATTATTCCACATACATTGAAGCTCAAAGAGATTGACCGGAGAAGCTTTTTGCTGAATTTAGCCCTGAAAGCCTATTATGTACCATTGTGTGGATGTTATAGAAAAGGCACTGAACAATAACTGCAAACTCGCTGCTATACTTGTGCCTGAAGGCAAGTGTGTAAAATGTTTTCTGCCTTCCAAAGCACTGACAACTGCAGCTGTTGCAGGCTTTAATGGAAGCTACAGCTTGTCAGCAATCAGCCCATTTGTGTTAAGTTGCCAAAGGTGGGGTTCAGACAGGAGGCTTAGGGCACTTGTGATTGCAGCATGGACTTGTAGTGGAGGTAAGGCATGAAAAGGGACAGGTTACCAAAGCAGCTGATGAAGAAACAGGAGCAATAGGAAGATCTGTGGTATCAGATAAGTGGTCTGACAACAGAAACAGCAACAGAGATAAGCTCTGTAGTAACTGCAACAACACGACTTGATAGAGCAGATGGTCACCTCAGTTTAGCCTCTAACATGGCTTGTTGCCCCTAGCAATATTTACCCA
Source organism: Aquila spilogaster (assembly GCA_024606505.1). Lineage (NCBI taxonomy): Eukaryota > Metazoa > Chordata > Aves > Accipitriformes > Accipitridae > Aquila > Aquila spilogaster. Next base: position 48,769,379 of record JANHGO010000042.1, on the reverse strand, counting down.
AAAGTATTCTACTGATGGCGATGGGATTATGTAGCGAACAGTGGGAAATCAGTCCTATTTTGTACAAGATAGATCTATGCTGCCTATCAGTTCTGACAGTCTCTTCATGTGCTGGCTTTGACTTGGGCAGACGGAGCGATGCGATGATGTACAAAACCATTTCTGGAACAGCTTCAGATGGTGGAAATGGGGTAGCACTTCCTCAGTTCCCCAACTTTCTTGGAACTTTATTAAGTCACTCCTCAAATCTGGAAACTTGGTGAATAGGCAAAATGTTAAACTCCCTTTCCCAGGTCTGAAATGACCTTCTGGGAGCTGGCAGGACATCTTCGTCAGCTCCTGATTGGTGCTATTTGGGGTTAATCCTGACCTGCTTCAAGGTCTGAAGTGAGAATTATTTCACTAGTCTGTGAAAAGCACTTAGAGATCCTTCAGTGAAAACTGAAAAAGAAAGGCAAATACTGTTATTCTCACCCCCAAAATACCACGGAAAGAAGCATACTGAAGTAGCAATACAGATATGTTGCAAAGGGGATTAACCACAAACGAAAGAGAAATTCTGCACCAGAAAGTGTCCCATATTTGAAAGGCCAGAGATCTACAAGCACTATGCATATCTCAGCTCACATATTTAATAAATATTGTCTCAACTGCATATGTTTACTTATTTTTATTAAAGAGCAAATTGCTTGTATTTCCTTCTCTTTCTTCTTCATTATAGCATCAAAGCAGGACAGCATGCCACACCACAGTACAAACAAACAGCATCACCAGATACTTAAGGGTCTTTAGCTCCTAAATTGACTAAAGCATAAATACAAACTGACGTCAAGCATTTGGGATTACCATTTAAAAATCACTATTTTCTGAGACACTAATGAAGGCCATTCACATCAGAAAATCCAGTGGCTACAAAAGGAGTGAGCTGCCCAGACTCCAGAGTAAGGAGTCGAGGAAACGGTCTGCTTCTCTTAGAATAAAAAACCTGCCAGTTTGCTTTAGACCTGCAACAAGTCCCAAATACAGGGAACATGGAAGAGCTGCTTCCAACCCGTCCAGCTCTTGAAGATTTGGGAATGTGAATGTCACCACCAGTCCGCGCTCTGCCACCGTCACCAGCAGTGCTTGTATCACCCCCTCTACTCATCACAGTCCTTGTATGGTGGAAGCTCATCCTGGCTGCGCACTGGAGCTGCACAGCACACCAGGTGCGATGCAGTCTACAGTTGCGTGACGCTAGTGACCTGCTGCTCCAAGATTGTGGCAAGTCACCTTCCACATTTGGTCTCTAGGGTCTCAGTCAAGTAGCTGAAACTTTGAACAAGATGCTCTCAAGTAAGATCATAAGCAGTGATGAAGCTTATATAGGATTTCAGTCTTTCTCCCTCTTAAGCATGACAAACATTTCCACTGGAACCCATGGAATTAAGAGTACGTTTTATAAGGCAAAATGCATTCCTGAGTAGGCGTTTGTACTAATTCAGGTGCTGAAGTGCTATAGCCACATGGCAGCATGCTCTGTGGGCCAAGGTATTCTGCTTCTCAGCATGATTAACTTAGCAGGACGGAGCACAGCGCTGTATGGCTTTTAGTACCTATACTGGCTTAATGAGCACTAGCTTGCATATCTCTAGGTGATGTATTTTTCCACAAAGACGTAAGTCGAGAACCCCCTAGAGAAAAAGAGGACTAGAGATTTTAAACATCCCTTCTACTTCACGGTAAGTTCAGGCAATCATATACTTTGGGGCAAGCAGACAACTTCTGCACTGCTGCATGTATTAAAGATCTCAGCGGGAAAGCGCAGCTTTGTATTTGAAGAAGCGGTGCCTTTAGACACAAGCTAACCAGTGTGTCCCCAGCCCGTCCCTAGGACTTCTGTCAAGACAGCACTTTTTCCTTCGGCATCTGTGCTAGCTGCCCAGGGGCCAAAAGCACAGCAGGTACTGGGGGCACCACCTGCTTCTGTAACCTCCCTCTTGTTCACAAAGCAGCGAACCAAGTGACGAAACCCTTGATGGAGCAAACCCTTGCCATCCTAGAAGAAATAAGCCATTCCACGCAGTACAAATTCACTATCGTGCCTGTGGATGACTTGCTAGTAATCAGCCTGAAGCCCAGAGCCTTACAGCTCTTAAAATCAAAGTTCCCCTGCCCAAGTGGAGACCAACCTCTGTTAGCTTAAAATAGCAAGTGGCACCGCGGCCCCTGGGCAGCAGCAGCGCTTGCTCCATTCCCTGGGGCAGGAGGTGGAAGGAAGGGAAAAAGAGTAGTCTCCTTCTCAGGTGGTTCCGCTGCAGTTTGCAGGCAGATGAACTGAAGCAAAGAACTCAGGTCTGCAAATGTCCCCCGTGAATACAGGGCATATTGCATCTATTCAGGGCCCAAGATAAACTAAAATAGAAAAACATTCAGTTTCAGTTCACATCTTAGTGGTGGCTCATGTTTTATTCATAGTACAGAAAGGGCAGAAGTTCCCACAAACGAAGAAATCCCCTTTCTTTCTGTGCAGGTTTCAGAAAACCAGTCAGCAGCAGAGCAATGCTATTGAATTCAGGAGGACTTCCGTCACCCGCTTCCTAATTCCCAAAGCAGTTTAAGCCCTGCAGTCTTTTTTTACCTTTTATAGTCGCAGGGCTAGTCAAGCAAAACCTTGATTGGATTATTCTGCTTTAATTACAAAATGCACTCAGACCAAAGGCGCAATAGTACCTGGTACATACATACATATTTCTCTCAACTGTAACACCAAAGACCGAAACACAGTCCAGTCCTGCTCTAAATCAACCATTTCCCTCAGGCAAGATCTCTGGAGTATGAACAGACATCACAGTAATGCTTGAACCGCCTCTTGTGCGCAGGACACCCGACTCTATTTCATCATGTACTTTGAGATCCTTTAGGGTGGACCGTACAAGAGATAAGCAAGAGAAGGGAGGCAAAACTGGAACCTTGGGGTAATTAAAGTCCATATCCCACCACCCATCACCCCCCAGAAAAGAAAAGCAGCACTGGGCCACTCTCTCCTTGCTGCAGTTAGGACAAGGTAGATAAATCACAAGGTTTTTTTATTGCTGGTGAACTCAAAACAGGCAACTTTAATCTACTGAGGAAGATACACATACAAACAAACGTTAGGCCTTGTGCGTTTTTTTCTTCTTCATGTAAATGTCTCTATAACTCTAGTCCAGCTCCCGAGCTCTTGCTGAGCTGCCACCGAGACCCCAGTAATGTGCTCTGGGCACTTCTGTAAGATGTTATAAGAAGCATCACATGTATTAAAAAGGGAGATTTTGCAGAAAAGACAAAGCTCTGACTGCAGCCATGTTGCTCGGAAAGGAGAAGTCTGGCTAATCCTGCTGCATTAGGTACATGGTATTATGTATAATTATTTCAATTGATTTAAGAATTTGCCGGGCCCCTTTCTGTTTCTGGTGTGCAAGCTGCAAGTAAAGTGCACTTCTGGGTATAAATTACCACTCTATGAGGATGCAATAGCTGGGTGGTTCATGTCAGACATCAGTGGAAAGCAGACGACGATAGCTGTTACAATGGCACAGGCAATAAGGATAATGGAATAAGACACTAGATGCTGCTGGGAAACCCCTCTGTAGTTTGAGCATCTAAATATTACATCACTGAGCAAAACCAGCGTCATTTAGTGGGGACCTTCCGAAGTCAAGACACATGACTGCCATTGTGCACCCAGTTAGCTCTGTGGACAGCTACTCCTCCTCCAGTCCCAGCTGCAGCTGGGAGTCACCAAACCATGTTGCTAACTCCTTCTAAACTTTTTAAAGAGTTTTGTAACAGCTAAGGAGAAAGCAGGGATCCTAAGGATGTTTCTGTCAAGCTGAGGGTTTCAGATGATGCAGGGATGGTGTAGGAGGCAGCACGACACCACACTTAAGCTATGCTGTGAGAGGTTAACCCAGCTTTAGACACTGTGTTTGGTGACCCTGACAGAACCAAAAATGGGGAGATCTCAACTCCCACCTGCACCTTGCAATTCTTGTTCTGGTCCAGTAGAGCTCATCTACATTATCCCACGTACAGATCTCATCTCTTTTCTTCCCCTATGTACAGCATCAGGTGACTATTTTGCCTGGGTCTACACGCCCAAGACCATCAAGGCTGATAAACTACGTACTGTTCCTCCGATTTCGTAATACTGGCATCACAGCATGAAAAAAAAAAAAAAAAATCTGTCCAGTGTTCGTTCTCTTTTAATTTAATGAGCTATAAAAAGGGAACTCTAAATACCCACCTAAGTATTCTGGGTGCTTCAGGAGACACTGCATACCCCAGGGCAGATTTGATTAACTCCTTGCTACCAGTGTATTCGTGTGTCCGTTGCCAGCAACGGATGCTGTGTGAGAAGGGGGAGGGGAGGAATAAAATAATTGCACTCTGTGTGATACAAAAAAGGATTAACACTGCCTTCCTAAAGAGCAGAACCAACAAACAATTCCCCTCATAGGGCCCAGGAGTGCTTTTCCCCTCAGGAATGGATGCCCCAGGGCAAAGAGCAGGTTCACAGCTGAGCACTCCCTACCAGAGACAGGGGACCCACACAGAAAGAGCCCAGCCATTTCTAATACAAGAGTGGAATCCTACAACACATTTGCATTTCAAGCCAGATTGATCCCTGGTGCAGCTCTGTTGACTATGGTGGAAGAACACCTAAAATTAACTTGGCCCTACAGGGCAACTACAGCAAACCTTCCCCATAAATCAGTTAGGAGTGAGATACACCTGACAGGTGGAAGCTCCGTGTTTGTTGCTAACTTCAAAAGCCAAGACTTGCCAGAGCAAATTATGAACCTGTGGCTGCCACTATCGAGCACTTCCCTGCACTGCAACTTTCCCTGTATTCCTCAAATGTCCCCAATAGGTTAAATTTCAAACTGTCCCTGGTGCAGGTAGTTCTACAATGGAGCCACAGCACTCCCTCCCGCTCCACCTCTCTACTGCTGCTCTCGCACCCTAACTCAAAGCCTCATTCAGGCAGAGCATGAAGAAGTGCTCTTCAGAGAGGGGTTTTCACTTTTTTTTCTTTTAATAATGTATCAGGCAGCATGGCATAGCTCTTGCTACCTCCAATTATTGTCATGACAATATGGTTATGGTTATTATAAAGCAGAATTTGGGAAGAAAAAGCAAATCCTCTTGATACACTGAGAACACTGGGTAGAACTGAGCCAAGACCTGCCAGTGCTGAAGGAAGGTGAGAGTCGGTGCCAGAGGACCAAATCCTGGATACCACATTAGCCACATGAAGGTTTTGACCTTCAAATACAATAGGTTGCAGCCAGCCTAAGCCATCAACCACCAGAAACAGAGGAATCCCTGGGAAGGAAGGCCGAAAACTCTTGTGGCCTGTACAGTTGCTACAAGGTTTGCACGGCTGAGATGAGAGCTGGAATCTGCAGCAGACCCTCAGGCAAGGTCTGCTTTGGGGGGACAGAAGAGATGGGAAGACTTACGCTATTTCTTGCGCCTTTTGCCAAGATTCAGATTGCACAGATTATGGTAAAATTCACTCGGCAAAAAAGGCCTTTATTTAAAAAAAAAAAAGAAAAAAAAAAGAAAAAAATTTCTAGTGAGTATCAGGACTGAGATTTCAAAAAGTACAAGATCTGTATAAATTCAGCAAGATGTCCAGCACCAGATTATTTCATGGTGCAACAAAGAACCTGGGGAGAGGCCAATGGGACCTCACAAGGGGAACACCATCTACCTCCCCAGCAGACCGCCAGTCTTAGGTTCTTCTCAACAGCAGCTGGATTTTCCTTGTTCCTGCAGCATCTCAGGTCCCACGGGAGGTATTGGTTGCAAGCAAGCACCTGAATATTGCCTAATGGAGTAAGCCAATCACTAACTTAGCTGGCGTGTCCATGCCCATCCACTAATTAGGTTTTTTCTTTTTGGATGCATTTCCGCTGTAGCATTTCTCTTTCTTCTTTCTCCACATAAAAGTGTAAGCAAAAGGACTGCTTTCATCTGTAATAAGTTAAAATCAGAAATTACCTAACTAACAAGTAATTGATATTGGTCCTTGGAGCCCAAAGAGTAAAATCCATAGAAAATCTATTGGTTCCATTTTTTTCTGGTATATCCCATGCACACCCCCATCAGAAAAATGGGGTTTATGAATCTTATCATACAGCAAGGAGCAGTACCTCAGAGCCAGAGCTGACAGTCTGTGGTTGAGGTCTGGGCTCTCTCAGATTGCTAAGTGTGGTTCTGAGTCACTGCTCAATCAGTCTTCACATGGCCATTGGCCAAGGCAACGGGGACAGTGGGGGCCCCCGGCTCGGCAGTCTCATCAAATCGTAAGCGCAGGGTGTTTCTGATCACCAGCTGCTCCATGATGAAAGAAGCACAAAACCATGGGATGGCATACTCCAGGGTGATCAGGCCCATGAAGTCAAAATCAAACTGGGAATAGTCCCATGGGCAGGCATTGAACTGGCGTAGGATGAGGCCGGTGGTGAACTCCCAGAGGTATGTCCAAAGTGTGTAAATGAAGCAGCGCACTAAAATGTTACACTTGTCTTTGAGATACAGATACATCTTCTCCACAATGAGGATGGAGGTGCCATAGATGAAGAGCGCCCACACACTGGTAACACCTGGGAACTTCCAGTTAAAGTTGACCACAAACTCCCAGGCAGCCGTGAACATCACCTCACAGAAATAGCCGTGAATGGCGTAGAGGTACCATCGGGAGAAAGCGGTCAGAGGTTCTGCCGCAGCCATTCTTCTACACACACCCCAGCAGGCACTCTGAAATGAAGAGGGGGGGGGGGAAGAGAGAGAGGAGTCAGCGAGGGTGTCACAAGCCCTTATCTCCCAGATACACACACAAACTCGTAACATCCACAAAGGACAAATCTGAGAAAGAAGTGAATTTTAAATCATCTCATTTTTACCACAGCAAATTTTAAGTCTTGGGGAAAGGTGGCACCTTACCAGGCCCTGAGTCTCAGAATGGGTCTGGACAACGTACGCTGCTCTGCCTGAGAAGCAGGGTGCAGCTGGTATTGCATTGGTGGCAAGGAGGGAGCTGACAGGTACAAAGGCTTTGCTGGGGTGAGGCTGCCAAAGAACTTACTGGTTGCAAATCAGTAGAAAAATAGAGTCATCTCACAAGGAGCACCCATCACCTTTTTGCTCTTTTCAAGAAACAGCTCTGTCCCCTACTTTTCTGATATGGAATAGATTAGATGAACACAGCACTGAAAACCTGGGCCCTTCCAGCTGTCATCTACAGTCTCTATACCAAAAAATGTTTACTGTAGTGAAAAACTGAGCTTTAATGGGAGCTACAAAAAGGGAACATGAGAAAATTTCAGAGGTTTTACACCTTCAGACACCACACCTTGCATTCATTATTCAGCTGAACTGTTATTTCTTCTGTTAAAGAACTCATGCATTGTATGGCTAAGATTTGGAAAATAATTTTCTTATGGTGTCAGACTGCCTGATACGAAGTCAAAACACACAAGAGAGCCATTGAACTCCATTCAGATTTGGCTTCAGGACAGCAAAACACAAAAGAGGAGAATAAAAAGGAACAGCTGAGCACAGAGAGAGGTGGTTAGTCATGATAAATAGGAAATGAGAACAAACTCTAATTGTCTCTACAGGAAGAAGCTTGGTGAAGAGGTTTTGAAAGGGCACAATTTGCTTATCGCTGAACTGTTTCAAAGTATTGCTCTGCCACGCTACAGTCACTGGCCCAAGCTGTTTATAAGCATAATTTTACTGAAGCCTTACAGACTTAGACCACAGGGTGATTTTGACCTCTTTCATTCTTAGAAACTTACTCTTTCAAGCTGGGTTTCTCTTGACTCTTCATGAGGCACTATTTAACTTCTCTGCTCTGCACTTGTCAGTTCTGTGGCACAAGGTGTTAGGAAAGGACCACGCTAAACTTACCTGCAGTCATTCCAATGCCATCTGGAAAGAGTCTGTTCCTGCCTTGACCTATAAACACAGTGCCTCTCTGAACAAAGTATTAACATGCAGTATGACTGAAATTCTGATAGGAGATGAGAGAAGAGAAATGTTTATGATGAAAAGGGAACTATAATAATGAACATAAAGAAGATACGCAGAATATTCACAGAGGAATCTTGAAAGTGGAAAGGACAGAGCTGTGTCCATGACCTGCTCACTCCTCTCTTAAATGGACACCCAAACAACCAAAGTCTTGGCAGCTCATATGATGTGGGTACTTGAACAAAGACCCATTTCCTAGTGGCACAATCCATTTTACACAAACACTGAACTATCATCAGATGCTCAGATCTGGGTCAACAGCACATTATGAGCTTGTGGGTGAAAGACTAAGAGTCACTAGGAATTCCCTCACGTCTGCTAACAGTTCAGTGCCAAGAGACCCTGCAAGACAGCAGTGGAGGCAGCACATGAGAAATATGCAGGGGGTGTATCTCCACACAGTCCACAAGAAGCTGATGGTAAGGGCACTGCAAACTTTCTCCATGAGGAGAATGAGAGTTTGTCAATGTAATGTTACTTGGTTAGTTTGCCAGTGCAGTTGATAAGCTTAGGAGTTTGAATCTTCATATCATTCCTCTATTCTCACACAATTTCAAGAACAAATCAATAGTCAGAGGTACAGGAGTCAGGAAAAGCAGTAAGAAGGAAATGGACTGTAGGTATCTTCTGTCAGAATGGGGATATATGGCTGCAACAGGAAGGGACAAGTTTTTTATATCTGAGAAGGCAGACATCAAAAGATGCAGACGCCTTAGAAGTCGTACCTATTGCTAGGTAAGGCACTGAGGAAATATGGAATGTCATTCTCCAGGAAAGAAAATTATTGTAAAGTTTTTACTAAGCTGCCAAGGGATTGTATCGTTTTCCACTCTTTTCAGTAACCTTTTCTAAGCTTTTCCACTTGTGGTCCTTAGTCCTTGCACTTTGCTGTACAGCTTTACATGAAATGTATTTGAACTGTTAGCTAGGAACATCTTAAGTATGCAGTACTATCTGTAAGGTTTTCCTTGTAACTTTGAAAATCTCTTCACAAAGTTGGATCAAATGCACAGAAGGTCCTTCCCTCTCAGTCCCTCTCTTCTTATTCCAAGGATTCCCTCACCAATTATTTCCGTTGCCTTACACCTGCCCACCAAAGCCAAAGACTCACAGAAACATATCCAACAAGCCATGTCCTGTTCTACCCCCTAGTATTTCCTCTATGCAATTAAGATTTCTCTTTCCTGCTTCTATACCACATACTTAATAATTATCTATTTATTCTCTATTTCTTTTTTACACTTTGCAAAATATTTAGTCACCACACTAGAAGTCTAATAACTGAATCTAGACCACATCCAGGACAACATCTACAATACAAGTTAACCCACTGCAAAGACCACTGTTGACTTCTTTTGAATCCTGAGCCTTTCACCACAAGTGCAAGGAGACAAGCATCAATGCACTGATACCGTCTCAATATTTGCCTTCTACTGTCATGTTCCCAGTCACCCCAACCTCGATGGGAACTTCCTTCTTACGCTATGCTTGAAAGAGTCCTCACAGGCTGCCTGCTGATTAAGAGCATCCCAAGACAAGGCAGATGCCAAACTGTGGTAGCCCAAACATAAACTGGTTCCACTGTGCTAGGCACTAAGCAAATCCATAAGTCACAGCTCCTGCTGTAAAATATTTCATTCAAAATAAAACAAAAAGTACACAGTAAGACATAGAATGGAATGGAGGATACCTAGGGAGACTACAACACGCTACAGCACATCATTGCACAAGCTGGGGACTGTACAATGTAATGGTTACAAGTCACTTGAGCATTTGCAAAACAATTAAAATTGCAGCTGCTGCCAAGAATCTTATTTCCCAGCCATACCAAATGGGCTGGTGCCTGGTAGGCAATACAGCATGATAAGGTCTCAAGAGGGAAATGAAGGAGAAAAGTGTTGTTTTATTGGGCAGCAATTCATGATAAAAGGATCAAGCTGAAAAGTAGTTGCAAGACATTAGTGGGAAAAGCATCCAAACAGAAGGCCAAGACTGGATTCAGTAAGAGATGCAGATTTGTGAAAAGCCTCAAGTAGATAATTGAACTTGGTGATGCAAGACTTTTAGTGGAGTGACAGTAATACAGACCAAAAAGCTCTGAATGTACGCTAGCTATTCAGTCTCCTGAGGAAAACAAATGACATTCATCACTGAGGTAGTTACAGTGGGATGGGCAGCAGCTTCCTGAAAACCAGGAACACAGCTGCCACCTACGCAACTGTCTCAGCAGAGAGCAAACAAGTCATGGAGACTGCACATGGATGGCCATGCTTGTACTGAGGCTGCTCACACTGTGCTGTCTTGTGGAAAACAGGGAGCTTCTAAATTCAAAGCTATGAAAATGCTTTCCATCATCGGCAAATTATATTTCAAGATGCTGAAGTAGAAATAGTTCCTCTAATACAATGTTACGAGGAAGCCTGAGCTAAACCAGCACAGAAATTTTCCCTCTTTCTCCAGCAGGAACTTCTTTTCCAGCTTGCTGATAGAAAAAAAAAGCAAGTCTACAGACACCACACATGGGCCTCGGAGGAACACAGTCCTTTCCCCAACTGCCCTGCCTGTGCAGATAACGCTGATGGCAGCACAGGGGCCAAGAGCCCCTCCACCTACAGCGAACGAGCACAGGCCCTACAGGGGAAGCGTATGAAGGACTGTGTTTCTCTACAGAAATCTGGTTCAGAGGATCAGGGCAGAACTCTGACTTAGGGCTGCAAGAAAATAGTATTGTAACACAAAGATTATACTTTTATATTTTAGAATATCAACTCTGAAATGGATATTAATCATCCCCTAGGTTGAGGTAAGATACAGATAAACCTGATGCACCAGGCCAAGTAAGGAGAAAGGACATAAATCCCAGACTGCCCCGCTTCACGTGCAAGACCCTTCTGTGCAAGAGGAGCACTTCCATACTCACATTCGGTTTTGCAGGTGACGCAGCCCAGGCAGGCAAGAGGCAAGTGATCGGAAAATGGGTTGATGGTAGACCAAGAAATAATGGCAGATTTGTCACACACAGGCACTGCAGGGGAGACATCAGTGCATGTCATATTCACGCCCAATTAAGTTCTTGAGCACTGCCTGGTTCATTTTTTTCAAAGCTTTCCCTTGCAGTGGCTTTCTGCCTGTTTCCCTGCTACCAAGCCAAACTGTGCTTCAAAAAGACTCTCACAGATTGTCTCTATTCCCTCTACTCCAGCAGAATTATTTAGGCTCACAGCCTCTGGATGGGTATAATGAGACCTTATCAAGATACTCTGAATTAACTCTGAAGTGCTAATAAAAGAAAAACACAAACAAAAAACTTCCATAAGACAATTCCCCTGCTTAGTGATGGCCTGAGGCTATAAATTCTGTCAGCTACTTGATTCACCAGAGGTGAACTTGAAGTACTGCAGTTCCTTATTCTTAGCACCTGGTTGTTTCTGCCAGTTGAAAAATTAGGGCACAGAGTTATTTTACAAATTCATATTTGAAGTATTTACTAATATTTAGTTTTATAACATGCATGTTCATATTTCTAAGAAATGCCTTAGATACATCTATAACCCTATGTTACATGTCATAATTACTTTTTAATTTGAAAGAGTAACTGCAGACAGAGGAGGCGTATTTTCCATAGGATACTTCAGTCCCTCCCAACAACAGGACTGCAAGCAGCAGAGAGCTCTGAAGTAGAAGGCACCTGCCACGCCCTGACCGTAAGCTATACCGCTTATGATATTCTGCTTCCCTGGACCCTTCTTACCCAAACTTATGTAAAAGTAACCATTCTTCATTACTTTTTTAATTACTTTCATTGGCACATCATTGTAGCTACTGTGTTCTTCCTTAACACTGGGAGAATCAGACCTGCATCTGCTTTTCTGCTTTAACAAAGAGTACAGTAGATACAAGGATGTGTCGATAAAAATTGACATGCATTTTTGGGTAATACCTTTTTAAATATAATTCTTCCTCTCTTATTTTGCATTTTGCCTGTGAGTAAACACCAAATGAGCATGCCTTTGCAATCACAGACAACATTCAATGAATGTGCTACAAAACTGGCTTCAACATTTTCATATAAATGTCACATTTACATTAGGAATAAAGATTTACAGAACACTGGTGCTGGATTTGGCCCCAAGACATTAGTTCATCAGTGTTTAAAGATTTATGCACTAAAGTCTTAGCGGTATTTATATGCTGAAGTCATAACTCTGAGGAGATAGTCATCCTTCAGGTAACCGAAAGCCTCAATTAACTGTGACTCAGAAAATAGAATTTCGACTGTACTGAAGTGTGGAATAGTTCCAGCAGATCGATTAATCAAGCCCTGCAATGAAGCTAAAAGCATGCCACAGACAGATGTCTCCAAATACAGACTTGATGTCCATTCCTTACTCTTAGCGCTTTCAGCATGGATCTGGAGCCCTGGGATTTTGGTCAGTTCTGAATGTATTAATCATCTGGTTTTGCTCCTTCTCTCTCTGGGCTCCATCTCCATCAGGATGCATGTTGTCTCGCTTCCTCTGAGTTCTACCCACACCACCACGTATTGCAAGTAAGAAAGCACAGTCCATTTCCAATCTGCATTTTCCCCTCATTTTCGTCTCTAGTTCCTTTCCCATAGAAGGCACATCATTCCCCATCACTCCTCGTTCCTTTGGCTGGTTCACTCTGTACCTGCTGGCAGCCTCTGATCCCTGCCTATCTTTCAAATCTGTTCCAAAGAGAATTGGGATACAGTAAAAAAGAATGACGACAAAAGGAGATTAAATGAATCCAATTACCAGACTAAGCCAAAGGGATGGGGAAGTGTAGTTCTTACCGGTAATGCCTGTGTGTGGGCTGCCCAGAAGGCTCTATTTCACAATGGGAAGGAGAAAGGTAGGGTTTTCTTAGGAGGGAGTGTAGAGCAGGGGCTTTTCAGAGAACAAAGCAAAAACATGAAAACACTGTTAGTTTAAAGAATAGTCTTCTGACTTAATGTGATCTTGTGAATGGCAGTAGGAGTGCAGAAAGCAGAACAAATGCAGTACAAATTAAGTCAGCAGCTGTTTACCTACAGTGACCAAGAGAGATGTTTCCTATGTTCCTGACAAAAGTTAAGACCCCTCAAGAGTCAAGCAAGCAGCAGACTTGCAAGACAAATCTGTGAAGAATGACTGAGTCCAAACTCGGCATCTAGAAGTATTTCCTGTTTGGAAAAGCTGCCCCCAGTCCCCAACATTTGCTGATACTACAGCTCTCAAACAAGCAAGTGTCCAGCAAGGGCCCAAGTGCCCCTGAAGTGGCCCTAGCACAAAGCAGAGACTTTGAAGCCGGGACCCCGCTGTAGGAGCAGGCAGAACTTCCCACTAACACTGTGGAGGGAGGAGGCCAGCACTACAGAAGGTTTGCCCCCAAGGAGGTGGCATGTCCAGTGGGGCACAACCTGCCCTGAGAATCTGTATCAGCCATCCTCCAGTTTCGGGTGCTCAGTTGCTGGATTCACCGTTATCTTAACCTGGACACTAAGCCCAGGTTAACTTCATTCTCTGCCGTGAGAGCAGAATTGAGTTCCTAGAACCCATTTTTCAAAAGCTGCCGCAAGTTTACAGCCCATGACTTCAGGCATAGGTCTGAGCACTCATAGTTCCCTGATAGGCAACTGCTGGACTCGTAAGCTCCCAGGAGCTGGGCCCCTTCATTTCAAACCATGCATTCAAGTACAGTGGCAATCAAAATTCATGGCTGTTTTTGAAAGCTTGAGCTTAACATGTTGTATTAGCTGACTGAAGCAAATCTGACATTCAAAGGACATAATGCATGTCATGGCTTACCAGGAAAAAGCAACCCAAAATAGAGTGATAAATGGAGAAAGAGAATTTATCCTGAGAACATGCTGAGAGTTTACAAGATTTTGCCATAGCCAATATCCTTTCCACAGTCACTAGAGAGCCAACAGACATAAAGAGGAGACAACATTAAGGTCAAGACATTATGTGTCACCCATCTAACATGGTTTCTTAAAGCTGTTTGGAATGTCAGACAGTTCTCTTTTGAAAAGGGTTTTGTTTTTTTTTTTCCTTCTTAGGAAATGCCCCCATCTTCTTTCCAAAGCAAAATGAAAAGTAAATACACCAGTCCACTCCAATAATAAACTGATTTGGACAACTCACAGAGGTCAGTATCAGTAACAGTAACAAATAAATATGCTTAGCCCAGCTCTTCTGAACAATCTGCAGAAACAAGCCAGAATCATCATGCAATGGAGGAAAGCCAGATTTGGCAACAAAATTGACAAAAAATCCAAACACATTTCACATTGAAAATGAAGCTTGGCAGAGAAAAAATATTATGATCAAGGCAGTGAAGTAAGAGCATCTAAAATCCTAGTCTGCTAATACCCTGATGCAATCCAAGTCACTTATATCTGTGAAGAACAGCAGTGTGTGTAAAAAGACAAAAAAAATTAGAACTGTTGACAGAGCCAAGGCAGTCTCTCCTAGTTTGCTGCAGGTAAAGCTCAAAGCAGCATTTCAGAAAGTTAGCTGCTTCTTTTACTGGAAATTCTTGCTGCATATACACAATTGTAAAGAACTATTTCCCTCTCCTTCTATTACTCTTCACCAGTGCACAAACAAGCCTCTATAAACTCCCAGCATTCAACTGACAGTAGGTAACTGGATAGTGTAAACACCTGCATCTAGCAACTACAGTCACTCTTCACCTAGGAGGAAGAGAACTGCTGCAGACCATAAGGAAACCTAGCGTCTTGGTCTAAGCTGCATTAGGTTTAAACCTTGCAAGCAGAAGACACTGCATAAAGACAGATAAAACAGGAAGGACTTTTAAGCACCTTCAGAAACACAGCCCAAGAATTGTCATAAAAAGTTTTCTTCTCTCTTTCCCCTTTTGGAAGTCTCTTGATGGCAATTCTACAGAAAATAATTTTTCCTCCTCAGTATCTATATTTTCCTTCCTAACATTAAACTACTGCTGAGGTGTGAAGAACCAGGCCTTCCAAGTGCTATCTGCTATTCGCCAGGCTGTGATTCCTCAAGTTTCCTCTTAACATCCCTGCCGGAGAAAACTCGAGCACTCTCAGATTGCTAAATTATTCTTTTTCACCAAAGGAATCCTTGTGGAGCCTCCAAGATGGTGGCTACCTCATCTTCATTTCAAGTTCACACAGGTCATCAGAGGTAGAAACATCCTGGAAAGGAAGGTTAGAAGATAAATCTCAGAATCCTACTGACTACCTCACCATGTCTGACAAGATCTTCAAGTAGTCAACCATGCCTACAGCTGGGAAAGGCAGCTCCTCTGAGCAGTTTCCCAGAGTTTCTGCCACTAGTGCCCACCAATTAGCCTACCACGGAGATTAGTCACGCCATCATTGGCTTGCAAAGTACGTAATCAGCAGTGGAAATATATTGTACAGGCAAATAAATTAGTGGTGAGTTTTGTACTCTATTGTTCAGGTTTATTTCAGCTCAGAAAAAAACAAGCAGCAGCCTGTAAGCGCATCACTCAGGTAAATCTGTCTTCATAGGCCAAATTTCTCTGTCCTGAATAACAGGTCAACAAAAACTTCAGTTTTAGGGCCTAGCTCCTACACAGCAGACATACCCCTCCACTGTGTTTGGTACTTCATTGCTATTTACAACTTTGCAAAAGGCGGCTTACATTTTTAGTGCTGTTGTTTCCTCAAGGTATCAGGAAGCTTAGCATTTGGGTTACAGCTACAAACACACCATCTTCATGTTTTATGCACACCTGGCATTTTTCTCTTTTGTAAACCTGAAGCATCAGATCCACCATAAACCTCTAATGTTTAGCGGTTTATAACTCCCCTTCAAGTCAGGCTCACTCATCTGATTATGTGCTGTGTGTCCCAAGAAGGGAGCACCACAGCTTTCCTACAGGGGAATGTGACTGAAACTCTCAGCCTTCTGAAAGGTGGTAAGCTGAACACTCAGGAGCTCTTTTAAATAAAGCAATAACTCAACATTTGTGCCCCACATAGAAGCGGTATTTGCCAGGTTATTTCTGCCTGCCATCCAAGGAAGCCTCTTATCTCTTCAGACATGGATTTCTTAACTCAGCATTGGTCTGTAAGCTTTTACTGCTGTGTCCTACAGCTCCCTCCTTTTCCAATCAGTCAGCTTATGGAGGTAAAGTCCCAGGAGTGTTTCCTAGTGCTGTTCTTCCAACTGAAATGTGCTCCCAGCTGCAGCTTCATGCACTCCAGCTCATGAGCCAGGGAGCTGGGCCATAAGGATGCCCCGCATCTCCTCTGACTACAGCTGATGTCACCTTGGTTCTTTTCCAACTCTTCTTACTGCCTCTCTCCCAAATCACAGAACTGGACTGTTCTCTCACACTCTAATTTGGACTGGACCACAGATACCTGCTTTAATGAAGGCAAATCAACCTGCTTTGCCTGCATCATTTTTAATTCTATCTACAGATGTATAGATATATAAAGATACACAGACATGTTTATATGTTGTCCTTATTGATTTGCTTATTTGCCCCCTCTTCCCCTCTACTTGAAGGGGGTGGATTTTCTTTTCCTATAATTGCTTCTTCTGACTGTGTTCATTTTTATGCTGAGGTGACCTTTTACAAACACTACTATTGGATTCAGGATTCCTACCTGCAGCCTGCCAACCATTTACCATGGCTCCACAGGGCATGCTCAGTTCCAGCTTTTCATAGCCCCTCTGAAAGTAAATCCATTTAATATTATGTTTATACCCTTCTTCCACATTTCCTTTTGTGACTGCAATGTCTCCAAATGACCATGCTCTATTGAACAGTCTCCCCAGTAAAACAGATTCATTGCTCCAATACAGGAAAGCATTTTCAAAACTTGCCTATATTTATTAGTCACCTTGAGTGTAAGACTTTAGGTTCCTTAAGACAGAAAAGTCTGTATGTATGTGTACAGGGATGCTTCAGATGCTTCTGAATGCCTGGAGTCCAGCAATTCATCTTTCATAGCACAGGGTAGCCCAGATCATGAAATAAAGAAATACCACAACTTCAGACTGCTTTGCAGATCTAGCAGTTTATGGCTGTGGTACATGCTGAGACCCCACTCACATTCATCCCTTTTCCCAGATCCAATCTACACATTCAGCCTTCTGAAAAATTCTAAACCATCTCTTGTGAATAGCAGCCAACATACACCTGCTCCAGTACTCGTGGAATTTAACTGCATCATGTTAATACCACCTGCTTGCTAAACACCTGAAAAAGGAACTAAGTTTCCACCTTAGAAAAGAAATTCCTTAAGAACTGCTAACTCTAATCCTAAACTCAGCAAGGAGGTAAAAATACTACTCACCTCTTCACTCCTATCAGCTGTCAATCTGCACAGAAGACATTTTCCACTCACAGCTGCAGAAAGATGGCACAGTCACAAAAGGTCAAAGCACAATGATAAAAGGAGACTTGAATTTGAGTCCACACACACAGCTGCTGCAGTAGAAGACAGAGCAATTTTCTTGCTTGGTTCTTAAAATTACTACCATATTTGTGTTGGCTTCTCTAGGACCCAGTGAGCCAAAGCGCAGAAAGAGAGGAAAAGCTGGTAAGAATTTGGGGAAAGCCTTGCAAGAACCTCACCTTGAGAACAGAAGATGGATCTAAAAGAAGTAGGATGGAAAGACCCTGGAGTATTTGTAGAATAGAAGGAAACAAGGAAGAACGCACAAGTAAAATTCTAAGTGTATTAGTAGCTGAAGCCTTGCAGGGGGCTGATATCAGGGAATTAAACTCATCACTGTTTCCTAATCATTAACTTCATCTAAGCAGATAATAATGAAGATCCATAGATTTCCACAGCTACTACAGTGACAAGATAAAATCTGGATACATGTTCCATCCTCCTTCTGGCTACCAACCCCAAGTTAACAGAATCCTTCAAACCAGTCTGGCTGGGAGCCTTAATGGGGTTGAAAAATGGCCCGGAAAAGTGAGGCTACTTTCCTCTCATTGTTGAGCTGCTGAGCAATCACTGAGAAGACACAGCACTCAGGTATGAACAAGACATCTAAAGTCAGAAGAGATGGGAAAGGCACGTAAAAAGTCCCTCAGTGGCCAAACAGGGCAACAGGCAAAAGTCTTATGAAAGTTACATCAGAGCAGGTTAGCCACATCATCTTCCTGCACCAGCGCATATAGAATCAGTGCAGCTGGAACAAAGAACTGGAGTTTTGCTCAGTGGCAAAGTTAACCTGACAGTACAGATCCATGCTTGGCTTAGGAGAGACGTGCTCTTTGCAAGTCTTGCTTGGAAGCCGAGTTGCTGGAATATAGAAGTATGGGGAGAGAAAGAGGAAGATGGTTGGATATGGACCAAAAGGCTGCTCTGGGATGAAAAATAATCTTGAGAGCACTGGGAGAAAAGTTAAGATTATGACTCTTGACTGCATATGCTGTCAGACAACTGACAAAACCCCAATAATAAAAGGTGCCAAGGTAAGTAAAGACTACTTCTCTGCTATTGTCTCAGATGACTCTGCTTAGAAGGCTACATTAGTAGCAGCTCTTGATATAAGACACAATTTTAGTTCTAATAAAAGTAAATTCTACTCTGCTCTGCAGAGTACACCGTGCACAGAGTTCACTGTGTTTCTCTAGTTCAGCACTCCCTTCTGTCCAAAGTCAAGCAGCTGCTGCATGCAGAAAGAAAATGACTGAATATAGCCAGACTATCTGCATTGACCTGTTTTGCCCTTACAAAAAAGGGAAGACTACTGTTTTAAAACCTGTCTCCATTAACGTGGCACTGCAGTGGGGCATGGCTATGATTTGACTAGCACCCTGACAGAATGATCATCAGCAGAAACAGGCTCTTGTGTATCATCTCCAGCAGTCTCAGCCCTGGGCTAGCAGCACATGTCACTGACTGAAGGCTCCAAGTGAGTCTGTCCCAAATCGTAACACTTTAGATGAAAGTGAACATCCTACCTTTCTAAAGTAGAAGTTTAAGACAAATTAATTCCTTGCATCTTCAGTTGTGTCAGAATACTTCACAGTAAGATATAGATTCCCTTAATATTACTACCAGAAGGAGTGGCCAGGTGTCAGTAAATCAAGGTACCATAGATGTGTACAAACATGCATGGAAAGTCAGCCTGTGCCTCAAAGAACATGTCGTACCATGTCATCTTTCTTATTCGCTGCTGCTGCAGAAGTAAGATCTAGAAACCAGAATCCTATTTATTCTGTTTTTCAGGCTTCAAAAAGAAAATGTTCCAAAACACACACAGCTCTTGTTTTTTCTCATACATGTATGTTTAATTCCCGATGATTGACAAAACATCCTCATAACCCAAACACAGGCACGAATTGGCCCAGATCCTTGGCCATCTCAGAAGAGAGACCAGACACGTGTTGTCTCTGGATTCTTTTACTTGCCTCTGGAAGCTGCTCTTTCCAGAGCAGGTAACTCATGTGAATGTACAACACAGAAAGTTCACGTTCTCACTGTCAGCACTTCTCTTTCATTTACAAAAGCACAGATGTCCCTCTGGACAGTCCAGACAGTACCTTTCACAACTCTGAATTGCCCTTACAAAAGTATTTGTGATGGTCATACAGGGGCTTCAGGAACATGTGGGGACACAAGTGCAGAGGAGGCGTTGGTGGCCCAGTGGCTCTGTCCAACTGGGGTTGTGATGTGCACAATCCTTCCCCACTGCTGGGCTCCACAAGCAACATGCTCATGCCAGGGAGAATTAGCTACTGCAGACCCAGACTATGTTTTCAGTAACTTTGATCTTACTACTTCGATCAGATTAGAGACACAAACCTGATACTCAACTTCAAACAGCTTCAAGCTCAAAGACAGGCTGAGTATCTGAAACTTATTGCCTCCCTCCACCCCTCTGCAATATCAGCTGACCCAGCAAAACATATTACCTCTCCTTAGAAAACCATATTGTCCTTGATCTTTGAAGAGAAAGGAATACTGAGCTGAGCATACTTCACCTGGTTCCCAGAAGAGGCTTATTTTTGAAGACTCATGGCAGCCTAGTGGCCAAATCCTTTGAAACGCAGGATGGTCTAAGCTGAAACACCAAAAGAGATGCTATCTAGCAGGCTATGTGCTACAGAGCCATTTACACCGGACAGGAACACGTAAGAGGAAGTGGTAAGACCACAACTTCCCATCCATGAAGTTCAGTTCGTTCTTAACACCTCCCATAATAAGTTTCTCTTTCTGTCAAGTACCAAGCCTCCACTAACTTCTGTCAACTTGTCAGAGGAAGCTTATTGCACTCTGCACCTGGTCAGAAGGACTCAGTTTGCCCATGGGGCCTGGCA
The DNA here is from genome assembly GCA_024606505.1 of Aquila spilogaster. Taxonomy (NCBI): domain Eukaryota; kingdom Metazoa; phylum Chordata; class Aves; order Accipitriformes; family Accipitridae; genus Aquila; species Aquila spilogaster. The sequence goes on along the minus strand of JANHGO010000042.1, from coordinate 48,749,000 downwards.
AGCACGACCAGAAAAGAAAACAACCACAGCTGCACCATCCTCTGCACCACAGAGGTAGGCCTGCTGTCCTGAAGTCTCATGCAGCAGTAGAGGCGTTCTAATGGAAGGGCAATTCAAGTGCCTTCCTCCCGTTGAACTGTAGCCTAAAGCTTTACCTAGCTACCCTGTAATTGTCCTTTTGTATTTAGACAGAATGGCCTTGGCCAGGGGTGACCAGAGTGTCCAGCCCTGTTAACAACTGGCCACAGAGCTCCCAAACAGGGCAGGGCTTTTCCAGGATCACACTATTTTCTGCCAGGGGCTTTCTGCCCAGCTCTTCATTTGTGGTGCCCTTAACTCCTGACTTATGTTTTCAGCTTTTATTTTGCCATCTCCTTAAGATAAAAGTTTAAAGATATACTTTAAACAACTGCTTGTTATTTTAGGAGGCACAATTGTTAGTTAAGCAGTGAGGAGCAGACCCCTCCTTTGTGCAGGCACTGAACTCTCATTGACTGAAACACACCTCTGACAGCAATTTGTACTGAAGGCTGAATCTCAAAGAAATCTGCCTTACACTATCACTGCAACATGATACATTCTAACAAATTAATTATTTGCATGACACAGTTTTGCTAGGTTTTGAATTTCATATAAACATTTCACACACACACACGCACCCAAATTCATTCACGAATTTCAGCCACTTAGCAAAGGTACCTTTGTTACAAGCTTTGTCTCCATAGGCTCCCACCTGCAGTTACTAGAGCCTGTGAAGGTAGCTAGAGATGGACACATCCTAGAGACAAATGTGGAGTTTGAGCATTCCTGATGCTACCATTCCTGCATCTTTCCAGTACCTACTTAGAGGTGCTTAAAGCATGTACAACACCAATTTATACACCTCAATGAAGTACCTGAGGTTACATAGAGTAATTTCAGGTCTTATCACACAAGATTTCTTCTTTATCTTGTTTTCCTTCCAGGCAACAATAGGTACCTCATGCCTCTGGGCAAAGAGCCAGCTGAACAAGGATGCTAGCTCTCACCTGCGTGTTGGGAACTGTCTTGTGATAACACTAGAAAAGAATTCCTCAGTTTTACATAAAACAGCTTGATACTGCTCACACTCACCACCAAAAAAAAACCAAAACCTCTACAACAACCCCAAACCCTAAATTCTTTTTAAACCATCTTTAAAGTCTGCTCAACAAACAGAGCATCAGGTGACCTATAGCAAATGGAACCAGAGAGACACCATATGTTATCTTGTCCCTGCTTATGTAAAACACTTAAGAGCTGTCATTTTTCTGCCTGAATCATGCATCTACTATTGACAGTCCTGGAGGCACCCATTCTGGTCAGCTTGTCCATTCTTTTCTAGAAGTACACAATCCTGAAGCATGTAAGGACTTTTATGAAAATCACTAGGTATTAAGCAACACATTGTTGGTAGGAAGAATAAGAATTTAAGTTTTTATCTCCCACCATGAGTAAAACAACCTAAATATGCTTCCATTATGTAACTAGTCTTGATACATGCAACAACAAACCCGTCACATTACACATACGCTAAACAGCACTATTTCCACTACTTTGCACAACAGTTCATAGCAATTCCAAGGTGTTCAAAATAGATACCTTGACATTTTTCAAGTGTGCTCTTTGTGCATAGGCTTGTACTAACTTAGAACCTATATGTACACTGCAGCTAACCAACTTGCTTCGCTGTATCTTCATTATCTCTCAGAGTTCCCACAGCTGTAAAAACATGCAAAGTTAACTTAAATGCTACATATGCAAAGTTAACTTTTAAATGAATGTGCCTCAGCCAAAGCAGTCGTGTGTGTGTGGAGCACAGATACAAGTTGTTCTAGCAGTGCAGATCTGTTCCTGAAAAGAACTGGAGGGTGACTTTTGCTACCTCATGCTGATAATAGTTTTATTGGGTATTTCTTACGCCTAAGTCACTCTTCAGAGTCACCTGCACTTAAGATACTTTGGCAGCACAGTACAACATATGAAGTTTTACACTGCATCCACAACATTTATAGATATTCCTTCCTTCTCCAACTGGGTCTGCACTGATCAGTATATAAGCATAGGGAGCATCTTCTGATGCCTGGAAATGGCCCCTGTTCAGCAGCCTTCCCTCACCATCTTCCCTGGTAGAGCTACAGTGTGTAAATTCCAAGAGTCTGGCTAAGAGCAGACTCAGGAATTGGACTGGGCATTAGAGGATGCTGCCAAAACGTGAAGCTCTTTTGCAGAGCTTCATGAAAGCTCAGCACTCAAAAAGCAGGGGATGCTGGAGATCCACCCCAACACCTCTCATCCTGGGAGGACTAAAACTAAAATATCATCTAGAATACAGTAACTCTCTCAGAGCAATTCTAAAAGGCATTCAGGTTTCTACAACAGAGAGTGAAAAAAGGAGAGAAGCAAGTAGCAGCCAGGACACATATGGAGAAGCAAAAGGACTTTCCTAAGTCAATGCCAAGATGGATACATGGATGGGGCTGTTGCGCAGCTGTGCTGCCTCATGAAGCAATATGCAAACTGATGCAAGTCTCGTAGTGAGCTACGCTGGCCCTAAGAGAGGCACAAGGGGCCAAATAGTGCAGCGCACTAACACAGGACAGACAAAACCTCTGCTTTATTACCAGGTTTGCCATGATCTGTGACATGACCTTGGATCAGTCACTCCACCTCTCTGTGCCTCTGGCTGCCATCTGGCTAATTAGACTAAACTATTTGGTGTGAGGCCTGCATCTAACTACAGGTTAGTTTGGCAGGTAGCACAATTGGTTACCCATACCGCCAAAAGCCTTCAAGCAAAACTGGAACAGAGGGAGCAACTGCAGCCAGTCACTTGCAGAAGCACTGAATTCACATGGCATCAAAAAGGCTGCACGACTAGGCAGCTCTCAGCACCAGTCTCATTTGCTCAGTCATCTGTGTCGCATGGATTCTCAAGTTTATCAAAGCATTTCTTTAAGGGACCCTGAAGGTGCATCTCTAAGCCAGATACAAGCATTTGTATTTAACAGCATATTCAATAAGCTTCTCTGTACAGCACTTAGGAGTGAGTAATTAAAGGAAATATTACTGCAGTAGAGCTTCTCATTAGCAACCTAATTAGCCTTCTGAAAATAATTAACATTCCTTTCTATAAAGGGAACAGATGACCCATTACATCCATCAGACAAGCAAAACAAATGCTGAAGGTAAGGGAGATCTGCTCAGGGAGACAGCAAGAGAAGCATCCAGCAGCAGGACGAGTAGAAAGGAAGAAGACAAGGCAGAAATGCCCATGACTCACAAAGACTGTACTATGCAAGTGGGTGTGCAGGACTGGTACATGCCTGTCTGATGTGCACATCCAGCATTCACATTGACCATTTTCCTTCCTCTACCTCTATGACCCACTGATAATCCATCAGCTGAGATGCTGAAAAATTCCGCACTCTAACTTATTTTGAAAGCCAGATAAAAAGGCTCTCAAATTCAATCATTCACAGTCACAAACAGCTCTCCATATGCAAAAATTCCCTCCAGGTCATATGTTTTGACTATTAAAACACTCTCAAAATGCCCATTAAAATAAACCATGATTTAATATCACATGCAGCCCATTTCTGTGGCCCGCAGGAACAAGTCAAGTGATGGCTACGAACAGCATGAACTACACCTCCCCAGGTTTCACAGAGTGGTGCTCTGATCAGTTAGCATGCCCTGAAAGAGTTAGGCGTATGTTTCTTGATCAGTGCATGTTTGAAATCAGTGTGGGTGAACAGAGTCACAGGCATCAGTGTTGTGGGATGTGTGTGTATGTATGGATGAGAGAAAGCAAAGAATACAGGTCAACACATCACTGCCTGGTGCAGCAAGAACTGTGGTATTACGAAAGTCTGATGCACTGTGTCAGTGCAGGATAACAGATAAAGGAGAAATAAGCCACAATGGAGCTGAGCTTCCCAATATCCACATATTCAGGTAACATCACAAACATAACAAATGATGAACACGCAGTTGCATTTTCAGCCACTTCCATGTTTGATGTATATTTCCATTTCCCTGGCAGGAAAGCTGAATACTCATAGCCTTCAAGTGTGATTGCAGTGAGGGCAAAGCTCACCCATACAAAAGCTTCCAAAGCTACGTCACTATGGAAACGACAAATCCACTGCCTGCTCTGTCTACTTCTTTCACTGATAAAAAAACCCCCCTATTCTTCCAGTTTATTGTTTTCTCACTTCTGTCAAGACCCCAGGAGGACAAACACGTTTTACCTGCTTCAAGACCAAACCTTTCTTCCTTGAGAGCTCTCTTTGTGAAACCTATCCCACCTCTCAACCCAGCTGGAGAATCTTCCCCCCAGGATGCTTCCACCACTTCTTTCAGTGACGATTCTTCAAACACAGCCTGGGATTTTATCTTAGCCTCCACAGCTTCCCTCAGCTTCTGGACTAGGACAACTCCAAAGGTGGCTCAATCTAGGGCAAATCCAGATAGCTGCCATAATGAGAAGCTGAAAACTGTTCTGGACTCAAGTTATAGTGTCTTGTTTTGACTGAAGTATCGTTCACTTCCTTTCCTCAAAGCTCTTTAAGAACATTTGAGGTGCTCTCAAAATGGGGTAGGGCACATTACAAGACAGCTGTAAATGCAAGTGTTAAATTTTTGCTTTAAGCACCCCATAATTTCTACAGCAGTTGCTAGTTACAGGTAGCTTTTCCTGCACTAAAAATCTGAGTATCTCTCAGCAAAAGCCTAATAGCCAAGAGCAACTCTGGAAGATGCACCAGGAAAATGGCAAAAAATCCTCAAAAGTCTGCAATATGGCATGCATGGTGCAGCCTGGGTATGTGAAATGGCTGAAGGAATCTTCATACCAACCAGCAGGAGGGAAAAAAGCTAAAAAAGAGTAAAAACCCCTCCACATCTAAGTATGTGCATTTTATGTTGAGGAACAGCCTCTGAACAAACCTTCAGCAAGACCTTCTCCACACTGGGCACCTCTTACCTGAGCTCAGAGCAGTTCATGGAAGAATCAGAAGACAATTTAGTCTCTGCAGCTTTGTAAGTCCTCAGTGCCTCCCAACTTCAGCTGCCAATTGACAACCATTACACAGACAAATCCCCACTAGTAAACAAGTTGAAAAAAACTATGTATTTCACAGATGTTCCCAAACAGCAATTTAAATAGACTCCTTTCCACTAAAGCACTCTGCGTGGAGGAAAAAAAAACCTGCCTGTGCTCCCAGAGCTTTTAGTAGATGACACTTCCGCTTCTCAGCAAGGCAGAACTAGGAACAAACTGACATATATAAGTTCTCTTATGAAAAACAAAGTAATACTACACAAAAGATGCAGCCCCCCACCACCCTTTTGCCAAATGGGCCAGAGCAGTCAGTGCTTCCATCTTGGTCCTAACTCATTGCCCTCACCTCACAGCCAATTCCAGGCTGGCATTACCAGACACATCCCAGTTTCGTTGATGTTACAGGAGTTCCTACCAAAAGCCCACAGGGTGATCAAAAGTTACTTCTGTGTCCTCAAGGATGTCACAACAATGCACAAGCCAGTTTCATGGAGGACAAACTGAGCGGAGTGGTGATCACAGTCTGCAGGGTCGTGTCCCCGTGGCTTTGGAAGCAGATCTGTCTGCATCTCCAGCAGACAGCATCCTGAACAGCCTGAGTGGATGGAACATACAGGAGGCATTGGAGGAATAAATAATTCATAGTCTTGTTCTGCTGCCAATGGATCTATGTTTTCTTGTGCCCATACGGCATTCGGGTTTTGTTTTAACAGTAATAGGAGACGTCTGCGCTTCCTTTGATGGTTCTTGAGGGCAGGCGATAAGCAGCATTTGCTCTACTCACAGCAATAGTACCATACACAAGAGCGCTTGCCAGACACAGCTTTCTTCAGAAGTACTCATGGCTGCATCATTGACAAAATGGCTGGACTCATTCCAAGGCTCGGTCCATCACCAGCAGCCTTCCCAGGAAGCTGCTGACACTTGCTTTGTCATAACCTTGCAGCACTGGTCTGGACTTTACTGCTCAGTAGGTGACACTTTTTGACCAACTGAAGCCCTATATTCAGCTACACAACGGGCAGCAACATCACAGTCAGAGCTCAAGGCAGCAGCTGACCTGCTTATCCACACCGTTAGCGTTGCCACAATTAAGTCTACTGTTTTCCTTCAGCAGCTGACTGGGTCTGCTCCCCAGTCTCAGAAAGGGACAGGGGTCTATCAGAGCAGGAATACCTACAAGACTGGGACAAGAGAACACGCTAGCATAGGATCTTTTTGGCACTACCACTGTAAGAAGGTAATGAGACCCCTGAGACAGGATAGGCTGAGGGAGGGAGGTACTACATGAATCTGAATTTTATATATGTAGCACCTACATATTCAAAGTGAGTTCCCAGTTAGAGATAAAGTACTGTGCATGACCTACCCATGAAACCTTATCCGTAACAGGGAAAACAATACTGTAGCCTGAACTGCTGCAAGCTGTATCAGAGTACCTGTGCTTAACCTCCTGTTAGGCCACCACACTGCATACTGCGGACACACAGAGCACTCTGAAAATGCTGCAGGGTCTGGAGATTGTCATTCTGGTCCCACAATGTCCAGCCCATCTACCAGGATCAATATAAAGTTTCGCTCCAGGATATAAATCATGCTTCCAATTTGATAGCATTTTTACGTCCACTCTGTTAAAGTGTAACAGACTGCCATAGATACCGGTGAGTGGCAAGATGAGCCTAAAAAGATTAGTAGAGTAACACACTGGTGAATCAGGTACAGAGACTGCACTGCTTGTCAGGGCCAGGAATAGATTCCTCATCATCCAACTCACACCTGTGCTTTTACCACCAGAGAGAGCAACCCTCCACTCTTTACCTACTGCTCTGGTTTAGCTCAGAGATACTGCTCCACTGTCCTGATTGTTTTAAATGCCTAAGGCTATCCGAGTGTGAGGTTTTAAAGAGACAATAACACTCGAATAAGTTTGGCAATATAAATTACAAGCAATCAGAATGATGTGACTCCAAGCAGACAGAAATCAAGGGTGATGTGTGCAAACGTCAGTCTTAACACTTCCAGAAAGCAACTTGCAGTTTGAAACAAGGTAAATAACTTCACATCTTGACCATCCTTTATACACTCCACATATTTAAATCTCAAAGGTCCCATCTACAATGCAGTCAGCTCTGTACTCGGAGAACTGCTCTGGTTTTCTGGTCTACGAGTGTACTCTCACCGGTTTTACCCTCCAGCCCTTACCTTTTCTGGGGAGGAATCCTGGGGCTCTCCCACTTTTTGGTCAGCTCCTGGTTCACAGCATCCGCAGGTTGACCGGGTTGCCTCCAGCGAGTCCGAGCTGTTTCAGATGCCAGCCACCTTCAGACCAGGTGCGTGTGACCAACAGCTAGTACACCAACCAGACAGCCTTCCTAAACCAAAGAAGTACAGTTTAATCTTAATGAAGCACAGTGCAAGAGAGGCTTTAAACACTGAAAGAGCTATGTGTATGGACAGCTTAGCTCTGGTACATTGGACCCTGGAAGACCTGACTTCTTAAGAGCCCCAGGTAGGCACCTGTACCTTGCTCTCGCCCAGGGCGGCTCCCTGGCAGCTGCCCCTCCTCTGGTGAGCCTGAGCCTTTCGACTCTCCACTGTCCTTTTGGATCCCAGCCACAGCAAACACACAGAGCAGCTTCACTGGAACCACTGACCAAAGGTTCCTCACTGCTACCATCTCAGCTAAGGCCTCGGTTAACCCTTGAAGGGTCTACCAGAAAGTGCTTTATCTCTATTTTCCCGGCTGATCCCCCAATTTTTGAAGTAAGCCTCACCGCTGACCCCTTTTCATCCCCATCCTCCCTCTCCTAACATTGCCTCCCTATCTCCCCCACCTCCTCTCCTCCTCGCTTCTCCAATCATCACACTTTTCTTCTTCTCCATTCCCCACTCCAGGACAGAGCGTGGCCTTTGGGTAAGCGGGCCCTTGCCACTGCCACCCACCTGCTACCCCAGCCCGTTCCTGGGGGCACCGGCGCTGCCTCTTCCCCCCGCCCCAGTGACCCGACTGCCTTTCACCTCCGTGCTGGGCTTGGGCAGCACGGCCGCATGACCCGAGCAAGCGGAGCCCGTGAGCTGGGGCTGTACTTCTCCTTCTCTTCAAGCGCTGACATTTAGGATGCCACACTCCCGATTTTCACAGAAGTCACGCCCTGAGGTGCCAGCTCCAACACACAAGTATCTAACATTGTACTCACGTCAGCCTCACAGATCTTACACTCCAAGGGCCTGTCTATACACTGCATTTTTCTGGATTAATTGCATGTGAAGAAGTTAGAACAAGGACATTTATGTGTCAGACTGTGTAACAAATGGGATCTTCACATTATCCTAATGAATCTCAGAGTTTTTGAGCACCGAAGTCCAACAGGAATTCAGGAGAAACGTTTTCCTTAACAAAAAAAAACAACCTACACTGTTCTTATTTAGATAACACCGAACTACAAAAACACTTCAATTAAAAATGCAGATTAAATAACTAATCCTCCCCCAACAAAACCTTCCCACCAAGATTAATGGAGTGATGAATAGCATAAACCCACTAATTAAATCAATGTTACATGGGTATTATAGAGACACATTCAGCACCTTCTGCTTATGCACTGAGGCTTGCATCTACTTTGGAGTCTCTCTTATGAGAAATAGTTGCTATTTTAACAGCTAGGTAATTGTACATCAAACTGGGAAAGAACTTGGTTGTTAGCTAGCTCTAGTATAAATTGTTCTAAAGTTCATGTTCCTAAAAATTATTTGCACGTATTCTATTTTCATTATAAGCGTTTTGTCACAGTTGGATATAGGTTTCTACTAAACTATTTATCAGACACACGCAAACAAAATTTTAAAAAGTGTTTCCCTAGAATCACAAGAACACGGAGAATACTTTTTACATAGTCAGATCTATTTGTCTACAATTTGATTCGTAAAGGAGTGAGGAACAAAATCATACAAAATAAGCAACTGCAACACACTCCCAATTCCTTCAATGCAGAAATATGAACACTACAAAAGGCTTCAAGCCAACCTAACTTAGGACAACGCAGTCCCGCTCAATTCAGCCCCTTCCCTGGCACTGGCACTTAGGCCACCCACGGGGCTTCACAGGGAGCCAGACCAAGGAACTCGTCAGCCATCTGAATTCTACCGCCATGCTACCCTAATGCCTGTTAGTTCTCAGCTGTATCATCTCTCAGGCTCACAGGCTACCTCCCAGCAGGAAGAAGTTCCTTTTTCACAAAAAACTTCATTTCTATGAACTCTAAGTGTTGGAGAAACCATACGTTTAGTTACACATGTATCTACACTTGAAAGAAAATAATCATTGAAGAAACTCTTCATTAGCAAAGACCATGTCGTAACACACGTGAGCAGAGAGGTAGAGCTGAAGATAAAGGTTCGACCTTAAAGCTCACCCGATTAATACAATGCTTAAGCTGTTCAGAAAGGGGGGATTTGTTTTTTCTTTTGTATATAAATGAACTTTCTGTGTTGAAATACTAATGACTAAAAACGTGTAGTTTGTAGTAGGGAAAAAACAAACAAACAAAAAACAACAGTGGTGTGACCACTCAGTTGCATATACAGAAATAGTTAACATCTAAAATCTACTATTAGGCCAGACTCAGGCTTCCCATAACAGCACTTGCCCATGCTCTGACTGTTCCTCTGACACAGACAGCAACATTCCTGGTGTCAGCAGGTTGGGGACCACACATTAGCATAATTTAGCAGTAGTGCTCATCAAATGAGAATATAAAGAACAAGCAAACAAAAAGGAAAGCAAATTCCTGACTGGGAAGTGGTTACCTGTGCATTCCTTCAGCTGTCTATTTTAGTATTTACACTTCTTCATTATTTCCAAAGTGCTCTAAAAAAGCAAGCTTAGGTCCATATAACTACCCGGTGATAAACTGTCCAACAGAGCAACCAAGTCACAACGCTGCTCCGTGACTTATCTGGGATTCTCCTGGGAAAAAAGCATGAGATTTGGAAACAGAAAGCAAGCATCTGTCTTCTCAGAAACTCACCCTGCTCTGGTAGGACTTACACAGAGGATGATGCAGATTTCACTTTCAACTGAAGTCCCAACACACCTTTTGACGAGGACTTTTGAACCTGCACACAGACCAGCTGGGATCTGAACATCTCTGAACCTAGACTGGTAGACAGAGCACAAAACATGGTAGGTTTGGCTGAATTTCCTTCCCAAAAAGACTGAGTTACCTCAGAGAGATAGCTAGGGCGTGCACTGCTACAGAGTCCCCACCTCCTGAAAACAAAATGCCTCTCTTCTGGAACAACAACAACAACAAAATAATTGGAAAAACAACTCTGTAAAGCAACAACTTGTAGTTACCCGAGGAAAACAAGTGATTTCCAAGGTTAGGTGCATCCTTTTCCAGATACCTCCGGGTGAGTCCCCTATCGCTACTTTTGGCAAAGCCTTGAGACATCCAGAGTTTCAGATTTCTTTTAACAGCCACACTGCCACCCAATAGCTGAAGAGGCTTGGGCAGATGCCTGCACCCCTACACAACTACAGTATCTGCAAATCCTTCTGTGGCTATTTATCGCCAAAAGCAGAAATGCGTTTAGAATAACTGCCAAGAGTCTTTATTTTTTGTTGTTGTTACCCTGCAATCTGTCTTTAAGAAAAAAAAAAAAGAAATTAAACTTGGGTTTCAAACAAACACACAATCAAATTCCCTCGTGCTGCTAGATCTGTCTTACATTATTAGACCCTCACTTTTTCCTCCATACACACTCATCCCTGCTTATGTTCCTTCCACTCTGTTCCTGCTAATGCAATGAAAATGAACCAGCTGGGTTTACATTCAGGTTTTCATACATTACCACAGCTCTCAACGTTTTTGGGCCAATGGGCCACTATGAGTGTTTTAAGAGTTCTCACAGCTTGGCACATACCCCTGCCACCTACCTTCTAACATAAATCTCTCACTCATTTTCTTATTTTTCATGGTCCCAAGGATGAGCTACAGACTACTTTCCGTAAGCTGTTGAACCATCAAACACCCACAGACCCATGGGAGGGAATGGTTATTTACTTATACACACTTACATATGCTTCATTACCTTTAAGAGCTCATCTAACATTTTTTCAGTTGATTTCAGGTTCTGTGAATACTTTTCTCTGAAACTGGGGTCAAATCTGACCTCGCAATATGGCAGGTTAAGCAGGAGGTCAGTTAAAAAGGAGCAACTCTTAAACTCCACCTACACTTGCTTTATGGAGAAGTACAGAACACACGTTATATCATGAAAGCAAACTCACTGGCTTTTTGGTAATTGAAGGCAGGGTACTGTTGCCTAGCAACTTATCTGATTACCATTTTTTCAAGTATCACATGCACGCTTAGATATGTTGCATAATAATGTCTCACTTTCACACTGCCTAACCCAATAAAAAAGGGCGGGGGATATACCAAAATTAATGCCTTTAGTCTCTTTTCTGGCAAAAGAAAAAGTACAAGATAGTAGCTCAAAACAAGTTGAAACATTAGTATTCCTGAGTTTTATTCCTGCCTTTTTCTGGCTTGCTGAATGTGCTTATACAGGCATTTTATTTTATCTACTTGTCTGCAAAATGACGCTAATAATACCAGCCTCACAGAGACACAATGAAAATTCATTAAGAATAGAGAGATTCTCAGATGAAAGATGCAGTGCAAGTGCTGGTGTTAGCACTTACAGCTTTTTAGTACTCCAAATGTTGCTAAGCTCTGGTCCAAGGCATAGCAAATTTTAATCATTGCCATGACATTGTCCAGTCCTTGTTTCTCACACAAGGATCTCAAACCAAAAAAACTACATTTCTCCCATCAGAATGTGACACTTTCCTGTCTTCTAAGTCTGATATGTAGCTGGGAAAAGAAAAAAAGAAAACAAAAAAACTACTCCCACTACCCCACACACAAGGTAGCATACACCAACTTGAAGGTGGAGTCCTAAGCATTATCGCAGCTTTTGGAGCTTGTACCATGAAAATCAGAGGTGAATCAGAACATGTGCATACATGACATTTTTAGAAATCAACATGTTCTACTTATTGATCTGATCTTTGAAAAACTAATTACACTCCAGCTAATCTATGAAAGAATTAAGTGTTTAGTTGCCTTTATGGTGAGTAGTAATACCTCATAGTACAAACACCAAACTGAGGCATTTTTTCCAAAAGGATATAATTATCTAACAGGAGGACTTGTATTCTAGAAGTTGACTTTTTGCACATCCACAGGTTACATGCCAATATAATACAACATAATAAACTGCCTGCTTTATATATGCACCTGAGTCTTCCATTGCACAGAATGGGAATGCCTTAGCTGCCCAGGGCGCTCCTGATACCGTGCTAGCCTCTGTCAGCTCAAGTGACTAAAGCTGATGTTTTGGAAACTCAGTATCTCATCTCCACGGTAAAGTATTAAGCAGCAAAGGAAAACAAGAAGCAACAACAGCCAAGCTCTATATTGCTAAGGAATCATTGCATTACCTTCACAGCAGCTCCTCTCTTCCTAGTAGACATTCAAGCATTTTTATAAACTGTCCTACATCCTGCAGCTCTTGTGCAAGTCCACTTCCAATTAAAAGCTTAATTGCGAGATCTGCCTTGGAAAGAACTGCTGGATCAAAATAAACCAAATCACATGGTATCTATCATGCCACTAGGGGAAACTATATACACATCTTGAAAACACCAGAAATCACAAAAAGAAATAACTCTTCCTCTAGAACTTACTGGAAGCATCTTTATCATAAGCCTCCGCTGACACAAAATACAAAGAAAACACATGGGCCAAAGTGTCCTGTGGGTTAAGCAAGCCCAGCTTTGCTGGTTGGTTAGCAGGAGAGGAAATAGCCAAGTACACCACTACCATCAGGCACTCGTGGCTGCAAGCAGCAAGGAACCACTCTACCTAGAGCTCTGTATAGACACAGCCCCAGCCAAGATTTCTCAGCCCAGGTTGGGCTGGTGGAGCCGAATGAGTTTGACCATCTTCTGTGCATGTATTTTGGGTGAAAAAAAATCAAAACAAAACAGACTCCCCATCCCCGGCAGGCACTTAGCAGGATACACAGCACTATGCCACAGCTACCAATGCTAAAAAGAGAGCTTCCCCCTTCAGAAATACTTCATCGTCTCCTTCATGCTCCTGGCAGAGTCAAGAAGAATGGGACAGAAAGGTGCTCCACAGAAGTCCTTCATATAGGCTACCTTCAATATATGGCGCACCTGAGAGCAAAGATCCAGCAAGGAAGGAGTCAAACAGCAGCTTTACCACCCTATGCTATCAACACTTACCTAATGACTACTAATGCTTGGATCTTATGCAATGAAAGCAAGACAACACGCATTTGTGGTAGGGAAGATTCCCTCAGTCGTTTAATCCAGCTTTGACAGAAGCCGGTGAAGGCGGGGGAGTTCTGAAATAAGGTTGTGGTGAACTCTTGTGCACTGACACTAATACAAATCCAGAACAAAAGAAAGGGTAACATAAAACACTTCCCTCTCTTATGCAATGATTAGACACCTCTGAACTAGTAACTGACAGGTGTTCTCATTCAGATATGCCTACAAACAAATCTCTAAAGCAGTCTAGCTTTTATTTAGCCTCTAAGGACATGTTAAAGTGCAAATACACGTCTTCTACACTTGTTCTAGCTGGACTGTGAGGTGCATAGGCTCTGGCTCGCCCTAGACATTATTGGGTGTATCGTTTACAACCAGGAATGTAGTGCTCCGGCTAACCAGAAAGAGCACGTTGTTCCCAATTGGCACAGATGTTGGTAATCTGCTCCTGCACAGCCAAAGCCTTTGCCCAGTCTGGCTTGCTTTCAGAACTCTTTCTGGTTGCCTGCACAACCATCTTACCTAGGAGCTCAGAAACCATCTGGATACTCCTGCCTCATGTACCATCACAGAACTGCAAAATGCAGACCAGTTTATTTCTGACGTACAAGGCAAACCAGCCCCCTGCTCCCCCACCCAGTCTGTACTGAGCCTGCAGAACTAAGAGCAAGCAACAGAGACAGGCAATAAAGTCACCAGAAAATGCCAAAATACATACAGGAAGCAGATCTGAGAAGTAAAAGGGGATCATTTACAAACCCATGCCAAGCAAGCCACAAGCAGATAATACCCTTTGTCGGAAAACATTAGCTACCTAGATGATCAATTTTCTTTCAGAAGAAGTAAGGAAAAATACCATACTTCACCCTTCACAACAGGCAGATTTTATTTTGAAAGAGAACTCCCACTTGTATCGTTCAACTTGATGTCTTTCGCTCCAGACCCAACCCAGGAACACCTTTGTTGGACACTGCTTCATTTGCAGCTATACAGGAACACACAGGACAGAAGGGACAACACATAAGTTTGCCCAGGTGCCATTTCCCCATCTGCAGGACGTGGCTGTGGCATCTGAAAGCTTACCAAGATATTGCAACTGCCTATGGAGGTGGGCAGTGCTTCCCACAAAAGGAAGGTGAGAACTGGGAACAGAGGCTTTTCCTGCCTCCTGCTGGCAAACAATTTCTCTAAGTAATTGACCCATTTTCTACAGAATAATTAGCCCTAGGGAATGAAGCACTGCTGCCCTTTAATTAGTCATGTTGTTACCTCTCTTGTAATATTACCATGTAATAGCAGGCTGCCTAAGACTGAAAAAAGAAACAAAACAAAACAACACAACAACTTAATTTCATTTTCTTAAATACAGCATTTATTAAAGGCAATCTAGAAACAAAGAATCCTAGGGTACAATTGGCAACAATAAAGTTCCCCATTACTTCTATGATTTCATAGCAGGTCTCCTTTATGCCACTACCCTTTAAGCCTCCTCAATATATTAGCCTTCTCTCTTTTAGGAGCTTTTTCAGGATACCTTCCCTTCATCTTCCATGAGGAAAAATTTCTTTCCGCTGTCAGAAAGTTTAAGAACAGAAAGGACTCTGCCTAAAACCTAGTCAAACCTCCTGCATACCACAGTTTATTAAAATTTCATGCAGTTTCTTTCAACAGAGCTCAGTAACTTGGATAAGGACAGAAGTCCTTTAGTCTAAGGAGATTAGATTTGCATACCATGAACAAAGAGCACAAGAAATCACGCCACAGCCAGCATGGCAACTCCAAAACTGGCAAAGGACTGTTCAAACGAGTCCCACACAGATGACCCTTAGTGACCCATCCCATGCTGCAGAAGAAAGAAAAAACCTACCAAGTCTAGCCCCAGACTCTGTGGTAAGTACGATTCTGAGGATACAAACAAGACTTGCCATCAAAGCACGTGATGACAACAAAAAGATGGGGGTTTTTCCCCTTGGTGAAGAGTCCAGTCTCCTCTCCCTCTCCTTCACTCCTCCAGACCCCCTCCTTCCTTGCATGCTCAGTTCCCAATTGTGGCTCATTTCTAACGCTTCAGAGGAAGGCAAAAACTAAATTCATCTGGGTAATTACGCCATGAGAGGAAATACCCTTCCTGGACACAATGCAGTGACTGCCGGCAGCCCTGAAGCACTCCAGCTGAGTACAGTCATTGTCTTAACTAAATGGACAGGTATTACAAGCATATTTAGGACACTGCAAAACAACTCCTCCTCTCCAGAGCTCTTAATGTATGGAAATAAGTATATACACAAATAACAAGGCCGAAGGGATCCCTACACCTTCACTCCTTAGGACTCCTCCAAGATGCTGAATTAAAGCACAGATTGTAAAAAGATATCTCAATTTAAAGACTCCAAATGCTGTCAAGTCCACCATCTTACCCCAAAACCTCTTCCTGTTTTACAAGCAAAGTCAGGAACCTGCATCTCCCTTCAAGGTTAAATTTGCCATTCACTGCTCGGCACCACATCATGTTACGACATTGTCAGCAAAACCGCAGAGTCCCCACTATCAGGTATCATTTCCATATGTATGCAGAGATCTGCGTTACTCACATGTCAATAAGCTATCCACAACTCTTGTTTTAGCCCCCCGTGACCATTTCTGTAAACTGCCACAGGATCTTACCACAAGAATGCCAAGGTTTGAACTCTCCCGATGAAGCAGCTCATTTTCTGCCTCCACCATCACTCAGCAGTAGAGTGGGAACAGCAACACTGACCAACGCTATGGACGTGCTGCCAGAGCCTCAGCAAGAAGATGTTACGCAGTCACAAGCAGTACTACCTCAACACCTGCTTTCCCCTCCATTTCCTTTTTACCAGACTATACTACTTCCTTCTTCAATGTGCCGGAGATCAGAGGATCTCAAAATGTTTCACAGGCTAAGCTGCTTGTAACACTTCTGCTGACCTTTGTTTAGGAAGCTGCTACAGCTACTAGTGAAACCCAACGATTCGGAGTTAACTCTTGTGTTTCAATTTGACATCTACCTGTGAAACGCCACCTTCCTGTACCACAGCTTCCCCTTCTACAAACAGGGGGGGAGACCCCTGTTCTTCAGCGGGAGCCTCAACACAGAACTATGAAATTTGCAGCCATACGCACAAAGCTCCTTAGGGGGAACGTACCCACTTTCAGATTAAGTGAACAATTTTAATTTATTCACAGTAGCGAGCTGTTGTCACCACACACAGAAAAACTGACATTCCTGCATGGAAGAGGTCATACCTTCTCACCGGGACTAGGCACTGGGATTCAGGAAGGACCTTCAGGATGTGCCGTGGGCATCAGAGCTTCTTACAGAATTCCTACAGTGTTTTCCTCAGTGCTGGCCGAAAGTGGCTACAGACATTAACGATTCCATGTCAAGAAGTCTTCCTTTTCGGTTTCCTAATAATTTTATGGTAATTTTTCTTTTCAGGACTTCCTATTTACCACCGAACAGTAGCTAGCCCCATCTCTAACTGATGCCGTACATATATTAATGCATTTGCATTCCTGGAAACCACAGAACAGAGCTCTTTGGGCAATCTGTTCTTCTTGCAAATCCCCAACGCACACAGCTCTGGCAGTCACGGAGCTGTTACCACCTTGCCTGCACAAAAATTCAGCTCCTGCAGGGACTGCTTTTTCCTCAGAATTAAGAGGGAAACAGGACAAACCTGTCAAATAAATGATGTCAGAGAACAATACGCAGTATTTCACGTGACAGTTTTACTGCTTCTGCTTTGTAATTAGGAGTCTTAACAAGTTTGTACTTCCCCGGTAGTTTTGGGCCAGCAATGCCAAACGCTCTCTAGGAAGTCCCAGCGTAACACTCCAACTCAAGATGAGAGTGATGGGCCAGCCTACCAGCATCTCTGCTCCTTAGCATCCCAGAGACAATGTTCAAAACCCTAGCGCAAAGAACAGGGGACAGAAGGAATCAGATTTTCCATTTCGCCAAAATTCAGCTATTCTGAATATTTTTCCATACCAAAAATGGAGCAAGAGCAAACATCTTGAGACTAATTTAAATTAAAAAAAAAAAAAAAAAAAGGAAAACCTCTCATTTTCAGCTGATCGTAATATCCGGGTCCCTGACCTCTGGGCTTTACACACACGAATAATGCACAAGGTTGCAGAGAAGTCACCGAAAGGACCACAGCCAGCCCCCACCTCCCAACTCCGCTCTGCAAACGCTGGGCTGCTTCAGATCCATTTCTCCTTTTCTGGGATAAAGTTTTACCGAAATCAACACAAAAATGTTTCAAAACGCTCCATCTTAGTCCAAAAAAAGGGGCGCTTTTCAGCGAAAAGCAGCTCCAGTTTGCACAACTCTTCCCCCCTGCTCCCCCAGAGCCCCCAGCACCTCCCAGCTGGGCCGGGGGCTCCCCGGCCAAAAAACCCGCGACGCCCCCCGCCCCGGCGCTCGCCCCGAGGGGCTGCGGGGGGCGGCGGGGCCCAGCCGGCGGGAGCGCCGCCCCGGGGGAC